>JANAVB010009400.1:9777592-10377592 GCA_029216955.1 Iris pallida | reverse complement strand
TTGGCAGAAGCATTCAACAAAACAATCATCAAACTTCTCAAGAAGTTCGTATCGTCCAACAAACGCGACTGGAACGAGAAGCTTGGGGAATGCTTATGGGCGTACCGTACTACAGTCCGAACAGCCACTGGAAACAAGCCATTTTCCCTGGTGTACGGGAGTGAGGCAGTCCTCCCGTTGGAAACTCAAATACCCTCACTCCGTGCCGCCTTTACTTACCAATGACGACGGATGATAACTACCGTCGCCGACTAAAAGAGTTGGAGGCCTTAGATGAAAAGCGCCTCCTGGCTCAGCAACGGATCGAGATATACCAAGCACGCATCTCCGGAGCCTTCAACAAGAAGGATAAAATCAGAACATTCCAAGTGGGCAATCTCGTTCTGGCAGTCCGGAGGCCGATGGTCATGACTCACAAAACCGCCGGCAAATTCCAGCCAAAATGGGAAGGTCCGTTTATCATTGAGGCCGTATTCTCCAACGGTGCTTACCGCCTCGCAAAACAAAATGGAGACTTGCTCATGTTGTCCGTCAACGGCAAGTTCATGAAGAAATATTATGTCTAAATGACATTTTCAGGTCATTGAGTTATGTACCCGCTGGTGCCACTGAACTCACATCCACAACATTCCAGATTATTGAGTTATGTACCCGCTGGTGCCGCTGAACTCATATCCACAACACCCCAGATTATCGAGTTATATACCCGCTGGTGCCGCTGAACTCATATTTCCAATTTTTAGATTATTGAGTCATGTACCCTCCCGTACCGCTGAACTCACAATCTCCCAGATTATCGAGTTATGTACCCACAGGTGCCTCTGAACTCACATTCCGGTCACTCTTTCAGATAGTAAGTCATGTATGACCATACCTCTGAACTTTCTTCCTAAAAGAGATCCTCCCTCATGATCTACTACCCGCACTCCCAGTGCACAAAAAGGGTAACAGATCCACAAATTTTCAAAACGGCCATGTCCTTATTACCTCTGAGTCGTTTCACTTTCACCAAAAACAAATCACCCCTTTACATAGAACTTCCATGTTCTCATTACCTCTGAGTCATTCTATGTACCCTCATTCATTGAGTCCACTCCTGCCATGTCCTCATTACCTCTGAGTGGGAAGGCTCCGTCGAAGAAACCTTCATGCTTGTCATGTCCCCATTACCTCTGAGTAAGTATGTTGATTCCCTTTCGACTTATTATCAGTACCCACAATCGGAGTACGTCAAGGATAATAGGTCCACAAATATCCTCCATTGAGTCCACTCCTGCCATGTCCTCATTACCTCTGAGTAGGAAGACTCCACAGTAAAACCCTCATACTTGCCATGTCCTCATTACCTCTGAGTAAGTATGTTGGTTCCCTTTTCATCCTGTTATCCATATCCTAAGATAGGGTACGCCAAGGATAATAGGCCCACAAATGTCCTTTGCTAAGTCTCTTAGTACAGGCCCATCATTTCTTATCATGCCCCGGGAGCCCAGCTGCTCCATGGTATTCTATCTCCCGATACCCGGAATACCCACGACCACCTTACCGTGGAACTGATCTAGGTATCCCCAATCAAACTTGTTATCCGTACCTAAAACCAAGGTAAGCCAGGGGTAACAGGTCTACAAATAAGTCCCCCATGCGGGGCAAATGCCACCATAACACCACAAGCACAACAGACAATACAAATAAAGGATGGAATAAAATATACTCTTTTATTTGGAAGCCAAAAAGCATTACATGTTGTGGGACCACGTCCCTCTCAAAAAAAAGAAGGAGAACAGAAACAAAAGGAGAAAAAGGCCGACTATAGTTCGGCATTATACAATTCCAGGAGGCGGTCTCTCACCAAGGAGGTCCCCCGCTCAAGCCGCTGTCTAGCTCGACGTTCAGCCTCGTGGGACAACTGCTCCGCATCACCCAAGTGCATATATGTCCGCCAGTCATCCTCCATCTTCTTCAGGGCGAGTTCCAGATTGGCAGAAGCTCTACTAAGTCTGTCAGCCTCCTGGATAGCAAGCCCCTTCTCAGTACGGGCGGCTTCGAGCTCGGACTCCAGGAAGGCCAGCTTTCTCTGGAGCTCGAGGATCTGCTCCCTGGTGTCAATTACCCCGTGGGAGGCAGCCGCCTCCCGAGCCGTACAATCTTCACTTCTACGGCTCCATTGATCGTGTAACTGAGACAGATCAAGGCGGTCCTTCAGTATAGTCGGCTTGATCGACTCCCGAGCAAGCCTCATCTTCTCCATTACGGTTATAAGGAAAGTACGCTCTTGATCTATCGCTGCGGACAGATCAGCTTGCTGCAACATATGAAACTGGGCCACAAGACGATCGACCTCTAACGGCTTAGGCTCCAGAAGTGCAGCTAACCCCACCCCACCGGGAAGTGTTCTAAGGATGCCGATTTGGCCACCGACGCACCGACGGGCCATATCAAAGGGAGTTCCCTTATCCACGACTGCCTCGACCCCTCTCTTCAGATGTCGGTAAAAGCTATCGACGATGTCCTGGGACACTTCATCCAAAACTTCTATAGAGGATGGCGTCAGAGGGAGTGTGGCCGACAATGTCGAAGGAGTAGCATCGGAACTTGCCATCCTTGCCACCAGGAAAACAAATTTCATACAAAAAGATGCACGAATAGCGGCTAGCTCCTCTTCCGCCGCCCGGAGAGCTTGGATACTTGGCAAGGGGGAAAGGTCAACCCCCGAGACCATATTCAAGGAGGAGGACGCAGGAAGCGTTGTTCCTTGCCTCGGCTGTGCCACCACTTGTGCCCCCAAACTTGAACCAGCTGGAGGCCCTTCAATATAGGTGGGATGAGAAGGAGGCATACGTGCTTCCATCAGATCCCCTCCGGTAGAGTCTACCCCGACAATGTCCGTTACCGGCAATAAGGGGGCGGGACCTGTACGTCCAAAGCAACCATCAATCGACGTAACCCGAAGGATATGATGATAGAGCAGATAGGCCTCCTCACAAGTTAAGATTCGGCTTACCTTACCAGGGGAGGAGCAGGAAGGCCGCAGCTCGCTCGCGGTTGACATAGTCTTCCCGCCCGCGACTTCCAAGTTGAATTCAACTGGTCTCTCTACCCCAGCCACTCCTGAAAAGGAGGCAGCCAGTTCAGTATCATCTCGTTGAAATTCAGATGTCTCAGGGCCAGGTGCAGTAGAACCCCTGTCCCCATGGGTGGAGGTCTCAGCAAGGTGGGACTCCTCGGTCGCCTCCGGAAGAACCCAACAGAAATGATAGCGTGCACATATCATCAACCAAACTGGTCAGGGCCGGATCGACCTCAGTAGCCGGATCCCGAAAAACCGACTCCTTTGACGCCTACAAAGAGTAAAAGAAGATGATTAGGCCATAATTTAGAAAAAGAAGGAAAAGGTAGTGGAAATTCAAATCACCTCAGAAACAGCGCCAATATCATCAATAAATAGCCTGCGGCGTCTTACCGCAGCTCGCTTAGTGGAGTAGATTATGCTATCATCAGTTGACATACGCCTGCTTCGCTTGCGCGAAGGACCAGGCACAGCAGGCGGCTGCCTCGCAACCATGTCGTCCGGCACGTTAGGTGGCTGATCCCCCGCCTCCTCGTCTGAGGAATGGGACGAATCATCGGCATCCTGCCCATCATCCTCTTCGCCCGCCGTCGTAGACTCCGAGTCCGACACAGGAACCGTATTCGCCTTTTTCTTCCTCTTCTTGGACCCCTCGGGCTTCTCTGCCAAGCCAGTCCCGACAATGAAGCTGGTGCTCATATCAAAATTCACGGGAGGTTTTCTCGCCGCAACATGATAGAGGGCCGCCATGTACAAAATCTCCCCTTGCGTATTAGCGTCGGGGACCGAGAAGCTAGCTCGGGTGTGAACCGTATTATAATAATGCCACGCCCTGATACCGTCAAGGACACTGCCCTCGTGGCCTAGGCAAGCACTGGGACGATCAAGGAACAGCTAGCTGTACCCGAACTGGCGGGAGAACCTACTAGGCAAGTAGGACTCCAAGTACACGTTATTGCGGTAACGATATACCAGGTGCGTCGGACGAATATTGTGCAGCCAGAGAAGCATCTTTTCAGATAAGAGCAGGGGAGGTTCAATGCCGTCAACGTGTACACCCCTCACTTCTCTAGCTGTAAATTGAGGGACAGACACAAAGAAGTCGGGCCCATTTACTCTCGCCAACGCCCTCCGACAGGCTGGCATGGTGTCGAATTCCTAAGGCTGACGATGGTATCGAAAAAGGAAAGCATCTTCATCGGTAACGCCATCGACTGCTCCGGTTCTCATCAACGACCGATAATGCATCAATAGCCAACCCATTAAATAATGGTAGGGTAGTTCTGTTCGTTCAAAGTCCAGTGTCGTCTCGCGAGCAATGACTTTGGACGAAAAGGCACGGAGGCCGTGGTGTATGCTACACACCATAGCCGAAAGAAGGGGCAGCCTGACTCTGAAGACCAGCTTCACGGCCGGAAGGATGAAGTGGCGACTGATCCTTTCAATAGAACCTTCCCCTCCTGAGACTACGCAGTTTCGTAGCCATACCATCAAGAATCCGGCCAAGAGCGCCTTCTCAGACATTTTGCCGGGTACCGTGAAAGAAATAGCTGAAGGAGTCGGTACGACTCCCAAATTTGTCACCGGTGGACCTCGACCTCTTGGCATTCGACATTAGATTGTTTATCTTCTCCCGGGTCTGAGGACCTCGAGAAGAAACCCGGCCAGAGGGACTGAATTTGAAAAGATACGCGATCCAGAACGTAGTATGAGGGGCGTTCCCTTCTGAGCTATTATTCTTCTTGATAGCCGTTTGGTGGCAAATACTGTGGTGGCATAGCAGTTCCTGGTATACGGCGACAAAACCCGAGAATCGTCGATCCAGATCTTCGAATTCCTCGTTTGTTGGGGTATATACTTCGAAGGCCTCACCCCTCCCCATGGCAGCTTAGAAACTGCATACATTTCATGGAGAGCAAGTCCCAACTCCCCTCCGGGCACGAAGAAAGTTCCTATCCTCCGGTTATACATTTCCAAAAGGGCCATGAACAACGGCTTGTTGATGGGTAACCCGTAACAGGTGCTCCGGATGGCATAATAGAGGTCAATCTCCCTAAGGAATTTCTCATATTTCCTCAGAATCCATGAGGTCAGGTTGACCCACGTAGGGATGGGGTTTATCCAGTTCAACAGCGACAACCTACCAATAGGATAAGACACCTTTCGAGCGAGCTGATTCAGGAAAGTATCGGCCAGAGTAAAAGTAAAGTTGGGACCAGATACGTTTATGAAGGTACCCGAAATCAGTTCTATCACTCTTCGACTAACCGAGTCCCCGCTCGTACATGCCGACCCCATATTTCTATTATAATGGATGTTGCCCATGAACATCTTCGCTTGGGTTAGAGTTAGGGAGCCCACCATCTGCCTGCTCAGCGGTACCATATTGAACCACGAGAGAGAAAAATGATGTTCCATTTCAGGAATATGGATCTCCACCCCGTCCACAGTAAAGTCCCAGTTCTCAGAGATGTCCAACACTCGGGGGTTCTTTATGGATAGAGCATCCCCGAAGAGAAAGACTGGTTTCAGATACTCTCCTTCCAGTCTTTCCGAGTTTATCATAGTACAAAGAAAGTGGAAAGGCTGGTTATTGATGGCACCCAACCTCTCCAAAGGCTCATTGGTGGGAAGCTGATCCGACACATGTTGAACTAAGCCGTCGAGCTGCACACCCACAGCATACTGTGCTGAACCCACCAAAAGCTCTCCTGCCGGATTGGTTGGCAGATTCACTGAAAGTAGACAAAAGAAACAGGATTAAAAGATGGTTAAAACAAAAGTTTCTTAAAAAGAAGCTCCTGTGAGCCTATGTGGCTCGGACCAACGAAGCCTTATGCGGCCCAAATTCAGTTGAGTCTTATGCGGCACGGCTTCGATGGAGCCTATGCGGCTCGGGTCAACGCAGCCTTATGCAGCCCGATTCAGTTAGGTTTCATACAGCACTGCTCCGATAGAACTTATGCGGTTAGTTGAACGTATGCGGTTCTGTATAGCAGAAGAGCTTATGCGGCACGACTTAGTGAAGCTTTCTGCAGTTCAGGTCAAATGAGACTTCATGCGGTTCAAATCCAGAAAGTGCTCCTGTGTCTCAAGTCCTTCTCATGCGGCTCAAACACAGGGCATGCCCCATACGGCTCGAATACGAGAGCGGTTTCATCATGATTAAACTTGGGCAGTTCAATAAAGACGAAGGATGAAGACTTGTGCATAAATCATGCAACAGAGCCATGGGGTTTATGGTTCAAAACATTTAATCTAATCCTTACCCTTAAAACCAGGGTGGATGTCGGGGTGTACTTCAGGCATAGTGGCCGATGAGGAGGCCGCTTTCTTGCCCTTTGCAGCAGCGAAAGCAACCTTGGAAGACTTGGGGGCCATTATCGTACCGACGGTCGGGGAAAGAAGACTAAGGAAGAGAATTAGGGCCGAAGATGAAAAAGAGAGTGAAGAAGTCTCTTCGACTGAGCACGTTCATATTTTATAGGCAAGTAAGAGGTGCCTCGATCCACGTACAGTAACCGACCCTTCGGTTCTCAAAGACAAGCCGACTGACATAAAGGCCAAACTCTTGGGATCCTTCCCCAAAAAGCGGCCTTAAAACTGACGGCAAATCAAACAGCAATTAATGCAAAAGATTTGCATACGTGACAGGATGACGTGGCAAGGAGCTCATGCGGCCAGACAGCCCATGCGGCCAAAGGATCCATACGGCTGAGAATGCTATGCGGTTGGGACATCCTTGCGGCAAGGACATCATATGCGGCCAGAAGAGTTTATACATAGCCATGCTTCTTATTCAAAGTATTTCAATTTTGCAAATTGAAAACTTTAAATGGGGTCTTGTAGAAGCATGGAAAAGGATAAAGAAAGTTTCATGCGGCCAAGGATCCCCATGCGGCTCAGAGAGCTCATGCGGCTCAGGGACCCATACGGCTCAAGCGTCTATACGGCTCGAATAGTTCCATGTGGCCCAGAGAGGAGCCACGTGGCCCTCAACAGCTCTTCCCTTTGTCTTTTACTACATTTAATACCTTGACGGCTGACAGCTCTGACCCATAACAGAAAGATACAATAATGACTCTGTTATAATGGCAGACTCCTAGGGAAACAAAGGAGATCTCTGACACAATCCCTCGAAACCTAGAAACCTTCATGCGTCCTTGACATGTGGACAGTCGCATGCGGCTCAAACAGAGACCACCCTATGCGGCTTAGGCCGAAGCTATCCCATGCAGCTCACGAGAACTACCCCATGCGGCTCAAGCAGAGGCTACCCCATACGGCTCACGAGGATTATCTACATGCGGCTCACGAGGACTATCTCCATACGGCTCACGAAGAAAGCACCCATCATGCGGTCGCCTACGCTCATACGGCTCAGATCATCACCATGCGGTTCAAAAGTTCAGGGGCCACTCCCAAGCAGCCTTGACACGTGGCTAGCCTTATACGGCTCAATGGAGAGCAGTCCTCACACGGCTCAGATTTTCTAAGTGGCTCGCGGTTAAGACACGTGGCATAATATTAGGACACGTGGCATCAAATCGACCGAAATCCATCAACAAATCCTAATAAAATATTAGGATCAAATCAGATCATTTGCAATCAATCAAATTGAACATGTGGCTGGAAATCCGAGATTGGCATAACAAATCATGATAATTTATGTCAATCGTCATTAATTACCCACAAAGATTTGATGCAATCACATTAATTGCCCAGATCTATTATATTCAAGATGAGCGGCCCAGATTCATTGATCCTTAGCCGCCGGCTTTTGAGAATGGGCAATCATTGCAAACCCTAATGATGCCCCCCACTCTTATAAATAGCAAGGTGCCATTCCCTTGCAAGATACACACACAGAAGAGAGAGAGCAGAGAGACAAAGGCACCCACAGAGAGCATCCTGAGAGCATTTCTTCCCCGGAGCCAAGGTTGTATCCGATCGTCCAAGGAGTAAGGCAGAGCTGCTATCGCTTTCCCGAGCCTCTACCGTCACCCCCCAGAATCTAAAATAAATAATTGTACATAGATTGCTGTACCTAGGTTTTCGTCCCTAGGCTTTTTTGTACAAGCGAGTTTGTATTGTGAAGTAAAAGTCCAGTCTTCCGATAATTGTTCTGTTCTTTTATATTTCATGGCAAACAGACCAGAAATAGCGACACGGACTATTGATGTGGTCAGACAAGTTAGAGATCATCTTCGAGTTGTACAAGATCGCCAGCGTCATTGGGCCGATTCTCATCGGCGTCCCCTGGAATTTTCTGTCGGTGACCATGTATTCCTTAGGATCTCTCCTACCCGTGACATCATTCAATTCGGCGTTTGGAGAAAGCTTAGTCCTAGGTATATAGGGCCGTTTGACGTCTTGGAGCGAGTAGGTGATGTGTCCTATCGTATCGCTCTTCCGCCGTCGCTATGTGAGGTACATGATGTCTTCATGTATCCCAATTACGACGGTATATCCCAGATTCGAGTCGTGTCTTTGATCATTCGGAATTGGTTGTTGGTACCAACCTTTCGTATGAGGAAAGGCCCGTATCCATATTGGACCGAAGAGAGAAGATACTCAAGAACAAGACTATCAAATTAGTCCGTATTGCTTGGGGTCATCACTCTTTGGGTGAGTCAACGTAAGAGCGTGAGGATGATATCCGATCGCGATATCCCGACCTGTTTGACTCGTAAGGTATAATATCTTTCTTATGCCTTGTGCCTTCAACTTCCTTGCTTGCATGAATGATTGATTGATTGCTTAGTTATAACTTGCTTGTGTTTAGTGTAGCTTGCTCGACATATCTAGCCTCTTGATTAAATTCTGAGGACAGAATTCTTTTAAGGTGGGTAGAGTTGTCACCTCCGTTTTCGTTATACGTATTTCCAGTGTACGTATACGGAATCCTGACCTGTATTTTTACTTGTCTTGTCTTGCTAGCTGATTTTGTTTTAATCTTGTTTAGATTCATCATGGCATGTCATGGTTTAACTTGGTTCATTATTTGGTTAGGGTTAGTTTAATTTTATGGTTTATTATGTAAACCCCTACCTACCACCATCCTCATTTAAAACCTCGCCTACTTTTCTCTCTCCTCATTATTCCTCATAACTTATTCTTCTTCTTCTTCTCCTCCATTAAAAACCTCTCCCCTTTCATAGGCAAGTGCATCTTGATCTCACTTAAGAACCTATTTTGATGGTTCTAATGGCTTCTTAGCATAATTCTAAACCACTTTAGAACTTAGAGATTTTCATTTTGGTGCATGGGTTCTTGTAGATCTAAGAAATAGCTATTTTTGGATTTTTGAAGTTTTGATCTATTTAAATTCTTTATTTGCGTGTTTTGATGGTTCCATGTCGTAGAGAATTTCGTTCTCCCCTATTTCGAAGTTTTCGGCCATGGTTCGCTCTTCCCGGATTCGTCGGGAAGACGAACAGTGCACTGCTTGGGCGCATGGACTTGTCATGTGCCCAAAGCATTCTTCCCACCCTAGTAGGAGAATATGCCACCATGTGGGCGCATAGTGTGCTACATGTAGGCGCATAGACTCATGTTGGCGCATAAGCCTTCACGACTTGTCACTGTGCATCATTCACCCTTAGCCTTTGGCCACAAGGGTTCAACCCATGCTTGGGCGCATAGGGCACACCCCTTTGGTTGGGTGCATAGAGTGTGCCCCCTCCCTTCCTAGTGGGCGTATACCTGTAGCCAGTGTGGTTTCATGACTTGTGTATGGCACATGGCCTTCACACGTAATGCACCAACACCTTTTTCCATTTCTTGGCACTTGGCCATGTTGGCAGTCATGCTTGGACGCATATCCTACCCATGTGGGCTACCTCCCATGGGCGCATAAGCCTCCTACACTTGGGCACATTGAAGCCCATGACCCACATGCCTTGGCTTTTGCATGTTTTGGCTTATTACATCTTTTGAGACTTGTGATTTTATGCGATTTTCTTGCGATTAATCTTCATAACCCAGCACGACTCGTGCGTGCCACGGCTAGGTATGGCACGACTCGACACGGTACGAATTGTGCAAGTCGCAGTACGACTCGGCACGATTAGTACGATTTTGTTTGATCATGGCACGACTTTCTATGTTTTTGCTAATATAGAGACGTGACACGACTTGTGCAAGTCGGGGCACGGCTTAGCACGACTTGGCATATGTTAGCCTTCATGTAGGCGCATAAAACCCCGTGGGCGGATAGCCTTGGGGCACACAATGATTTGGCATTTTTCCCTTTTGCCATAATATGTACTTCCCTCTATATGCTGCCATGTCCTGTGGCTTTATTATATTTTATGCTCTAAGCTATGTTGTCTTCCTTACACCGGTGGCCCGTTGGGGTGCACTCAGGATATGTCTCTTCTGCTTATATGATGATATGCTATATGATCATAACCATAATATATGAACACGAAATGATGAATGACATGTAATGAACCATGATGCGGCCCGTCGTGGCGCGCTCCTAACAAGTAACAAGTACAAGTAATATGACATGATGGTGACCCATCGTGGTGCACCCTTGACAAGTATCTTGACATAAAATTTATGAACGCTGTTGCGACAGCTAACTTGACATGCTAGTAAATTCTCATATTGACACCGTGGGTGAATGTATTGAATGTGCTTGTATAAGCTACCAGTCTTGTCTCGCATAATGTCTAGGACTTGTATCCCTGGTTACCACGGTCAGGGATTCATACTGAACCTGACTAGGTTAATGACTTGATTGTTCAAGTAGTTCATATAGAGAGGTATTTCGGCTACAAGCAATCCCGTTATCTCGACGCCTTCTCTGATGGATTTGTAGCCTGCCGATGAGTAGGACACATTTCCAGCTCACTGTCATATGGGGCACTTCATGAAACGATTACTATGCATACTGTCATGTGTTACACTCAAGTCACCTAACAAGACATGATAACTCTCATCTTGAACCTTGCATCTGGATAACCTGGATGGTCTGCAGGGCTTGTGGCCGTAGGTATACCTCATTGCATCTTGTTAGTAACTAGGCTTTTGATAACCCTAGTTAGTTAACTATCAAGCCGTACTTTTACTTGGCTGTGAATGTTGGATGAAGTTCCATCTTGTCTAGTCTTGCGTAGACCCAGTACATGGTTATCTCTGGACATGCTTGTGTATGCTTACCTTATCGATAATTGGTTAGAGACTAAGTTCTGTTCAGGTGAAGGGTTACAACCCCGGTCCTTGTTTGGTTTACGGGTTATAACTTGGTTACCGGAATAGTCCTTTAGTTATCTTATCGTTTATCATCATATTTTATTTAACTCATGTCTTATGATTTCATGTGCTAATATGCTGGTTTTAGTTCTTAAGTGAAGCCTCATTTGTGGCACTTGCTCTTTTTGGGGTCTAACCCAGCTGGTTTTGTATGGCCAGATTTTGGAGCAGCTTTCGAGGATCTCCCAGCCTTCCTGCCAGATGGTGACCACTAGACAGAATCCTGGCAACGAGTGGGCTCTTATTTTGCTCTCCCACTCCTTTGTAAAAATATTCTTTTGAGGCGTTTAGCCGCCGAGCAAGTGTTAGCTCGTTTGCAACTTTACTTACTGTCTGCCTGCGGGCTGTAACAAGATTGGCAAATCCTATAGTTGATCATGTATGACTTAAACTCTTACTAGTCCTCGCATTTTGTATGACTAGCTTCATGATCATCTGAATATGTAATGCATGGGATGCCTTATTTTGTATGTCTGATGATCTACCATCTTGTTACATTTACTTGCTTGCTTGAGATTGAGACACTAGGCTTGTTCTTGACCCTAAGAGACTAATGTCTTATAGTAAACCCTCACTCATCTAGACAGCCGTGACCGTATTGCGAGGTAAGATTCACTTCAATGTATGTAGCTGGCTGTGTCCGTCCTCCGCTCTCCAGTATTCTGGTTCTGGATGGTCGATGGATATGCGGCTGAGTTTTTAAGACTAAGTCGGTTTGCTTCCACCTTGGTGGCAACCGAGTTTGATCGAGCGCAGCGGTTCCAGCAGGGATTCCATCTAGAGATCATTCTAGCAGTGGAGCAGTTTGAGCATCAGACTTTTGATGCCATCTTGCGAGGAGCGAAGAGGCACGAGTATACTTTGCAGAGAATAGTGGACAGAACTGGAGGACGGAAGCGGTCCCATGGTCAGATGACCCAGTCCTGAGCCCCAGCCCTGGCAGCTAGGGCCTTGACCATTGGAGATCCGAGGAGGGCGGCATCAGTTACGTCAGTTTAGCACTCGACTCCGACGTACCCTCAGCAGAAGCGGAGGCAGTCTTCCACAATGGACTGCACTCATTGTGTAAAGCCAGGGCATATAGTATCATAATGTCGCCGAGCACAAGGATTGTATTTAGCTTGTGGGGCATCGGATCATATGATAGGATCCTGCCCGCAGAGAGCTGGTTCATCCTCATCGGCCCAGACTAGTCCCTCGGTGAGGGGACTAGCACCAGTGCAGCAGCAGCAGTACCAGCCTCCGAGGCCATTGCCGCCTCAGGCTCAAGCATTCTAGCAGCAGAGACCGCAGCAGTATGCCCATAACACAAAGATAAATTACTTTTCAGACTTTTCTTGAATCAATCCATGAGGCACTTTCAACAATTACCGAAAAGGACAAGAAGAATTATCCAAGAGGCTAGCGAAGAAGAGTTTAGTCAAATCATATGAAAGATGGAACACAAAACAATCCTGTCGAGAAAATCCTAGTTAGGCTATAGATAGACAGAGTTAACCAAGACGGGGAAGAATGATGATAAGAATTTGTTCTTGGTCATCCGGTCATAACGAAGTGATCTGATTTAAGATACAGTCTGATAACCATATACGTCTTCCTAAAATTATGTTGTCAGAATTTTTGCCACGCCAGTAAGCATAGCTGCAATAAACGATGGAGTCCATAACTTGGATATACACCCTATAATTATGTCATCTAGATTCCTTACCATGCCAACCGGTATGGCTACAAGAAAATCCAAATTCTATAAATAAAGTTCGATGCTCAAACTGTATTAAATTCTAAACTCCATAAATAAAGTAGACATTTATCGTTCTTATCGTTCTCATCAAATATGTTTATCAGAATATCTTAACTCAATACATAAAAACTGATTTTAGATACAAAATCAAAGTCAACAATGAACGAACATCAAGATTCAAAATTCAACGACGAATCAAGGATAAGTAAATGGGAACTAGCGAAAACAGATTCTGATACAGGGTTTAGGAAAAATTCTCGAGAGAAGTCCCAAAGGTACTATCTAGGTCAAGATTAAAAATTTTGGAATATAATCTAAAATAATCTCAACCTTGATATGAGATTGGTCAATCATATTCTCTCCTCAACCTAGATGATATATAAGTTCAACTTATACCTTCCCTCTGGGATCCACAACTCATCCCAAGAAAGAATAAAGTTTGATACAGACAAATATTTCAAAAATCAAGACGAATAGAAACAAGTGGAAAAGATTTGAAAAGCTTTCGAATAAGATTCCCAAGGGTCATCTCTGGAATCTACCAAGAGTTTCTAATATGTGACTGAGTACCAAAATCCTAAAATATTCCATGACTCAACCTTAATCCTAGGACATGCTCGTAATAGTACAGATAAGCTCAAGTACCACCACGACTTCGCATTAATCATAAGTTCGAGACCTGCATGGGCCACCACAAAAATGTGTCACGACCCGCACCCGGATATACGGGTACGAATACGTGGGCCACGTCCAGCCTACGCCGCAGTATCGGCGGTAGAGCGCTGTCAAGTAACCTATACTAACTACAACCTCTAAAGATACATAACTGTAAAGGTACTCGGATCACATCACAAAAACTAAGAAAGATAAGACAAAAAATAATAGCAATATCGCTAGAACAACTAGAATCTACAAGGATCATATGAGACAAGAATAAAATAGAGGAAAACAATAACAAACTAAATAACTACCAGACCTAGAACTCCTGAGAAACCACTCACGGTAAAGAATACCGAGAACCACCCCAGCTAGCAACATCATGTAGTCCAATACTGAGGGCATAACTACTCCTAAAATATTGTCAACATATCCAGTCAGGATGGAACGAGCAAAAATCTTAAATAACAGTTCTAGTTAGACGATATTGAAAATGTAGCAGTAAATAGAGAGAATATACAAAGAAATCACGAAATGTACATGTGAGTATCATGACAAGGTAAGATGTAAATCTAGAGCTAGAACAAGGCAAGTAAAACAGATCATGGCATGTACAAGAATCAAGAATAACCTATCTAGGTGTGTGAGTACTAGCTACAATACATGGCCGGCTTGGGAACTTGTACAATAGTAACAAGCCTGGCTAACCATACGTGGGGTGTATGATCAACACTCACAATCAATAGGTGCACAAGGGGTGCATAATAGGCTTTGACCACATATCTACACTAATACTCCCCGTCCCCTGACTAGTATAGTGGATCCAACCATGACACATCATGACGCACAATTCTCTGAGAGGGTAGCCAGCCTTCGTAGGAATCGTGTCTATACAATGCACAAGGAACATGAAAGACTTACACAATATATACCAAAGAATACCAGGAATAACATCTCATGACGGGATCCAGTTAAATACCAATCCGTGTGAACTATGTGTCAAGAGAACAAGAATATCTATACTATATACAAGAAACATAGACGATATCATAAAACAGAAATATTATCAGAAAATGTACTTGCCTGTGATGTAATGGATAAGTTGACTGAGTCCAAGAACAGTGCCTCGAGGACCTATAGATGGAATATTGTATCAATGTAAGGGTTTGGAAGTAAAATCAAGTCATACTAAGTCAAACTAGGTCACGACACGTCAAAGCAAGTCAAACTAGGTCAATCAAAATCAATGGTTGACTTACAGTTGACTTTTGGTCAACTCCGGTCAACCCTAGGTCAACTCTAGGTCAAACTTGACTAACGTTGACTAACCGTTGACTTTTGGTCAACTGGTCAACTTCGGTCAAGTTCTAGTCAATTTTAGGCTACAGTTGACTTTCGGTTGACTTTTGGTCAAAATAGTCAACTGTGGTCAACCAAGGTCAAAACTAGTCTAACCTCGGTCAAATGTTGACTCTACTTCGACGTTCAGTCAAAACAGTCAACCATGGTCAAATAGGGTCAAGGCTAGTCTCTACAAACATCTACAGGGTCAACACATTCAATTTCAGTGATTGAGAAATCACTGAAATCGATGGATCTCAAAATACAACAAAAGGAGAAAGATTATAATAATAGGGTGAAAACCTACAGATGTCGTCGGATGGTGAAACAAATATCACCAACGTGTCCAGAATGGTCAAATTAGCTAGGATAGCCTATCCATAAGTCCAATTTGGACACAGGGACAAAAAAGTAATTTTGGGTCAAAATGGTGTCCGTGTCGGATCCACTTTGCACCGAAAAATGTCCCAGAATAAAAGTCCTCAAGACCTAGAAAAATATATGTCCACGAATCCAGAATGATGATACGAAATCAACGGTATGTCCAGAATTGGATTTCGATGAGCCGATCTCAAAATGACCCGTTGACCCGGATATTGGTATTCGACTTGTACCGAAATGCGTGCTGAAACCAATGTCTACTAAAATCTAGCAAATTATATGTCAACGAGTCCTGAATGACGATACGAACTCAACGGTATGCCCAGAATTGGATTCCGATGAGCCGATCTCAAAATGACCCGTTGACCCGGATATTGGTATCCGACTTGCACCAAAATGCGTGCCGGAACCAATGTCCACTAAAATTTATCAAATTATATGTCAATGAGTCCAGAATGACGATACAAACTCAACGATATATCCGGAATTGGATTCCGATGAGCCAGCGTCAAAAAGTCCCGTTGACTCGGACTGTGGGGCCCATTTTGCACCAAAATGCGTGCCAGGGCCCACGTCCTCCAAATCTAGCAAACTTTATTTGAAAACGTGCCAGAACGACACCACGAGTCTACTAGTGGTGTCAGAAATTGAATTTGGAGTCCCGGGTTCAAGAATAAAATTTTACAACTTGGAAATTATGAATTCGGACGGCCAACTTTGGCGTCGAATTCAACCAATCAAACATGCTCACAATGAAACGAAACTTAAGGAACAGGAAGAGGGTTATACTAGCTGCGCATAGGAACCAGTAGCACGCCAGACGGAGCTACGAAGGAAGAGATACGAACCGACAATGTTGGCTCCACAAAACTGTTCAAAAATAACATAATTTAAAGCGTCAACTTGGTGGCCGGTTTTGATGTATCAAACAAAGAAATTAACGGACGAAACATGAGGGGAGTGAAGAGCTATATACCAAAATTGTGACGGAGCAAAGAGTTTGCCGATCCAACAGTCAGATTTTTCGAAAAACGTGCGCGAAGTCGCTGCGACGAAACACGAATTCTGAGTTCAACACTCGCGCGCGCCGACGGGATCTCGTGCCAAATGCACGAATCGTGTGTTTCACACGTCGGAGAGGAGGAGGACGGCGAGGGGAGGCTCTTCGGAGTTATGGGAGTGTTGTGGTGGTCGTGCGCGACGGTGGCGGTACCGCTGTGCGGCTGCGGTGGCAGCTGCTGCCACCGTTCTTGCGGCTGTTGCAGGTGCTGTTGCAGCTGCTGCTGCGGTTGCTGCCTCGTTGCTGTTGCTGGCCACATGTAGTGGCGTACAGCGGGGCGAGGAGGCTGCACGCAGCGGGGCGACGACGGTGGGGCGGCGACGGCGGTGGTGGTCGTACGGGTGATGGTGATGGCGTGGAGAGCATGGTGATGATGATGGTGGTGTCGGTTGTTGGTGATGGTAAGGTGGTGGTAAAGAAGTAGAGAAAGAAGAAGAAGTGAAGAAGAAGTGAAGAGAGGGGGTTGCTAGTGCTCGTGTACATGAAGGGGGGAAGTGCTGATGGTGTTGGGTGAGGGTATAGTGAGAGAGAGAGAGATTTTTATATTATATGAGCGTGTGTATATAATATATAAAGAGATATTTAGAGATAGAGAGAGATATTTAGAGAGAGAGAGAGATAGAGTAGAGAGAGAGGGGGGGTGTTCGGCCACATGGAGGTGGAGAAGAGTATTGATGGTGATGGGTGAGGGGGTGTATGTAGGTAGAGAGAGAGAGTGAGAGATTTAAATGTATATATATATATTATATGTATATATATGTGTATATATATATATATATATATATATATATATATATATATATATATATATATATATACAAATGAGATAGAATTAGATATTTTCGTATAGGGAGAAGGAGAAATAACTTAGTGGGGGTGTATGAGCAATCATGAGAGGGGTCACACCAATTTGGGTTGGGTGTTTGGTCAAGTTGGACAAGCTTGGGGCCAAGATTTAATTAAAATAACAAATTAAAATCAATTAAAATCATGGATGAATTGAGAGCACAAAGAAGATCAATTTAGTGGCACGCAAGCGGCACGTGCATAGTAGACTCGAAATAGGCCAGAACCATATATTGGGTCGACTGGATTGGACTGATGTCGGGTCCAAAAATTAAGTTGGAAGTCAAGTCACGAATTACGGCAGACGATAAATTGGTCTAAATTAACCCGAAGTTGTGTGAAGCAAAAAGAATACAAGGGAACAAGTTTGGTGGGACATGATATATCAACATGAAGGTAATCTTGTCTACTACAAACTTAAAGATGAAAGTTTTCAGAGATTGACATCCCTGACGCTCTAGAAGTCAAACTCACGGTAAAGAGCATTTAATCAAATAATAATATCTATTGCAAATAATTGAATTATAAAATTGAAAAAAATAAGCCATAAATTCAGGGGGGCTTACATCCTACCCATCTTATAAAAATTTCGTCCTCGAAATTAAAAATCATCTAATAGGTCAAGCTAAAACATACAACTGCTATGGCTACAGTACCCAATCTGCTACCCTTGTGATCATCTATGTTGTTTCTCTCTACAGGTATTTTGGTTCAGGTTCAACAAGCTTCTTCCATAAAAACTATGTTTATTTTATCCATAAGAATCTTCATATCAATAAGAACCTTTACGTATATTCTAAAATATAGGTCATCCTCGAGATACTATATATCAGCAATACTTGGCCATCAACCAAAATTCCAATCTCAATAGCAATTTGTTTGTTTTCTTTTCCCATCCTAAGTATCTTTATCCTATTAATCACAGGCTCCTTGAAATAATTCATTCAAAACCTATTCTTGGCATTGAGCCTTCTCTCTTTTTACTCAAGAACTCCTGAATATAAATCCTCAAATTCAAACTCTTAATTCATTTACCGAATTATTTATTACCTATGTACATATGTCCATGTTTTGTTCCTGCTATCTTTCGATCTTGCACGCAATGTTATCTCCTTCTATTTCATTCCATATATCGATCTATCCTCCAATCATAAGTAAATGGTTTGTAGATAACCAATAATCACTTGGTCATCAAAGTCTTCTAATGTTCAACCCTCGAATCTAAGCACAAGATTCTAGTCCTAAATCCGTAGTCACAAAATATAATATTTTATTACTCCTTCTTAGATACCGTAAAATCAATCTATACTATCAAACTAATCATTCTTAATGGTTTCTAAGTCCACTATAGTTCCCTCATATCTGTCCTACAAGCTTAACCCAATGAATCTCCAAGAAAATATACTCATCACAATCACACATTAACATATTACAGTTATACTACATAATCTGTTAACAAGGTTTGGCTATTTCAGTCATCAATTAAATAGAAGGAAACAAAGGCCTAAGACTGTGTCGAGCAATCCATATCATTATTCAGACAAGGTAAGGTTCAAGCAAGACAGGAAAGATTGTCAAAATATTTCCAAGAATAGTACGAGGCCAAACGAAATACATAAGACGTAGTCGAAGTAAAACTCAAGAACCATATACCTCCGTAATTATGTCACATGAAGTTACTATCGCTCTAGTGTGCATCTGGCTGCGATTAACTTTCTTGTTCCATAATACGACGGAAGGCTGCAGTGCATAGCTGCCACGCCAGATAATATAGGTTCCTGAACTTAACTTGGCAAAATCCGTAAAATATTTCCAAACAATTTTTTGCAAAATAAAGGAGAAGATGTTAGTCAAAATGCCTAGGGAGTGGTCCAAGTAGAATTCGAGAAACATATTTAACCATGATGCTGTTATCCAAAGTCATGCCTCGCCAGTATTTCTCTGGATGCAAACTCTCGATTCCGTAATACAAGGATAAATTAATTTTTGAACATTCCTTGAATCAATCCATGAGGCACTTTCAACAATTACCAGAAAGGGTAAGAAGAATTACCCAAGAGGCTAGCGAAGAAGAGTTTAGTCAAATCATATGAAAGATGGAACACAAAACAATCCTGTCAAGAAAATCCTAGTTAGGCTGTAGATAGACAGAGTTAACCAAGATGGGGAAGAATGATGATAAGAATTTGTTCTTGGTCATCCGGTCATAACGAAATGATCTGATTTAAGATACAGTCTGATAACCATATACGTCTTCCTGAAATTATGTTGCCAGAATTTTTGTCACGCCAGTAAGCATAGCTGCAATAAACGATGGAGTCCATAACTTGGGTATACACCCTATAATTATGTCATCTAGATTTCTTACCACGCCAACCGGTATGGCTGCAAGTGTAGCACCCACTTTTTGAAATAAGGGTATTTAAGTTATTTTAGTCATTTTAGTCATTTTATGATTTTCTAGATATTTTTGGCTTGTGTTTGTTTTAGCATTTGGTTTAATCTTAAAAAATCCATATTAGAGGCTAACCATGACATATGAGGATTATTTAGCTAATTAGAATTTATTTTAGGGTTTAATTTAGAAGGCCATTTGACCATTTTTTGGGTTATTTAATTAATTGGCCTTTTTAGCCTTTCTGTTAGTGGGCTTAACTCAACTTAGATAGAGAAGAGGGGCCCATGAACCAACCCTAACCCTAGTAGGAATAGCCTGGCCGGCCAAAAATAGGAAACCCCCTTCCTATATAAACAATTGCATTAGTTTTGACACCCCCTTTACAAAACCCTAGTTTCCAGCTCTCCAAAACCCTAACTTTTTTATCCGACCTCCGTTTTACCTCAAACGAAGTGCGTTGTGATCATGGGAAGGAGGAGAACTTGCTGGAGCATTGCTAGCAAGGAGTTGGAGGCGTTTGCTCGGTAGAAACTGGTCGTCTCATTGATCGAGGAGTCAGTTTTATTGATATTTCAACTCCTCAATAGGTAAACACATAAACACTATAGTTTCTCCTAATTTTTCTTCATGGTATGTCACGACCCGCACCCTAGAGTTAGGGCACGAGAACGTAACAACGCCCAGCCTACGTCGCAGTGTCGGAGGTAGAACGCTGTCCTAGGTCTCAATGCATCTAACAGTTTAAGACTAAACAGTTTATACTCCCCGAATGGGGGTGACATAGCAGATACAGACTCAATCACATCTAAGGTAGAGCATGATAATGATAGATAAAACATAAAATCCAAAAGAGATACAGGAGATAGAAGTCTAAGTGTCTAAGATACATAAACACAGAAATACATCTCAAAACTCAAATACAGATATAGTAATCCACAAAATAAATATGTCACGACCCGCTCCCGAATAATCGGATACGAGTCGGACACGCCCAGCCTTCGTCGATGGACACGACGAAGTAAGCTGTACAATACTAAGGAAAACTCCAAGATACAATAAATATAAACCACCACAGCTGCTATACATGTCCCCAGAATCACCACAATCCACAAGTTAATTATACAATATCATTCGGAGACAAATCTGATAACATGAATAAAAATTATACAATCCTGAAATCCTCAATACAATACATGATGAAATCTTCTAAAAAAATAAATCTAAGAAAAGACCTAACTATAACTCTGAAATTCTAAGTCCATCCTGAGATACAACTCTATCCTGGCTTCGGGCTCTGGCCCATGAAGAAGATACAACATCCCCAAGTAAACCTGCAACGATCCTGTCAGAAAAAGAGCAAAGTACAACCCCGACAAGAAGCTCTAAACAATGTAAACTGAAGTGCATGAAAAAGAATCACGATATGAAATATGATACAAGACAGGAATATGAAACTGTGGTACAGGAATAACAATGAAACTATGGCACCGGATCCAGAAACAATGAACTATACTATTAGTGTAATCATGCATTTGAAATAACTATCAGAGTATGTGACCGGCTGGGTAAACAGTGAACAGTGAACAGTGAACAATGAACAATGGTACGGCTTAGAGTCTCACGTGCACGATGTGAGACCTAAGCTATTAGTCAATGCCTAGCTAAAATAGGATTGGTCACATATCTGTAGTATTTCCCCACCCCAATGTACAAGTAAGAACAATGAACTATGAACGATGAATAATGAACGATGAACGATGAACAGTGAACAATGAACAATGAACAATCGTGTGTACAACGTGTCAACATGAGAACATGAAGCAAGATAGTAAATACAGAGTAAAGAGTTCGAGCCGGTGTACTTGCCTTGATTCCGGGGTTTTGGTTCTAGTCCTTTAATGACCTAAAAATAGGAAAAAGTAATTTTTAGAAATATATATATATATACTCCACCTAATGTCATTTATGATTAGCTAGAACCAACCACTCAAGCTAGTATCCAAACTACTTACTAACAATTGGTCATTAACAACTCCTGGTCCTATTCTATTTAAACTCAAAGCCTCCTGTACTTGGTCTAACTATTATTCAAGATTTCAAGTCTACTGAACTTGGTCTTAAAACATTCTAATACTAATCCACTAATTAACAACCAATCAACAATTTAAATTTATAAAACTGCTAGCCGAGCTATTGGCCAAGTCCAGGTCTCAACCTAAATATTGAAGATTAGACATTCTTAAGTAATGGTGCCTGAAAACATAGTCTAGAGTATTACTCTACTCCTGTCAGGTATGGAAATCGCCAAGAGATCACAATAAAGCATGGTTCAAGGTGATACCAATCTGAGATTTAAAACAAAACTCAGTCCAACATTTAGCCATCTTCATTTGTAAGAAACCCTATCCACATCATAGGTTACTGTCTTAACCTGTTACTTGTAGTTCTCTTGCTAAGGTTCAAAATAGATATTCTGATATCAAGAGTAGAGCTCAAGGTGACCATAGGATTCCCATCTAGCTCTTACTTCATCAGTTACCTCAGGGACAACATCCTGTAACTTGCTAAAAAGAAATGGATACAAGCTTTATTTTTCTGCAGTAATCCCATCACTAATATACACCAAAGATTGGTGGCAGCTAAAAATGTCCACTGAGGTAATAATATGCTAAGGATTTAACTAGCTCCTAAATTGATGCAATTGATCCTTCCCAACCATCTTCAGAGAAAATCATCTCAATTTCACCACTGAACCAAAACAGTGATATAAAATCCCAGGTTCACAACACTGCATATGATTCAGCAACTGAAATAAATTCCCTACTACCAGGATCAATTACTGGTGAGCATTTCAGAGCTAGTCCTAAGTTTAACCTGAGATTCCAAGACTGAAATAATTCAAATAAAATGTTCATAATCAGTTGAATCCGACAGTCCAAAATCTCAGAATCAATCAAACTGAAGGGCAGCAGAGATCAATGCTCAGTCTATGGCATTCGAAATCAATGTTCAGTTTATAATATACCAACCTTGACTCCTGCCAAAGCACGCAGACTCCCTGGTACAGAGTCTCGCACCCGACCCAACACGGACACTGCTGACACAACTCTAATAACAGACACGAACTCACGATACTCACCTGTACCCCACCCCACAGACTTACCCAATAAATATAAATCCTAAGTATAACAAAAAAAATGCTCTTCAATACTAAGAGGGAAGATGGATTACCTGAGAAGAAGATAGAATCTGGAAGGCGATGCTTCACCCCAGAGTCGGACACCACCAATGTAATGCTACCGAACCCAGACACGACAGTGCAACCTGACACAGAGTCACCTCTGGATCTCTATCACATATTCTAAACCAGAAAATCAGTGAAGGTCAAGAAAGAGTCTATACCTGTATCCTAGGTCTCGATGATACGATCTCACAGTGTCCGACGATGGTGTCCCCGAGTCCACAGCTCGCCGATACGTCCTCCTGAGCATTTCATCGAACAGGTCATGCGCGAGAATAGAAAGAATATTTGTGAGTTCGATTTGAATCAAATCAAACTCCAAAATTGGAGAATAACCCAGGAATTCACCAAATGTTGATTCCAACAAACAAATCAAGAAGCCAAAAGAATCATTTCGAAAAATTAATTAAAACGAACAAGAATCCAGACCAAAGGAAAATCGATACAAATTGCTTACCAAGAAGGATCGATCACCGGCTCGTAGACGACCAGCTCGTAGACGACCACGACGAAGCTTGTTGTCGATCTCGTCGTCACTGCGACTGCTTCACCTCCGCCACGGACTGGATCGCTATGGTCAATCGTCTTGAGCTCTCGAAGACGGAGGAAGAAATGTGAGGGAAATTCCAGCAGGCTCCTCTGCTCGGAAAGAATGATGAAGAGGGAGGAAAGAGGAGGGTCTATATAGGCTGGGAAAGATCGGGCAGTTGGTTATTCGGGCAGTCGGGCAGCAATCGAGACGGTTGCGCGGGCAGGGTCGTCGTCGTCGTCGTCCCATGTGCGCAGAAAGGAGGGAAAGGAAAAGAATGTAGAGTGAATAAAAATTTGAATTTAACGGTTGATCCTATCGGGTTTCGGGTTAGCGGATAGGGTCGAGCTATCGGGTTCTGGAACTGAACCCGTGCCCCATTAGACCTAATAGGCCAGGCTGGGCTGGCTTAGAGTTGGGGTCGGGCTGGGCTTAATTGAGTGAAGAGAATTTCTCTCTTCAGGAGGGAAATTTGAAATAAAGTTGTACCTGGCCTTGGGCCAGCAGGCCAATATGGAAAGCAAGGAAAAATCTTAATGTCCAATTAATTATAATCTCTAAAAAAACATTAATAAAATATAAGAGTATTTTCCAAACCTTAAAATAGTTTTCTTTATTTTATTTAAAAATAAGAAAACCAATTAATTAATTATTAGATCTAAAATAACTTAATAGCCAAAATGTTTTAAACTACGCCATGATAATGATTAAAATTAATATTCCTTAAACAACCATAAAATAAAATTATGACTAAATTATAAAATTCCAAAAAATTACAAAATTTCAAAAATTCAGAAAAGCGGGGTTACAAATCTACCCCCCTTAGAAAAATTTCGTCCTCAAAATTTCAAAATGGCACGATAAGGTAAACAGATACAAAATTTGAAATTGGCATGATTTAAAGTGGAATGAAATGATAGTCACAGAAACCATGATCACGGAATAGTAGTCTCAATGGTATCCGACAATCTTGCATACCTGGGGTCACTTCCCCTACAGTTCTTGTCCCGCCAATATGCATCTGGCTGCAGTGAACCTTCGGTTCCATTGTCCCGATAATACTAGATTACCGCAATACTTTGTCAACTTTATCCGATAAATTTAGGACTTAGCTTCGATAATATCTGAGAACCTGAGAATATCCGTAATTACTTTGACCTAGAGCCCCTGCCTCGCTAGTGTACAACTAGCTGCAATGGACTCACAGTCTCTATAATCCAGGTCATAGTAGGTTGTCAAATATTTTCTCAACTTTATCCAGAAGTTTCAAGGAAGTTGTGAAAATGATAGAGAGGAGTAGTATCTGTTCTTAGAAACAAGTTTTTATTGAATACTAAAAGACAATCAACAGTCAACAAGTAGCTCATAGGTACTATGAAACAATCAGTAAGATAGGGAGACTGTAATACAAGTCTCAAAATGGAGAAATAACAAAGAAATGTAAAAACATCAAAGAAGATAGGTAATGATCACAAGTGCCCCCAGTCGTCAGTACTCGTTCGGAATCGGGATAGTCTCCACCTCCTTGGCTGTCATCAGGTAGACTCGTCCCTCTGGCTGGTCTCCGTGCGGCTGCTGGTCAAGAAGAGGTAAGTCCTCCTGATGGGGTCCCGGTGCTACTCGTGCTCGTCCCTCAGCGGCTTCTGGGCAATCTCTGACCTGGTGAGTAGGTGATCCACAGAACAAGCAAAGCCTCAGCCTCTTACGGCATTCATCGTAATGATGCCCCGGGCGATGACAGTAGTTGCAAGTGACTGCCAACTGCTGCCTCTGAGGCAGATCTGCATGAACTCTGGCTGGACGGTGCTGAACTACTGCCTGCTGAACTGGCCTCGCCTGAGTCTGTATCTGCACCCTCTTCGCCAGTGCCTGGTGGCTGCTGCTGCCGATGTCCCTATCCCTCTTGGGCCTCGGGTCCATCTCCTTCTCAACTGCCTGGGCGATCTTGAGGATGCTCGAGTAGGTAGTCGCCTGGCTAATAGCTACTGCATGCCGCAGCTCCCTGGTCAGACCCTTCTTGAATCTCTAGGCCCTGTCCTCTGGTGCTCTGACTAGGCTCTCCGCGTACCTACTGAGCCTAGTTAACTCGGAAGTGTACTGCACAACCGTTATCGTCCCCTGCTGCAGCGCCTCGAACTGCATCCTCAGCTCATCCCGCTCCACTTCTGGAAAGAATTTCTCCTTGAACAGTGTTTTGAAAACTGTCTAAGACACTCGGGGCTCCGTCAACTGGGGGTCCTCCCGGTACCAAGCTCTGGCCAAGTCGAAGAGTCGCATGCTAGCCACTGACACCTTCTGGTCCTCTAGAATGTTCGCCATGGTCAAGGTCCTCTCTGTATTTTCCAGCCATTCATCTGCATAGATGATCCCCTCGTCGCCCCAGAAGTCCATCGGGCAAAGGTTCTGGTACTCCTTGGCTGTCCCTAGCCTCGGTCCTTGTGGTGCTGGAGGTGCTACTGGTACTGGTGCTGCCGGCTCTCAAGTCCTGAGCGCATCGACGACGGTCGCTCTGAACTGTGTGGCCTGCTGGTTCTGGGACTCGCAAAACTGAGCAGCCTGGTGGTTTTAGGCCTCCATAAATTGCTGAAACATCGCCATCACCTGGGTGCCGTCGAACATCATCGTCGGTGGCAGTGATGGAAAGATAGGAGGCGCTGTCGGAAGCTGATCTGTCGGAGCGTCGAGTGCGGGCTGCTCCGTGCCGCCTGCAACTCCTGAACCTCCTGTAACTCCAGGCTGATCTGCAGTCTTCCTCGTAGTGACCATCTGCATAAAAAGAAACTTCGTTGAATGACAAACCCTAAAACCTAACAAACAATGTTTTTATAATACAAAGTACCTGATAATCCTGATAAACCTGATATACCCTTATTTCCCAATTTTCCTATGCTGTGATGAGTTTTCCTTAGTCTAACAGGTTCCCCAATAGCACATTATAGCCTAAGTGCCATTAGGACAGACCTGCATGGGCCACCACTAAAAATATGTCACGACCCGCTCCCGAATAATCGGATATGAGTCGGACACGCCCAGCCTTCGTCGATGGACACGACGAAGTAAGCTGTACAATACTAAGGAAAACTCCAAGATACAATAAATATAAACCACCACAGCTGCTATACATGTCCCTAGAATCACCACA
Source organism: Iris pallida (assembly GCA_029216955.1). Taxonomy (NCBI): domain Eukaryota; kingdom Viridiplantae; phylum Streptophyta; class Magnoliopsida; order Asparagales; family Iridaceae; genus Iris; species Iris pallida. The sequence continues at coordinate 10,350,930 of JANAVB010009400.1, read as the reverse complement.
ATCCATAAGTTAATTATACAATATCATTCGGAGACAAATCCGATAACATGAATAAAAATTATACAATCCTGAAATCCTCAATACAATACATGATAAAATCTTCTAAAACAATAAATCTAAGAAAAGACCTAACTATAACTCTGAAATTCTAAGTCCATCCTGAGATACAACTCTATCCTGGCTTCGGGCTCTGGCCCATGAAGAAGATACAACATCCCCAAGTAAACCTGCAACGATCCTGTCAGGAAAAGAGCAAAGTACAACCCCGACAAGAAGCTCTAAACAATGTAAACTGAAGTGCATGAAAAGGAATCATGATATGAACTATGATACAAGACAGGAATATGAAACTGTGGTACAGGAATAACAATAAAACTATGGCACCGGATCCAGAAACAATGAACTATACTATCAGTGTAATCATGCATTTGAAATAACTATCAGAGTATGTGACCGGCTGGGTAAACAGTGAACAGTGAACAGTGAACAATGAACAATGGTACGGCTTAGAGTCTCACGTGCACGATATGAGACCTAAGCTATTAGTCAATGCCTAGCTAAAATAGGATTGGTCATATATCTGTAGTATTTCCCCACCCTAATGTAATAGTAAGAACAATGAACTATGAACGATGAACAATGAACTATGAACGATGAACAATGAACGATGAACGATGAACAGTGAACAATGAACAATCGTGTGTACAATGTGTCAACATGAGAACATGAAGCAAGACAGTAAATACAGAGTAAAGAGTTCGAGCCGGTGTACTTGCCTTGATTCCGGGGTTTTGGTTCTTGTCCTTTAATCACCTAAAAATAGGAAAAAGTAATTTTTAGAAATATATATATATACTCCACCTAATGTCATTTATGATTAGCTAGAACCAACCACTCAAGCTAGTATCCAAACTACTTACTAACAATTGGTCATTAACAACTCCTGGTCCTATTCTATTTAAACTCAAAGCCTCCTGTACTTGGTCCAACTATTATTCAAGATTTCAAGTCTACTGAACTTGGTCTTAAAACATTCTAATACTAATCTACTAATTAACAACCAATCAACAACTTAAATTTATAAAACTGCTAGCCGAGCTATTGGCCAAGTCCAGGTCTCAACCTAAATATTGAAGATTAGACATTCTTAAGTAATGGTGCCTGAAAACATAGTCTAGAGTATTACTCTACTCCTGTCAGGCATGGAAATCGCCAAGAGATCACAATAAAGCATGGTTCAAGGTGATACCAATCTGAGATTTAAAACAAAACTCAGTCCAACATTTAGCCATCTTCATTTGTAAGAAACCCAGTCCACATCATAGGTTACTGTCTTAACCTGTTACTTGTAGTTCTCTTGCTAAGGTTCAAAATAGATATTCTGATATCAAGAGTAGAGCTCAAGGTGACCATAGAATTCCCATCTAGCTCTTACTTCATCAGTTACCTCAGGGACAACATCCTGTAACTTGCTAAAAAGAAATGGATACAAGCTTTATTTTTCTGCAGTAATCCCATCACTAATATACACCAAAGATTGGTGGCAGCTAAAAATGTCCACTGAGGTAATAATATGCTAAGGATTTAACTAGCTCCTAAATTGATGCAATTGATCCTTTCCAACCATCTTCAGAGAAAATCATCGCAATTTCACCACTGAACCTAAACAGTGATATAAAATCCCAGGTTCACAACACTGCATATGATTCAGCAACTGAAATAAATTCCCTACTACCAGGATCAGTTACTGGTGAGCATTTCAGAGCTTGTCCTAAGTTTAACCTGAGATTCCAAGACTGAAATAATTCAAATAAAATGTTCATAATCAGTTGAATCCGACAGTCCAAAATCTCAGAATCAATCAAACTGAAGGGCAGCAGAGATCAATGCTCAGTCTATGGCATTCGAAATCAATGTTCCGTTTATAATATACCAACCTTGATTCCTGCCAAAGCACGCAGACTCCCTGGTACAGAGTCTCACACCCGACCCAACACGGACACTGCTGACACAACTCTAATAACAGACACGAACTCACGATACTCACCTGTACCCCACCCCACAGACTTACCCAATAAATGTAAATCCTAAGTATAACAAAAAAATGCTCTTCAATACTAAGAGGGAAGATGGATTACCTGAGAAGAAGATAGAATCTGGAAGGCGACGCTTCACCCCAGAGTCGAACACCACCAATGTAATGCTACCGAACCCAGACACGATAGAGCAACCTGACACAGAGTCACCTCTGGATCTCTATCACATATTCTAAACCAGAAAATCAGTGAAGGTCAAGAAAGAGTCTATACCTATGTCCTAGGTCTCGATGATACGATCTCACAGTGTCCGACGATGGTATCCCCGAGTCCACGGCTCGCCGATACGTCCTCCTGAGCATTTCATCGAACAGGTCATGCGCGAGAATAGAAAGAATATTTGTGAGTTCGATTTGAATCAAATCAAACTCCAAAATTGGAGAATAACCCAGGAATTCACCAAATGTTGATTCCAACAAACAAATCAAGAAGCCAAAAGAATCCTTTCGAAAAATTAATTAAAACGAACAAGAATCCAGACCAAAGGAAAACCGATACAAATTGCTTACCAAGAAGGATCGATCACCGGCTCGTAGACGACCAGCTCGTAGACGACCACGACGAAGCTTGTTGTTGATCTCGTCGTCACTGCGACTGCTTCACCTCCGCCACGGACTGGATCGCCATGGTCGATCGTCTTGAGCTCTCGAAGACGGAGGAAGGAATGTGAGGGAAATTCCAGCAGGCTCCTCTGCTCGGAAAGAATGATGAAGAGGGAGGAAAGAGGAGGGTCTATATAGGCTGGGAAAGATCGGGCAGTTGGTTATTCGGGCAGTCGGGCAGCAATCGAGACGGTTGCGTGGGCAGGGTCGTCGTCGTCGTCGTCCCATGTGCGCAGAAAGGAGGGAAAGGAAAAGAATGTAGAGTGAATGAAAATTTGAATTTAACGGTTGATCCTATCGGGTTTCGGGTTAGCGGATAGGGTCGAGCTATCGGGTTCTAGAACTGAACCCGCGCCCCATTAGACCTAATAGGCCGGGCTGGGCTGGCTTAGAGTTGGGGTCGGGCTGGGCTTAATTGAGTGAAGAGAATTTCTCTCTTCAGGAGGGAAATTTGAAATGAAGTTATACCTGGCCTTGGGCCAGCAGGTAATATGAAAAGCAAGGAAAAATCTTAATGTCCAATTAATTATAATCTCTAAAAAAAATTAATAAAATATAAGAGTATTTTCCAAACCTTAAAATAGTTTTCTTTTATTTTATTTAAAAATAAGAGAACCAATTAATTAATTATTAGATCTAAAATAACTTAATAGCCAAAATGTTTTAAACTACGCCATGATAATGATTAAAATTAATATTCCTTAAACAACCATAAAATAAAATATGACTAAATTATAAAATTCCAGAAAATTATAAAATTTCAAAAATTCGGAAAAGCGGGGTTACAAAATACAATCTCCAGACAAAATGAAATAACTACCTAAACAACCTCTACTGTGTCTCCTCTAGGCTAGCAGGCAATCCTAGGCTATCTGTAAAATTTATCAACAGGTCCAGTCAGGACTGGAGCGAGCACAATACATCTCAACAGTTCATAGCAGGTTAGAAAATATAATCATGCAGTAAAGTAAGATACAGGTACTGAAAGAAATGCTGTATGTAAACAGAGAGAGCTATAATAGAAATATCTACTATAAATAAAGAACTAACATGTGGCTAGTGAGTCAGAGTACAATATAGACATGTAAATGGCATAGGAGATTCTGATAAGACACTATGGAAGAGATTCTGATAAGATACTACTTGGGTATTATTTGCATGTCCATTTCTACTCCCCCGTACCCCCAATCAATACACAAGGATCCAGCCAGGTTATGTTATATGATGCTATGTAACAGCCCCTGAAGGGTGGTAGACCCCGAAGGTGATAGACCCCGAAGGTGATAGACCCCGAAGGTAATAGACCCCGAAGGTGATACATAGTAGTCCCATAAATGGGATAAGGATTCTAGGAAGACTCTACGATCATAAGAGTATATGTCGTAAGTGATCAAAGAACCAATGAAGCATATGATACGCCATGTAAGTGAAATGCACAGAACATGTAGTACCCGATGCTCCCTAAGGATAACATCTCAAGAAGGGATCCATATAGTACCAACCTGTATGACCAACGTGACAGTACAAGTAAAGTAATCTAAGTAATCTACTGCAGAAAATAATTCTAAGCATGATATGAAATGATCCGAGAATGTACTCGCCTCGATAACCTGAACAGCTGATAAGTATAGGGGGGTCCCACTGAAGCCACAGAGTCCTATTTAAAGCAACACAGGTTACAAGGTGTTCAAGTTGTAATAAAATGAATCTCTATAATCAATCTACATTATTCTAGGTTCTTCTAAGTCAAAACAACTCTAGGTCGACTCCGGTCAATAATCTAGTCAAACTAGGTCAAGTGTTGACTTACAGTTGACTTTGGGTCAACTGGTCAACTCTGGTCAAACAGGGTCAATTCTAGTCTAATATAAAGTGTACTTCGTTATTTGCACGTCGAAACTTACGACACGCAAATCGAGATAAGAAGATTATCGGTAAGGTTGATAATCTTATTATAGTGATCCACGTATCCAACTTGTCAATTTCAGCGATGTGAGATCACTGGAATTGACTGATCTCAGTTTCGTTGTACTAATCCCGAAATACGAACATTATAAGAATTAATTATTAATTAATTATAAAAAGGTTAAACTCAGAGAAATTATCAACAAACATTGTCGGACGATGAAATAAACATCGCCAACGTGTCCAGAATGGTCAAATTAGCTAGGATAGCCTACCCATCGGACCAATTTGGACACAAGGGCAAAAAGGTAATTTCGGGTCAAAACGGTGTCCGTGTCGGAGCCGTTTTGCACCGAAAAATATGCAAGAAAACAAGTCTATAAAATATAACAAACTATATGTCCACGAAACCAGAATGTCGATACGAATCCAATGGTATATCTAGAATTGGATTCCGTTGACCCGATCTCAATTTGGCCCGTTGACCAGAACTTGGAATTCCGGTTTGCACGAAAATGCGTGTCGGAGCCAAAGTTCTCAAAACTCAGCAAACTACCTGTCAATGAGTCCAGAATGATGATACGAACTCAACGGTATATCCGGAATTGGATTCCGATGAGCCAGCGTCAAAAAGTCCCGTTGACCCAGAAAGTGGGACCCATTTTGCACCGAAAAACGTGCCCGGGCCCACATTCTCCAAATCTAACAAATTTTATATGAAAACATGCCAGAACGACGCCACAAGTCTACTGGTGGTGTCAGAAATGAAATCTGGTGTCCCGTGTTCAAAAATGGAATTTTATAAGTTGGAAATTACGAATTCGGACGGCCAACTTTGGCGTCGAATTCAACCAATCAAACAAGCTCACAATGAAACGAAACTGGAGGAGTAGTAACAGGGTTATACCAGCTTCGCACCGGAACTTGTAGCGCACCAAACGGAGCTGCGGTGGAGGAGATACAAGCTGACGAAGTTGGCCCCGCAAAACTGTCCAAATTTAATACAATTTAAACGGTCAACTTGGTGGCCAGTTTTGATGTACCAAATGATAAAATTAACGGACGAAAATTGACATGAGCGAAGGTGGATATACCGAGATTGTGACGGAGTGAAGAAATCGTCGATCCAATGGTCGGATCTCCGGGAAAATACGCACGAAGTTGCTGTGACGGAGCACCAAAACGAACTCGACTTCGCGCGCGTCACGACGGGAATTCGTGCGAAATGCACGAATCGCCTATACGTCGCATCGGACAGCGAGCTGGCGGACCCAGGGGGTCGCTGGAGTTCGCCCAGCCTGGGGGGCACGGCCACGGCGACCACGTCGCCGGCGACGGCGGCGTCCATGCCCGTACGCGTGCGCGCTGCTGTGCGCTGTGCGCTGTGCGCTGTGCGCGCACGGTGGTGCTGCGTGGTCGGCCAGCGACGCACGGGGGCGGCGGAGCACCGTGGCTGGTCGGGCTGGAGGTGGTGTAGGCAGTGGTGGCGGCGGTTTGGTGTTGGTGGTGGTGGCAGTTTGTGTGGTTTGGTTGAGGAGGAGTGAAGGAGGAGGAAGAAGGAGAGATGTAGAAGATGAATGGTGGAAGAGCTGGTGGTGGCGCGACGGCCGACGGCCAGGAGGAGGTGGCCGGAGGCTAGCTTGGCCAGGGAGGAGGGTGGTCGGGCATGGTGAAGGCTATGGGAGGATGATGATGGAGATGATGGTTGATTATCCATGGGAGGAGGAGGAGGAAATCACTGTGAGGAGGAGATGGAGAGGTGGTTGTGGCCGATGGCCAAGGGAGGAGGGTGGTCGGGGTTGCATGGCCAGGTGGTGTCGGGTTGCATGGTGAGGAAGAGATGTAGGCTGCTGTGGTTTGTTGTAGGAAAAGTTTTGTGGGAATAATGAAGAAAGGAAAGAGAGAGAGAATGAGATGTAATAAATGAGAGAGAGAGAGAAAAAGTTCTCTCCTTAGAGTTAGGGCCGGCCATGATACTAAGGGATTGGGAAAAAGTTAATGTAGGGAAATTGATGGTGAGGATTAATTAGGATGATCAAATGGCTAGGACTAATTTAGAGGGAAATTGTCATTCCAAAAGGAATTAAATAAATAGAAATTTCCAATAAATATAGAAAAATATGTAGAAAGAATAATTAATATTTTTGGGCAAGAAAAATGAGGGCGTCATGAGAGAGGAAGAATGAAGCTGGGGTTGGGTTCAGTGGAGCCGGATTGGATCCAAAACCGGACATTAAGCAATAATTGAATTAAAAAATAGGTATTGATGATCATGGGCAAATAAGTAGCACATGGGGATTCCAATAAATAGGACACAAGTGGCGGACGGGTAGTAGGCTCAATGTGGGCCATGTCCATAGTTGGGGCTGACAGGTTTTGGTCGACAGGGGACCCACAAATCAAGTTGGAAAATGAATGTGACACCGTAGAGTAAAATAAAATCGGGTCACGTGTCGGAAAAGTTGTGCGAATCAAATGGAGCACAAAATGACGTGTCTGAGTGGGACACGAAGGTCATGGGTGACGAGCGTCTCGAGTAGATCATCAATGAGGAGTTGGTTTCAAGAAACTGACTGGTCTTGCGCTCCCAATTTAAAAGTCATGGTAACGCGCTGAAAATGATCAAGAAAAAGAGTGGGAAAAATAAATAAAAATCAAATGGTCTAAACCGACCCGAAGTTCAGCGAAGCAGAAAGAGTACAAGGGAACAAGTTTGGATGGAACACTATATACCGTCATGAAGGTAATCATGTCCACTCCAAAACTCGTGAAGAAGATTTCCAGAGTTGAACATCCCTGACACTCCAAATATCAAAGGCATGGGAAAGTACACTTAAGGAAAAATACAGAATAAATTATTTATCAAACCAATCAATCAGAAATTAAAATAAAATAAAATAAAAAAATCAGCCCGAAATTCAGGGTGCTCACATCCTACCCACCTTATAAAAATTTTGTCCTCGAAATTAAAATGTCCATACTCCCTCTAGGTCAAACCCCCACAGTAAAAGTCCCAGAACTTAAATAAAACATACCATCAAAAAAAAAGAACGGTACACAAGATCATGGCATACGGTGACAATGAAGTCTCATCTAGGTATACTAGTCATGCTAACTGGAAGGGTCATAGGGTATCAAACACACAAGCAGTCTAGGGTGCTAAATTAGGAAATATACGAAAATAACAATCATCAAAACTGTAAAACAGCCTACCATCCTATGTGAAAACTGGTATTTATCATAAAAATAAGGAAAGGTAACTACCAATTATCTATAAAGTGTTCAGAAAAATCAAAATCAAAGTTAAGAATGAAAGTCACTTGCATGGAAATCCAATCACAATATATATTAAAAAATATTTAGTCTCGATACGATCTAAGTTGATCAAATTGGGGAAATCAAAATTTAGGCAATGTGGAGGACAGGTTCAACAAAGTCTGAGAACGAGCATACAAGGATGGAGATTCAGGTCGTAATCAAATTTAATTCAATTAAGTACAACCCAAGATATTAATATGATAAGAAAAGGTGATCGAAGTCGATTTGGTCGTGATTAAGGAAACTAGGATTTAATGATATTGAAAAACCCTTTTAGAGAAAAACGGGAAAAGATTTCATACGAAGTCAGTAAATCATCTCTCCCTAACATTATCAGTTTACCATTTGCTAATCATATTTTCTCACAAATCCCAATATAAAATCAACCGTTATATGTCTACCCTCAAAAATTTTTTTTTTTTTAATCTTCAGTCATCTAAACTTTTACCATGATCACCATAGACAAAATTTTAAACTTCTAAAATATTTTCCATGAAGCATACCCCTCTTATTTAGGAGTCGACACTTATTCATTTAAATCAAAATTTTAAATTCCTTCGCCTCGTTCTAAATTAGATCTGAAACCTCTAAATCCAGTTTATGAAATCCTTGTACTTGTTTAAGTCAAGTCTCGTATTTACTAAACTCCAATACCACTATGTCACACAAAATTTTATTCTTGTTTATAAATCAACCTTCATAATTTCTTCAACGTTCACCTTCAAATATTATCCTTTTGAATTCTACAATTTCTCCAATCATATAAAATAATTCCTATAGCTTAAAATCTATGTGTTCTCTCTGTCTCTAGTCACCCTCTTACAATATCCAATTCAATTTTGCAAGATCATCGGATACAATCAAATTCTCCTTTCCATTATTAAATTTCTATATAGCCTTGTAATAGTTCCCAAGAATCAATAACCAAGATTTTCTATGTTCTCAAAACTAGGTTGACCTCTAATATTCCTTTTTTTTTTTGAAACATATCCATGAATTACTCATAACCAAATTTTCTGCAATTGTTTCTAAATTAATAACATTTATCCCTCGATTTCATTTTAAACCTTTACCACATCTCTATTTTAAATTTTTCACATTTGACATCCAACATTTTGATTCCTACAAAATCATCACATGATAACCAATTACGTCATTTCCATACTAGATGATTTACGTCACTTCCTCAACATTTCTCAGATAAAAACGATATGCAGATTCAAGAGTTCAAGTACAGCTGACAGAATAAGATACGAGACGGAATTGATATAATCAGGATAGTTGTGTAAGACAAGGAACGATGGTACTAAAATATTGGCAGGAAAAGAAATGGTAATAAAATCTATTCTACTTATCCGTTTTAAAAGAGGAAACTATTTGAAATCAGAGCTAATATCAGATCCTAAATAAGGTCTAGCAAATCATTGATTCATCATTTTAAGAAGAAATTCATAGAAGAAGTTATACAAAGGTTTATGAAACCCCCTCCCTATAAAAATAATTGCATTAGTTTTGACACCCCCTTTACAAAACCCTAGTTTCCAGCTCTCCAAAACCCTAACTTTCTCATCCGAACTCCGTTTCACCTCAAACGAAGTGCGTTGCAATCATGGGAAGGAGGAGAACTTGCTAGAGTATTGGTAGCAAGGAGTTGGAGGCGTTTGCTCGGTGGAAACTGGTCATCTCATTGATCGAGGAGTCAGTTTTATTGATATTTCAACTATCAATAGGTAAACACATAAACACTATAGTTTCTTCTGATTTTTCTTCATGGTAGCATGCATCTAGGTACCCTCGACCCACCCATGAAGTTTGGTGAAATTTCGTGTATGTTTGATAGGCGTGTCGGACACGTATCGGATTAGGGTTTAATGTGTTCGATGATTTGTCTCTTAGAATTCAATACTGATTTTATTGCAAACTAATTTCGTGATTTGATAGGCCTAGATGTAGGGATTCCTAAACCCTAGGTTTGTGCAGGAGTTGACACATTTTTGTGTCCAAAACTGGACACGCACGCGGTGCACGAGGATCGCGCGCGTGTCCTGCTGCTGCCGTGTCCGTTCTCGCTGGACACGGTGACTCGACGCGCAAAATTTGGTGAGTGGGTAGGGGCCATGTCTGACATGGTGCCCAAAAAGGTTGGTTTGGGTTCGTGGAGAATTGAGAGCGAAATTGACGTGGCACTGGATTCGGCCTGTCGCACGTGCGCCAGTTTTTGGCGTCCGATACGCGTGTCGTGCGACTCGGACACGCGTCGTGTGGCCAGTGCAGATACGTGGTCTTGTAGCCCTATGAGTGGGCTACATGTAGGAGCGACCATGTGTCATAACTTGTTCCGTGTCGAGCCCTAGGTCGCGTGGTACGTGTGCACGAGAACTGGATCCCAGTTTTGATACGCGAGTATCCTGGACACTTCGTGTCCTATTTCTTGGACACAACCACACCTAAACTTCATGTTCATACCCGAGACACGTTACCAACCCTTAGTTTCGATTATCTTTAGATTTTCGAGTGTTTTTAGGTCATGTTAGGTATGGGTCGAGTATCGGGTTTAGTTTCAGATTTTCTTCCTGTCAGTTTTTCTTTTTGTTATTCCCAGCATGTTTTTTGTGAGCCCTTGACCCAAATTTCCTATTCTAAGTTATTAATTATTACTGATTTATTAACTAATTCATAGGTTCATTAGAATAATCAATGTGTATAGATATGTATTCTATAAAACATTATTTTATAAAATAAAGAAAGGAATAGCAAAGGCTTTCTTGCAAATATAAAACTATTGGGGGCCTAATTGAAATTGTGCTTTTCAAATTCCTTTCGAATGATCAGGAATTCAAATCCTATGCTCAAAGTTTCAAACGGCCAAGCCAGGGAAGATATAGATAGGATCGAACCTTCCTTCTCCTTATCCCTATAGGATTCGATTAGCCTATATATGTAAGCAGATTTCTCGATGCCCTAGCTTCTTCCTAAAACCCTAAATCTCTCCTAAACTCGAGTTCAAGAAGGCTGCGGCTCGAGAAGGAGTTAGCGGTAGAAGCTTGAATTCTTCGAATAGGAAATCCCTTACCTCTGCAATCGTTTGATTTCTCATAAAATCCCGACCTGTGCAAATGGCAGCATAAATGGTTGTATAAATTCCAGAGAGTACTCCTAGATGAGTTGTTAGTAGGGGTAAATAGGCTGCGAGAGTGGAGTTATAGGGGGCTTTGGGTCCAACCGAACCTATGTGTGTACAGGTAAATGTACCTAAAGATCACTACGATCGGATTATGGAACAGCAGGTCATCAACTAGTACGTAGGGACTATTAGTGAATGTCAGAAGCATGAGCATACAATTGTATGGGAAAGGGAGTGCACGTATCATAGGTTTGTATCTTAAGTATATTATATATTATAGAAACCAGGGATGTACTTAATAGGTAGACATGTATTTCACCATATGTGTCATGTTAGAGGAAATCGGGCACTTGTAGGTAAGTTTTACATCAAGAAGAAAGCTAATATAGGATTTCATAAACAGGGACAAGTATCAGAGTTTTGCCTATAAAACTAAGAGAGGACATGACCTTTTGGGTTTGGGAAATGATTTGTGTCTCTTTTGAGAACATGATGTTGGATTAGATAGTAATGAAGAGTTTAAGTACCACAGCTTTGGTATAATACTTGCATCATGTCTGTTTATTGGAGGACACCATATCATGGCTTGGTCGGCTTCCTTTATCTTCGGAGAGCAGGCCTTGTGGTAACTTTGCAAGAAAGTAGCTGAAGCAAGCCTGGATAGTTGTCCCAAATGAGTTACCTATCCTTAATCGTAATTAATCAAATCATTTTGGAGATCCCTCATTGCATACACTAACCGTTGGGTTGCAATTGCAACAATACATTCCCTCTCAGGAACTGTATGATGTTGCAGCTGTATGCTAATTGAGCGCAGTCTGGTTCGCTCAGTAAGCCTAAGGCCTTCTGTTGCTTCAAGGAAAGGAAACCAACTCTTGCTTTAAAACCAAATCACCACTGCTCTTGTATACACTGATGAGTACAGTAGCATAGACTAACAGATGAGAAGCCAATAGGAAGAAACTGTAGGTCTCAATCGATCCTTAGTTTGAAACATGGGAGGGCAACCATGGCTCCACGTTGGGGTGATGGAAGTACTGATATTGTCGGTATCAGTCTTGTATCCGACTACCTTGTATTAGTCACCAAGGGTATCAGTGGTTGCACCTGTATTGGTTTATAATTATGTCAGTGTTACTCTTACTTAAACGTATTGATTCAAGTCTCTACAATAATTTGAACTCTTCAACGACTTGTTACTGTCAGTTTTTGGCAAATCCTTAAATTCCAAGTTATGATTAGTTTTCAAATGGTATAAGATTGGCAAATATAGAATTTCTTGAACTTGATTAGCAGCATAACGATAGACATAGTCTCCTATAGTACTCCTAATTTTTAGGATTAAGATCACCATTCCCAGTTATATGTATTCATAAGTTTCATCAGAATTTTGGTTTCTTGTGTGTCTTTTCACTGATGCTGATTTTGTCAGGGTGCCATTGCCCATTAGACTTTTACATCGAGAATGCCGATACGCCAATGAGTTATCGACCCTTTTTGTTACTAGAAGAAGGTAAAAGAGACTGGGAGAACTACTTGTTCCTGTGTCCTACTTCGGGCTTGCAAGAAGTTCAGCACCATACTGGGATCTATTTTTGCCTATAGCTAAAATCTGTTCTGCATTTCAAACTATATTTTGTGATCCTCTTGGTTCCTTTTATTTTCTGCATCCATTATTTAGTACTGATATTTTCTTGTCCGTTGCAACGGATACAAGGCCATTGTTTTGACAGTAGATACCCCTAGGCTAGGTAAAACGGAAAGCCCTACATACAACTGTGGATGTACGAGAGAAGGTCCTGTTCTGAGGGAAGGGAAAATTGCCCTGGACTAGCTGGTATAACCTATGCACTGGTGTGCACGGATAGAGTGGCATAGGATCCATGCCCTGTATGAGCCACCGTAGCAGACTTGCCCAAGTCCTGTCCCTGTGACTTGTTGTTTCAGCCAATATTAACCCCTTCACCTGTCTGTGTGCTTATACTTTATGCCTCTCATATTCAGTCCAGGTTGAAGCATATGCATACGCTTTTATGCAGTAAATGGTGTCTCATGTAGATAGGTTGTGTATACAGTGAGAATGTGGATGATCTTCAGTCCAATTTTATGACTGAATAGCCTTACATATATACACATGAGTCCTTGTATGCATTAGGAGTTCAACTATTTTCAACCTCTACTCAAATTCCCTTCCATTAGAATAACAGCCATAGTTAAGTTGTGTTCGATTTAAATAGGTAATTCAGTTAACAGTGAAGGTAAGGAATCGGTTAGCAGAGTTGAACCTTCCTTCCTATAGCAGCAACACCAAGAATTTGGTTTCATTCCAAACTGGACAGGGATCAGTCCCTGTGAACCAAATGCAGCTGTTCCCTTCGTTTATACAGAAATGATCCTGACCCTGTTATACTCAGGTACCTGGTAATAGTTTAAGTAGTGTTTTGCTTGAAGTAGCCCCTCCTCCACACCAGTTTCTCCATTATAATCAGGAATTTTAAGCCTGAATGATGGCATACCCCACCCTTGGAAAGGATTAGGAGTAACAGTTACTCCATTAAGGGGAATCAAATAGAAAATTGTGTCAAGAGATGACAGCAGGATTCATCCAAACTGTGTGAGCAGTAGTCAATTCTATTGTTCCTAGAACCATAGAGGTCCAAAATTGGGTGTATGAAAGAGGGCACTCCTGACAGTACAATTGGGGTAATACTTAGCTAAGGTAACAGAGTACCAGATAAGTGGCCATGTGAGGCTTACATTGTTTGGAATGAGTAGATGCATACATGTGTAAACAGTAAGCCAAGCACCCAAGTACTTGGTGTTGAGTGTAAACCAACCTGTGAGCCCATTGGACATAAATACAGGAACTGTACCCAAGTAGATGTGCATGGCATTATATGAAGGAAGGCCTATGTATCTCTGTTCTTTGTAAGCATGTATATAGGTGCAAGTATATACAGGTCAGGTAAATGGGTAGGTAGCTATTATAAGTGTAACTATGAAATCAAATTAGAGAATGCGAGTGGCAAGTGTTATTTAGCAAAACTGTGGATAGTACCTATAAGCATTATAAACAGAAAATAGAAGCCTAATGACAAATAGATAGGATTGGCAGTAAGTTCTTTAATTATATTCATTAATCAAATTAATTGTAATATAGGTTTTGGAGACTTTGACTTGGCCATTAACAAGCATCTGCAGCGCAGGACCACCAGGCAAGTATACCTTGCCAACTCGTACAATACAATTTATATGCATGTTCACTTTCTCGCTGCTATTCTTTTCCTTACTTTCGTGATTACTTTATTCCATGTCTTGTACACTCATCCTGTCATGATTTTACCTTGCATGTTTCTAGTTCTTGTTCCTTTTCTTTTATGATATTTTCTACCTGTTACACTGTGATAGTCTCATACGTATTACTTGATAGAGTCGTCTAGTCCTACACCACGATTCCCTCGACTTGACTTGACTTGACATGACTTGAGTAGGACTTGACTTTGACATTCTGTAGATTGTGAGTACTTACCTTGACTACGGTCTATAGGATTTTATACTAGGATTGGCTAACGTCTTGGTTGTGTGTACTTGCCTTGACAGCGATTGAGATACTATAGATTGTGAGTACTTGCCTTGACTGCAGTTTATAGCTAGCCATTTCTAGTATGGCATGCCAGTGTCTTAGGATCGTCGTGTTTAGATCTTGTGTCTTGGTTCATTTTGTCTCATTGGATATCCTTGATTGTTTCTTGCTTCTTTTTACTGTTACATGTTGGCTTGTATATTATATATCTTGCTAGTCCTCTGAGGACCTGATGATCTCTTCAGGTTTAGCCGAGTATTGAGCCATGTGCACGTGAGCAGTTGGAGCTAGCATTGGACCACGGTGACACTACAGTTGAGGGTACTTTTGACAAGTTTGGACTCTGTTATTTCATTTCCATGTTTCTATGTTATTATCGTCTATTTGTAGTGGATTTGTGTCCACCGGACGTAAATGAAAATTCTTGATAAACTGGATACCCTATTTATAAATTCATTCAATATTCAGTTTGATTTGTGTTTGTGGATTGTATCATATCTTGTGGATGAGATCTAGACTGCCCCTGTGACTTGTTTATGTACTAGACAGCGTTCTACCGCCGACACTGCGGCGTAGGCTGGACTTGGACACGTCTCGTATCCGAAAGACGGGTGTGGGTCGTGACAAGTTTTTTTGGTGGCCCATGCAGGTCTACGTTAATCACTACGGTTACGTCACTGTGCCGTCGTGAGCCTGCACATAGGATTAGAAACTTAGGATCTCATCCACGTGTCTTGAAAACAGTATTGATCTCTGTCTTTGACTTCTATTTTGAATCTTTGACTTGCATCCTGCTTGAAATCTTCGTGCCATCTAATGTTTCCTTTTATTGCAGTAAATAGATTCTCAAGACAGGAACAACGCTTTCCTGAACACCCCACCAGCTACAAGAGGATTCTTCTCGTACATGACTCCGCCGACGTAGGGAGGCCAGCTTACTCAGGACGACCCGGCTTAAATGCAATACTCGAGATTCCGCAGAGACGACTTTCCTTCGCCTGCTCCCTTCCATCAGCCTGCACCCTTCCAGCCAGCATATGTTCCACATCCAGCACCCACCATGCGCCCTGCACCAGTAACGTATCTAGCGTCTGTCGGACATCCAGCACATGTTCTGCCTCCGCCACCTGCGCTGGACAACGCCACGCTTCTTGGGATCTTCCAGCAAATGATGACCTCTCAGATGCGACAGGCTGACATTTTTTGCGACACCTTGAGAGAGGCTATCCAGACTAGAGACGCTCCACGACCGCGTCCTGGAACTTCCAAGAATTTTACGGACCTTAGGCCCAGAGAATTTAAAGGAACAGAGGGGATTCTCTACGCGGATGAGTGGTTAGAAAACGTAGATCGCAACCTTCGGAGGGCTCGAGTTCCTGAAGACCTGAAGGTCGAGAATGCCGGCATGCAGCTCTACGACATCGCTCATACGTGGTACAGAGACGAGCCGTGGTTCACAGCTCCAGACGTGACTTGGGAGGAGTTCAAGGAGCTGTTCAAGATGAAGTTCTTTCCTGAAGCAGCCCGTGAAGAGTTGGAGAACGAGTTCGAGAGCCTGGAACAGGGCAACCTCTCCGTCGACGAATACACCGCAGAGTTCTCCCGCCTCAGCCGCTTTGCAGACGCCTTGACCCCTGCAGCCAAAGCCAAGAAGTTCAGGAAGGGACTTTCATATAAAATTCGCATAGCCATCGCCACCAGCCAGGCCACAACTTACGAGAAGATCTTGAAGGTCGCACAGGCGGTAGAGACAGAATTGAAGCGCAAAAGAAAGAGAGACCTAGACACGTATGGAGGAGGCAGCAGCCGATCAGGAGCGGTGAAACACCCCAACATTCCAGCACAGCAGCATCATCAGCAGCCGAGAGACACCTCAAATCGAGAACTTCTAACATGTCAGCATTGCAGAAAGAAGGGACACAGTGAGAGCGACTGCCGCCGGAGACTGGGCCAATGTTTAAACTGTGGCTCGGATCAGCATCAGCTGCGAGATTGCCCCAGACGTCGACTTGTAGCACCAGGAGGGCAAGCTTTTGCCATGAGCATGGAGGATTAGCCAGCACTACAAGGAGGAGCTGACGAAAGTTCATAATAGATCATAACAATAGTACCATTGAGAGTCCTATATTAGATTTTACGAGAACTTGAAAATATTTTAGTAACGGCAAGTTTTGACTATTCATCACGGCTTTATTCGAATTTCGAGGACGAAATTATTTTAAGGTGGGTAGATTTGTGAGCCCTTGACCCAAATTTCCTATTTTAAGTTATTAATTATTGCTAATTTATTAACTAATTCATATGTTCATTAGAATAATCAATGTGTATAGATATATATTCTATAAAACATTGTTTTATAAAACAAAGAAAGGAATAGCAAAGGCTTTCTTGTAAATATAAAACTATTGGGGGCCTAATTGAAATTGTGCTTTTCAAATTCCTTTCGAATGATCAGGAATTCAAATCCTGTGCTCAAAGTTTCAAACGGCCAAGCCAGGGAAGATATAGATAGGATCGAACCTTCCTTCTCCTTATCCCTATAGGATTCGATTAGGCTATATATGTATGCAGATTTCTCGATGCCCTAGCTTCTTCCTAAAACCCTAAATCTCCCCTGCGCTCGAGTTCAAGAAGGCTGCGGCTTGAGAAGGAGTTAGCGGTAGAAGCTTGAATTCTCCGAACAGGTAATCCCTTACCTCTGCAATCGTTTGATTTCTCATAAAATCCCGACCTGTGCAAATGGCAGCATAAGTGGTTGTATAAATTCCTGAGTGTACTCCTAGATAAGTTGTTAGTAGGGGTAAATAGGCTGCGAGAGTGGAGTTATAGGAGGCTTTGGGTCCAACCGAACCTATGTGTGTACAGGTAAATGTACCTAAAGATCACTACGATCGGATTATGGAACAGCAGGTCATCAACTAGTACGTAGGGACTATTAGTGAATGTCAGAAGCATGAGCATACAATTGCAAGGGAAAGGGAATGCGCGTATCAGAGGTTTGTATCTTAAGTATATTATACATTATAGAAACCAGGGATGTACTTAATAGGTAGACATGTATTTCACCATATGTGTCATGTTAGAGGAAATCGGGCACCTGTAGGTAAGTTTTACATCAAGAAGAAAGCTAATCTAGGATTTCATAAACAGGGACAAGTATCAGAGTTTTGCCTATAAAACCAAGAGAGGACATGACCTTTTGGGTTTGGGAAATGATTTGTGTCTCTTTTGAGAACATGATGTTGGATTAGATAGTAATAAAGAGTTTAAGTACCACAGCTTTGGTATAATACTTGCATCATGTCTGTTTATTGGAGGACACCATATCATGGCTTGATCGGCTTCCTTTATCTTCGGAGACCAGGCCTTGTGGTAACTTTGCAAGAAAGTAGCTGAAGCAAGCCTGGATAGTTGTCCCAAACGAGTTACCAATCCTTAATCGTAATTAATCAAATCATTTTGGAGATCCCTCATTGCATACACTAACCGTTGGGTTACAATTGCAACAATACATTCCCTCTCAGGAACTGTATGATGTTGCAGCTGTATGCTAATTGAGCGCAGTCTGGTTCGCTCAGTAAGCCTAAGGCCTTCTGTTGCTTCAAGGAAAGGAAACCAACTCTTGCTTTAAAACCAAATCACCACTGCTCTTGTATACACTGATGAGTACAGTAGCATAGACTAACAGATGAGAAGCCAATAGGAAGAAACTGCAGGTCTCAATCGATCCTTAGTTTGAAACAGGGGAGAGCAACCATGGCTCCACGTTGGGGTGATGGCAGCACTGATATTGTCGGTATCAGTCTTGTATCCGACTACCTTGTATCAGTGGTTGCACCTGTATTGGTTTATAATTGTGTCAGTGTTACTCTTACTTAAACGTATTGATTCAAGTCCCTACAATAATTTGAACTCTTCAACGACTTGTTACTGTCAGTTTTTGGCAAATCCTTAAATGCCAAGTTATGATTAGTTTTCAAATGGTATAAGATTGGCAAATGTAGAATTTCTTGAACTTGATTAGCAGCATAACGATAGACATAGTCTCCTATAGTACTCCTAATTTTTAGGATTAAGATCACCATTCCCAGTTATATGTATTCATAAGTTTTATCAGAACTTTGGTTTCTTGTGTGTCTTTTCACTGATGCTGATTTTGTTAGGGTGCCATTGCCCATTAGACTTTCACATCGAGAATGCCGATACGCCAATGAGTTATCGACCCTTTTTGTTACTAGAAGAAGGTAAAAGAGACTGGGAGAACTACTTGTTCATGTGTCCTACTTCGGGCTTGCAAAAAGTTCAGCACCATGCTGGGATCTATTTTTGCCCATAGCTAAAATCTGTTCTGCATTTCAAACTCTATTTTGTGATCCTCTTGGTTCCTTTCATTTTCTGCATCCATTATTTAGTACTAATATTTTCTTGTCCGTTGCAACGGATACAAGGCCATTGTTTTGACAGTAGATACCCTTAGGCTAGGTAAAAGGGAAAGCCCTACATACAACTGTGGATGTACGAGAGAAGGTCCTGTTCTGAGGGAAGGGAAAATTGCCCTGGACTAGCTGGTATAACCTATGCACTGGTGTGCACGGATAGAGTGGCATAGGATCCATGCCCTGTATGAGCCACCGTAGCAGACTTGCCCAAGTCCTGTCCCTGTGACTTGTTGTTTCAGCCAATATTAACCCCTTCACCTGTCTGTGTGCTTATCCTTTATGCCTCTCATATTCAGTCCAGGTTGAAGCATATGCATACGCTTTTATGTAGTAAATGGTGTCTCATGTAGATAGGTTGTGTATACAGTGAGAATGTGGATGATCTTCAGTCCAATTTTATGACTGAATAGCCTTACATATATACACATGAGTCCTTGTATGCATTAGGAGTTCAACTATTTTCAACCTCTACTCAAATTCCCTTCCATTAGAATAACAGCCATAGTTAAGTTGTGTTCGATTTAAATAGGTAATTCAGTTAACAGTGAAGGTAAGGAATCGGTTAGCAGAGTTGAACCTTCCTTCCTATAGCAGCAACACCAAGAATTTGGTTTCATTCCAAACTGGACAGGGGTCAGTCCCTGTGAACCAAATACAGCTGTTCCCTTCGTTTATACAGAAATGATCCTGACCCTGTTATACTCAGGTACCTGGTAATAGTTTAAGTAGTGTTTTGCTTGAAGTAGCCCCTCCTCCACACCAGTTTCTCCATTATAATCAGGAATTTTAAGCCTGAATGATGGCATACCCCACCCTTGGAAAGGATTAGGAGTAACAGTTACTCCATTAAGGGGGAATCAAATAGGAAATTGTGTCAAGAGATGACAGTAGGATTCATCCAAACTGTGTGAGCAGTAGTCAATTCTATTGTTCCTAGAACCATAGAGGTCCAAAATTGGGTGTATGAAAGAGGGCACTCCTGACAGTACAATTGGGGTAATACTTAGCTAAGGTAACAGAGTACCAGATAAGTGGCCATGTGAGGCTTACATTGTTTGGAATGAGTAGATGCACACATGTGTAAACAGTAAGCCGAGTACCCAAGTACTTGGTGTTGAGTGTAAACCAACCTGTGAACCTATTGGACATAAATACAGGAACTGTACCCAAGTAGATGTGCATGGCATTATATGAAGGAAGGCCCATGTATCTCTGTTCTTTGTAAGCATGTATATAGGTGCAAGTATACATGTCAGGTAAATGGGTAGGTAGCTATTATAAGTGTAACTATGAAATCAAATTAGAGAATGCGAGTGGCAAGTGTTATTTAGCAAAACTGTGGATAAGCGTACCTATTAGCATTACAAACAGAAAATAGAAGCCTAATGACAAATAGATAGGATTGGCAGTAAGTTCTTTAATTATATTCATTAATCAAATTAATTGTAATATAGGTTTTGGAGACTTTGACTTGGCCATTGACAAGCATCTGCAGCGCAGGACCACCAGGCAAGTATACCTTGCCAACTCGTACAATACAATTTATATGCATGTTCACTTTCTCGCTGCTATTCTTTTCCTTACTTTCGTGATTACTTTATTCCATGTCTTGTACACTCATCCTGTCATGATTTTACCTTGCATGTTTCTAGTTCTTGTTCCTTTTCTTTTATAATATTTTCTACCTGTTACACTGTGATAGTCTCATACGTATTGCTTGATAGAGTCGTCTAGTCCTACACCACGATTCCCTCGACTTGACTTGACTTGACATGACTTGAGTAGGACTTGACTTTGACATTCTGTAGATTGTGAGTACTTACCTTGACTACGGTCTATAGGATTTTATACTAGAATTGGCTAACGTCTTGGTTGTGTGTACTTGCCTTGACAGCGATTGAGATACTATAGATTGTGAGTACTTGCCTTGACTGCAGTTTATAGCCAGCCATTTCTAGTATGGCATGCCAGTGTCTTAGGATCGTCGTGTTTAGATCTTGTGTCTTGGTTCATTTTGTCTCGTTGGATATCCTTGATTGTTTCTTGCTTCCTTTTACTGTTACATGTTGGCTTGTATATTATGTATCTTGCTAGTCCTCTGAGGACCTGATGATCTCTTCAGGTTTAGCCGAGTATTGAGCCAGGTGCACGTGAGCAGTTGGAGCTAGCATTGGACCACGGTGACACTACAGTTGAGGGTACTTTTGACAAGTTTGGACTCTGTTATTTCATTTCCATGTTTCTATGTTATTATCGTCTATTTGTAGTGGATTTGTGTCCACCGAACGTAAATGAAAATTCTTGATAAACTGGATACCCTATTTATAAATTCATTCAATATTCAGTTTCATTTGTGTTTGTGGATTGTATCATATCTTGTAGATGAGATCTAGACTGCCCCTGTGACTTGTTTATGTACTAGACAACGTTCTACCGCCGACACTGCGGCGTAGGCTGGACTTGGACACGTCTTGTATCCGAAAGACGGGTGAAGGTCGTGACATTTTCGAATGTAATTTCTGTATAAAATCAAACCTACAGATCCTACATTACCCAATCTAGGAGATACTTGCTAGTTTGCATTATGGGGAAGGCTGTGTTCAAGTTTGGGTTGGCATAGAGTATTCGGGTTTGTACCTAGATAGGTATCAAAAGAAATAGGTATTTCCTATATTAGATAATTGAACGAGAAGGTTGAACATTGATTTAGAATCGATTCAGCAGTTTAGTTGGAGTTAAACCGTTTGTTGAAGTTAAAGCAGGAGTTGGTCTTTGAGAAGTATATGTATATGGCTATTGGTTAGGGTATCATGCCTATACTGATAATTGGGTTGTGTTAGGATTGATTGCAGGATTACTAAAGTTCAGATTACTTGTTGGTTGAGAGTTGGGTATCACCAAGTTTAGTTAGGATTTGGTTAAGTCCTGTTTAGTTCAATTGATTAAGTTAAGGACTGATTGTTGGAATTAGAATAGAAATCTGATTTTTAGATGTATATATATATGTGTGTTTTGAGATGAGGGTTTGGGTGTAGGCACTGCTGTAGCAGTAGCAGTGAGGCCTGCAATTGCAGCAGTTGCTGCATCAATAGGAAACTGCAATGGCAGTAGCAACACAGGCTTGGCCTAGTGCATGTATTCAAGTGTGAAGGTGCATTGGTTGAGTGGTGAGGTTAGGATTTAAGATTACCTTGTTTAAACTAGAAAAACTTACTAAGTAATATCCTAACCTAGAGTTTTGGTAGAGGTTAGTCTAAGGTATAGATATTAGATATAGGGTATTATGAGTTAAGGTATTTGGTGAATTACATTAGTTGTTAGGATTAGGCTTCTTGGACCTAAGATAACACCAACTCAATACCCAAAAGCAACTCTAAGACTATTAGTGACCTAAAATTTGACTTGTAGGCTAGTTGAACAAACTTTGACCTAGTTGACTAGTCTGGTTGACCAAAGTTGACCCAAGGTTGACTTTGACATAGATTGACCCAAATCATGTAGAATTTGCATTGAAGGCTTTCCTTATGATATTTTAGACTGTATTATGACATGTGGTTGTTTTAAATAGGATCTTATTACTCCAGTCCAGTCACTTCTCATCATCAGCAATTCGGATTGCCAGGCGAGTATATTCTCTGATCTTTTCATGTTTCTTTGGATATGTACTCTTGTTATAGACTAGTATACTTGATGCTGACATGACGTTCACACGGATCAGTACCCTCTGGATCTTTTCATGCGATGTTATCCCCTCGGATACATCGAGTATATCATGTTCATGTACTTTATCATGGTTATCATGTACTCCATGTATTCACATTTATCCATGTGCACTCATATGTTATTCATGTACACTCATGACCATATAAGCTCCATGTATACAGTAGTTGTTATCCATGTGCAATAACATAACATGCTTTGATCCTTGTGTATTGGTTGGGGGCAGGGAGAGTGTAGTTGGTTATGTGATCATTATTCCCAGTAGTTATCCATGTGCATTCCATAGATGTATCCATGTGCAACCCAAGCTGTTTACATAACCAATTCATGCTCTGATTTACGTAGAAGGTTATATTCTTATTTATAATATTATATCTCAGTTTATATCTTCTCTCTGGTTGATTTCTCTTTACAGCGATTCATGTATAGTTTTTTATAGCTTGCTTTATATGTACATTCCTGATATGAACTGTTGTGAGAGATATGTGCTCGTTCCGTCCTGACTGGCATGTTGAAAATTTTACAGGTGATGATGAGGAGTACTGTCCTACTTATTATGGCATTGGCTTAGATGACACTGGCGACGTGGACCCACAGAAGGATCCCACAGTCGCTGAGGACTTGCCCATAGTCTAGCTGAGACTTAGTACTTTATTTGTATTTTCTGTTTGAGACTTTATGAGTTTTACTTGAGATTATTTCTGGTGGTTTACACCTAGACTTTTATTGTGACTCTCTTGAGATTCTTCTTCTATCCCATCTTAGTATTGTGATTGAGTTACGTATTATTTTACTCTCTATTCATAGCCTAATTAGATTGTGTTAGATATGGTGACTCAGGACAGCGTTCTACCGCCGACACTGCGGCGTAGGCTGGGGGTTCGTTACTTTTCGTGCCCTTACACTGGGTGCGGGTCGTGACATATTTTTAGTGGTGGTCCATGCAAGTCAGTCATAATCACAACTAGTGTGATTCGTAGTGGTACTCGAACTAGAGTATCAGTACAGCCTGCAGTAGGATATAGGATATAAGTTAAGGTACTCAATCACATTAGGAAAATTCTTATCAATTCTTGCTGTTAATTGTCTTTTTTTTTAAAAACAACTGTCCTCCTTGATGATTTCATTTCTTTTTCAGTAATTGATTCCTTGTTTGATCCGTCTTCAAGATAGTTATGGAGACACGATTTCATCTCTTCGTTCCATGCAGGACCAGATTCGCATTAGTGCGATATCGTGGTAGTACGGCAATTTAATTGTATTACTACGAGCCTGCTATAGAATATAGGAAGTAAGGTGTTAGAATGAGAGGATACTCAATCACCATTAGAATTTCTTGAGAGATTCCTGGGATGACCCTTGAGAATCTCATTTTGAGCTTCGATTTAAATTTTATTTTTCCTTATTTTTAATCCACCTTCCTCCCTTGATTCTTGCATCTTGTTTGAACTCTTGTCACCAATACCCTTACTTCCTTATGCTTAATAATGGTTAGGAAGATTGCTACACTTCTATATACTCATTGGTCAAACATATGGCTAGAAGGATTACATTAAGGAATTGGAATACACGGAAATTTTGACCAAGTTATAAGAGCTTTTCTAAAAGGATGATTTAATGATTAGTAGTTTATAAGTTGGGATATTACCAAGGAAATTTATCTTGAAGATTCTAAGTAGTAATCACCAGAGGATTATAAAATTATATTTTGATACTGGAGGAAAATAGTTAGAATTTATATAAATCGATTTCAGGAATTGATGTGATTCATGAATTATTGGATTATGATTATACATCTTTGAACGTATATAGATTGGTTTGATAATGAAAAAAAGGGGTGGCAGTATGAACTATTAAATTGAGTCGTACAAGTTGCGATGTATATGTTTATGAATTTCAATTTAAGTGGAGGCAATGATATTAAAATTTGGTTTAAAAGATTGGAAAGATATGAAAACGATTGTTTTGAAGAGAAAAAAAATCTCAAATTTGGAATCATGTCAATTGATTGGAGATTTAAAAATCTATTTAGATTTTGGTTTAAGAAGTAGTGATTATGTTTCAATGACTTAGAAAGAGAAATTATGGTTGATAAGTGCGTTAAAATACTGAGTTGTAATGCTAGATTGCCGTGATAAGCTAAGTGTCTCCCTTGAGGATTATTTGAGACAAGTTGGGAGTTTTTAAAGTTATGAAGTGACATAAAATTTTATGGATTCATGATTCATTAACTATGATTGAAATGTTAAATTTTGGAAAGGTCAGTAGTAATGTGATAAAAGTTATTATGAGATTTATGGAAAGGATTTAAATATTAGTCGTGATTAGATTGGAAGGCTTAGAGTGAATACAAATTGAGGTAGTTATTTTGAAATTTCTTTTTAAAAGAATGTAATTGTAGGCCACGAAGGTAACCTTAATGAGATAGAAGTGTTCCACACTAATTGCCATATCACTCATGACTATGATAGTAGTATATACTCCAGTGTTGTTAGTCGTCTGCCAAACTATGTGTCTGTATCTCAATCTTGACTTACTCAACCTTTCCTCAAATCTAGATCTTTTATTGTGACTTTCTAACCGTTTGTATTTGATCGTTCCTTAACGGTATTCGCCATAAGAACTGTGTCCCTAAATTATTTCACTGGATTCTTAATTAAATTTATTTCATGCTTCATATTGATTTTTTTTATTCTTGTATTAGTTGTCAACTCTTTAACCCTTACCATGATACTAAATTACTTTCTGACTTAAATTCGAGATCCAATCATGACTCAATTCTTTCGACCCGACATGTGAGGGTGTTCTTCTCGTCTCCTTAAATGCTTAACCTTTTACCTTATCTTGATTGCTTGACCAGCTTAGTTAATGATCTTGGACTATTTTTCTTCTTCATCATTACCTCCCTTACTTATATTTTGACTACCTTATGTTGCTAATTTAGCCTTAGTTTTGCAAGCTTATCTCTTCTTCGAGCTTGATCATGACATATTTTATTGGGTCGACCCACTAACATATTGTCTAATCAGAACCGGTGTATGATGGTCTGATCAACCCAGTGCACCTTGGTTCGCTTTTATATATTACTCTACATGGATGAGACTCTAGGGCATATGTCTCATCCACGACAGTTTGGTAATTCTCCTTGAATTATTTTCGTCGTCTATAAACCACGTATTATACTCAATAGTATCGTCTTTGAACTTTTTTTGCTTTTGTCTTTCATATATTTCAGAAAGACAAGGTACTGTACTTAATAGGTCAACCCAAGGTATCACGTTTAGCTTCCTTATCAAAAGGTGGATATTGACTTATTTCTATATCCTCGCAGTATCCTTTAGGATTTCAATAGTGTTGAATTCTAAACACTTGATCGCGCCCAGTTGACTTGGTCATTCCCTTATCATCCAATGTCTGGAACCTTATTCAATTGAATTAATTCAAATGTGACATGGATTTCCAAATCTTGGATACTCATGCTCAGACTTCAATGAACTCATTCTCCATCTTCCCCAAACCTCGATTCATCCTGGATTTGATCAACTTAGATCATATCGAGACTAAAATTTCTTATATATATATATATATATATATATATATATATATATATATATATATATATATATATATATATATATATATATATACATATATATATATAGTGTGTGCTTGGATTTCAGTGTTATTGACAGTCGTGCTTTAAACTTTCAATTTTGATCATCTTTAGAATAGTAATGCTTTATGGTTAATTTTAGTTATTTTTTTCTATCACCAGTATTTGTATAGGATGGTAGATTGCCTTACAACCCGATGATTTATTACTTTTCCTTATCTTTTCAGAATGGCACCCATGACCAGAGTATGTCCCCAGTGCACAGCTGCAATTTCGGAGGAGACCGAGGTTGTACTTCCCCCTTCTATTGCTCAGGAGGTTTTAGCAGCCTCACCGGAGAACTTTCCCCCATCTTCTATCCTTCAGGAGAGGACTGCAGTTCAGCCGGAGACTAAGGCCCTTCCTTTGCCTCCTAGAGTGGTACCCCGTACCATCCCTGATGGGGCTCATATTTACAGACTCCTTCAGGATGTGCAGGAGGTGCAAAGGCTTCATGCTGAGCTTATGAGAGAGCAGAGTCTCAGTTTTCAACTGTTGTGGGATTACAAGCATTCGAGGGATGAGCCTAGTCCCAAGAGAGTGAGAAGAAGTTTATACCTAGAACCCCAAGAGTACCCAGGCTTCCAGCTTAGACCAGCCTATCCAGTTCAGATTCCTGTCCAACAAAGACCAGCTAAGTGAGTACCTACCTGTACTTTCTGTAAGAAGCTTGGGCACGTATGGAAGGACTGTAGGAAGAGACTAGGATTGTGCCTATTTTGTGGGTCAGCTGCACACAAG
Organism: Iris pallida; assembly: GCA_029216955.1. NCBI lineage: Eukaryota > Viridiplantae > Streptophyta > Magnoliopsida > Asparagales > Iridaceae > Iris > Iris pallida. Next base: position 10,323,750 of record JANAVB010009400.1, on the reverse strand, counting down.
ATACGAGACTGTCCTACTACACTTGCCCCTAGTCGAGGCCTACCTCCGGGAGAGAGTTCCAGCAACCAGACCTAATAGAGGTGAGTTCTTGACCTATGCATTATCCTATCTTGATGATCACTGTACCTTACCATATTGTTTGTATGTTTGATACCTTATGACTACTTTTGATCTAGTATGACTATAGTGGCTAGATGAGACCCCAGACTGATTACCTGAAGTAATTGTGTATGATATCTTTCTAACTGCACGATTTAGATAATTTTCTTAAGACCATGATTGTTGGGGATTTTCCTAGAAGGAGTAGGATCCTCTTAATTTCGAGGACGAAATTATTTTTAAGGAGGGTAGACTTGTAGCACCCACTTTTTGAAATAAGGGTATTTAAGTCATTTTAGTCATTTTGTGATTTTCTAGATATTTTTAGCTTGTGTTCTTTTAGCATTTGGTTTAAACTTAGAAAATCCATATTAGAGGCTAACCATGACATATGAGGATTATTTAGCTAATTAGAATTTATTTTAGGCTTTGGTTTAATTTAGAAGGCCATTTGATCATTTTTTGGGCTAACTTTTTTAACCTTTCTGTTAGTAGGCTTAACTCAACTTAGATAGAGAAGAGGGGCCCATGAACCAACCCTAACCCTAGTAGAAATAGCCTGGCTGGCCAAAAACAGGAAACCCCCTCCCTATATAAACAATTGTATTAGTTTTGACACCCCCTTTACAAAACCCTAGTTTCCAGCTCTCCAAAACCCTAAATTTCTCATCCGACCTCCGTTTTACCTCAAACGAAGTGCGTTGTGATCGTGGGAAGGAGGAGAACTTGCTGGAGCATTGCTAGCAAGGAGTTGGAGGCGTTTGCTCGGTGGAAACTGGTCGTCTCATTGATCGAGGAGTCAGTTTCATTGATATTTCAACTCTCAATAGGTAAACACCTAAACACTATAGTTTCTCCTGATTTTTCTTCATGGTAGCATGAATCTAGGTACCCTCGACCCGCCCATGAAGTTTGGTGAAATTTTGTGTCTGTTTGATAGGCGTGTCGGACACGTATCGGATTAGGGTTTAATGTGTTCGATGATTTGTCTCTTAGAATTCAATACTGATTTTATTGCAAACTAATTTCGTGATTTGATAGGCCTAGATGTAGGGATTCCTAAACCCTAGGTTTGTGCAGGAGTTGACACATTTTCGTGTCCAAAACTGGATACGCACGTGCTGCACGAGGACCGTGCACGTATCATGCTGCTGCCGTGTCCGTTCTCGCTGGACATGGCGACTCGACGCGCAAAATTTGGTGAGTGGGTAGGGGCCATGTCTGACATGGTGCCTATAAAGTTTGGTTTGGGTTCGTGGAGAATCGAAAGAGAAATTAACGTGGCACTGGATTCGGGCTGTCGCGCGCGCGCCAGTTTTTGGCGTCCGATACGCGTGTCGTGCGACTCGGACACGCGTCGTGTGGCCAGTGCAGATACGTGGGCTTGTAGCCCTATAAGTGGGCTACATGTAGGAGCGACCATGTGTCATAACTTGTTCTGTGTCGAGCCCTAGGTCGTGTGGCACGTGTGCACGAGAACTGGATCCCAGTTTTGATACGCGAGTATCCTGGACACTTCGTGTCCTATTTCTTGGACAAAACCACACCTAAACTTTATGTTCATACCCGAGACATGTTACCAACCCTTAGTTTCGATTATCTTTAGATTTTTGAGTGTTTTTAGGTCATATTAGGTATGGGTCGAGTATCGGGTTCAGTTTCAGATTTTCTTCCTGTCAGTTTTTCCTTTTGTTATTCCCAGCATGTTTTCGAATGTAATTTCTGTATAAAATCAAACCTACAGATCCGCCATTACCCAATCTAGGATATACTTGCTAGTTTGCATTATGGGGAAGGCTGTGTTCAAGTTTGGGTTGGCATAGAGTATTCGGGTTTGTACCTAGATAGGTATCAAAAGAAATAGGTATTTCCTATATCAAATAATTGAACGAGTAGGTTGAACATTGATTTAGAATCGATTCAGCAATGCCAAGTTCAGTTTAGTTGGATTTAAACCGTTTGTTGAAGTTAAAGCAGGAGTTGGTCTTTGAGAAGTATATGTACGTGGGTATTGGTTAGGGTATCATGCCTATACTGATAATTGGGTTGTGTTAGGATTGATTGCAGGATTACTAAAGTTCAGATTACTTGTTGGTTGAGAGTTGGATATCACCAAGTTTAGTTAGGATTTGGTTAAGTCCAGTTTAGTTCAATTGATTAAGTTAAGGACTGATTGTTGGAATTAGAATAGAAATCTGATTTTTAGATGTATATATGTATGTGTGTTTTGAGATGAGGGTTTGTGTAGGCAGTGTTGTAGCAGTAGCAGTGAGGCCTGCAATTGCAGCAGTTGCTGCATCAATAGGAAACTACAATGGCAGTAGAAACACAGGCTTGGCCTAGTGCATCTATTCAAGTGTGAATGTGCATTGGTTGAGTGGTGAGGTTAGGATTTAAGATTACCTTGTTTAAACTAGAAAAACTTACTAAGTAATATCCTAACCTAGAGTTTTGGTAGAGGTTAGTCTAAGGTATAGATATTAGATATATGGTATTATGAGTTAAGGTATTTGGTGAATTACATTGGTTGTTAGGATTAGGCTTCTTGGACCTAAGATAACACCAACTCAATACCCAAAAGCAACTCTAAGACTATTAGTGACCTAAAATTTGACTTGTAGGCTAGTTGACCAAACTTTGACCTAGTTGACTAGTCTGGTTGACCAAAGTTGACCCAAGGTTGACTTTGACTTAGATTGACCCAAATCATGTAGAATTTGTATTGAAGGCTTTCCTTATGATATTTTAGACTGTATTATGACATGTGGTTGTTTTAAATAGGATCTTATTACTCCAGTCCAGTCACTTCTCATCATCAGCAGTTCGGATTGCCAGGCGAGTACATTCTCTGATCTTTTCATGCTTCTTTGGATATGTACTCTTGTTATAGACTAGTATACTTGATGCTGACACGACGTTCACACGGATCAGTACCCTCTGGATCATTTCATGCGATGTTATCCCCTCGGATACATCGAGTATGTCATGTTCATGTACTTTATCATGGTTATCATGTACTCCATGTATTCATATTTATCCATGTGCACTCATATGTTATTCATGTACACTCATGACCATATGAGCTCCATGTATACAGTAGTTGTTATCCATGTGCAATAACATAACATGCTTTGATCCTTATGTATTGGTTGGGGGCAGGGAGAGTGTAGTTGGTTATGTGATCATTATCCCCAGTAGTTATCCATGTGCATTCCATAGCTGTATCCATGTGCACCCCAAGCTGTTTACATAACCAATTCATGCTCTGATTCACGTAGAAGGTTATATTCTTATTTATCATATTATATCTCAGTTTATATCTTCTCTCTGGTTGATTTCTCTTTATAGCGATTCATGTATAGTTTTCTATAGCTTGCTTTATATGTCCATTCCTGATATGAACTGTTGTGAGAGATATGTGCTCGTTCCGTCCTGACTGAACATGTTAAAAATTTTACAGGTGATGATGAGGAGTACTGTCCTACTTATTATGGCATTGGCTTAGATGACACTGGCGACGTGGACCCACAGAAGGATCCCACAGTCGCTGAGGACTTGCCCATAGTCTAGCTGAGACTTAGTACTTTATTTGTATTTTTTGCTTGAGACTTTATGAGTTTTACTTGAGATTATTTCTGGTGGTTTACACCTAGACTTTTATTGTGACTCTCTTGAGATTCTTCTTCTATCCCATCTTAGTATTGTGATTGAGTTACGTATTATTTTACTCTCTATTCATAGCCTAATTAGATTGTGTTAGATATGGTAACTCAGGACAGCGTTCTACCGTCGATACTGCGACGTAGGCTGGGCGTTCGTTACTTCTCGTGCCCTTACACTGGGTGTGGGTCGTGACAACAAGAAAATTCAAATTCCATAACTAGGATAGTATAACCAACATCAGGCTCCATGTCCCTGTCGTGCTAGCTAGTATGACTGCGTTAAATTCTAAACTCCATAAATAAAGTAGACATTTATCGTTCTCATCGTTCTCATCAAATATGTTTATCAGAATATCTTAACTCAATTCATAAAAACTTATTTTAGATACAAAATCAAAGTCAACAACGAACGAACATCAAGATTCAAAATTCAACGACGAATCAAGGATAAGTAAATGTGAACTAGAGAAAACAGATTCCGATGCAGGGTTTAGGAAAAGTTCTCAGGAGAAGTCCCAAAGGTACTATCTAGGTCAAGATTGAAAATTCTGGAATATAATCAAAAATAATCTCAACCTTGATATGAGATTGGTCAATCATATTCTCTCCTCAACCTAGATGATATATAAGTTCAACTTATACCTTCCCTTTGGGATCCACAACTCATCCCAAGAAAGAATAAAGTTTGATACGGATAAATATTTCAAAAATCAAGACGAATAGAAACAAGTGGAAAAGATTTGAAAAGCTTTCGAATAAGATTCCCAGGGGTCATCTCTGGAATCTACCAAGAGTTTCTAATATGTAACTGAGTACCAAAATCCTAAAATATTCCATGACTCAACCTTAATCCTAGGGCAGGCTCGTAGTAGTACAGATAAGCTCAAGTACCACCACGACTTCGCATTAATCGCAAGTTCGAGACCTGTGTGGGCCACCACAAAAATGTGTCACGACCCGCACCCAGATATACGGGTACGAATACGTGGGCCACGCCCATCCTACGCCGCAGTATCGACGGTATAGCGCTGTCAAGTACCTTATACTAACTACAACCTCTAAAGATCTATAACTGTAAAGGTACTCGGATCACATCACAAAAACTAAGAAAGATAAGACAAGAAATAATAGCAATATCACTAGAACAACTAGAATCTACAAGGATCATATGAGACAAGAATAACACAGAGGGAAACAATAACTAACTAAATAACTACCAGACCTAGAACTCCTGAGAAACCACTCACGGTGAAGAATACCGAGAACCACCCCAGCTAGCAACATCATGTAGTCCAATACTAAGGGCTCAACTACTCCTAAAATATTGTTAACATATCCAGTCAGGATGGAACGAGCACAAATCTCAAATAACAGTTCTAGTTAGACGATATTGAAAATGTAGCAGTAAATAGAGAGAATATACAAGAAATCACAAAATGTACATGTGGGTATCATGGCAAGGTAAGTTGTAAATATAGAGGTAGAACAAGGCAAGTAAAATAGATCATGGCATGTACAAGAATCAAGAATCACCTATCTAGGTGTGTGAGTACTAGCTACAATACATGGCCGGCTTGGGAACTTGTACAATAGTAACAGGCCTGGCTAACCATACGTGGGATGTATGATCAACACTCATAATCAATAGGTGCACAAGGGGTGCACAATAGGCTTTGACTACATATCTACACTAATACTTCCCGTCCCCAGACTAGTATAGTGGATCCAACCATGACACATCATGACGCGCGATTCTCTGAGAGGGTAGCCAGCCTTCGCAAGAATCGTGACTATACAATGCACAAGAAACAAGAAAGACTTGTACAATATATACCAAAGAATACCAGGAATAACATCTCATGACGGGATCCAGTCAAATACCAATCCGTGTGAACTACGTGTCAAGAGAACAAGAATATCTATACTATATACAAAAAACATAGACGATATCATAAAATAGAAATATTATCAGAGAATGTACTCGCCTGTGATGTGATGGATAAGTCGACTGAGTCCAAGAACAGTGCCTAGAGGACCTATAGATAGAATACTGTATCAATATAAGGGTTTGGAAGTAAAATCAAGTCATACGAAGTCAAACTAGGTCAAGGTACGTCAAAGCAAGTCAAACTAGGTCAATCTAAGTCAATGGTTGACTTACAATTGACTTTTGGTCAACTGGTCAACTCCGGTAAACCCTAGGTCAACTCTAGGTCAAACTTGACTAACGTTGACTAACAGTTGACTTTGGGTCAACTGGTCAACTTCGGTCAAGTTCTAGTCAATTTTAGGCTACGGTTGACTTTCGGTTGACTTTTGGTCAAAATAGTCAACTGTGGGCAACCAAGGTCAAAACTAGTCTAACCTAGGTCAAATGTTGTCTCTACTTCGACGTTCAGTCAATTCAGTCAACCATGGTCAAACAGGGTCAAGGCTAGTCTCTATAAACATCTGCAGGCTCAACACATTCAATTTTAGTGATTGGGAAATCACTGAAATCGATGGATCTCAAAATACAACAAAAGGAGAAAGATTATAAAAATAGGGTAAAAACCTACAGATGTCGTCGGATGGTGAAAAAAATATCACCAACGTGTCCAGAATGGTCAAATTAGCTAGGATAGTCTATCCATAAGTCTAATTTAGATACATGGGCAAAAAGGTAATTTTGGGTCAAAATGGTGTCCGTATCGGACCCACTTTGCACCGAAAAATGTGCCAGAATAAAAGTCCTCAAAACCTAGCAAGATATATGTCCACGAATCCAGAATGACGATACGAACTCAACGGTACGTCCAGAATTGAATTCCGATGAGCCGATCTCAAAATGACCCGTTGAACCGGATATTGGTATCCGACTTGCACCGAAATGCGTGTCGGAACCAATGTCTACTAAAACCTAGCAAATTATATGTCAACGAGTCCAGAATGACGATACGAACTCAACGGTATGCCCAAAATTGAATTCCGATGAGCCGATCTCAAAATAACCCGTTGACCCGGATATTGGTATCCGACTTGCACCGAAATGCGTACCGGAACCAATGTTCACTAAAACCTATCAAATTATATGTCATTGAGTCCGGAATGACGATACGACCTCAACGGTATATCCAGAATTGGATTTCGATGAGCCAGCGTCAAAAAGTTTCGTTGACCCGGATTGTGGGGCTCGCTTTGCACCGAAATGCGTGTCAGGACCACATCATCCAAATCTAGCAAATTTTATATGAAAATGTGCCAGAACGACGCCATGAGTCTACTGGTGGTGTCAGAAATTGAATTCGGAGTCCCGGGTTCAAAAATGGAATTTTACAACTTGGAAATTACGAATTCGGACGGCAAACTTTGGCGTCGAATTCAACCAATCAAACCTGCTCACAATGAAACAAAACTTAAGGGACAGGAAGAGGGTTATACCAGCTACACAAGGAACTAGTAGCACGCCAGACAGAAATGTGATGGAAGAGATACGAACCGACGATGTTGGCTCCACAAAACTGTTCAAAAATAACACAATTTAAAGCGTCAACTTGGTGGCCAGTTTTGATGTATCAAACGACAAAATTAACGGACGAAACTTGAGGAAAGTGAAGAGCTATATACCGAGATTGTGACGGTGCAAAGATTTTGTCGATCCAACGGTCGAATTTCTCGAAAAACGTATGCGAAGTCGCTGCGACAAAACATAAATTCTGAGTTCAACACTCGCGCGCGCCGACGGGATCTCGTGCCAAACGCATGAATCGTGTGTTTCATACATCGGAGAGGAGGAGGACAGCGAGGGGAGGCTCTTCGGAGTCATGGGAGTGTCGTGGTGGTCGTACGCGACGGTGGCGGTGTCGCCGTGCGGCTGCGGTAGCCGCTGCTGCCGCCGTTCTTGCTGCTGTTGCTGCTGCTGCTGTGGTTGCTGCCTCGCGGCTGCTGCTGGCCACACGCGGTGGCACGTGGCGGGGTGGCAAAGCTGCATACGGCGGGGCAACGATGGCAGGGCGACGACGGCGGTGGTGGTCGTACGGGTGATGGTGATGGCGTGGAGAGCATGGTGATGATGATGGTAGTGTCGGTTGGTGGTGATGGTATGGTGGTGGTGAAGAATTAGAGGAAGAAGTGAAAAGAGGGCGTTGCTGGTGCTCGTGTACATGAAGGGGGGAAGTGCTGATGGTGATGGGTGAGGGTGTGGTGAGAGAGAGAGATTTTTATATTATATGAGTGTGTGTATTTAATATATAAAGAGATATTTAGAGAGAGAGAGATATTTAGAGAGAGAGATAGAATAGAGAGAGAGGAGGGTCTTCGGCCACATGGGGGAGGAGAGTGCTGATGGTGATGGGTGAGGGGGTGTATGTAGGTAGAGAGAGTGAGAGATTTAAATGTATATATATGTGTGTATATATATACAAATGAGATTGAATTAGATATTTTTGTATCGGAAGAAGAAGAAATAACTTAGTGAGGGTGTATGAGCAATCATGAGAGGGGTCACACCAATTTGGGTTGGGTGTTTGGTCAAGTTGGACAAGCTTGGGGCTAAGATTTAATTAAAATAACAAATTAAAATCAATTAAAATCATGGATGAAATGGGAGCACAAGGGAGATCAATTTAGTGGCACGCAAGTGGCACGTGCATAGTAGACTCGAAACAGGCCAGAACCATATATTGGGTCGACTGGATTGGACCGATGTCGGGTCCGAAAATTAAGTTGGAAGTCAAGTCACGAATTACGGCAGACGATAAATTAGTCTAAATTGACCCAAAGTTGTGTGAAGCAAAAAGAATACAAGGGAACAAGTTTGGGTGGGACATGGTATATCAACATGAAGGTAATTTTGTCTACTACAAACTTAAAGAAGAAAGTTTCCAGAGATTGACATCCCTGACGCTCCAGAAGTCAAAGTCACGGTAAAGAGCATTTAATCAAATAATAATATCTATTGCAAATAATTGAATTATAAAATTGAAAAAAATAATCCCTAAATTCAGGGGGGCTTACACGTGAATCAAGTGTTGATATAATAGTTCTACTATACAATGAAATTAATTATTAACTAAAACACAAGTTTGGGTAAGTATGAACTTGCCTTGGTGTTTCCGGTGCTGTAGGTGACGGCATGAAGGTATCAGACTAAGTCCGGGACATGAAATATACATTAACGAAATGTAGCTTAATTGCCCATCTACTGTTGCTACAATCCTAATTGATATATTAATGACGTTAACGACTAGGCCCTAAATCTCTGATAGTTTAAATAAGCAAATATTTAATTATAAAAATATTTAGAGGGCTCTAAGTTAATAATATAAGAAAATTATGAATTTTTGTAAATAAAAATAGTAAACTTATTATTTTTTTAAAAGAGAAAATTGTTAATTTTTTTAATAATAAAATGCGACAGTTAATAGGTATTCTGATTTTGAAGATAACCGTGCAAATATTCTTTTAATACTTTAAAACCACGTATAATAATATTTGGTAAAAATAATTTTCTAATAAGCTATTGTTTATAGATAATGCGGGAAAACTATATTCAGCAATAGGTGTTGGAAAATAGTCCTAGAAAATCAAGTGGAATTCCTATATAAATCCTATAGAAATGATTTCTGAAAATTCAAACGAGTTCTAAAGTTCTAATCATGATAGGAAAATATGTAGATATCTGTTCTTCAGGAATCAAGGAAATTTATCAGGGTAAATATGTGTTCTAGTAGCTCTTGAGAATCAAGGGGTTGGTTTGAAGTCAAGAGGAGTATATGTTCTCCAACATTTTTCTTTTCAAAGATGAAACTTATGGAATTGATCAAACTTGATTCTGACTAATTGAGTTAGGCACAAGGCAAGATAGAAGCATCACCGCTTCGAGTTGAGTAAAAGAAGCCAATGAGAATATTTCCGGCAAAATACTTAGAGAATACTGACCTTTAGCGAAATTATTTTGGGAAAAATAATTCCTTGTGACCAATGAAAGTTCGAGAATTTGCTAGGTAAGTTGGGCTAAATAGTTAGTCTATTGGTTCAAAGAAAGTTAAGTTGAAATGGTTTAACAAAACCAACAAAGGAATAGCTTTAGAATATTAGTCATTGATGGTAGGCTGGCTAAAAGAGGAGTCAAAATTTCTAAAATATAATTGACCTAGACCCTAAAGAAATATGCAGATAGGAAAAACATATTCCTTCGGAGACCGTGGAATTTTAATCATGGCTTGCATCACCTTAGCCATTCCCTGGAATGGTTAGGAAGCATCATAAGCAATACAATCCAACTAAGTTACACACGTAGAAAAATATTTTGAATAAAAATGGTCTTGTGTTGTGACGAGTCATGATGTTTCAATGTTCTAAGTATTCTAATTATTTCTAGTCAGTTTTTCGAAAGTCATACTTAGACCTAAGTCAGATTGCAGGACTGCACGTTGATCTAGACTAAGTTGACTAGACCATATTTGAAGAACTAGACCTACATGGGCCACCACTGAAAACAAGTCACGATCCGTTCCTAATATGTAAAACCCCCCTAAGTCAATAAAATATTTAAATTTAGTTTTGTGTAGAAATTTGTGCTAAAATACATGTATGCATAATATTAGGAGTGTGAAATAATAGTAATAGCAAATACTTAAGTTAATGCACAGTATGGGTGTAAGTTTATATGATATATATAGATGTATAATGTGTATATATATGTGCTAAATATATATATATATATATATATATATATATATATATATATATATATATATATATATATATATACATGTAAAATATATATATATATATATAATATATATATATATATATATATATATATATATATATATATATATATATATATATATATATATATATATATATAAAAAAAAAAAAAAAAAATATATATATATATATATATATATATATAGATGTATACATGTATATATATATATGTGCTAGATGTTTATATATATATATATATATATATATATATATATATATATATATATATATATATATATATATATATAGAGCCCAGCCCACGGGGCTTGGCCCACCAATTCTCCCTAAGCAACCCAGTATAGTTGGCCCACCAATTTTCCTTAGCCAATGAGCCACGAAGGAATCCGATCCCAGCTAGCCACGAAAATCCCCCCCCCCCCAAAGCCGACTTATATAGCACATCAGCTATATATATATATATATATATATATATATATATATATATATATATATATATATATATATATATATATATATATATATATATATATATATATATATCGCGTATATGAGTGACTTCACCCCCTCAAAACCCTAGCAAACTACCTCCCCGACCTCGAGGATCGACTCCAGCGTGACCCGCACGCTCCGTTGCAGCCATCCCGCCGCCGCTATCCCGCCGCCTACGACCGACTGCCGTTGCCTGAACACCGTCGGGCAGACCCAAAAATAGAGCAACTCTGTTTTAATCGACCGCAGGTATGCCAACTTCTCCCTTATCGTTCTTTCATCATACTCGATTACTTTCGATTTCATCGAATTCTACATAGAACCTATCTAACCCTCTCTAAACCCCTTCAGAAAAAATCTAGTAAACCCTAATATCTTGCTCGAGAATTTGAACAAAACTTCCCGAGAAAACTGTCGAAACAGGACAGTTTTAGGCCGCCCAGAACATCGACTTGGAAGCCGATTTTTGACCCATATACCGAGAGTTTCAACAAACTAATTAAAAACAGTAAAAGACAACATAACCGAGATCACAACGCATCTTCTGGATCGTCGTTTCGATTAACGTGTAAAAAGTAAATTGATGTTGAATTTGGAGGAAAAATTGTGTTAAACTTATATAAAATTCTGAAATTTTCTCGATACGGCATGCGCTCCGACAAACCGGGCGACGTGGTCGCACGTTATATGCACCGAAAGGCGCGTATGGACGTTGCTGACGTATGGGAACTAAGGGAACTCAATTTCGTCGTGTGTGCACGACAAAATCAGTCTGTATTCGTCAAGATACTCTCGTATCGCCAATTTGTAAACTTTGCCCTAACTTCGTATACAGTCGTCGGATCGAGACAAAACTTGCGCCAATAGGTCCGAATCAAAATTTTGGTCCTGTGTGCCAAGTTTGGTTCGATTCTGAGAAGGTCGACCGGAATCCTTTTTTGGCAGGCCCGCGATCCACTCAAACGGGCGATTTTGTACGCAGCTCATCAGAATCCAAAACTAGATTTACCATTGAGTTCCTCTCTTCAAACTGAATCCGTAGACAGGTAGTTTGACGTCTTTAGAGATCATAGACTTTGGCACACATTTCGGTGCAAAGCGGGTCCAACGGCGGACATCATTTTGACCAAAAATTATAATTTTGCCCCTGTTCCAGAATTAGACTTTGGGACAGGCATTTCTTCGGTATATCTTTTACACCGAGTACGTTTTTTATGTTTGTTTCAACATCCGAACTTGTTTGGAGATTGTGACATTTCTTGGCTGACATTGTGATTTCCTAGACGTGCCACTTTGCACCATCAGGCAAGATACCTTGCCACCTTACTCTGTAATTTATGTATTCTTATTTTTAGTTGTTATTTTTAGTATTTCTTATTTGTTAATATTATAAAACTGTGTGTCCAAGTCACACTTGGATGCAGGCGACTCTGTCGGTCGTTTTTCTCGCTTTTATTTATTTCTCTTGCATTGACTTAGTCTAGTAACCACCCTTTGTTGATAAGGTATTGGTATATCTCATACGGCCTTTACACTTGCTTTACCACGTGTTGTGAGTCACATGTAGGACACGTACTCGCGTAGTCGGCCGGCACCAATACGTGACGGGAGTAACTACCAATAGAATTGCCTGCTAATAGACTTGACAGTTACTAGAGGTTTCATGAGTCATGGATGTGACCCTACTAGGCATTGGGTGGGGTGAACAGTTTCCTTAACGTATGGGTCCCTTATGCACTTTCCTATTACTGATCTTGCTGCCCTTTGACATTCGAGGAATGTTATGCTTTGAGGTCCCTGGTATCCTAATGGGGCCATACCTGAGTTACCGGCTCCTGAGCCAGATGCCCATGCGTTGAAGGTCTGTTCTTAACTGCATTATCACTGTAGAACTGGTAAGCACCCTATTGCATGCATCCCTTTCTTCTTATTATATTTATCATAGTTACATGGCATGGTGTTTTCTTGTATCTTGTTACGTCCCTCTGAGGACCTGGTTATCTCTCCAGGATTAGACTATTTCCCGCAGGAGTACGGAGCGGCACTGGATCCAGCCTATATTGATGACGAGGCATTTTCTACTGATTTCTTGTCTATTCCTTAGTTGAGACATTAGTGGACATTATTTTTACATCTCTTTTCTTTCTATTTTGCGAAGGTTGGACTCCGATCTTGTGAGACTATTTTCATAGCTGTTTGGAGTGAGCATGTTCACCCGGCTATCTTTTGATACACTTATTTATTATTTGGACTCTATTATCTTCTGTGTTGAGCTGTGATGAGATTAGATTATATTATTCTGGCCTGTAATTATTTTATTTACATCTTATGTGCATATATGAGTATTTTATATATTAGAATATTCTTCGTACATGTGTAGCTGGCATGTTTACATACTTGGTTCTATGTATTTTGGGACTGGGGCATTACATAATATACTAGGTCTAGTCGGATCATGCTCAGCATGCACCGTTGTAAGACGGCAGTAGTAAGCTGTGTCAATCAGTAGCAACGCAGGCACAAGTATTCTAAATATGGAATAAAACTTTATTAAACATTCGAAATAAAACTTGAGTCTAAGTAAAACAACATAAACAGAACAAAAATTCAGCTGCTAAAACTTGTTTATTTATTACAACTTTTAGAAAAGGAAAGAAACTAAACATAAGGGTGCAACTAGGACTCTTGGTTCCTCTTGTTGGCCCATTGGTCATGGTCAAACCTAATTTTAATAATTGATCAAACTCTGTCTCGATATAAATGCAAGTCAATTTAGATGTTTATCTACGATGTTTTGGACACTGCTCAACGATGGATATCTACGATGTTCAAGACTGAAGCCGTTTTGCCATTCATAATGTATTTCCTTCAAAGCAATATAATTTTTCATTTTATTGAGTCTAGGAATACATTGTACTCCAAGTCGTACTGGCAAATAGGCTGTCCGGAATTGTTTTTCGAAACTGACCTATCTTTTGAAAAATGACCTATGTTTTTTGAAAAATATCCTTTTTACAAAAAGCTTCTGAAGGACTTTTCAAAAAGCCAAATTGATTTTCCTCAAAAATGAACTGGCAGAACCCTAGCAGAACTCGGCCAGAGTTCGGCCAGAGTTCGGCCAAGATGAACGTTAGTGAACGTTTGATTTTGAACTTGGTCACCCTTCAGTTGCGGTTTGTTACAAAGAGTTCTGTTTGAATTCTGCCCGAATTCTGTCAGAGTTCTGTCTTTGGAAAAACTATAAATAGAGAAGTATTTCAATTATTTCAAATCACCAATTCACTTTCAATCTCTTCTCTTCTAAAGCTTACACTTTCTCCAAAGAGTTCTCAAAAGCTTACATTTTTAAATTCTAAGCCAGTTACAATCCTCTAGTCGATTTGCTAGTACGGTACGGTCTAGAAGTTTCAGAGCGATTGTAATCAGAGGCTTGATAGAAGATACAACTCTTCACAATTGAAGTTGGTCGAGTTCTTCGTATCAAAGCTCGCGTCTGTAGAAGTTGCAAGGACTTTGTATGAAAACTTGCGAGATTTTCCAATAGTGGATTCAACAGGAAGCTAGAGTTCTTCCGACTGGACTAGTGCTCACAAGAGGGAAACCAGTATAAATCTCGATGTTTGCGTTTGCCTTCTGATCGCTTTTTATTTCTGTCATTTACTTTGTGATTATTTTTATATCTGTGATCTAACTGCTAACAAGATTTTTAATTAGCAATATTCTGCTGCCTACTCTATTCACCCCCCCCCCTCTAGAGTATTCTGCTTTACGATTTCGTTCCTACAATTGGTATCAGAGCAGGCTCTCCATCTAGAGGTATTATATTCTGATCCCAATTGTTCCTACAATTGGTATCAGAGCAGGTTCTCCATCTAAAGGTATATCAGAGCGGGTTATACAGGTAAAGCAAGGTAAAATTGCAGTTATATTCAATTTTTGTATAAATCACAGCGTTACACATGGCAACTGTGAAATTCACAAGTAAAGGCCAAGCCACAAACAGACCTCCACTGTTTGACAGCACAAACTACACTTATTGGAAAACACGTATAAGTTTCTTTCTAAAATCTCTTGACTTTGACTTATGGTCTGTAGTTATTGATGGCTATAAAAAGTCCCCCTCGTATTAATGTTGATGGTGTTTTGGTTGAAAAATCCCATGACAAATATACAGAAGAAGAAAAGAAAAAGGCCAGTCTTGATGTACGTGCTATTAACGTTTTATTTTATGCTATAGACAGAACTGAATTCAACAGGGTGTCTACTTGCACAACATCAAACGAAGTGTGGAAACTTCTCGAAGTAACCCACGAAGGAATAACACAAGTCAAGGAGTCAAAGATCAGCAGACTTACTCAGGAGTACGAGGCGTTCAAAATAAAGCCAAGTGAATCAGTTACTCAGATGTTTACAAGATTCTTGGATATTGTAAATCCTCTGTCTTCACTAGGCAAGGATTACATTAACCATAAGAAGATTTGCAAACTTCTACGAGCCCTTACAAAGAACTGGATTCCAAAGGCTACAGCAATCATTGAAGGGAACGACCTCTCAACAATGTCTCTAGAAACTCTCATGGGTAAGCTACTCACTCACGAGTTAGAACTTCAAGACTTTGAACATGCTACACCAAAAGAGAAGTCAGAGAAGACGATCGCTCTCAAGGCTCAACATAGAAGAACCATCGAAGATGATTCTGACGACAGCGACTTCGACTCTGAAGATCAAGCTCTTCTGGTAAGAAAATTCAAGAAGTTCATGAGATTTAACAGGAGAACAAAAGACAACAAAGACAACAACAATAATGAGGAAGATCCTATTTGCTACGAATACAAGAAGAAAGGACACATGAAGAAAGATTGTCCCTCAGCATCATAATCAAAGAAAAGTAGCAAATATGACAAAGGCTACCTGAAGAAATCTACATCAAAAAAGTACGCCAATACAAGCATATGGCATGAAAGTGAAGCCAGCGACTCAGAAGATGAACAATCAGATGACGCTGCAAATGTGTGCTTGATGGCTTGCGATTAGGTGGGACGTCCTTCACATGCTAGGAGCAAATAGATCCTCGACAGCGGTTGCTCACGGCACACGACCGGTGACGCTTCATTATTCGTAACACTGTCGAAGAGGAATAAAGAAGGATACGTCTCCTTCGGTTATAATTTAAGAGGGTACATAATTGGTATCGGTGACATTGGTAAGGTTCCCTATCCAGTGATTAAAGATGTTTGTCTAGTTACCGAGTTAAAACATAATCTGCTCAGCATAAGCCATTTAGCTGATCACGGTTATGGTATTAACTTTGTGAAAGATAAATGTACTATAGTTGATAGATCAACTGGTAGTACTATATTTGAAGGTATTAGGGAAGACAATATATATGTTTTCTATTTGTTGGAAGATGCTAACAAAGCAGGTAGATGTTTGATGGCCAAAAGCATTGAGAGTCAACTATGGCATATGAGACTCGGTCATGCAAACATGGATACAATTTTAAGATTATCTACGAAGAAGTTGGTACGCGGCTTACCAGATATTTTTTTCAAGAAGGATACGGTATGTAGTGAATGTGAAAAGAACAAAGCTACCAAATCCGTATTCAAATCCAAGAACGCTGTAATACCACTAGACCTTTACAACTGTTGCATATGGACTTATTTGGACCAAGTAGAATTGCTAGTCTAGGTGGTAAGTTATATGCATTTGTCATTATAGATGATTTCTCTAGATATACATGGGTTTATTTTCTTGCATGCAAGAACGATGCATTATCAGAATTCGTCACCTTTTGCAAGAAAGTACAGAATAAAAAAGGTTTCATGATTACTCATATTCGGAGTGATCATGGCGACGAATTTGAGAATGCAGAATTCAAGCAATTTTGTGACACATACGGTTATCTGCATGAATTCTCTTGCCCTAGGACTCCGCAACAAAATGGAGTTATGGAACGTAAGAACAGAACTCTATCTGAAATGGCTAGAGTAATATTAAAAGATACTTATGGGTTGAAGCTGTAAATACAGCATGCTATATTCTCAATAGGGTTCTAATTCGACCTATATCGAAGAAGACTCCCTATGAACTATGGTTTGATAGAACACCAAATATTTCTTATTTCAAAATTTTTGGTTGTAAATGTTTTATTCTTAATACTAAAGATAATTTGAGTAAATTTGATGAAAAGGCCGATGAAGGTATATTTTTAGGTTATGTAACAAAGAGAAAATGATACAGAGTCTTCAACAAAAGAACTATGATCATCGAAGAATCTATCAAAGTCAAGTTTGATGAGCTAAATCAACACTTAGACGATGATGACACTGAAGACATAATCGCACCAAGTACAGCTACTGCAAAACCTTCACACAAAGTTGCAGAACCATCACATCAGGTATCAGATGAACCTCCAAGCAAAGAAGCCGGAACTAGCAATCTTGAGACTACACCAAAAGAGATGAGGTTCTTGGCAAATCATCCAAAGGACTTGATAATTGGTGAGATTACCAAGGGTGTAAGTACTCGTTCCTCTAATAAAGATATAGCTTCTTGTGTTGCTTTTGTCTCGCAGTTTGAACCCAAAAATATTGATGAAGCATGTAGTGATAATTTTTTGTTAGATGCTATGCAAGAGAAATTAAACCAATTCGAGCGAAATTAAGTTTGGGAACTTGTTCCTAAGCCCATTGATCATCCGGTCATTGGCACCCGATGGGTATTCCGAAACAAACTGAACGAGAATGGTTTAGTGACTCGTAATAAGGCTCGACTCGTAGCTCAAGGATACAATCAAGAAGAAGGTATCGACTACGATGAGACTTATACCCCAGTTGCGAGATTAGAATCCATTCGCATGTTATGTGCATTTGCATGTTTTCATAACTTTAAGTTATTTCAAATGGATGTCAAAAGCGCATTTTTAAATGGTTTTATAAAAGAAGAGGTTTATGTAGCTCAACCACCCGGTTTTACTGATTTTAAATCTCCTGAATATGTTTTCAAGTTGAAGAAAGCCTTATACGGTTTGAAACAAGCCCCTCGTGCTTGATACGATCGTCTAAGCTCTTTTCTACTTGATAACGGTTTTTCAAAGGGAAAGGTTGACACTACTTTGTTTATAAAATCTTTAAATAACAATATTCTTTTGATTCAAGTCTATGTAGATGATATTATCTTTGGATCTACTGATGAATCTCTTTGTCAAAAAATTTCAAAGTGTATGCAGAATAAGTTTGAGATGAGCATGATAGGAGAGCTGAAATTCTTTCTCGGACTGTAAATCAAACAAACCAACAATGGAATTTTCATAAATCAAGCAAAGTACACAAAGGATCTATTAAAAAAGTTCGACATGGAAGCAGCAAAGCCACTTAGCACTCCAATGGCGACTTCAACCAAGCTTGATATTGATGAACAAGACAAACCTGTCGACATACGTAAGTATCGAGGTATAATCGATAGCTTACTATATTTAACTGCTAGTCGACCAGACATTATGTTTAGTGTTTGTTTATGTGCACGCTTTCAGGCTAATCCTAAGGAATCACATCTGTGCGCAGTTAAGCGTATCTTCTGATACCTTAAAGGCACTTTTTTTGTCGGCTTATGGTATCCCAAAACCACATCATTTTACCTAACCGGTTATTCTGATGCTAATTTTGCCGGATGCAAAGTAGATAGAAAAAGTACCAGTAGCACATGTCATTTCCTAGAAAAAGCTACAGTCTTTTGGTTTAGTAAAAAGAAAAATTCTGTTGCACTATCAACAACCGAGGCTGAGTATATCGCCGCAGGACGTTGTTGTGCACAACTTTTGTGGATGAAACAAACTTTAGAAGACTATGGATTGCATTTTACACACATACCCATTTTCTGTGACAATACTAGTTCTATTAATTTAACTAGAATCCAGTATGTCACTCTCGTACTAAACATATCGAGATTAGACATCACTTTCTTAGAGATCATCAACAAAATAGAGATATAGACCTTGTATACATAGACACTCAGAATCAATTAGCTGACATACTCACAAAACCTTTAGCGAAAGATAGTTTCAATTATTTACGTCGAGAATTAGGCATTTTAGATGTCAATAATATTAATTAATTTTGTTTTATTAATTATTTATTCGATACTCAAAAACTGTTTTCGAGACAAGCCTAAAAAGAGTCTGTCTGTCACCACGACTACGGTCGAAACGAAGCGGTACTTAAGAGTTCTCCGGTGAACCTCCGTTAGCTGGGACAGTACTCCTACAGCTAATCTTAGACAGATGCTGATATTAATTTATAAAATAATATTAATTATATTATTTTAAGATTTAAAATTACTAAACTCTGAATTAAATATTTGAAATGAATTAATGAAAAAGATGTGGCCCCATTTTTATTATTTTTGATATATATATATATATATATATATATATATATATATATAGTCAGGCAACCCTTGGCGAATTCGGCCCAAGCTCGGTCCGAATTCGGCCAGAGTTCGGTTGGGTATATATATGTACCAGCCAGAACCCGAGGCCCCCATCTTCTTCATTCTTCTAAACATCCTCAAACAGCAGCAGTCGTGCCTCCAAACCCTAGCTCTTCTCCACCCTTGCTCTTCCAATCCGCGTGGAGATCTTCGTCCAAACTTTGGATTCGTGCGAAAAATTTCGTCCTCAACAACATATCCAATTCTTGGAAGGTATAATTCCTTCTCTCCTCCACTTTTAAATTTTTAGGATTTTTAGAATTTTTGGGAAAGAATGCCTATGTTCATTCCCTTCAAGAGGAAGAAGACCAATGCCAGTGAAGAGGCATCGTCTTCGGATCCGTATACGGATTTCCTTTTTTCTCCGGTCCAATCTGATGACGGTGCATCGGATGAGTTTTACTTCAAAACTTTCGACCAAGTTTTATTATGGTATGTCGATTTCATTATGCGTACTATCTGTACCGGATCACCGATTAAATGGACTGTCTTTCCTGACCACCGCCTTTACTTTGAGGCATTAGGATTACAACACTTTGTTACCTTACAATTTTCTATTGCTACTAATGCCATTAGATTATTCTATCGTAATTTTGTGTTAGACACTTTTACCGTTAGAACACGTGTCGGAGGGATCGATATCGAATTCACTGATTAAACGTTAGCGGAAATCCTTGGTATTCCGAACGAAGGTTCCCCGCTCGATGACATCACTGATTTTGATTTTCCCGATGGTACGACTCTCGTTAGTTTCAAGAATGAGCTTTGTGCGCCCGCACGTGCTCGTTCTAGAAAGTTCAAGGCCAATAACCTGAACTTGTTTAACTACAAATTACATCGCATCATCTATTCCACTTTACTTCCAAAATCCACTTCCAAAGATGAAGTCACTGCACTTGAGCTTTCTGCTCTATATCACATTCTTAAGGGGATTCCTTTTTCTGTCCCTAAGACTATCATTCAGATGATGGGTAGATGTCGCGGAAGAGACCGCAACCTCTCTTATGCGATGCTCATCCCACGCATCTTTCAGAGAATTGACATTGACCTATCTACTTGTGCTGTTGACCCTGAACCCAAGTTCCTCAAACTCTCTTGTCGCAGCATTGCCACTGTTCCTCCACCTACTGCACCTGCTCCTCCTACATCTACTCCCATAGCACCTGGTCCTCCTCATTCTTATCCTATGATATTTGAGAGTATTCATCAGCACCTATCAGATCTACAGTCATTCTATATTGACACTTCTCGGGAACGTGAGTTCCGTGACGTGACTATGTTCCAGGCTATTGTCAACTCCTTCACCGTTCTGAGATTTGCGCAGACGGGTCACTCAGCTAGCTCTCTACCTCGCGACCCTTCTGTTTCTGGATACCGCATTGATGATGAGGCGATCCACTCTCTGTTCCAGCCAGGGAGCGCTTACGATTGGTATCGTACTTCTGGTGCCACTCCTCATACTTCTGGAGCTGGTACTTCTGGAGCTGGTCCTTCTGGACATGCTGGCGCTGCAGCTGATGACGATGATGATTTTTGAGTTGTTATGATTTTTGAGACTGATACTTTTGTCTTATATTTACTTGGAAATGCTCCGACATTTCAAGATATTATCAGCACTCTTTTAGTTATTATTTGTGACTCTTCATAGACATGGTTTTTTATTATGCCTCAGTTTGGCATACATTTCACTTAGTTTATTATTCAGCATTTTATTTGTTTCAGCTTTACTATAGCATTACTTTTCCTGCTTCCATATAAACTGCCTGTGACAAATACCATGTCTGTGTTGTTTATACAATATCTTTTTAACTGTTTATATCGTACCTGTGATGAATGTTTTATATATATTTTTTTATGTTTCTTTACTGTGTGTTACTTATGCATTTATTGCGGGAGAGCTTTCTCTTTTGCAATTATTTTACTAAGTGACAACGGGGGAGAAATAGATCTAACATCTTCATGAATACAGGTTATGAACAATTTTTCGTATACATTTTTGAATTGATCCAAACTTAGATGTTATATCAGCAAGGTTTGTCAATTATCAAAATGGGGGAGATTGTTGGCCCATTGGACATGGTCAAACCTGATTTTAATAATTGATCAAACTCTGTCTCGATATAAATGCAAGTCAATTCAGATGTTTACCTATGATGTTTTGGACACTGCTCAACGATGGATATCTACGATGTTCAAGACTGAAGCCGTTTTGCCATTCAGAATATATTTCCTTCAAAGAAATGTAATTTTTCATTTTATTGAGTCTAGGAATACATTGTACACCAAGTCGTACTGGCAAATAGGTTGTCCGGAATTGTTTTTCAAAATCGACCTATCTCTTTAAAGATGACCTATGTTTTTAAAAAAAAACATCCTTTTTACAAAAAGCTTCTGAAGGACTTTTCAAAAAGCCAAATTAATTTTTCTCAAAAATGAACTGGCAGAACCCTAGCAGAACTCGGCCAGAGTTCGGCCAGAGTTCGGCCAAGATGAACGTTAGTGAACGTTTGATTTTGAACTTGGTCACCCTTCAGTTGTGGTTTGTTACAAAGAGTTCTGTCCAAATTTTGTCCGAATTCTGTCAGAGTTCTGTCTTTGGAAAAACTATAAATAGAGAAGTATTTCGATCATTTCAAATCACCAATTCACTTTCAATCTCTTATCTTCTAAAGCTTACACTTTCTCCAAAGAGTTCTCAAAAGCTTACATTTTCAAATCCCAAGCCAGTTACAATCCTCTAGTCGATTTGCCAGTACGGTATGGTCTAGAAGTTTCAGAGTGGTTGTAATCAGAGGCTTGATAGAAGATACAACTCTTCACAATTGAAGTTGGTCGAGTTCTTCGTATCAAAGCTCGCGTCTGTAGAAGTTGCAAGGACTTCGTATGAAAACTTGCGGGATTTTCCAATAGTGGATTCAACTGAAAGCTAGAGTTCTTCCGACTGGACTAGTCCTCACAAAAGGGAAACCAGTATAAATCTCGATGTTTGCCACTACACCAAAACAGTCAATTTGTAACACTTTTATTTTCTAATTTGTAACAGTTATTACCGTTACAAGGTTGTCACGATAATTACCGTGACAATAATTAAGTAAGTGTTACTAAAATAATAATTTTGCATTTTATATTTGACGTATTTATTGTAACAAAAATGATCGTGACAAGGAAACCAAAAAGTGTGACAAAAATTTCAGTTCCCTCTTCGAATTCGTATCCCTTCTTATTTTGTTCTCTCACCTTACTTCCCAATTCCAATCATCTTTTCCTTCACTCCCCCAACACCCTCTCATCTCAGCCATCCCGATCCAGCCATCCGCCACCACCACCCTAACTGGCGCCATCACCACGCCTTCCACCACTCTCTCACACTCTTAATCTCCTCTAGATCCAAACCCTAACCCTAAAAATCGTGGAGAAGAATGGTTGATGAGAGAGACAAGAGTGAGATCATGGTGAAGAATGGTGTTGATTTGCCCTGGGTAAAATATATTATCAATATATATTTTTCTTTTTTCCCCTCTTTTCCTTCTCCAAGATTTTTACGTCAAACATTAGAACTTGGATGTAGTTTTGTCGATTTCGTTTTTTTGGAGCTGGATCTAGTGTATTTGCAGTAAAGCTTCAATCATTATCATCTCGTTGAAAATTTTGAGCCGAGTTGGGAGAAATCAAACAATCCTCGTGGATGAACTTGTAACATTTAGAGTGGTAGATCTGTAAGTCCCCACTGCAAATTATCATCTTCCCTTTACAACTCTGCTCTCATGGTACCAAATCTTATTGCTGCAGGAAATTGTTCGACATGGCACATTGAGTGGAAATATTGGAAGCCTTACAGAACTTTGCACCCTGTAAGTTCTTTCCTTTATAATTACTGCAATCCTCACTCTAGTTAACTGATTGTTCTGGTTTTGCATTTTGTTTTTTTTACATATTAAGCTACTGTGTAACTCAACAGTTTTGAGCTAATTTGTATGTGCTAATTGCATGGTGGGTCATCAAACTAGGGAACCCAACATGATGGATTTTTAGTGTTAAAGTAAGCTGTTCAAAGTATATATATATATATATATATATATATATATATATATATATATATATATATATATATATATATATATATATATATATATATATATATATATTCTGGTATATCATTCATTCCTAATAACAAGGCAATCAAGTCACCATTCTTGAACGATCCAAGTACATAAAATGAAGCAAATGCTCTTAAAATATCTATATCCTTATTGTTGAGACTTGAGAGAGGGTTACCAGGAATGTATTCAACTTTTCCATAAAAAAACTGTGCATTCTCTAGAACTTGATCCTGAGGGAGGACACAATGTTCAATTTCATTTTAATGTTTTTCATGACATCATTAGCAGTCATGTTTCATTGTTTCGCACTATTACTTTTATGTGTTTTTTTGGCTTCTGCTTGTTGAAATTAAAGAATTTATTATTTTGGCAAGGTCTACAGGAAATGGCAGTAGCCCTGTCCATGGAAATCAGTACTTGTGGAATAATGGTAATGCATATCTCCACCGGCCAAGTAGTTCTATGATGTGGCCTGGTTCTCCATCTTTTGTAAACAATATTCATCCACAACAAATGTATGGACTTCTAAGTGCACCATCTCACATGATGAATTCTGTTGTACCCTGCATCATGTGGGTTCAGCACCTATCATTAATCCCTCAATTTGGGAATGAAGGCAGCCTTATAACGGAGATTCTACTGATGCATCAAATGTTCTCTTGGAAGCATGGGGTTTCCTGGCAGCTCTGCAATGCACCCACTTGAACTTGCTCATCATAATATGTTCTCTCATTCGGCTGGAAGCTGTATTGACCAATCTATTTCTTCTCCACATATGGGTATTGCCTCACCTCAGCAGAGGTGCCAAATATTCCATGGGAGAAACCACATGATTCCTATGCCTGGTTCTTTTGATGTTTCTAGTGAACGTGATAGGAGCCGGAGGAATGATTCCTTTGCTAACCAAGGTAAAAATAAAAAGCAATATAAACTCGATATTGAGCGAGTTCCGCATGGTGAAGACTTTGGGCAATGAGAAGGCTGGCTTAGAGGTAAGATATGAATTGGCAAATACCATTTTAGTTTTATTTTATATAAACGAGAAGCCGCGAAAAGTGATGGTAACCAGAAGGATATTGTACCAGATTGTGACACCATACGGCTTACAGGGTGTGTTGGAGTATCTGAAGCAAGCCTATGGGAACCCTCCTATTTACATTCATGAAAATGGTAAGCACCTAATCCACTTACACTTAGTAAGTTACTAACTCTTTCTATATATTCAAATTTTCCTTCAGTCAGTGAGATGGCTGATATTAGGTAATGAAAAAGGAAAAAACAAGGTATTATAGATGCATCTTTATTTTTTGTTAATATCTACTTTTATTTCAATCGCTTCACTTTGTCTGCAGTCAAGACAAAAATGCCATATGAATCTTTAACTTCTATGGCCTATTTATCTGTTGACTTCACCTTAGCTAGTCAGACAAATTTCGGGTTCATTGGATTAGTGAAGATTTATCGGGTTAAGGCATATAAACAGGAATAATGTTTATCTATTCTCGATTCATCACTGGATTTATCTATTCCTATTAAATACATCTTCAGCCTTCTGGAAAGCATATTCAGAACCACCAGCAGATCTGGTGGTATCTTGGTACTGTTACAAGTTAATAAATCATACAAGGATATAATCAAATTAGAGATTGGACATACAATTTCAAACATAAACAAGGAACTTTATAAAATAATTTACCGGTAGTGGAGCTGAAGCAGTGGGGGGAGTTGGTAATCTGCTGCAGGTGTGATGACAGATAAATCAACTATTGTTGCACCAAAAGAAAACGAAAGGAAATGCTCCTTAGTCCTTGTGTCAACTCTGATTTACATCCTCTAAAGAACTATATAATTACCAAAAGTGGGCTGCTGAATATAAAAATAACATTAAAAACTTGTTTTAGCAAAAAAACCAATACAAATGCATCTCTCGCGTCTCAACATGTTATGTTACAAAAACAGAATAGAAGAAATAGTTTCTATACGAATTAATTCACTAATATTTTTTCCCTTCATGAATTTCACATTCTGACTCTAAAATTTAAAGGAGAATATGATACTAATTTGCTACCATCAAGTCTATTTGATACCTATCTTCTACCATAACCTTGATATATGTTTTGTTTAATATTTTTCTAAGTAGTAGATGATACCTAAACTGCATAGATACCTATCTGTTGTCCAAAATCGTTAGGTAAATATAAAGGAGGTGGTTCTGGATGATGTCGATGTCTTGAACACGATCACATATGTCATAGCTACCAAAATAAGGAACAATATGGTTGTCGGTGCCAGCAATCGAGACACATTTGCAAAGTATCCTTAATTTCCTCTCTCTTTCTCTTTTCTTGGTTCTTCTCTCCTCTCTCTCACAGTGACTATTCTCCATCTGCAGGATGTTTATGCATCCCGATGTGCCTACAAATCTGATAAAAATGCACCAGACTTTTGTACAGTCTATGTCATACCAAAAGACAAGGCAGTGGTAGTGCAATTGGCCAAAGTTGTGTGCCTAATATCGTAGCCTCCCCTGTCAAGCAACTGTCTTTAGGCCCTGGCCAGTTTCATGACCCTGATGATGTTGTGAGTATCCAATTCTTAGTCTGATATTTTGGGTGTTTGTCGATATAACTATCTTTAGATGCACTGGCAGAAGAGGCTTTCACAATTGCCTCAATTGTATAATGATGTGTTTAATGCAAAGGTATTTGATGCAGAGCAATGCAAGAGTTGAACATGGGCTCAGTTTAGCAGCTGCACCTTCAAATGCCCCCTTATTTCATCCATTTATGCGATAAACCTCCTAATGCTGATGTGAAAACGAAGTTGCCCATTGCTGGAAGGGATTAAAATCGATATGTATGAATCTTATGGTAAAGGGTATTTTAGAAATATGGGGAAAATGAACATTAAGAGTTTTTTTTTTTTGAAATTATCTTCTACCATTGTGTGTTGCCACTAGTTGCTCATTTTATGCTTACGAGTCAAACTTCTTTTTTAACAATATAGTTGGATTCAGGAAGTCTAGTTATTGTAGTTAAATGCAATGAATTTTGTTATTTATTTTACTGGATATTTACTGATAGTTATAATATGTTGTTCATTTTTGCATACGACTCTTCCCCTTATATGCAATTTGGGCTACAGAAATTATTTTGAAAATGGAAACGCAGGTTGGAAACTAATCCTGTAAGTTTTCACACTTCATTTATTTTTCCTCCTTTTGAACTTATTACATGGCATGATATATTGACGGCAAGTTTCATAGTATATCTTAATACTTTGACATGAAATTGTTGCTATGTTTATTAATAGAAGCATCATTAGGTCTCATTTCATTATATTACTACTACACAACAATCCTGTTAGAGATGCTATTTCTTTTTTCTTGTTGAGATGATGATGTTTTGTACTAACTTTCTTAAAAAATAAAGACTTGTCTACATTTTCCTTTGGCTTGGCACTACTGTTAGTTACTCAATTGATGACATTATTATATACTCTTTATGTCTCAGGCTTCTTGTCATAAGTGATCCTATTATCTTCCTTGCTCGTCCTTTGTCATATCCAATGTCTCGGACTTTGGTATAGTGGCCCATGCCATTCTCTCCACCGCCAGTGTGATTGTTTACTTCAACTGCTTTGGTACCATTGGGGCAAAATAGGCGAGTGACTGATTGATTCTTGGAAGGCAGCTTACAATTCTAAGATTTCATTCATATGAGATTTAGAGAAAGTTGTGACAGACAGTTTAAAAGAAGGAAAGTTAAGTTCTGAGAAGGGGACTACCAGGATGGTAGTGTAGAAACCTGGAAGAAGGGATGTTTGGTAACATTTTGGTTCATATTTTGGCAGCATTATATTCTTTGTTAGTTAGAAAAAGCAGCTATGTGAAGGATTGTTATTTTCCAACAAGTTCTTTTGTTTACTAGTTCTGATAAAGTTGATGTAATGGTCATATAAGGCCTTTACCCCCCTCTCACGAATTTGAGCAATCTGAGATCTAGTATGGACTTTGCGTTGATGCCTTGGTGGATGATGCCTGGTGAGAAGGCGTGATATTTGACCGGGTGGAAAGTTCGAAGAATAGGTTGGTCATTTTCCCTGACCAAGGTGACCAACAGATGGTAGATTTGGAGCGGTTGCGGCTCACCCAAGAGTGGAATGAGATGTCTGGGCATTGGGCGCCTCGTGGCGAGTGGTTGTTGCATCAAGTGACTCAATCCTTCGAGCAGGAAGATGCACTTCCTGTGTCAATTAGGGAAATCTGGTACGACTTGAGAACTATGTCTGCATTCTCGGATAAGATTGGAGATTGGACATGCGGTCATATGATACCTGGCACAGTTTGGTGTCAGAGTTGATCCAAGAACTGCGGGCTGTAGCTAATGGTCTGCTTGCTCCTAGTCTATTATTCGATGCTCCCTTGAGCTGTGCTGCTGTTGCCATTCCTAAGGAGGATTTCCTGGATGGCCTCTCAAAGGATGGTGCTGGAGTGATTACTGGTTCAGCTGCTATTGAAAATAATTCTCTTTGTTCAGGTTTAGTAGCACTTGATCAGCACTCTCTGGTTGACAGTTTGCACCAAGGGAAGTGTGCTAAAGAGAGCTCTTGATGAAGCAACAGATAAGGGTGCAGTGGATTCTGAAATTTGGGTTTGTGCAAAAGAGGATCTTTTGTTGGCTGCTTTGGATGGAACAAGTACTAATTTGTTATGTGACAAAAACAATGCTGAAGACAATAACAACCTCGCACAAAGGGGTTACAGTGCTGATATCAAGAAATCAAGAGCTTCAATAGATTGGATACCTGTGGATCTTGAGGTTGCATATTATCCTGAAGCTATAAAACTATGTGCCAATTATTCTGAAGATAGAAGAAATAAGCTGAAAGAATTGAGGGAACCTGATGATAGAATCTTCAATATAAGACTGAAAGCTAAGAAGCATCTACTGGCTCTTGGTTGGAAGATCGAGGCCAGAACTGTTGGGAACCAAGGAACTAAAACTACAAGTATCTCAAAGGTAAGGGTTCTCTTTGTTTCACCTGAAGGAAGATGCTATCAGTCCCTTCGCAAAGCCTGCTGTGAGTTGTTGAAGGAGCACAAAGAGGAGAATCTGAAGAGCAGAAATGTTCAGCAAGACCGTCCTGTGAAAAGAAGAAAACCTCAGAGAGAAAATTGTTGCCATGTTGTTGGGATGTCCGCAGCAAGTGGAGACGCTAATTTAAGGACAGTCCCAGGGAAACTCTTATAAAGTTGATGTAATGTTCATTAATAATTTGCTGAAATCAGTTGTTCGAAACTCTTATAAAAAAGCTATGAATAAGTTTTCTTTAGGTTCTTGCTTTTGTTCTTATTGAGAGCTATTCTTCAGCTATTGATAATATTGTCCATATTGTTTAGTTGTTATTCAAATGTTATATGTAATGGCTGAAACATGATATATGGTTTACCTACGAGTTGAATGCGGGTTCCTGGTTCGTAATATTTTTTAAAAAAATAAAAAATTGTATTTGCAACGGTTATAACTGTTACAATGAGTAGACAATAGTGACATAAAAATACAATGTAGTCATAGTAATAATCGTGACAAAAAAATATTTTGTAACATTAATAACCGTGACGAATGATAAATTTCTAACGGTAATTACCGTGACGAATTATATTTTTCTCACGGTTATTACTGTTATAAAAAATATAATTCGTCACGGTTATTACCGTTACGAAATATTTACCACGCCCGAATCGTAACGGTTATTACCGTGACGAAAAATATTTGTCACGGTAATAACCGTGAGGAATCGCCTATTATGGTGTAGTGTGCGTTTGCCTTCTGATCACTTTCTGTCATTTACTTTGTGATTATTTTTATATCTGTGATCTAACTGCTAACAAGATTTTTAATTAGCAATATTCTGCTGCCTACTCTATTCACCCCTCCAGAGTATTCTGCTTTACGATTTCGCTCCTACACCTCTGTCATGGTTCAGCTAACTCCTCGGAAACCAAGTCGGGTCCGTAGTAAGAACTATAGGCCAGCTCATCGTCGTCGCATTTACCTAAAATATTGGTCTCCAGTCAGGAGGGGAACAAGAACATACAAATTCATTCCAACATCTTATTTAAAAATTAAAATGAGACAAGAAACAGTTTATAACATACATTTATTTTTTCTAAATAATAAATAAGGAAGCAGTTATGCAATAAATCTCTGGAAAAGAAAATAATGCAATCTAACTAGCAATAGTGTGTGAGCGCGTAACATCCTGTGGCCGGCTAGGGATGGAGGCAGTAAGTGTTATAGTGAACAAGGTCCGACTTCGGCCCTAGTGGGTTGGGTTTCCGTTATCCACTTTGATTCAGTAGGGGGCTTTGACCATGTCACGCCCCGATCCTGCTAGGGTCGTCCGACTTGCCTGGATCCCTGCGGGATCGATCGTCCTCGCTAAGGCGTGATACCGTGCAAGCCTAAGTTGTGCTTGCACAAGGCCATGTTCCTGCACAAAACAACTAGTCAAGCAAAAACACACGCACGCACCCATTAGTTAAGTAAAACACACGCACGCACCCATTCATTACAGAAAACCAAATATTGGACACAGAGATTTGAAATAGAAATACTTCGTTTATTGATAACTTGATAGGAATACAAGTACAAAGCTTTGCAAACTCAGAGTGCCTTATATTATGGCTACATGATTCTCTTTGAAAACTCTCTTTTGAAAATAGTCGCAATGCCCATACATCATATCCCTCTATTACGTGCTGGAAATAAAAGACACCTTCAGAAGGAAAAGAAACTTGAACTTGACTTGAAATGAAAAGTAGCTTCGAGGCGATCCACAGCTCTACTGGGATAGACGAGCTTCGGTGCCTCACTTGAAATCCCCCTGTCTTTTTTTGCTTTCTGAAAAGGATGCCCACAACGTGGGTCAGCACACATCATGTACTGGCGAGTGGCTCTTCGCCGAAACTCACAAATATCTGCACTAATTCAATATGTAAAGCTACACATTTACTAGTGATCTTTCTACTTGTCTAGGTTCTTTTTAACAATTCATAAGAAACATGACAGTAGAATTATGCATAAGCAACTTACCAACGCCGATAGTCATCCCTGCACAAAACAGGTTAGCACAATTTGCATATGAATATAGGAAGCATACTATACCATCATCGTTCATTGTTAGGCTTTGCATTAAGGATTTGTTCACATGCATGTCCTAACTACATGGTGGTCCATGGGCCCGTCCCCCATGATTAGTCGCTGTGACTCAATGGTTCAGCTCGTCGCTAAGGACACAACATTCCCGAGGTGTAGCATTTACCCCGAGGTGCTATTACAATCTCTCCTAGGCCGATCGATCCCAGGTACCCCCAGAATCGTCGAGAGACTATTACCTTGTTAACAAGTTGTCCGAGACCAATGCATAACTTGTTCTTTCTATCAGATAAAACCTAGCAGTGCGACTGATAGCGACCAGTTCATAACTAGCCTTAATCGTTCGGTCATTCATTTGCATTCAGTTCTCATTCGGTCATTCGATAGCATTCAATAATATTTCATTTCCTTTGTAGTCATTCGTTAGCATTTATTCTTTTTCTTATCTTTTGTTATTGAGGTATCGTTGATCACAGGGACAAGGCAACAGAGTGGACTAGAGATCATTTTTATTAGGGCGTACAAATAAATGCAAGCCCGGTTGAAGCAACTCACCGAGATAAATCTTAGTTGAGAGAAGGAAAGACTTCACGCGCCGTTCACGAATAATTCAGGAGGCCTACATTGGCACCAACAGTTGATTAGCATACTTCGTCTCTTTCTCTCAAGATTCGGAATGAATACGAAATGCGATGAAAGTGAACAATGCAAACCAATCATCGAAAACCAACACGAAAACGCATTCATCAAACCAAGCAGCGAAAGAAAACACCCAACAAAACTCTTGGATTCATTTCAATAGAAGGCAATCCATTAATTGGAAAGGTTCATTGTATTTCATCCGTGATCAATCGATACCGGCAAAGGTTTCCCCAAACACTCAGTTCAAGACTGAGTCAGCAAGCCGTAGGTATTATATAGTGGACCGCGAGAAGCGGGGCACTACAGACCACATGTGTTAACACTACTCCCCAAATCCCGAGTAATGAGTCAGTCAAAGGGATCCCGTGAGTCAAGTGTCGATACAGTAGTTCTACTATGCAATAAAATTAATTATTAACTAAAACACAAGTTTGGGTAAGTATGAACTTGCCTTGGTGTTCCCGGTGCTATAGGTGACGACAGGAAGGTATCAAACTAAGTCCGGGACATGAAACCTACATTAACGAAATGTATCCTAGTTGTCCATCTACGGTTGCTGCAATCCTAATTGATATATTAATGACGTTAACGTCTAGGCCCTAAATCACTTTTAGTTTAAATAAGCATATATTTAATTATAAAAATATTTAGAGAGCTCTAAGTTAATAATATAAGAAAATTACGGGTTTTTGTGAATACTTATTATTTCTTTTAAAAGAGAAATCGTTAATTTTTTTTAATAATAAAACACGACAGTTAATAGGTATTCTGGTTTTGAAGATAACCGTGCAAATATTCTTTTAATACTTTAAAATCACGTATAATAGTATTTGGTAAAAACAATTTCCTAATAAGCTATTGTTTATAGATAATGCGAAAAAACTATATTCAGCAAAACATTTTTCTTAATAAAACTACTACCTTTATAATGATGCGAAAAATACTATATTTTATTTGTTAGTAAATTAATAACGGTTTTCATAAACTAATATTATAGTTAGAATTACTCATATCAAAATTCTTGGAAATACTTTGAAATTAAATAGTATTTATTTGCATAAACTATACAAAATATTTTAATAGATATTTTTTTAATAATAAGAAACCATTTTAATAGTAAAATTATGAAAATCATTATTTAGTAAAACGTAAGGTTTTCAGAAACATACTTAAGATTTTTATTAAAATATCGTCTAAAACCTTATCTATAACACAATAAAAGCTTACTGAACTACGACTTTATTATGAAAATATTTCATATGAATAATTAATAAGAACTCATTTAATTATATGAATAACTTAAAGATTTATTTAGGGAAAACTAATATTTATTTCATAAAAATTTCCTTTTTGTCTATAACTCAACGACAACCAAGTTACAGGTTTTTATTAATAAACTATTTTTTATTCTGGTTAACATTAAAACTAATCCGACAATCATAAAGGGGTTAATATTATTATTATTACTAATGCTAGTCTAACCGATATTTTCTAATTAATCCCATTAACAATCACATGATCTAAAATATGAAACTAATTAACTATCTATTCCGGAATTGACAGAGCTTTATTCTGTCAATTCCAGTCGGAACAGGATTGGGTTCCTCATTCTGTAAAATACACAGAAGGGTTCCGACTTACCGAATGGCTGATGACGGAGTATCGAGAGGATGCCTCGGACTCAGAACGCATGCGAAACATACGCACGAGGCACGGGAATGTGCTGACGCGGCCATGGGACGCTGGCGCGGCCGGGAAGCGGCGCGTGCAGGCTGCCGCGCAGGCGGGGAGCCGCTAGTGTGTACGGGAGCGACAAACAAGCTCTGGTGTAGGCGGGAAGCGGCCTGGACGGCGCGCTGGCTTGCGGAGGCGGGCCGGGGGATGGCTGCGGACGCTGGCGGGAGGCTGCGGGGTCGTGGGGAAGTCGACTGCGTAGGGCGATCGCGGGCTGCAGGAAGGCTGGCCGCGGTCGGAGGGGTCGCGGAGTCGGGGTCGGCCGGAAAGGGGTTGTGATGCTGTAGATTTGGGGAGAGGAAAAAATGAGTGATGAGTGATTTTTTTTTGGAGTTGTGGGGGAGGAAAAATGGTGATGGTAATGTTCTCCTTTCTCTTGTGAAAGGAATAATGAGGACGTGATGGTTTATGAGTCAGGAGAAAGAGTGGGAAGAAGAGAAGTTGTGGAGAGGATTTTGGGGTGAGGGGAACGTGGGGGAGTGCTCTGTGAAGGGGGGTCGGGTGAGCAATGTTGCAAAAATCGGACCGGATCGGCGGTCGGACCGGGTCCGACCGCTTTATACCAAAAAATCGATTCGGTTCGATTAAAACCGGGTCTTTTAAAAAACCGTCGGTTTTTTGTTGAAACCGGGTTTAACCGGTAAACCGGCCGGACCGGTTCACAATTGAACCGACAAATTTTGGTTTTTTTTTAAGAAAAAAAATTATAAAAAAATTATCATGAAAAATTTGGACCATTTGATTCTTGGTTTGGTTTTGATCAACCTTATAGTTGTAAGAGTAAACCAAACCAACATACTTATGACCAAACAAAACTAAACCAAGAAGTAAATATGGATATTTTACATATTTAAACCAAACTAAACCAAGTCTATTTGAATCCCGGTTGAACCCGATTGAACCTGGTTGAACCCCGTCCGACCTACACCAAAAAAATTCGGTTCGATCATCGGTCCGGTTTTAAAACATTGCGGGTGAGAGAGAGTTGGGTTTGGTTTTGTTTTTTATTTTTTTTATTAGAAATGGGTTTTACAGTGCCCAATAAAAGTTGTTGAATAAGTTCAACACAAGAGAGCTAAAGTTATTGAATAAGTTCAACACAAGAGGGCTAAAGTTGTTGAATAAGTTCAACACAAAAAGTTTGAGAGATTTTTCTTCTTTATCTTTATGATAGAGAGTTTTTGTGATAGCAAAGAGAGAAGTGTTGAGAGGGTCATTGTAATTCTTTTTCAGCTTTATAGTGAAACTGAATCACCCTCGTCCGTAAAAGTAAGCATCTTTGGCCGAACAACGTAAATCCTTGTCTTCGCGGTTGTGAATTTTCTCTGAGGTATTATCTGATTTCTTGGATTTATTTCCGCTGTCCTAAAACCGTCTGGATTCATCTTCAGCATTGAGCATGTAACTGAAGCTTTCATTGTCCACATGATCCAAGTATCTGTTTGAAGACAGAATCTCACTGATTGGGCCCAAACAGACCCTCGCCTTAAATAGCTGTGAAACTAGGACAATAAATCCGTAGGATGATAGCTTACATACAGGTTTACATCGCCTGAAACTATTTTCAAGAGGATATTGAAATGCATGCAAGTCATGCAAATGAAATAATGATTGATTGATTGAACACCAAACTGGTTGTTGACGATTATCGACATTTATTTGATGGAAAAGGCTTAGAAGAGAGAGATGGTAATGTGTCTTGTGTAACTGAAATATAGTGGTTGGACAATTATCGACACCAAACAAGTATCAGTTCTTATACAACTGTTTCGTGATCAATAAGGATTGTTGTATTTCGATCGTTCTTGAAATGTCGGAGAATCAAGTACTCATGTTTCTGTTTCCTTGATTACTATAAATCATCCTCTCCTATTCCCATTTCCTAATATACTACACCATCGGCAAACGTGAAGGAAAAATAGTGGTAAAAATGATGTAAGGTTCAGTTTGTGGAGGTAGTTAAGGATTAGCATCAAATATGAACTTATGAATGAAAAAAAACATCCCTTTATGTAAGGGAGATTCTATGTAAACATGCACACACGCTTTCACTATACATAGACACACATGCTTACACAAACATGTTTCTGTTCCTGCGGGCGTGTGTATATGCATATGTATGTACACAATAAAAGAAGCTTTGGAAAACAATTGATATTAGTAAGTTGAATGAAAGGCATTTTAACAGAAGTTTGAGAAATGTGGAGCAGTCACATTTGTGGCAAAGAGATATCTGTACTGACTAGTTGCTTTCATTTAGCTTAAATCAAAAGATACAAAGCACAAAAGTGCACTGACATCAACTGCGAGTTAAGTTTTGGGAGACCTGTGATGGATCTGGTTTATCCAATATGTGCATTTGAAATTCTAAATTAACTCATTAGTCTCTATTGCTGACCCATGTGACTTTTGTTGTGAATAATTAAAACAATTAGGGAAAATGCATTAGACAGGGTCTCTCTCTCTATTATTACCAGATAAAAAGTGTGATAATGAGAAAGATTGTCGATAAACTGTCATGTGATGAAGTCTTTGTCATTCAGGGAAGTTCATAAAGAAGCAAATCAAGCAAGGGAGAAGGCAACCACACTCAAGTTGCGCCAGCAAGAGAAGGAGTCTGCTGGCAGGGAGAAACTTAGGCAAAGGTATCCCCGGGGTCGGTCATATGATTTACGGGACCTAGGACAAAATCTAGAATTTTGGTTCTTTTTCTCACGTAAATAAATTTTTTTTTAGCATTTTTACAAGCAAAATCATCAATTAAGCTAGCAAAATCATCAATCAAGCTATCATATTTCTTTTAGCATTTCTTTTAGTTTTTATTATATATCTAGCTTATTTTAAAATTATGGAAAAGTCTACTTGGACCAATCTAGAAAACAAGTGGAGAAGTCTACTTGGAAAAAAAAAAAAAAAAAAAGAACCAGTGGCAAATGCTAAGGGGTCTTGCTGGTGTCAATAAGGATGTATGGTAAAAGAGATCTGCATGGACCAATTATGTGGAGTTACTGTCTTCAACATGCTTGCTGATAGTTTTGCATATGTTCTTCTTGGAGGTTCAGTGTACAATTAATGCAATATATCACCAATTAAGTGTGGTTTGTTAATTTCTCTTGGGTATATATATGCAATGTCACCAAAGGTGGTTTGTTAATTTCTCTTGGGTATATATCGTCTCAAATGAGACAAACAATGCAAGTGATTTTGAGTTGTGTGCAATATGTCATCTGGAGAGTTGGTTGCTCTTTGTTGGTGTTTTTGCCTTTGGACTAGAAGAGATAGTCCCACATCGGCTACACCAAATGGTGAGTATCTCAATATAATGCATTGCTTGTGTTGAGGTGTGCACATGAGGTGTAGTGGGGCACAAGTTTGTGCCATGTGGAAGTATTTCTCTAGAAGGAAAAAGGATTAAATCCAACAAGGATGAAAGTTAATTTTTGTTGTGCGGACTCGGACTCGGACACGGACTCCAGGATATCTCGTGCATGCACGGGAGTGTTCGGGGGGTAGGCGTGGACTAGCACACTTCTATGCTGATTGTGGGATGATCTAAAATATCAAACTCTATTTTTGAGTATTGGTATCTTAGTCCCACATCGGATAGGAGAAGAGGTGAAGTCTCAACTCCACTCTATAAATAGAGCCCCTTGGCCTCCTTTGAAAGATGCACCAAGAAGAGAGTAAAGGGAGTCTGTAAAGTCCAGGAAGCCCGTTCAAGTCTCAAATATTGACTTACGAGCGTTCCAGAAGTTCTCCTGAACTTGCTGGTTCCTGGGAGCTTATCCGTACTGCGGGTATAGCTTTGAGCGCCGGTGTTCTACACCCCAGCGAGATCCGTTCTTCTTCTTCCTCCCTCTTTCTGTTGCCTTCGAGAATCTGAGACTCAACTGTTGTTGATCATCTCTTGTTGCCTTCGAGAATACCGTCGCTTCTCTTTAGAAGTTATACGGTTCTGTTGCCTTCGAGAAACATTACGAAATAATCTTTTTAGATTCTCGTAATACAACATCACCTTCTTTAGGGTGTTGTTGCCAGAAACATTGTCTTTACAATTGTTTCTGAACTCGTGTTTTTTCCATCGATTGTTCGTCAAGGGACTAACAATCTCAAAGCTATACGATTCGATGGAAAACACTCGTGCTTCGCGTGTCGATACCGGCTTTAACAAGTTGGAGAAATTCGACGGTGAACACTTCCAGATCTGGAAGCGAAAGGTGACTGAACCTTCAACTCGTGGATGTTGATCACGTGTTG
The DNA here is from genome assembly GCA_029216955.1 of Iris pallida. Taxonomy (NCBI): domain Eukaryota; kingdom Viridiplantae; phylum Streptophyta; class Magnoliopsida; order Asparagales; family Iridaceae; genus Iris; species Iris pallida. The sequence continues at coordinate 10,286,403 of JANAVB010009400.1, read as the reverse complement.
GATGAGGAAGAACCAATCGTTCCAGCAACAGGATCTGCTGCTGTTCTAGCCGCTGCTACGAGCAAGCAGACGAAGTGGAAAAAGGATAACAGCATATGCAGGCTGCTGATCCTGAATTCCATGGAAGACTCTCTGGCCGAGTCCTACACAAAGAAGACTTCTGCCAAAGAGATCTGGGAGTCCGTGGAGAAGCTGTATGACGACGACGAGGCCCGGTCGAAGATGTTCATGGTTGAAAAATACCACAAATGGGTCTTTGAAGACGAGAAGACCATGCTGCCCCAAGTGAAAGAGTTCCTGAAGCTGCGCCAGAAACTGGAGGACGATAGCATGCCCCTCGTCGACAAGTTCGTCGTTGGAGGGATCGTGGCAAAACTTCCTCCAGGATGGAGCAACATCTATGCAAGGATGCATAGGAAGAAGATGGAGATTAGCCTGGATAATCTCCTCAGCGAGATTCATGTTGAGGACGAGATGCGCTCTCAACAGAAGTTGGACGCCCTATCCAAGCAACTAGCAACGGCGAATCTGGTTCAAGCCACCAGAGAGAACAAAGGGAAGCAGGCGGCTTCTCACCACAAGAAGAAGGACTTCTCGAATCTGAAAGTGAAGGGTCCAGGATTCAAGCAACAGAAGTCCAAGTCCCATGTGACTTGCTTCAACTGTGGCAAGAAGGGTCACTATAAAAGTGAATGCAAGTCCAAGCCCAAAGAGCAAGGTGAGCCTAACAAGGTTTCTTTGGTTACTAATCAGGTTGCCATGATAGCACAGGTTGCAACTGTGGGGGCAGACTTGGACTGGTGGATAGACACTGGCGCGACATGTCATGTCTGTTCAGACAAGGACTGGTTCGTCTCCTATGAGCCTACTTCCGAGAAAGTCATGATGGCGAACCAGGCACAAGCTGAAGTACTGGGGATCGGGACGGTGGAGCTGAAGCTTACATCGGGGAACATTCTGACGCTTCAAGGTGTGAAGCATGTTCCTGCAATCGCTAAGAACCTGATCTCTGGGAGCCTGCTCTGCAACGCAGGCTTGAGGATGGACATCAATGCTGGCCAAATGGTGATGTCCAAGAAGGGTACTTTCTTCGGGAAAGCTTTTCAGACTGAAGGAATGTACAAAATTCAGCTTGTTGTAACCCAGCATAATAATGTTAATGCTATCACTAGTTTGAATTACTCTCTTGAATTGTGGCATAATAGACTAGGACATGTTCATTGTAAGCGAATAAACAAAATGTCTAGTCTAGGACTTATCTCCAAGTGTGGGGGTAAGGTAGAGAAATGTGAGATATGTGCTCAGACGAAGATCACTAGGAAACCCTTTCACAGGGTCAATCGAAGCACAGATCTTCTGGAGTTGGTTCACTCAGATATCTGTGACTTCAAACAATTCTCTACAAAGGCCGGGCTGAAGTATTTCATTACTTTCATAGACGACTTCTCCAAGTATGCCTTCGTCTATTTACTCAAATCTAAAGACGAAGCATTCGAGAAGTTCAAGGAGTTCAGGGCCGAGGCTGAACGGCAAACTGGACAACAACTCAAGAGGCTGAGGAGTGATCGAGGTGGGGAATATAGGTCTCACGAATTCTCATCATTCTGCAAAGAACATGGAATCATCAACGAGACGACGGCTCCGTATTCTCCACAATCCAACGGAGTAGCAGAAAGGAAGAACAGAACGTTGACAGAGATGATGAACTCTATGCTGTTGACTGCGGGTCTTCCAAAGTGCTATTGGGGAGAAGCTGCATTAACGGCCACTTTCATTCTGAACAGAGTGCCATATGCAACTTCTGACATAACTCCTCATGAACTCTGGTTCAAAGTCAGACCCAACCTGAATGTCATTCGAGTGTGGGGGTGCCTGGCTTATGTGAAGCTCCCGGATCTAAAGATTCAGAAGCTGGGGACAAGGACTACTAAGGCGATCTTCCTGGGGTATGTCGAGAAGAGTGATGCTCGGAGATTCCTTGATATCGAGTCAAATCATATCATCGAATCTCGCGATGCTGAATATTTTGAAGAAAAGTTTACAAGGCACAAGAACATTGTTCTCGCGGACATTCCGGAGAATAATGAGGGTGCGAAGCAGACAGAGGTCTTTATCAAACCAGTAGTCCAAGATGGAGCTGTTGTCGAGGAGACACCAGCTGAACCAGAACTCGCTGAGCCGTCAACTAAGCGAGCAAGGAGGCCGAAAGACTTCGGAGATGACTTCGTCACCTATCATGTGGAAGCAGATCCGCTTACCTATGATGAGGCGATGAAGACCAGAGATGCTGTATTCTGGAAGGAGGCGATAGACAACGAGATTGACTCAATCACCTCCAATAATACATGGGTATTGGTCGACCTACCAGAAGGAGCAAGACCCATCGGATGCAAATGGATCTTCAAGAAGAAGATGAAAGCAGATGGAACCATTGACAAGTTCAAGGCCAGGCTAGTGGCCAAGGGGTTTGCTCAGAAGCAGGGGATCGACTACTTTGACACTTATGCTCCAGTAGCTCGGATGACAACTATCAGATTGTTAATTGCTTTAGCAGCAATACACAAGCTGGTGATACATCAGATGGATGTGAAAACGGCATTCCTTAATGGCGAGCTGACCGAAGAGATCTACATGCAACAACCAGAAGGTTTTGTCGTCAGAGGTCTGGAAGACAAAGTCTGCAAGTTGATGAAGTCTCTGTATGGTTTGAAGCAAGCTCCCAAAATGTGGCATGAGAAGTTTGACAAGGTGATAAGGTCAAATGGCTACAGGGTCAGTGAAACAGACAAGTGTGCCTATACGAAGTTTGCTGACGGAAGAGGAGTAATCGTTTGTCTATACGTGGACGACATGCTAATCCTAGGTACGGATTTAAGCTGTGTCACAGAGACAAAGAAATTCCTCTCGACCACGTTCAGTATGAAGGACTTGGGGGATGCCGACGTAATCTTGGGGCTCAAGATCATCCGAACAGGCACTGGAATAGCGCTGTCACAGTCTCATTACATTGAGAAGATGCTCACTCGCTACGGATATCAAGATCTTCCTATTATTGATACACCGTACAGGAGTGATCTGAAACTGGAGCCAAATTCGAAGGAGAGCGTCAGGCAGTTGGAGTACGCTAGCGTCATCGGAAGTTTGATGTACGCTACTACTGCCACAAGGCCTGACATAGCCTTTGCAGTGGGAATGCTGAGTCGATTTACGAGCAATCCAGGTGTAAAGCATTGGAAAGCTGTGAAGCGTGTTATGAGATATCTCAAGAAAACTCAGACATATGCACTATACTACAGCGGAGATCCGTCAGTAGTGGAAGGCTTCAGTGATGCTAGCTGGTGTTCAGAGGTGGAGAACGAATATTCCACAGGTGGATATATGTTCGCCATGGGTGGAGCTGCTATATCGTGGAAGTCGAAGAAGCAGACTATGTTATCTCGCTCCTCCATGGAATCTGAATTCTTTGCATTAGACGCTGCTGTAGATGAAGCAGAGTGGCTTCGGGAGCTCATGTATGACCTTCCAATGGTTGGGGCTCAGATACCGGCGATTCCGATATACTGTGACAACCAGGCGGCAGCAGCGGTGGCATCAAATGAACTCTTCAACGGAAAGAAAAGGACTGTGCGGTTGAAGCACAGAGCAGTGAACGATCTCATCAAAAGGGGCGTCATTGCAGTGATCGATGTTCGGAGTCAGGAAAACCTGGCGGATCCGTTCACGAAGGGTCTCAAGCGTCAGCTGGTCGAGGACACAGCAAGGAAGATGGGCTTGAAGACTTTCTGATATTGTGTCATTGTAATCCTACCATAAAATTTTATGTTATTGGTTCAAAGAGAAATCTACTAGACATTTAATTTTTGGTTCAAAGGAGGATCATTGACTAGAATAATATCAGTTAACAGTGGGTACTTGTTCTGCGGAACATGGAAGGGTTACGGACCCATAACCACTGTTGTCTACTATGTATTTTCTGCGGAAAATTGATCCTGTGGGAAGGTTGGCTTAAACGCCTTAATGAGTTCTCAGGCAGAGTGAATGCCTGGTGTGCTTTACAGGAAGCACGGTAGAGCAGCACTACAAGGAGTGAAACTCCATGCTACAGTGGGGTGACTCCACCATGAGGTTCCCAGGTAGGGATAATGCCTCGGCTTTGCAAGCTAAGTCACAGCGGAGTAGCACCGCAAATAGGCAGGTAGCCTAATGCTGTATGATAATCATAATAAAGGGAGGTAGACAGCACTACAAGAGGACGATGTCCTCATGTTACAGTGGCATGACACCACGAAGAGGTACCAGGTAGGGTAAAGCCTCGGCTTCGCAAGCCATGTCATAGCGGCGTAACATCGCACGGAAGCGCAAGGCTTCATGCTGGGTAGTTTGGCACTACAAAGGGGCTTGTGACCTCATGCTACAGTAGTATGACACTACGATGAGGTACCCAGGTGGGGTAAAGCCTCGGCTTTGTCAGCCATGTCATAGCGGCGTAGCACCGCAAAGAAGCACAATGCTTCATGCCAATGACTCTTTATAAAGAACTCACCTATAGTGTATGGAAAGAGATATCAGGCCGTCTCTTGAGGGTAAGCTTGTAGACGCCCAAAATTATACACTGAAACCAGGCTGGCACAAGGCCTTCAATGTGCAGCCAGAAGCACAGTTGATGTCATTATGTGAGTAGGAAGAATTGCAGTTATGGTGCAGAATTCAAGGCTTAGTCCATTCTTGTATCATGCTGTTATTTAACCTATGCAGGAAGATTCAAGTCGTAGCGACATCTCTCGTAATGCATGATGGACAATCACTGTGGGGAACGCTCAACCCATATATTGAGATATGTGGGGGATTGTTGGTGTTTTTGCCTTTGGACTAGAAGAGATAGTCCCACATCGGCTACACCAAATGGTGAGTATCTCAATATAATGCATTGCTTGTGTTGAGGTGTGCACATGAGGTGTAGTGGGGCACAAGTTTGTGCCATGTGGAAGTATTTCTCTAGAAGGAAAAAGGATTAAATCCAACAAGGATGAAAGTTAATTTTTGTTGTGCGGACTCGGACTCGGACACGGACTCCAGGATGTCTCGTGCATGCACGGGAGTGTTCGGGGGGTAGGCGTGGACTAGCACACTTCTATGCTGATTGTGGGATGATCTAAAATATCAAACTCTATTTTTGAGTATTGGTATTTTAGTCCCACATCGGATAGGAGAAGAGGTGAAGTCTCAACTCCACTCTATAAATAGAGCCCCTTGGCCTCCTTTGAAAGATGCACCAAGAAGAGAGTAAAGGGAGTCTGTAAAGTCCAGGAAGCCCGTTCAAGTCTCAAATATTGACTTACGAGCGTTCCAGAAGTTCTCCTGAACTTGCTGGTTCCTGGGAGCTTATCCGTACTGCGGGTATAGCTTTGAGCGCCGGTGTTCTACACCCCAGCGAGATCCGTTCTTCTTCTTCCTCCCTCTTTCTGTTGCCTTCGAGAATCTGAGACTCAACTGTTGTTGATCATCTCTTGTTGCCTTCGAGAATACCGTCGCTTCTCTTTAGAAGTTATACGGTTCTGTTGCCTTCGAGAAACATTACGAAATAATCTTTTTAGATTCTCGTAATACAACATCACCTTCTTTAGGGTGTTGTTGCCAGAAACATTGTCTTTACAATTGTTTCTAAACTCGTGTTTTTTCCATCGATTGTTCGTCAAGGGACTAAAGCACTACAGATTAACATCCTTGGTGTGCAATGAAGAGATGCAGGTTGAATATTTCATCATCTTATGCAAATGGATATTTTGTGATTGTGTTGAATTCTTATATGGAAAATTTTACACAGGGGTTAAATTTTAGTATATTTACGAAAAAGAGGATAACTTTAGAAGAATTATCAAAATGAGGGGAGGACAAGACGACATTGAAGATGGCGCCACAACTCAGCTCCTCTCTTGGCGATATTAGAGATGGTGCCAAGCCCCCCCCCCCCCCCCCCCCCCCCCGGCGCCATCACTAATGTCGCCAGACTTTGTACAATTGTTTTTTTCAAACCTACTCGACGATATTTAAGATGTCGTCCAAAAATCCAACGTTCGATTTTTTTACAACGGTTATATTTCTATCCGTTTGAGAGTGAACCTATATAAACGGTAGATGTGATAGACTTTCTATTCTTCTTTACTCTACGTTCTTCAATACTTTCTCCAGATTAGAAGATCAACACTTTTTTCTATATGGATCAAAGCCTGAGAATATTGTGCTCACATGGAGGTGCGGTAAATATCGTCGAGTAGTTTTGAAAAAAAAAATTATACAAAGTCTGACAACATTAGTGATGGTGGCGCCATCTCTAATGTCGCGAAGAGGGGAGACTGAGTTGTGCCACTGTCTTCAATGTCGTATTGTCCTCCTTTTGATAATTTTTCTAAGAGCATCATTAGTAGTTGGGACTCTCCAATGCAATTTGGAGCCCAAAATTTTAAAAAAAAGGTAAATGTAGAATGGGTTGGGTTTGTATGAGAATAGTAAGAAATGATAAAGTGAGCTCCGGTCCCAAAAATTGTGTGGTCAAAATTTAATGTAGGAAAAAAATAATATAAAGTTTAGAATCTAGAAAGTTGGACTCCAAATTGGAACTTACTATTCTACAAAACGAGTTTCTACAATCTAGAATCTAGAAATTGGGAGGCCCAACCCTTAGCACCCATGGATGGATTGAGACCGAAATTGTAGAAATTGGGAATAGGGATGAGACTTATTATTCTACAAAATGAGCTCCTACATTCTAAATCTAGAATCTAGAAAATGGGATGGACCTTACTAATGATGCTCTAAAGTTATCATCTTTTTCATAAATAGACTAAAGTTCATTTCCCGGTGTAAAATTTTCAGATTCTTATATTATGAGTGTTTAGTAAGCTATTTATTTGTGAATAATTTTGTTTTTCCTTCTCTTTCTTTCCTTCTTATCCTCTTATAAACTTTATAGCTGGAGAAGGAAATTATTTGACTATCAGGTACAAGAAAGAGAGACTAGTAGATAGTCTCAAGCATGAAAAAGGAACAACGAAGCACTCCTTTATCTTCATTTGACTTTTTTGACATCATACAGCTGCGGCCAGTAGGGGAGAGGAATTTGCGGTTGAGTTTAATTTGCAACAAATGAGAGGGCGACAGTGGTATATATATATATATATATATATATATATATATATATATATATATATATATATATATATATATATATATATATTTGGAACTAGGTAAATTGTTTCTGGAATCGTTCCCACTGGAATTCGAACTCCTGACCGCGTCCGTATGCATCTCTCTTAACTACTAAGCTAGAGGTCATATATATATATATATATATATATATATATATATATATATATATATATATATATATATATATATATATATATTTGGTTTCTTTCTCTTCCTTTTCAAATTCCGAAATCTTAATTCATATTTTGTGTACAGCTTCTTACTATATTGAGACTATTTCTGAGGTTAACGGAGTTTCAAAGCTTGAGAACTGAAACAACAAAAAAATGCCAAAATTTTGGTATACTTAACAATAGATAGGACTGCAAAATTTTGGCTGGAGAACTCTCTCTACTAGTATCACCAAAATTTTGACAGTCTTGTGTTGTTCCCAATTACTATGCCAATTTCTGTCATTTTAGAACCTCTATAATATAATAGGTTAAAAATTTATCTGAGGGATCCTTAAAGTCTCATTTTGAAGTATCTACTACAATATTATAGTTGGAGGAGGAAAAGAAAAATAAAATGGGCATTATATTAGAGAAGAAGGACAATTGTATTGCCTTTAACATATTTTATGTTAGTCCCTAATAAATTTTTGACTTAAATGTGTTGCTCCCTATATTATGTTGTTTCCTATTAAATTTTTTGGTGCCCTTATCATTTGTCTAATATGCATGAGAAGATGGGTTAGAGGGTTGTCGAATGACCAAGAAGACTCCCATTGAGTGAGCCGACAACCACTGAACATGCTAGTATGATCGAATGAACAAAGAAGACCCCTATTAAGTGGAGAACAGATCTGCTGTTTCAGATATTTTGTTTCAGTTATGTCCTTATAAGTAATCAGCAATTCTGATAATCATGAAAGCTTTAAAATAAGAAAAAATAGTCAGCAACTCTATACAGGAATAACATTAACACAGAATATCTGGGACAACAGTTATGTTCCCTACTGAGTGAGCCCATCACGGAGAACCACTGAACATGCTAGTATGATCGAATGAACCAAGAAGACCTCTATTAAGTGGGAAACATATCTGTTGTTTCAGATATTTTGTTGCAGTTCTGTCCCTTATAAATAATCAGCAATTCTGATAATCATGAAAGCTTTAAAAAAGAAAAAAAATAGTCAGCAACTCAGTACATGAACAAAATTAATACAGAATATTTGGGACAACAGTTCTGCTCCCTACTGAGTGAGCCCCTCACGGGGAACCATTGAACTGGCTCGGATTTAGAAACAAAATTTAGCGTGGAGTCCTTGCAGCTTGCCTAGCATCTGAAATTAGGGGTGAGCGTTCGGTTTATTCGGTTTCAACCGAACCGAAGTAGTCTCAACCGAATAAGCCGAAATTCTAAATATTCAAAATCGAAACAAAATTAGCCAAACCGAAACCAAACCTGGTCGAATAATCAATTTGTTTTATTTTGTTTGTTAATTTGGAATATTTCTATTGTTTAATAGATCGGATCCAAAAATGGGATCATGGTTAAATTATATTAAAAATTATAATTTTTCTATATGTATTTGTTGTATTTTAAATAGGCCTGTCAATGGTAGACCGAAAATCCGTATCCGATCCGTATTCGAACCGAAAATATCCGAAATTTCGGACACGGATACGGATTCGGATATCATATCGGATATTTATCGGATATCGGATGCGGATACGGTAAGTGTCATATCCGAACCAATAATATCCGAACCAATAATATTTAAATTATTTAATAAATTTAAAATAATATTTACTACAAATTATGTTTTTCAACCAAAACTTATTGGAAAGTGTAGATACTTCAAACTATATTTTTCAGCCACTTTAAGTGGTTTAGATCAGTACCATAGGGTTGAACTTAAATTTCCAGCAACGTATATACTATAATATATTTGACATATCATATCTAAAGAGTTCAAATGTTTTGGTTGTCACCTTGCAAGCGGCTGAAAAACATAGTTTGAAGTATCTACCCGATCTAAACCAGCAAGGTGACAACCAAAACGTTTTAACTCATTTTTTTTCTTCCCTTTTTTTTTAATATTTTTTTAGTAATCTTATTGGTTCGGATATTATCCGATATCCGTTAAAATTATTGGTAACGGGTATGGTAGCAAAAAATTATATCCGATCGGATATCGGATAGTTATCGGATATATCCGATAGTTAATGGTTCGGATATGGTAATGCCAATATCCGACCAATAAGCTACCATTGACAGGCCTAATTTTAAAGTTCCGTCCAAAGTTGGACTAGCTATTAAATTATCAAAGTTGGACATCAAAAAATATACATAGAATTATTGTTATCAAAATATACATATTTTTAATCTTCGTAATATATACATAGAATTGTATTTACATAATTGTATAAGTTTTATTCGATTTTCAATTTTGAAGTGAAACTTAAAATTGAAATTGAATAAGTAATCTTAACATTTTCAAAACCGAAGTCGAACTAAATCTTTTATTGGTTGGATATTCGATCCAAATTCGATTAATGTTCACCCCCGTGAATTAATAAAAAACAGCAAAGAAAATATGACCGTTGGGGGGAATGTGTCAATAGGCCTAGCCTAGAACGCGGATTTCAAACAACGAACCGAACGGAGTAGCTTAGCTGGCCCACGTGAAGGCAGAGAGACTAGTAGATTACAATAGTCTATTTCTTTCACCCAACAAAACTATTATATTTGTTTATTTTCCATAAAAAATAATACATATCAAATCAGCCAATATAAAACTATTTTGAGAGTAATTTTTGTTAACCCCACCAAAATAGTTTTCGTTTTTTTAATTTATAATATATTACTTTTTTTAACAGAGGATGAACAAATATTATAATTTTGATGGATAAACAAAAATTGACTCACATGCAAAGCTTTTCCCATAATTCCATACATACATCTTCTCACTTTGTTGGTCAATATTCTCATCACATATTTTCGACCGTTGCAACTCTCTCTCTCTCTCTCTCTCTCTCTCTCTCTCTCCACTTTATTCTCTCTTTGCTGCTGCTTTATTCTCCTCCCACCGACCTCCATGCAAGGAGAAGTGATGCTCAAAATACCAGTAGGAGAAGGAAAAGTGGAAGTAGAACAAGAGGAGGAGGAGGCGGCTATTATTGCTACTGCTAACGAAGGGGGAGGAGAAGGTCCTAGTACTCCGATGGCAACTTCCTCTTCTTCCAATTCGCGTGCACTCGAGGAAATCACCAATGGAGCAGCAGCAGCAGCAGCAGGTCGAGAAGAGGGACAGCAGCAAGGATCATGGTTTAGGAAGAAGATGATGATGACCAGAACTACTAATACTGTCACTACCACTGGAGACCAACAACAACAACAACAACAATTAGGCCAAGCAGCAGCAGCAGCAGCAGCCCATCGTTATGATTTCCACGTCTGTGGCCCTCGCAATCTCACACCTCCCAACTGGAAAGACAACATCCGCTCCAGCTGGTATGTACTTTATATTTATTTATTTATTTATTTTTCCTCAACAATTCATCATATATATATATTTGAGTAATTAGAACTATATATGTTATCATGATTTTATTTCCTTTTTTTTAATCAAGTCTTTATCCTGATTTGGAAACTATTCTTTACCTATATTTCTTCTTCCAAAACAGTAGAATAGCCAATTTTAGTTATAGGATTGAGTGTATTAAACTAATTTAACTTCTTGCTAATCATGGATTCTAATTACATACCCCCTTTCTGTGATTCAAATGATGGGTTTTTCTTAAATGGAATATTTTTATATAAGTATTTTCCTTTGTTCTTAATTTTTCGACAACAAAATTTAGGGCTTTTTTCTTTCTCATAACAAATTTGTTTATACTTGACTAATTTGAAACATTAGACAGTGCTCTGCTTATTACTTGATGTAGGAAAGATGAGGATTTCTGGGTTTGGTTTTTTTTTTTTTTTTTTTTTTTTTTTTTTTTTTTTTTTTTGTATTATTTTATCAGGACTATTTTTCTTCTTTTGAAATTTTTTTTTTCATCTCAAACTTGGTGTCTGCATAATTAATTTGGTTCATTAGATATTGCTCTGCTTATTATAGATGTAGGATTTTTTTTTTTTAATTATACAATTGGGGGCTTTTACATCTCAAGTTCTTTTCTATGAAATGAATTTATAACATTCTAGATAGTTCTCTGATTTGTTTTCAGTATAGGAAAAAAAAAAAAAAAGAGTTTTCGATTAGTAGTTACTGGAAACTAGCAAGCTCGGACACTCTGTAAATAGGGTGCCGCATCCTGTGGTGTCGTGCAGATACGGACAGTAACCCAAGCGTACTAGGACACACCAAAACCAATGCTGTGTCCGTGAGTCATTTCGTATCCGTGTCTGTGCAACAAAGATTAACTGTGACTGCACGACATTGGGTTTTTAGTACTGCTCTGTTATAATTTATGATGATAAAACACTTTGATTCTGTAAAAAAAATTCAGGAAGGATCCTAAATACAAGAGGATGGTCGTCGCGTGTTTCGTTCAGGCAGTCTACTTGCTAGAGCTCGACAGGCAAGACAAGAGAACCGAGGACACCGGCCTCGCTCCGAAATGGTGGAAGCCCTTCAGGTACAGGCTCGCCCAGACCCTCATCGACGAGAGAGACGGCTCCATATACGGCGCCATCCTAGAGTGGGACCGGTCCGCAGCCCTGTCCGACCTCATCATCATGAGGCCGAGCGGTGCGCCGCGGGCCGTCCTGGCCCTGAGGGGCACGTTGCTCAACCGCCCGACAATAAGGAGGGACCTGGAGGACGACCTCCGTTTCCTGGCTTGGGAGAGCCTGAAGGGCTCCGTCAGGTTCAATGGGGCGCTGGAGGCGCTCAGGTCTGCGGTCGACAGGTTCGGCAGCGCCAACATCTGCGTCGGCGGGCACTCCCTGGGGGCCGGGTTTGCTCTCCAGGTGGGCAAGGCATTGGCCAAACAGGGGGTGTTTGTGGAGTGCCATCTGTTCAACCCCCCTTCTGTTTCTCTTGCGATGAGTCTTAAGAACATCGGCGAGAAGGCTGGATATATCTGGAGAAGGATGAGGACGGCACTGCCGTATAGTACGGTGGCGGCTTCGGCGGTGGTGGACGGCGGAGGGGAGGAGAGGCTGTGGCCTGCAGAGATGAAGAAATGGGCACCGCATCTGTATGTGAACAGCAGTGACTATATCTGCTGCTACTACAATGATCCTGCTGGGACTGCTGCGATCGCTGCAGAGTCCAAGGATGCTGCTGCTAGCCTGAACGACAAGGGGAGCGTCGGCGGCGGGGGCGAAGTAGCAGCAAAGCTGTTTGTGATGTCGAAGGGGCAGCAGAAGTTCCTGGAAGCTCATGGGCTGGAGCAGTGGTGGTCCGACGACATGGAACTGCAGCAAGCTGTCCACAATAGCAAGCTTATAAACAGGCAGCTGAGGTCCTTGTATGATGCAGCAACCCCGACTCCACCAAAGAACAGATGACCAAAGCCTACTTGGTCTCTTCTTCTTCTTCTTCATTTTGTTTGATAAAAGGCTGTGGACATATATATATATATATATATATATATATATATATATATATATATAAATTCCAATGTCTAAGCAGACTCTTCTGCTCAAGTGAAAGATTTCAATTTCGTCCTTACATTGCAAACTTTGGAGCTCAGCCATTCAGAAAGGATCCTGATTTTATGTTTTCACTGAAAAATGTTAATCTGTTGAGAACTAATAAGGGACTTTAGTCCCACATTGAAAAATGTAGTATGAAGAAGAGCTAGACTCCCTATAAATTGTGGAGTAACCAATCAATAAAACACACAACAATTATTCTATACATGGTATCAGAGCCATAACCACAAAAAATTGCAAACTTTGGAGCTCAGCCATTCAGAAAGGATCCTGATTTTATGTTTTCACTGAAAAATGTTAATCTGTTGAGAACTAATAAGGGACTTTAGTCCCACATTGAAAAATGTAGTATGAAGAAGAGATAGACTCCCTATAAATAGTGGAGTAACCAATCAATAAAACGCACAACAATTATTCTATATATGGTATCAGAGCCATAACCACAAAAAAAAAAAAAAAAAAAAAAAATTTCCTCCCCCCCTTTCCCCACCGGCAGTACCCCCCCCCCCCCCCCCCCCCCCCTTTCCCCATCGCCAGTCCCCCCCCCCCTTCCGCCCCACCCCCCCCCCCCCTCCCCCCTCCCCCCGGCAGTCCCCTCTTACCCCCCCCCGGCAGTCCCCCCCCCCCTCCCCCCGACGCCCCACCCGGCATCCCCCCCCCCCCCCCCCCGATGCCCCACCCGGCATCCCCCCTCCCCCCACCCCCCGGACGCCCTGCCCCCCCCCCCCCCCCCCCCCCCCGACGCCCCCCTCCTTTTTTTTCCTTTTCGAGAAAAAAACCCTAATTTTGAGAGAGAGATTATGTGGGTGATTTTTCGACGACGAATGATTGTCAAATGCTTTATTTGCACCTTCTGTTCCTAGATTACGCCCTCCGAAATTACAAATGCTTTATTTATTTTTCGTTCTCGATCTGCAAATTAGGGTCTACATGCGCGCGTCGGTGTTGGCCACGTTGACCGCGCAGTCGTAAGGTCTCCGTTGAAGACTTTACATACAGACGACGACGCCGACGCCGACGACGCCGACGAAGACGACGACAAAGACGAAGCCGACGTAGACGACGATGAATCACCGTTGAAGATGCCATGGATTCGATCAGTGGTAAACTGACAGCAGATGAGATGAAGGCCTTGGTTGATGATATCTTATTAAAGAGATTAACCGAGGCGACCCCACGTGTGATCCATACTGATGTGGATCCGTCACCCTACAAAATGGGGAAGCTGGACAAGTTGGAAACGAAGTTGGAAGGCACGTCCAATTACTTGAAATGGTCACGGCAGGCCATGCGGACGCTGAAGGGATGTGGCTTGGTTTGCTACGTCAATGGCTAAACCAAGGCGCCAGATGATCCCTCCTCAAAGGAGTTTGCTGCTTGGGAAATTGTCAACAATGTTGTGGCTGGATGGTTGACCGCCTCCTTGACCGACCAGGTGTCGGGCAATGTAGAGGCGATGGAGGCTGTTGTTGATATATGGCGGACTTTGAAGGATATGTACTCCGGCTCAGGCAATCCTATGCGGGTCTTCCAACTGCAGGATGAACTTGATAGGGTGGCCCAGGACGACCGCACCATCTCTGATTATGCAGTACTATTGAAGAAGTTCTGGTCTGATCTGGATCACTATGATCCTCTTGGGATGGAAGATGTCCAAGTCGAACCCGCATTTGCGAAACATTTCCAAAAGTTCTTGGATTATATTTTGCGTCAACGGATGATGAAGTTCTTGAAGGGTCTTAACCCTGTATTTGAGAATAGAAGGAATGTACTCCTGGCACAGCCCATGCTTCCCACCTTAGAAGAAGCCATAGCTGCCATGGCACAATAAGAGGCTCGCTTGAAGTTGATGTCCAACAAGGGCTCTTTCCAGGGGGAGCAAGCCACTGTTGACAAGTCTGCCCTTGCCGCCTTCAATCAGCCTCCCTCTGTGGCCGGTGTTTGCCACAACTCTGGTGACTCAGGACATTACATCAGATTTTGTCCCAAACCCCTGCACAGTCAGTCGAGTGATCGCGGACGGGGCCGCGGAGGACGTCGTGGTGGTAGAGACGGTTATGCTGGTAGACAGGGAAATTATTCTGGAGGACACAAAGCTAATCTAGCGGAGGAAGGGGGCGACTGTAACACCCAGTTTTCCAGAGAGGGTGTTTTTTTTTTTAAATTTTGTGATTATAATTATTATTTTTTGATATTTATTTCACATTATGATTTTTGGTAATTTTTAATTATTTTAAAACCATTTTAAAAACTGCTTTAAGTCATGACTTGTGATTTTGGTGTGCAGCTAGTAAAACCCTAGAGACTGCGTGACCTAGAGCCTAACCATGTCATTAGGATGATTTAATTATTATTTTTAGCCTAGGGGTAATTTGGTCATTTTGACTTATTTGAATTATTTGGTGATTTATTGAATTGGTGAATTCTAGGTTGACTTGACTTGTTGAGACCTAGTGAACTAGCCTAGAAGCTAACCCTAGCCATGGAGACCCTAGTCTAACTTAGGTTAACCTACTGTCACTTCCCGTTCCCAGAATACGTATTCTAAATACATGTACTGCTGGAATGTATTCATTTAATATTTATCATGTATTGTTCTGTATTTAAATTCCTTTAATTTCCTGCTAATTATTTTTTGCATTTTATTTCTGCATTTTACTTTCTGCTTTTATACTCTGCTTTAGTTTTGTTTTGGGTTCGGCTTGAATTGGTTTAATTATGTTGGTCCATCATGAACCGAAATAAACCCCCACCTACCACCACTCCTTCATTTAAAAGCCCACCCCCTTTCTCTCTCTTTATTACTTCACTATTACTCTTCTTCTTCCTCATAACTCTCCAACCAACCTAGGAGAGCAAGGCAAGTGCCAACTTGTTTTCTGATGGATCCCCATTATTATTGTTTCATCATCTTCCTTATTTGATTCTAAGTCTCTTTAGTACTTAGCATTTCCAATTTCCATGGCTTATTTGTTGTAGATCTAAGTTTGATGCATTTTTCGGATTTCTTAGGTTTTGATCTTGTAAACTTTGTTATCTTCAAGTTTTGATGGTTTCATGTTGTAGAGAATTTTGTTCTACCCAATTTTGACCTATGGAAGTCCATATTTGGGCTTGGGATGAAGGATTTATGGTGCTTGGAAGCAATGGCTTCCATGATTCTGTTCTCAAAAAATTCGGAGAGGAAGAACAGTCCCAACCGCATGAAATATTTACTTCCCACAGCGCATGAAATTTTTACTTCCCATAGCGCATGAAATCTTTACTTCCCACAGCGCATGAAATCTTTACTTCCCACAGCGCATGAAATCTTTACTTCCCACAGCGCATGACCACAGCGCATGAAATCTTTACTTCCCACAGCGCATGAAATCTTTATTTCCCACAGCGCATGAAATCTTTATTTCCCACTTCCCACAGCGCATGAAATCTTTACTTCCCACAGCCGCATGAAATCTTTATTTCCCACAGCCGCATAAAATCTTTATTCCCTACAGCGCATGAAATCTTTATTTCCCACAGCGTATGAAATCTTTATTTCCCATAGCGCATGAAATCTTTATTTTCCACAGCGCATGAAATCTTTATTTCCCACAGCCGTATGAAATCCTTATTTCCCACAGCGCATGAAATCTTTATTTTCCACAGCGCATGAGATTTTATTTTCCAGCCGCATGAGATTTTTATTTCCCAGCCGCATGAAATCTTTATTTCCCAGCCGCATGAGATTTTATTTCCCAGCCGCATGAGATTTTTATTTCCCAGCCGCATGAGATTTTTTATTTCAATAATTGATCATGAGATTAATAATTTATCATGCGTTCCTAGATGGAACTAAGAGACTGGCTAGTCGTCTTATTAAATTAAATGGAATAAGACACGTTCATATTTGCAATCGATTGGCCAATCCCGAATATTGATATATAGATATATGCAGGCTACAATTTATTTATTTATTTTACGAAAGCAGCATGTGTACTTTATGGTCAAGGCATAATTATTCCGTGCTTAGTTTTAATTGTTGCATTACGCTATGTAAGACCTACAACCTAACCGCACGAGTATCGTTGTAGAGTTGAGCATATCGTACTTTGTACGGAAGTACTCATTCTGAAATGACCATGATCTACGGCATGGGATTTCACTTAACATAGAGGCTACTAAGTTAAATAAAATAATGATTGCATGGAGGGAATAGATCTCCGAGTTCTTACATGGCAGCCCTCTTTGGGACTATTAGCGCCCAACAGGCCGGCTGGTTCCCACAGATACTACAATTCTGCCACACGGGCAGGGAACGGTATCTGTTTATATTATTGTATATTGTATATTGATGACGGGCATCCCGCTGGGACTCGTCTAATTCATGATTGGCGCAATGGATTGATTGGATCGACTAGCCTTGCTTGCCCATAGTAAGAACTGAGAAATCCTTATTGCATAATTCCAGGATAACTTGGGACTCACAGTAGTAAGCCGTAGGAGTTGGATGGCCATTTAAGTTGATTTGTTTGTGTACTGTACCTACTCTGTTACCTAACTGAGATGATCAGAGCATCAGGACATGACGGGCCAACTTCTGTCCTTGTTTGGTTGGGAGGTTGGTTCGAAGTGTCGTGATGTTACGTGAATCCCAGTAGCAAGCAGAGATCTATTATTATATTTTTTTATTTACTGGTTTAATATCTTATATCGTGCTTCCTTGCGGTACTTGCTATTAGAGGTCTAACCTCTCTGGTTTTGCATGGCCAGATTTAGAGCCGGTTTCCGAGGACTCAGCTTACCTCTACCTCCAAGATGGTCAATACTAGAGGAATGATCGCAGGAGGACTCGAGTGGGTTCCTTACTTCCCCGCTCGTTTTGTTAATTACTTTACATTTTGCCGCTTGGCACCGATATGTTAGTCTGATAGTCTTGCACTTACTTTTACATAATTGTAATTAAGTCAGACTGCAGCTGATAACAATTGTGTATATGTTGCTATATCATCTTGCTATGTTTTGTAAAGCCAGATCTCAAGAACATTTTGACTAAGCGTTTGGGACGCCTTATTGCTTTATCTTAAATGTTCTCTGTTATTGCTTCTTGTTTGAATGATTGAGACAATAGATGTGAAGTGACCATAGTGAGACTTTCATGTAGTATGTACCCCCTTGTCTTTTAGACAACATTGATCGTATTATATGGTATTCATCTACCCATAATACGTAGCTGGCTGAGTCATTCCCCCGCTCTCCAGTATTCTGGTTCTGGGGCGTGACAAGGTTTTAGTGGTGGCCCATGCAGGTCTGGTTTCAGACTTTTGGGGTTTTTTAATTTATAGGATGTCTCAATCACACATATTTCCCCTTGATCTCATGATTCGTTACTCTCGACTCTAGCTTGACATTCCGGTATCCTTTGACTTCATTGATCTTTCCAGTCCGATCGTTTGATTGTTCTCTTGTTCCTTTTCTTAGGGGCACCTCATCCGCATCTGTCAGGACTGGGCAACAACAACAAGGGCAACACGGACAACCTGACTATGTTGGTCAGCAACAAGGGCCGGTACTAACTCAAGAGACCATCCAAGAAGAAGTAATAGTGGAAGCAGCAGCTGGACCGCAGTATCCGGATGTTCCACCACCCCCAACAGTTCCACCTAGCCCTGTAGAAGTAGACACACCAGCCCTTCTGGAGATCATGAGAGGGATGATGGCTACTCAGCAACATCAGATGTTAGCCCAACAACGTATGTACGCTCAGTTACAAGAGCAGAATGTACTACTTAACCAAGGATTACAAACAGCTTTGGAAAGAGGGGCAAGGACAGATTCAGGAGCGTCAGCCAGGTTTTGCAAGTACAACCCCTACCGTTTCGAAGGCACGGAGGATGCCATCTCAGCAGATGCATGGCTTAAGGATATTGAGGCTATTTTGACAGCCGCTAAGATGACGGCAGAAGAACGTGTGGATCAGGTGAAGTTGTTGCTTCAGGATCTCGCACGTGATTGGTAGGAATCAGAGGAGGTAGGTATCAGACGTCCTGTGGCTTGGGACGATTTTACAGCAAGATTTAAGACAAAGTACTATGGAGTTGTGGCGCAGTTTGAGCTACAACAGAAGTTTATCAACCTTAGACAGGCTGGCAAGACTGTAGATGCTTATGCGGCAGAGTTCTGCAGATTGAGTAGGTTCGCCCCAGAGATGGTAGCAACAGAGAGCCAGAGGGCTATGAGGTTCCATCAAGGGTTTCATCTTGAGCTCTTGCAATTGATAGAGGGGCACAATTACCAGACTTTTGATGAAGTATTGACGGCGACTCGAAGGCATGAGATAACCGTTCAGAGGATTGCGGACAGGACTGGGGGTCAGAAGAGATCCCACAGTCAGATTGAAGGAGGAGGGGGAGTAGCACCCCGAACAACAACATCATCCCCTGGCATTCGTATCTACGATGTGGCACTGCAAGGACCAGCACCACCACCCAGGCATCTGCAACAGCAACAGAGGAAGAACCAGCAACCCCCAGCGGGCTGCACTTATTACGGAAAGATAGGGCATACTAGAGATGTGTGTCGGACATTGAACGGGCAGTGTTTGATATATGGAAATCCAAATCATCGGGTTACCACCTGTCCCATGAATTCGAGGTCAGGAGGACCAGGGCAACAATTTCCTGCTCTGCCAGCACCAGGGACAGGACAGTATCGAGGACCAGCGGTAGCAGTAAGACCGTTGGCACAGCGCCCGTTCATGACACAGGCTCAGATGTTTCGACAGCAGGGACCGCCGATGCAACAGCCCCAGCATAGACCACCCCAGCATCATCAAGGAAGGGGCCAGCAACAGCACCAGGCTAGGCCGCAGCATGGGAACCAACAAGGAGGTCGAGGGCAGGCATTCACTCTGTCCTTGGAAGAGGCATTGTCATCAGGAGATGTTGTGGCAGGTAACATTCTCGTCGCCTCATATCCCGCAGTAGCATTGTTTGATTCGGGAGCATCGCACTCATTTATATCTGCAAAATTTGCAACACTGCTAGGAATGGAATTCGAGGCATTGCCAGGAAGGTTAAATATACTCACTGGTAATGGGCTCGTAGGAGTTAGTAGAGTTATTTTAGCATGTAGCGTTGTAGTTTGCGGGCATTCCTTACCCGTCCGGTTGATAGAATTTCCTGTTTGAAATTTCGACGTTATCTTAGGCATGGACTGGCTGAAAGACAGTCATGCGACAATAGATTGTCGTAGAGGGAGTATATCTTTTGATATTTCAGGCATGAAGCGGTTCACCTTAGTCAGATCAGTGGCAACTCAACAAGAGCAGAGAGTAGTGACGGCAATGGAAGAAGTTCAAGTCCCGAAGGTAGTTGAAGAGTTTCTAGACGTATTTCCTGAAGAACTTCTAGGTCTACCACCGGTTAGAGATATTGAGTTCAGTATATAATTGGTACCTGGAACTAAACCGATATCAGATCGAGTTTATAGAATGGCGGATTCCGAGCAGGCCAAGGTATATCAGCACATAGAGGAACTGAAGGAGAAGAAGTTCATCCGAGCTAGCATATCACTATGGGCAGCACCAGTGGTACTTGTGGGGAAGAAGGATGGGTCATCCAGATTGTGCATCGATTACAGGAAGCTTAACGCGGCAACAGTGAAGAACAAGTACCCACTACCCAGGATCGACGACTTATTTGATCAGTTGAGCAAAGCTAGAGTTTTCTCCAAGATAGATCTTCGTTCAGGGTATCATCAAGTGAGGGTTCGAAAGGAAGACATTCCCAAGACAACATTCAGGTTGAAGTATGGGCATTATGAATTCTTAGTAATGCCGTTTGGTTTGACCAATGCTCCAGCAATCTTTATGGATTTAATGAATCGCATCTTTATGTCGTACTTTAATCGATTTGTCGTTGTGTTTCTCGACGACATTTTTGTATATTTAACTAGTGAAGAGGAGCATGAAGATCACCTCCGGAAGGTGTTACAGGTTCTGAGAGAGAACCAGTTGTATGCCAAGCTCAGCAAGTGTGAGTTTTGGTCGGATCACATTTCATTTTTGGGTCATATCATATCAGGAGCTGGAGTAGCAGTGGATTCCAAGAAGGTAGAAGCAGTAGAAAGTTGGCCAGTACCCAAGACCGTAGCAGATGTGCGGAGTTTCTTGGGATTGGCAGGATATTACAGAAGGTTTGTATCAGACTTTGCGAGGCTTTCAGCACCCATGACCCGCTTGACACGGAAGGATGTACCATTCGTCTGGTCGGCAGAATGCTAGGCATCATTTGAGAATCTGAAGCAGAAGTTGATATCAACGCCTATTCTTACATTGCCAGTTGGACCCGGAGGTTTTACCGTTTATTGTGATGCGTCAGGTAAAGGACTTGGATGTGTCCTCATGCAGCATAGGAAGGTGATAGCATACGCATCTAGGCAACTCCGAGACCACGAGAAGAATTTTTTGACTCATGACTTGGAGTTGGCAGCAGTAGTATTTGCTTTGAAGATATGGAGACATTACTTATATGGTGACCGAGTAGACATATACACAGACCATAAAAGTCTGAAGTACATCTTTACCCAGAAGGAACTGAACATGAGGCAGAGAAGATGGTTGGAGTTGATCAAGGATTACGACGTGGAGCTTCAGTATCATCCAGGCAAGGCTAATGTGGTAGCAGATGCTCTCAGCAGGAGAGGCGGCGCATTTATGTTAACAACACAGAGGCATATCTTAGAAGACCTTCAGGAGATGGGCATCGAGGTTATACTTCTTTGTGATGTAGGAGTTCTGGCGAGTCTACAAGTTCAATCCGACTTGGTAGACAGGATCAAGACAGCTCAGGCATAAGACCCAAGGATTCAGAAGCTTAGTGCAGAATGTGAGTCAGGACTCAGAAAGGAGATACAAATTCATGAAGATGGTACCCTTAGGTTTGGGTCACGTCTATGTGTGCCTAGTGGAGATATCAGACAGGAGGTTATGACAGAAGCTCACAACTCTCAGTATTCCATACACCCTGGAGGGACCAAGATGTACCAAGATATTAAGCAGCACTTCTGGTGGAACGGAATGAAGAGGGAGATAGCTAGATTTGTTTCTCATTGCTTGGTATGTCAGCAAGTGAAGCCAGAACAGCAGAGGCCAGCTGGGTTATTGCAACCGCTTCCTATCCCGGAATGGAAGTGGGAACATATTACAATGAACTTTGTGACCGGTTTACCGAGATCACCAAGTGGTAAGGATGCTATTTGGGTAATCGTAGATCGCCTTACGAAGGTGGCACATTTTCTTCCTTTTAGAGTAGGTCATCTACGGAGAAGTTGGCAGAATTGTATATGCAGCAGATAGTCAGGCAGCATGGGGTCCCAGTCAGTATTGTGTCAGA
Organism: Iris pallida; assembly: GCA_029216955.1. Lineage (NCBI taxonomy): Eukaryota > Viridiplantae > Streptophyta > Magnoliopsida > Asparagales > Iridaceae > Iris > Iris pallida. The sequence goes on along the minus strand of JANAVB010009400.1, from coordinate 10,264,171 downwards.
TAGAGATACCCGTTTTACATCAAATTTTTGGAAGAGCTTACATCATAGCTTGGGTACCAAGTTAAGATTTAGCACGGCTTACCATCCACAGACGGACGGGCAATCAGAAAGAACAATTCAGACTTTAGAGGATATGTTGCGAGCTTGCACCCTAGATTTTGGAAGATCTTGGGAGAGCCACCTACACTTGGTCGAGTTCTCATATAATAACAGTTATCAAGCCAGTATCCAGATGGCGCCATTTGAAGCACTATATGATAAGAAGTGTAGGTCGCTACTAGCATGGGACGATATCGGGGAGAGAAAGATGCTAGGCCCAGAAATAATTGTCCAGACCGTTGAAGTGGTTAAGGGAGTTAGAGAACGACTTCGAGTTGCGTAGGATCGGCATCGTCATTGGGCGGACCAGCATCGTAGGCCGCTAGAGTTTTCTGTTGGGGACCACGTGTTCTTGCGGATCTCCCTACCCGTGGGGTCATTAGGTTTGGCGTTCGCGGAAAGTTGAGTCCGCGGTACGTGGGCCCATTTGTTATTCTTGATAGGATAGGCGATGTTGCTTATCGTTTATCCCTTCCACCTTCGTTACGAGAGGTGCATGACGTATTTCATGTATCTCAGTTGCGAAGGTATGTGTCAGACCCAAGCCATATCCTTGATCATTCTGAGCTGGTTGTTGGTACCAACCTGTCTTACGAGGAACAGCCTGTGTCTATTTTGGACCGAAGAGAGAAGATACTCAAGAATCGAACAATTAGTCTTGTCCGGGTTGCTTGGGGTCATCACTCGTTAGGGGAGTCAACGTGGGAACGTGAGGATGATATCCGATCACGGTATCCGCACCTGTTTGACTCACAAGGTATATCTCTTTCTGTATACCTTGATTGTCTTAATTCCTCATGTTTGTCACCTTATGAGTAGAATTGCTTGATATCGTAGATTGTTAAACATAGATACGCTACTTGCTGTTATCATTGTAGAATAATTGCTTACTCAATTTACTTGTATTTAGATTAGTTTAGCTTTGACGTTTCTATCCTGCTTGGATCTGAAATTTCGAGGACGGAATTTTTCTAAGGAGGGTAGAGATGTCACTTCCCGTTCCCAGAATACGTATTCTAAATACATGTACTGCTGGAATGTATTCATTTAATATTTATCATGTATTGTTCTGTATTTAAATTCCTTTAATTTTCTGCTAATTATTTTCTGTATTTTATTTCTGTATTTTACTTTCTGCTTTTATACTCTGCTTTAGTTTTGTTTTGGGTTCGGCTTGAATTGGTTTAATTATGTTGGTCCATCATGAACCGAAATAAACCCCCACCTACCACCACTCCTTCATTTAAAAGCCCATCCCCTTTCTCTTTCTTCATTACTTCACTATTACTCTTCTTCTTCCTCATAACTCTCCCACCAACCTAGGAGAGCAAGGCAAGTGCCAACTTGCTTCCTGATGGATCCCTATTATTATTGTTCCATCATCTTTCTTATTTGATTCTAAGTCTCATTAGTACTTAGCATTTCCAATTTCCATGGCTTATTTGTTGTAGATCTAAGTTTGATGCATTTTTCGGGTTTCTTAGGTTTTGATTTAGTAAACTTTGTTATCTTCAAGTTTTGATGGTTCCATGTTGTAGAGAATTTCGTTCTACCCAATTTTGACCTATGGAAGTCCATATTTGGGCTTGGGATGAAGGATTTATGGAGCTTGGAAGCAATGGCTTCCATGGTTCTGTTCTCAGAAAATTCGGAGAGGAAGAACAGTCCCAACGCATGAAATCTTTACTTCCCACAGTGCATGAAATCTTTACTTCCCACAGCGCATGAAATCTTTACTTCCCACAGCGCATGAAATCTTTATTTCCCACAGCGCATGAAATCTTTATTTCCCACAGGCGCATGAAATCTTTACTTCCCACAGCGCATGAAATCTTTATTTTCCACAGCGCATGAAATCTTTATTTTTCACAGCCGCATGAAATCTTTATTTCCCACAGCGCATGAAATCTTTATTTCCCACAGCGCATGAAATCTTTATTTCCCACAGCGCATGAAATCTTTATTTCCCACAGCGCATGAAATCTTTATTTCCCACAGCCGCATGAAATCTTTATTTCCCACAGCACATGAAATCTTTATTTTCCACAGCGCATGAGATTTTATTTTTCAGCCGCATGAGATTTTTATTTTCCAGCCGCATGAAATCTTTATTTCCCAGCCGCATGAGATTTTATTTCCCAGCCGCATGAGATTTTTATTTCCCAGCCGCATGAGATTTTTTATTTCAATAATTGATCATGAGATTAATAATTTATCATGCGTTCCTAGATGGAACTAAGAGACTGGCTAGTCGTCTTTTTGAATTAAATAGAATAAGACACGTTCATATTTGCAATCGATTGGCCAATCCCGAATATTGATATATAGATACATGCAGGCTACAATTTATTTATTTATTTTACGAAAGCAGCATGTGTACTTTATGGTCAAGGCATAATTATTCCGTGGTTAGTTTTAATTGTTGTATTACGCTATATAAGACCTACAACCTAACCGCACGGGTATCGTTGTAGAGTTGAGCATATCGTACTTTGTACGGAAGTACTCATTCTGAAATGACCATGATCTATGGCATGGGATTTCACTTAACATAGAGGCTACTAAGTTAAATAAAATAATGATTGCATGGAGGGAATGGATCTTCGAGTTCTTACATGGCAGCCCTCTTTGGGACTATTAGCGCCCAACAGGCCGGCTAGTTCCCACAGATACTGCAATTCTGCCACACGGGCAGGGAGCGGTATCTGCTTATATTATTGTATATTGTATATTGATGACGGGCGTCCCGCTGGGACTCGTCTAATTCATGATTGGCGCAATGGATTGATTGGATCGACTAGCCTTGCTTGCCCATAGTAAGAACTGAGAAATCCTTATTGCATAATTCCAGGATAACTTGGGACTCACAGTAGTAAGCCGTAGGAGTTGGATGGCCGTTTAAGTTGATTTGTTTGTGTACTGTACCTACTCTGTTACCTAACTGAGATGATCAGAGCATCAGGACATGACGGGCCAACTTCTGTCCTTGTTTGGTTGGGAGGTTGGTTCGAAGTGTCGTGATGTTACGTGAATCCCATTAGCAAGCAGAGATCTATTATTATATTCTCTTATTTACTGGTTTAATGTCTCATATCGTGCTTCCTTGCGGTACTTGCTATTAGAGGTCTGTCACGACCCGTGCCCTAGGGTTAGGGCACGAGAACGTAACAACGCCCAGCCTACGCCGCAGTGTCGGTGGTAGAACGCTGTCCTAGGTCTCAATGCATCTAACAGTATAGGACTAAATAGTTTATACTCCCCGAATGGGGGTGACATAGCAGATACAAACTCAATCACATCTAAGGTAGAGCATGATATGGATAGATAAAACATGAAATCCAAAATAAATACAGGAGATAGAAGTCTAAGTTTCTAAGATACATGAACCCAAAAGTACATCTCAAAACTCAAATAAAGATACAGTAATCCACAAAGTAAATATAACTCCAGACAAAATGAAATAACTATCTAAACAACCTCTACTGTGTCTCCTCTAGGCTAGCAGGCAATCTATATTATTCTAGGTTCTTCTAAGACAAATTAACTCTAGGTCAACTCCGGTCAATAATTTAGTCAAACTAGGTCAAGCGTTGACTTATAGTTGACTTTGGGTCAACTGGTCAACTCTGGTCAAACAGGGTCAATTCTAGTCTAATATAAAGTGTACTTCGTTATTTGTACGTCGAAACTTACGACACGTAAATCGAGATAAGAGGATTATCGGTAAGGTTGATAATCTTATTATAGTGATCCACGTATGCAACTTGTCAATTTCAGCGATGTGAGATCACTGGAATTGGTTGATCTCAGTTTCGTTGTACTAATCCCGAAATACGAACATTATATGAATTAATTATTAATTAATTATAAAAAGGTTAAACTCAGAGAAATTATCAACAAACATTGTCGGACGATGAAATGAACATCGCCAACGTGTCCAGAATGGTCAAATTAGCTAGGATAGACTACCCAACGGTCCAATTTGGACACAAGGGCAATAATTTTGGGTCAAAACGGTGTCCGTGTCGGAGCCGTTTTGTACCGAAAAATGTGCAAAAAAATAAGTCAATAAAATATAACAAATTATATGTCCACGAAACCAGAATGACGATACGAACCCAACGGCATCTCCAGAATTGGATTCCGTTGACCCGATCTCAATTTGGCCCGTTGACCAGAACTTAGAATTCCGGTTTGCACGGAAATGCGTGCCGGAGCCAAAGTTCTCAAAACTCAGCAAACTACCTGTCAACGAGTCCAGAATGATGATACGAACTCAACGGTATCTCCAAAACTGGATTCCGATGAGCCGAACTCAAAATGACCCGTTGACCCAGATATTGGTATCCGACTTGCACCGAAATGCGTGCCGGACCCAATGTCCACCAAAACCTAGCAAATTATATGTCAATGAGTCCAGAATGACGATACGAACTCATCAGTATATCCGGAATTGGATTCCGATGAGCCGGCGTCAAAAAGTTCCGTTGACCCAGAATGTGGGACCCGCTTTGCACCGAAAAACATGCCCGGGCCCACGTTCTCCAAATCTAACAAATTTTATACGAAAACATGCCAGAACGATGCCACAAGTCTAATGGAGGTGTCAGAAATGAAATCTGGAGTCCCGTGTTCAAAAATAAAATTTTACAAGTTGGAAATTACGAATTCGGACGGCCAATTTTGGCGTCGAATTCAACCAATCAAACAAGCTCACAATGAAACGAAACTGAAGGGGTAGCAAGAGGGTTATACCAGCTTCGAACAGGAACTGGTAGCACGCCAAACGGAGCTACGGTGGAGGAGATACAAGATGACGAAGTTGGTCCCGCAAAACTGTCCAAATTTAATACAATTTAAACGGTCAACTTGGTGGCCGGTTTTCATGTATCAAACGATAAAATTAACGGACAAAAATTGACAGGGATGAAGGTGGATATATCGAGATTGTGACGGAGTGAAGAAATCGACGATCCAACGGTCCGATCTCCGGAAAAATGCGTACAAAGTCGCTGCGACGGAGCGTCAAAACGGACTCGATCCCGCGCGCGTCACGACGGGACGCCGTTCAAAACGCACGAATCGCCTCGACGGCGCGTCCCGGAGGACGGTGGCCGTCAGGGACTGATCGCCGGAGTTCGTGCGCATGGCCAGGGGGCCACAACGGCCCACACGGCGGCGTGGCGGCGCACGACGGCGGCCCACGCGCGCGCGTACGTGCACGCCGGTGCGTATGCAGCAGCTGCTGCTGCCGCGCTGGTAGCCGACGAAGCGACGGCGGGGACTGTGCGGCCAAGGGGCGGCGACCACGGTGGCGAGGGAAGGTGGCTAAGGTTGCTGTGACGAGTGGTGGCGATTGATGTGGTGCGGGTGGTGGTGTTGGCGGATGAAGTGGAGGAGATGGAGGAGGAGGAGGAGGCCGAGGTGGGGGAGGCCGACGGCGAGGCCACGGCCAGGCCACGGCCAGGGGGTGGCCGGAGGTCGGGCATGGTGGTCGGGGAGGTGAGGTGAGGAAGGAGATGGTTGTAGTCGGGGAAGGAGCTGCATGGGGGCTGTGCATGGTTTGATAGTGTAGGAAAATAAAAGAAGAGAGAGAGAGAGAGAGAGAGTGAATAGAAATTAATGAAAGAGAGGGAGAGAGAGAGAAAAAGATTCTCCCCATAGAAATTAGGGCCGGCCAACAAGTGTTGGCTGTATGGAGTGTGAATGTGAGGGAATGAGTGGTTGGGATTTGATGAGGAAAATCAAAGGGTAGGATTAATTAGAGGGAAAAGGGTCATTCCTATGAGGAATTAAATTAATAGAAATTTTCAATAAGTAATTAAAAATTGGTAGAATGAGTACAAGATATTTTTGGACAATAAATATGAGGGTGTCCCGATGGAGGGAGCTGGACTGGGCTCAGTGGAGCCGGATTGGGTCAACACTGGACATTGTGCAAAAATCGAATTAAAATTAGACGTTGATGATCATGTGTAAATAAGTAGCACATGGGGATTCCAATAAATGGGACACAAGTGGCGGACGGATAGTAGGCTCAAAGTGGGCCATGTCCATAGTTGGGGCTGACAGGTTTTGGTCGACAGGGGACCCACAAATCAAGTTAGAAAATGAATGTGACGCCGTGGCGTGAAATAAAATCGGGTCACGTGTCGGAAAAGTTGTGCGAATCAAATGGAGCTCAAAATGACGTGTCTGAGTGGGACACATAGGTCATGGGTGACGAGCGTCTCGAGTAGATCATCAATGAGGAGTTGGTTTCAAGAAACTGACTAGTCTTGCGCTCCCAATTTAAATGTCATGGTAACGCGCTGAAAATGATCAAGAAAAAGAGTGGGAAAAATAAATAACAATCAAATGGTCTAAACCGACCCAAAGTTCAGCGAAGCAGAAAGAGCACAAGGGAACAAGTTTGGATGGGACACTATATACCGTTATGAAGGTAATCGTGTCCACTCCGAAACTCGTGAAGAAGATTTCCAGAGTTGAACATCCCTGATACTCCAAATATCAATGGCACGGGAAAGTACACTTAAGAAAAAATAACAAAATAAATTATCTATCAAAACCAATCAATCAGGAAATAAAATAAAATGAAAAAAAATCAACCCGAAATTCAGGATGCTAACATCCTACCCACCTTATAAAAATTTCGTCCTTGAAATTAAAATGTCCCTACTCCCTCTAGGTCAAACCCCCACAATCAAAGTCCCAGAACTTAAACAAATCATACTATCAAATAAAAGACAATATCCAGGGTCATGGCATACGGTGACAGTGAAGTCTCATCTAGGTTTACTAGTCATGCTAACCAACGGTCATAGGGTATCAAACATACAAGCAATCCAGGGTCATGGCATACGGTGACAGTGAAGTCTCATCTAGGTTTACTAGTCATGCTAACCAACGGTCATAGGGTATCAAACACACAAGCAATCCAGGGTGCTAAAATAGAAAGATACAGAACAACAACCATCAAAACTATAAGGTTGTCTACCACCCCATATGAAAACTGGTACTCATCAAAAAATAAAGAAAGGTAACCACCAATCATCTAAAAGGGTACAGAAAATCAAATTGAAAACTAAGGAATTGAAAATCACTTGCATTGAAATCCAATCGCATTATAAAATATAGAGAGCATTAGAGAGGGAAAACTAGCATCATGTGTATGGGGATATGTTCATGTTGTTAGATAGTAGGCGTGTGTGTACGTGAGTATACATGAAAGTATATATGAGAATTTGGGTTTTAAAACAACGGCTATCAAGTTACACTAATCATGGCATTTTGGTTAAACACCCTACAATACGCAACACGCAACTTATTTAATCTTAACATGCATAGCTAACCATATATATAAAAAAAAGTAGAGACTTAGCTATGTATTTATATATATTATAACATGGATGTATAAAAACTATATATATCTATATAGATACATGTTCATAACATAGAGAGGAAGATTAGGTTACATGACAGGGTATACTAAGTTAGAGTGTGTGTGTGTGTCCTTGTACAGGGTTATAGCTTAGTATTGAAAGGTTAAATCCAGTTCTAGTTCAGCATTTACATATAAAATCTGAAAACAAGCTAACATTTAAACCATAGAAATTATGAACATAATGCGGTCTCAGATTTTAGGGTTTGAAACATCACAACCAATCTCAATGGTCCTAACACATCCTAACATGATAGAAAAGAAACCCTAACATACTATCAATATATTTACCTACGTATACAGTTTAATATTACATGTTAAATCCGAAATTTAACTAAACATGGAAATCAATGTAAAAATGTTAACATGTAACTAGTTTTCAGAATTTTGGAGAACTTGAACATTAAAACCCAACTCAATGTTTATCACAAACTAGCATGTAAGAATATGAAACTTAAATTTATATCCTACTTCTCACAAGGTATATAGCTCAAATATTCCATTTAAGAAAATAAAACAGCAATTTGAACTAAACATTTGGAAACTCAGCATTAAGGTTAATATGTACACAGTCTTAAATTTGACAATTTTAAACACAAATTTTCAACCAAAATTTTTTTTTTGAATTAAAATCCTACGTATAACATACATGTGCAGTTAGGTAGACAAAACTAATAACATGAAATTTATATTTAAATTACGAATTTAAACATAGAAAAGCAGAGAACCAGAAATATTGGTTATGAAAATTTGGACATCAACAACATATAAATCAAGTGTAGCATGCATGCGTGTTAGGCAAAGTTTGCTATATATATTCGTATACATATTCTCATGTCCCAATAAAAATTAATTCTACGTTAAGACTAACATTTAGATTCCTACCAAGATTACAAGCAGGCGATTGATGAAATCAAGACAGTTTTATTATCATTAATATTTAATACAAGAATAATAGCAAGAAGAAATAACGCTAAAATCTGTTCTGCCTATCTGTTTAAAGAAGAAACGATTTTGAAATCCAGAGCTAAAATATCAAATCCAACATGAGGCCTTTAGCAAAATCATCGATTCATTGTATTATGAAAACTCATAGCAAGAAGTTACACAAAGGTTTATGAAAACAACTAAACATACTCTTAAGTTAAATGACAAGAAACTAGGCAAAACAACAAACAATAATTCTTTTTTTTGAATGACTGAGAAAAGTAGAGAAAACATGTTCAAAATATTTTAAGTACAATCTGATAATCATATACGTCTATCCAAAATCATGGTACTCTAAATCCTCGTCATACTAGTAAGCAAGGCTACGATAATCACAGAGCCCTTGACTTATGCACATATCTCTAGAATCATGGTATTTAACATTTTCGCGGTGCCGCATGCTTGGCTGCAAAAACCTTAAATTCCCACACCCGAGAAATACATCCAGAGTCAGACTATATGTCCTCACCATGCTGGCTAATGTGACTATAGAAGACTAGATTCCATAACATAGATGACCTAGCCCATATAATTTCATCTTGCCAAAAATTAAATTAATCAATAATGAATACTCAAAAATCAAATCAAAATTTATTAACGAACATCAAAATTCAAAATGAACAAAATCCATCAAAATACAATCTCGAATGCAACAGCTATCATCAAAATTCAAAATTCGAAAATCTTCCATTCAAATAAATACAAACTCAAATTCAACAATAATCCATAAAAATCAAATTTAACAACAAAAGTAAAAATGAATCAATCAAAGGAAAAAGAGAGTTTTCAAATCGAAGTTAAATAAGATTCTCCAGGGTCGTCCCGAAAATCTCTCAAGGGTTCCTATCTGTGATTGAGTACCTTCAAAATATATCCTAATCCTACTACAGGCTGTAGTGTTACTCAAGTTCGAATACTACTACACAAACTCGACCTTCATGGGCCACCACTGAAAACATGTCACGACCCGCGCCCTAGGGTTAGGGCACGAGAACGTAACAACGCCCAGCCTACGCCGCAGTGTCGGCGGTAGAACGCTGTCCTAGGTCTCAATGCATCTAACAGTATAAGACTAAACAGTTTATACTCCCCGAATGGGGGTGACATAGCAGATACAAACTCAATTACATCTAAGGTAGAGCATGATAATGATAGATAAAACATGAAATCCAAAATAAATACAGGAGATAGAAGTCTAAGTGTCTAAGATACATGAACCCAGAAGTACATCTCAAAACTCAAATAAAGATACAGTAATCCACAAAGTAAATACAACTCCAGACAAAATGAAATAACTATCTAAACAATCTCTACTGTGTCTCCTCTAGGCTAGCAGGCAATCTATATTATTCTAGGTTCTTCTAAGACAAATTAACTCTAGGTCAACTCCGGTCAATAATTTAGTCAAACTAGGTCAAGCGTTGACTTATAGTTGACTTTGGGTCAACTGGTCAACTCTGGTCAAACAGGGTCAATTCTAGTCTAATATAAAGTGTACTTCGTTATTTGTACGTCGAAACTTACGACACGTAAATCGAGATAAGAGGATTATCGGTAAGGTTGATAATCTTATTATAGTGATCCACGTATTCAACTTATCAATTTCAGCGATGTGAGATCACTGGAATTGGCTGATCTCAGTTTCGTTGTACTAATCCCGAAATACGAACATTATATAAATTAATTATTAATTAATTATAAAAAGGTTAAACTCAGAGAAATTATCAACAAACATTGTCGGACGATGAAATGAACATCGCCAACGTGTCCAGAATGGTCAAATTAGCTAGGATAGCCTACCCAATGGTCCAATTTGGACACAAGGGCAAAAAGGTAATTTTGGGTCAAAACGGTGTCCGTGTCGGAACCGTTTTGTACCGAAAAATGTGCAAGAAAACAAGTCAATAAAATATAACAAATTATATGTCCACAAAACCAGAATGACGATACGAACCCAACGGTATCTCCAGAATTGGATTCCGTTGACCCGATCTCAATTTGGCCCGTTGACCAGAACTTGGAATTCCGATTTGCACGGAAATGCGTGCCAGAGCCAAAGTTCTCAAAACTCAGCAAACTACCTGTCAACGAGTCCAGAACGATGATACGAACTCAACGGCATCTCCGGAATTGGATTCCGATGAGCCGAACTCAAAATGACCCGTTGACCCGGATATTGGTATCCGACTTGCACCGAAATGCGTGCCGGACCCAATGTCCACCAAAACCAAGCAAATTATATGTCAACGAGTCCAGAATGACGATACGAACTCATCGGTATATCCGGAATTGGATTTCGATGAGCCGGCGTCAAAAAGTCCCGTTGATCCAGAATGTGGGACCCGCTTTGCACCGAAAAATGTGCCCGGGCCCACGTTCTCCAAATCTAACAAATTTTATATAAAAATATGCCAGAACGACGCCACAAGTCTAATGGTGGTGTCAGAAATGAAATCTGGAGTCCCGTGTTCAAAAATGGAATTTTACAAGTTGGAAATTACGAATTCGGACGGCCAACTTTGGCGTCGAATTTAACCAATCAAACAAGCTCACAATGAAACGAAACTGCAGGAGTAGCAAGAGAGTTATACCAGCTTCGCACAGGAACTGGTAGCACGCCAAACGGAGCTACGGTGGAGGAGATACAAGCTGACGAAGTTGGTCCCGCGAAACTGTCCAAATTTAATACAATTTAAACGGTCAACTTGGTGGCCGGTTTTCATGTATCAAACGACAAAATTAACGGATGAAAATTGACAGGAATGAAGGTGGATATACCGAGATTGTGACGGAGCGAAGAAATCGACGATCCAACGGTCCGATCTCCAAAAAATGCGCACGAAGTCGCTACGACGGAGCGTCAAAACGGACTCGATCCCGCGCGCGTCACGACGGGACGCCGTTCAAAACGCACGAATCGCCTCGACGGCGCATCCCGGAGGACGGTGGCCGTCAGGGACTGATCGCCGGAGTTCGTGCGCATGGCCAGGGGGCCACGGCGGCCCACACGGCGGCGTGGCGGCGCACGACGGCGGCCCACGCGCGCGCGTGCGTGTACGCCGGTGCGTATGCAGCAGCTGCTGCTGCCGCGCTGGTGGCCGGCGAAGCGGCGGCGGGGACTGTGCGGCCAAAGGGGCGGCGACCACGGTGGCGAGGGAAGGTAGCTAAGGTGGCTGTGACGAGTGGTGGCGGTTGATGTGGTGCGGGTGGTGGTGTTGGCGGATGAAGTGGAGGAGATGGAGGAGGAGGAGGAGGCCGAGGTGGGGGAGGCCGACGGCCAGGCCACGGCTAGGAGGTGGCCGGAGGTCAGGCATGGTGGTCAGGGAGGTGAGGTGAGGAAGGAGATGGTTGTAGTCGGGAAAGGAGCTGCATGGGGGCTGTGCATGGTTTGATAGTGTAGGAAAATAAAAGAAGAGAGAGAGAGTGAATAGAAATTAATGAAAGAGAGGGAGAGGGAGAGAAAAAGATTCTCCCCATAGAAATTAGGGCCGGCCAACAAGTGTTGGCTGTGTGGAGTATGAATGTGAGGGAATGAGTGGTTGGGATTTGATGAGGGAAATCAAAGGGTAGGATTAATTAGAGGGAAAAGGGTCATTCCTATGAGGAATTAAATTAATAGAAATTTTTAATAAATAATTAAAAATTGGTAGAATGAGTACAAGATATTTTTGGACAATAAATATGAGGGTGTCCTGATGGAGGGCAACATGGAGCTGGACTGGGCTCAGTGGAGCCGGATTGGGTCAACACTGGACATTGTACAAAAATCAAATTAAAATTAGACGTTGATGATCATGTGTAAATAAGTAGCGCATAGGGATTCCAATAAATGGGACACAAGTAGCGGACGGATAGTAGGCTCAAAGTGGGCCATGTCCATAGTTGGGGCTGACAGGTTTTGGTCGACAGGGGACCCACAAATCAAGTTGGAAAATGAATGTGACGTCGTGGCGTGAAATAAAATCGGGTCACGTGTCGGGAAAGTTGTGCGAATCAAATGGAGCTCAAAATGACGTGTCTGAGTGGGACACAAAGGTCATGGGTGACGAGCGTCTCGAGTAGATCATCAATGAGGAGTTGGTTTCAAGAAACTGACTAGTCTTCCGCTCCCAATTTAAATGTCATGGTAACGCACTGAAAATGATCAAGAAAAAGAGTGGGAAAAATAAATAACAATTAAATGGTCTAAACCGACCCAAAATTTAGCGAAGCAGAAAGAGCACAAGGGAACAAGTTTGGATGGGACACTATATACCGTCATGAAGGTAATCGTGTCCACTCCGAAACTCGTGAAGAAGATTTCCAGAGTTGAACATCCCTGATACTCCAAATATCAATGGCACAGGAAAGTACACATAAGGAAAAATAACAAAATAAATTATCTATCAAAACCAATCAATCAGGAAATAAAATAAAATAAAAAAAAATCAACCCGAAATTCAGGGTGCTAACAAGGTCTAACCTCTCTGGTTTTGCATGGCCAGATTTAGAGCCGGTTCCCGAGGACTCAGCTTACCTCTACCTCCAAGATGGTCAATACTAGAGGAATGATCGCAGGAGGACTCGAGTGGGTTCCTTACTTCCCCGCTCGTTTTGTTAATTACTTTACATTTTGCCGCTTGGCACCGACATGTTAGTCGGATAGTCTTGCACTTACTTTTACATAATTGTAATTAAGTCAGACTGCAGCTGATAACAATTGTGTATATGCTGCTATATTATCTGGCTATATTTTGTAAAGCCAGATCTCGAGAACATTTTGACTAAGCGTTTGGGATGCCGTATTGCTTTATCTTAAATGTTCTCTGTTATTGCTTCTTGTTTGAATGATTGAGACAATAGATGTGAAGTGACCATAGCGAGACTTTCATGTAGTATGCACCCCCTTGTCTTTTAGACAGCAATGATCGTATTATACGGTATTCATCTACCCGTAATACGTAGCTGGCTGAGTCATTCCCCCGCTCTCCAGTATTCTGGTTTTGGGGCGTGACACCTACATTTAGTCATTAGAAACTAATTTTAGAATGAAGGGATTTGGTTTAGTGCATTTAAGTCATGGCTTGTGGTTTCATGAAATAATTTATGGCTAAATGATTTATTTGATCATGACTTGGCCCATGGCCCATAACTAGAAGCCCTAACCCTAACCAAACCCTAAATGACCAGCCATAGGGATCTCCACCCTATATAAACACTTATTCTCTAGGGCTTGCCTCATTCTTTCATTCATTTCAACATTGGAAAAGAAAGGTATTGTCCTTCTTCCAAAAATCCCCATAAATCCATTTTAAGTCCTTTTTAATTCTAGTTTCTTGCATTAGAACCTAATACTCTCATACTTTCTGATTTTGGCATTTAATCCCAGCTTTGGGACAATTTGGAGCTTTTGGCATCAAGAGGAAGAATCCCCCATTTGAAGCTTTTCCAAGCTTTTTGCACATATAGGTAAAACCCTCTAAATTAATTTAAATTTCACTTTTCTTTGCATGTAGGGCTAGATCTAGGAGTCCCCTAGGTGTCCCTAAAATTTGGGTGATTTTTGTGTCCGTTTGGTGTCCGTATCGGACACGTGTCGTAGTGTTGTGTAGGTGTTTGTTGAAATGCCTCTATGGATTGAATGTTATTATTTTTCGAAATAAATTATATATTTGGGTAGCTCTTCATGTGTAGATTATATATATTTATGACTGAGCACGTATTGTGTTGGTTTTCGTGTCCAGAATTGGACACGAACGCGTGTACGAGGACACCGTGCAGTGTCCTGCTTCTCGGGCACTGTAGCGGACACGACACTGCACGTCTTGATACGAAACTTTGCACACACCTGCGGGCAATGACTGACAGCACGCTCACCAATTTTGAGGCGACTTCGTCGAGTAGTTTGTGAGAAATCTCACTCGCACGGGTCGGTGCCTGTCGTTCACGCACGCAGGAAGTGCGTCTGATACGCACTGTTTTCTTGGACACGACACAATGTGGATTCGTTGCAGGCTGTGGGACACATTCCCCTACCCTAGGCGAACCTAGACATGTGACCACGAGACACGAGGACACGTGTGCCATGTCCTAGACCTAAGTAAACACGTGCACGACACTGTTTCACTGTGTTCAGTTTCTATTAGTTTTTAGTGTTTAATTCCTGGTTTAATGGTTTAATTATGATTCTAATTACTAACTAAGATCCTAGACATGTTTAATGATCCCAGTTAAATTGAAATTTACACAATAGTTGGGTTGTTTGCAATTGATTGGGGAATTCCCTTAATCCCTGATACACAGTTTCTTGAATGGAATCCCTGAGTTTAAGTTATATTTAAATCTTTTACTAATGATAAATTCCATGTTTAAATCCACTTACACATGTATTAGATCACTGTTAATCTTAGTTGCATGATAGGTTGTGTTTTGCATGGATATTTAGTTTTCGAAATTGGCATTAGTTGGATTAACTGTCGAGTGACTGATACATGTGTCAGGACTTGAGATCCTGAATTTATCATTCCCTGTTTAAACCAAAATCTGATAAATAAAGTTGACATGTTAGATTCATACAAATGTACTAAATACTGCTGGTTAGGATTGGCATGATAGATTAGGTTTGTGATCAAGAAATGGGATTTCGAGGTGGGTTAGGACTGTACTGATACACAGTCCTGGAAACCACATTTCTGAATTTCTTTCTTTTCTAAACTGATTTTCAATGTCAATATTGCTATGTTAATTCATCCCATGTCATTGTTGTGGAATGATGGGTTGTATTGGTGTTGGGGACTCTTTGATTCAACAATTAGGGAAAGGGATTCAATTTAGATTGGAATTTGAGATGCAACTATCACCAAGTTTTTATTCATGTATTCACATCACCTGCCTGAGTTTGTACACAGGTTCCCTCACACACATGTACTCTAAGGACACACACACATGTAAATTGATAACTGAACACTGTAGGATGATTCATGTATGTAATGACACTTTGTTCTCCATACAATGTTTGTAATATCCCTCCTACACTCTACACTCTTTGTTTCAGATTTTCATAGACACACACACACTCACCATGGCTTGACACACCACTGTTTTCACTTTAGTCATTGTTCTCAGGAATTTCCTGAGATTAGTTACTGTCTTTTCCCAGATTTACACACAAACTGAGGTGTTGTTTAATCTGGGTTTAGCTAGGAAGTTGAATGGGGGTTTAATGTTAAATATGTTAACTGTCAACTGGTAGTTTAGTATGTGAACTGTTATGCATTCCT
The DNA here is from genome assembly GCA_029216955.1 of Iris pallida. Lineage (NCBI taxonomy): Eukaryota > Viridiplantae > Streptophyta > Magnoliopsida > Asparagales > Iridaceae > Iris > Iris pallida. The sequence continues at coordinate 10,248,385 of JANAVB010009400.1, read as the reverse complement.
GAGATTTCTTTTGACTTAACCTGCATTCCTGAGAACATACTGTCACATTCATTTGCTTATGATTGCTTGATGTTTTAGCATGAACCCCCATTTCCTTTCAACTGAAATCACCTAAACACTCTTGCTGCTATCTCACTGAACACCCTGGCTTTACACTCTTCAAATTCCTGATACACACACCCTTTTTCACCTAAACTGAGAACAATATGTTTCCCTATAGACTCACACTCTCACACCCCCTGAGAGCATAACCAGTCATCTCCCACACACCCATCACTGCTAACTGAATTGTTCTTTATATATATGTACTGGACTGAATGCAGGTATTAGTTTAGGTGTAGACTAGAGGGTTCAGCCCTATGCTAGATATTTCAGTCCCCTTGTTATGTTTCAGTCCAATTTTCCCCATTGGACAGCCCTTCCCCTTCTCTATAGTTGTATAGATGTATGCATATATGAGTATATGTAATATAATGTAAAGTAAATATGCATGTAGGTATTTAGGTTCATAAATTAGAGTCCCTGAATTGTCACACCCACACACACACATGTAATCCACTAACACACACATGCTATTCCCTATTACCCTATGTATATATATATGTATGTATATATATATATATATATATATATATATATATATATATATATGTACACCTATTTGAGATATTGTCATGTAATCTATATTATATGAATGTGTGTTAATTATATTTAATTAAATAAATGTGTATATGTGTGAAAAGTGTGTAATAGTCTATGTATGATATAGCTATATGGCCTATATACAGGGCACATAGCCTATGGATGTATACCTATGGCTCATAGCCTGTGTGTGTGTGGTTTGAATGCCTAGTGATTGTGTGGTTGGCTTGTATAGCTTAGATAGTGTGTGTGCTTGCTAGAATAGGCTGGTTAGGCTTAGTGAGACCTGCTTGGCTTAGGCTTGACCTAGTTGACCTAGTTTGACCTAGACAGTTGACCAGGGTTGACTTAGAGTTGACTTTGACCTAGATTGGCCTAGAAATCATGTAGATTGCATCATAGACTCCATTTATCTTATTTTAAACATATTATAACCTGTACTGCTCTATTTAGGATATTGTGACTCTGGTGCAGATATCTGACATTACACTACTCTTTTCAGAGTATCAGGCGAGTACATTCTCTGATAGTTCTCTCATTTATTTGTCAATTACTGTACTTCAGTTCTAGTTAGCTGTATGTGATTCTCTGTTACAAACACGTATCTTTATTTCTGAATCCATGTATACGACACACATGCTTACTCGTCTTACCTCTATTATTCGAATCATCATACGAATCACTATTGGAACCACCTATTCATATCTTCATGTGCTAGTTGGACTTGTATTCGATTGATGTGTCGGATTTTGGATTCATTTGTATTAGATGGGCGGGGAAATACTTGATTAGATATGTGAACATTCCCACTATTCGAACCATCCCCTGTGAATAATATTCGAACGATAGCCATTCCACATCCAGCCAGATATGTGATGTGCCGTATTTATCCTTAGCTGTTTACATGTCTAACTCAGTATTTTAAAACACACTTGGAGAATTTATTCGAATCATTATTAGAACATCATGTGAATCACTATTCGTATCACCTTATTCGTATCACCTTATTCGATTCACCTTATTAGAACAATGATTAGAATCACATTCGACTCATCTTATATTAGACTCACTTGGGATTACATTCGACTTATATTGTACCATCTGAACTCATTATGTTACTCTAGTTCAGCTAGATCTTATTTTACAGTCTTCTTTGCTATGTTTCTCTTCTTGTTTAGTTACCTTACTTTTCTTGTACCTTAACTGCTCTCTACATCATTACTCGTACAAACTGCCATATTCATCAATACAACTGTCTATAACTGCTTTATAGTTCTTTGTCATTTACTTGGATTTTCTAGATGAGATTGTGCTCGTTCCTGTCCTGACTGGACCTGTTGAAAATATTACAGATGATTGTCCTAAGGACATTTTGTCCTACTTACCTTGGAGCAGGAGATGGCTTATCTACCTATGGCCCTGACACTTAGGAGTGATCGGAAGACTAGCTAGTAGACTTGGTTTAGTTTTTTATGTTTTATAATTTTGGAATTGTAATAACTTGAGATTCGAGTTTGTACTTGAGTTTGTTTGAGATATTATTATTTAGTAGCTTATAAATGTTGTTATTTAGTTTTTAGTTATAAACTTCTGTGTTATCTTATCGTGCTTAGACTGTGATTGAGATTTCATTATATCTATACTTGTCCTCCGTTCGGAGTTGAGATTTGACAAGTACATTATATATTTGCGTGAGTTGTTGATTAGATAGTAACCTTGGACAGCGTTTTACCGCCGACACTGCGGCGTAGGCTGGACGTACCCACTTCTCGTGCCCTTAATCTAGGGTGCGAGTCGTGACACGTTTTTAGTGGTGGCCCATGTAGGTCGAGAGTCGCATTAGTACGATATCGTAGTAGTACGACGACTTAGTTGTACTGCTGCGAGCCTGCGATAGGACTGAGAGATAGGCTTTACCGGAGAGGCACTCAATCACAGTTAGGAAAATTCTGCTTTAAATCATGCCATCTACATATCGTACTGATTTGGCTTCTTTGAAATAAACTGTCCTCCTTTGATATATCGATTCCTGCTCAGTATTGACTTCCTTGTATGATCTGTCTTCAGGATGGTGGAGACACGATCACATCGCTCTGGTGCAGCAGTTGTTGTAGAGGGGACTGCCACCTCTCAGCCAGTTCAGTAGGGTCAGGAGGCTGCAGCTCCTGCCACCTCTACTCATATTGAGACATCAGCAGCAGCAGCTAGGGGTATACCTCCACCAGCTCGGGGGCAGGACCCGGTCATCCCAGAGATGGAGTTCCAGCAGCCGCCGCCTACAGGACACGTGGATGCGGCACAGATGTTCGCTTACTTCCAGCAGTTTATGGACCGGCAGCAGGCCCGGCAGGACAGGAGCATGGAGTTGGCCCTTACGACGGTCGCAGCTCGACCAGTGATCCAGCAGCCGAGGACACCGGGGATCGAGCAGTTTTAGAAGATGAGCCCCAGAGACTTTATGGGGACAGAAGGGATCCTATATGCCGATGAGTGGATCGAGCATATAGAGGAGATCTTCCGCTTGGCCAGGATACCAACAGATCTTCAGATCGAGGCCGCAGCTAGCCGGATGCGAGATCTTGTTCGCACCTGGTACCAGTCAGACCCCAGGATGGGAGTAGCTGGACAGTCCTGGAAGGAGTTCAAGGGCTTCTTCAAGAAGAAGTTCTTTCCAGATTCAGTGCTTCGAGCCTTGGAGTCGCAGTTCGAGAGCTTGGTTCAGGGGAATCTGTCAGTGGAGGAGTACGCTGGGGAGTTCGGTCGCCTCGGCAGATTCGTAGAGGATTTGAGCGAGACGGCGAAGGCCCAGAGGTTCCGAAAGGGTCTGGTCAAGGAAGTCAAGTCCTTGACCAAGGACAACAGGGATGCCACTTTTGAGGAGATTTTGACGGGAGCCTTATTGACTGAGGATGATCTTGAGCTTCGGCTCAAGAGGGGGTGAGACCCAGTTGGGGGCAGCAGCAGCGGAGGCCAAGCCAAGAGGCCTCATGTACAGATTCAGCAGATGCAGGCACCGGTAAGAGTACAGCAGGTACAACATCAGCCTAGAGGGCCGGACCGTACGGTGCAGACTTGTGCTTACTGCAAGAGAGCAGGGCACGTTTGGAAGACTTGTTATTGGAGGCAGATGGTTTGTCTGTTCTATGGATCCGCTGCTCATCAGGTCTGGGATTGCCCTACTGCACCCGTATATGACGGAGCACCGGGTCAGAGAGAGGGAGCTAGGCCACCAGTAGCGCAGCACCATGCCCAGAGGGGTGGAGCTTTTGCGATGGCAGTCGAGGAGACCGACGCAGCAGGTGATGGGTTAGAAGGTTCGTCTTCTTGTTCTTCCTTCCTACTTTCATGTGTGATTTCCCTTAGTACATGCCAGGATATTGCTTGTGATTGCTAGATAGTGTAGCTACCCTGTTCGAGACTGTGGAATCACGACCAGTAGGATTGTGTTGCTTCGACTCTGATTGATTGGGGGTTTAACCTAGGAGAGGTACGACCATCTTAATTTCGAGGACGAAATTTTTATAAGGTGGGTAGGATTGTAACACCCAGTTTTCCAGATGAGGGTGTTTTTTTGAAATTTTGTGATTATAATTATTATTTATTGATATTTATTTCACATTATGATTTTTGGTGATTTTTAATTATTTTTAAACCATTTTAAAAACTGCTTTAAGTCATGACTTGTGATTTTGGTGTGCAGCTAGTAAAACCCTAGAGACTGCGTGACCTAGAGCCTAACCATGTCATTAGGATGATTTAATTATTATTTTTAGCCTAGGGGTAATTTGTTCATTTTGACTTATTTGAATTATTTGGTGATTTATTGAATTGGTGAATTCTAGGTTGACTGGACTTGTTGAGACCTAGTGAACTAGCCTAGAAGCTAACCCTAGCCATGGTGACCCTAGTCTAACTTAGGTTAACCTACATTTAGTCATTAGAAACTAATTTTAGAATGAGGGGATTTGGTTTAGTGCATTTAAGTCATGGCTTGTGGTTTCATGAAATGACTTATGGCTAAATGATTTATTTGATCATGACTTGGCCCATGGCCCATAACTAGAAGCCCTAACCCTAACCAAACCCTAAATGACCAGCCATAGGGATCCCTACCCTATATAAACACTTATTCTCTAGGGCTTGCCTCCTTCTTTCATTCATTTCAACATTGGAAAAGAAAGGTATTGTTCCTCTTCCAAAAATCCCCATAAATCCATTTTAAGTCCCTTTTAATCCTAGTTTCTTGTATTAGAACCTAATACTCTCCTACTTTCTGATTTTGGAATTTAATCTCAGTTTTAGGACAATTTGGAGCTTTTGGCATCAAGAGGAAGAATCCTCCATTTGAAGCTTTTCTAAGCTTTTTGCACATATAGGTAAAACCCTCTAAATTGATTTAAATTTTAGTTTTCTTTGCATGTAGGACTAGATCTAGGAGTCTCCTAGGTGTCCCTGAAATTTGGGTGATTTTCGTGTCCGTTTGGTGTCCGTATCGGACACGTGTCGTAGTGTTGTGTAGGTGTTTGTTGAAATGCCTCTATGGATTGAATGTTATTATTTTCGAAACAAATTATATATTTGGGTAGCTTTTCATGTGTAGATTATATATATTTATGACTGAGCACGTATTGTGTTGGTTTTCGTGTCCAAAATTGGACACAAACGCGTGTACGAGGACACCGTGCAGTGTCCTGCTGCTCGGGCACTGTAGCGGACACGACACTGCACGTCTTGACACGAAACTTTGCACACACCTGCGGGCAATGACTGACAGCACGCTCACCAATTTTATGTGACTTTGTCGAGTAGTTTGTGAGAAATCTCACTCGCACGGGTCGGTGCCTGTCGTGCACGCGCGCAGGAAGTGCGTCTGATACGCACTGTTTTCTTGGACACGACACAATGTGGATTCGTTGCAGACTGTGGGACACATTCCCCTATCCTAGGCAAACCTAGACACGTGACCACGAGACACGAGGACACGTGTGCCGTGTCCTAGACCTAAGTAAACACGTGCACGACACTGTTTCACTGTGTTCAGTTTCTATTAGTTTTTAGTGTTTAATTCCTGGTTTAATGGTTTAATTATGATTCTAATTACTAACTAAGATCCTAGACATGTTTAATGATCCCAGTTAAATTGAAATTTACACAATAGTTGGGTTGTTTGCAATTGATTGGGGAATTCCCTTAATCCCTGATACACAGTTTCTTGAATGGAATCCCTGAGTTTAAGTTATATTTAAATCTTTTACTAATGATCAATTACATGTTTAAATCCACTTACACATGTATTAGATCACTGTTAATCTTAGTTGCATGATAGGTTGTGTTTTGCATGGATATTTAGTTTTCGAAATTGGCATTAGTTGGATTAACTGTCGAGTGACTGATACATGTGTCAGGACTTGAGATCCTGAATTTATCATTCCCTGTTTAAACCGAAATCTGATAAATAAATTTGACATGTTAGATTCATACAAATGTACTAAATACTGCTGGTTAGGATTGGCATGATAGATTAGGTTTGTGATCAAGAAATGGGATTTCGAGGTGGGTTAGGACTGGACTGATACACAGTCCTGGAAACCACATTTCTGAATTTCTTCCTTTTCTAAACTTTTCAATGTCAATATTGCTATGTTAATTCATCCCATGTCATTGTTGTGGAATGATGGGTTGTATTGGTGTTGGGGACTCTTTGATTCAACAATTAGTGAAAGGGATTCAATTTAGATTAGAATTTGAGATGCAACTGTCACCAGGTTTTTAATCATGTATTCACATCACCTGCCTGAGTTTGTACACAGGTTCCCTCACACACATGTACTCTAAGGACACACACACATGTAAATTGATAACTGAACACTGTAGGATGATTCATGTATGTAATGACACTTTGTTCTCCTTACACTGTTTGTAATATCCCTCCTACACTATACACTCTTTGTTTCAGACTTTCATAGACACACACACACTCACCATGGCTTGACACACCACTGTTTTCAGTTTAGTCATTGTTCTCAGGAATTTCCTGAGATTAGTTACTGTCTTTCCCCAGCTTTACACACAAACTAAGGTGTTGTTTAATCTGGGTTTAGCTAGGAAGTTGAATGGGGGTTTAATGTTAAATATGTTAACTGTCAACTGGTAGTTTAGTATGTGAACTGTTATGCATTCCTGAGATTTCTTTTGACTTAACCTGCATTCCTGAGAACACACTGTCACATTCATTTGCTTATGTTTGCTTGATGTTTTAGCATGAACCCCCATTTCCTTTCAACTGAAATCACCTGAACACTCTTGCTGCTATCTCACTGAACACCCTGGCATTACACTCTTCAAATTCCTGATACACACACCCTTTTTCACCTAAACTGAGAACAATATGTTTCCCTATAGACTCACACTCTCACACCCCCTGAGAGCATAACCTGTCATCCCCCACACACCCATCACTGCTAACTGAATTGTTCTTTATATATATGTACTGGACTGAATGCAGGTATTAGTTTAGGTGTAGACTAGAGGGTTCAGCCCTATGCTAGATATTTCAGTCCCCTTGTTATGTTTCAGTCCAATTTTTCCCATTGGACAGCCCTTCCCCTTCTCTATAGTTGTATAGATGTATGCATATATGAGTATATGTAATATAATGTAAAGTAAATATGCATGTAGGTATTTAGGTTCATAAATTAGAGTCCCTGAATTGTCACACCCACACACACACATGTAATCCACTAACACACACATGCTATTCCCTATTACCCTATATATATATATATATATATATATATATATATATATATATATATATATATATATATATATATGTACACCTATTTGAGATATTGTCATGTAGTCTATATTATATGAATGTGTGTTAATTATATTTAATTAAATAAATATGTATATGTGTGAAAAGTGTGTAATGGTCTATGTATGATATAGCTAAATGGCCTATATACAGGGCACATAGCCTATGGATGTATACCTATGGCTTATAGCCTGTGTGTGTGGTTTGAATGCCTAGTGATTGTGTGGTTGGCTTGTATAGCTTAGATAGTGTGTGTGCTTGCTAGAATAGGCTGGTTAGGCTTAGTGAGACCTGCTTGGCTTAGGCTTGACCTAGTTGACCTAGTTTGACCTAGACAATTGACCAGGGTTGACTTAGAGTTGACTTTGACCTAGATTGGCCTAGAAATTATGTAGATTGCATCATAGACTCCATTTATCTTATTTTAAACATATTATAACCTGTACTGCTCTATTTAGGACATTGTGACTCTGGTGCAGACATCTGACATTATACTACTCTTTTCAGAGTATCAGGCGAGTACATTCTCTGATAGTTCTCTCATTTATTTGTCAATTACTGTACTTCAGTTCTAGTTAGCTGTATGTGATTCTCTGTTACAAACACATATCTTTATTTCTGAATCCATGTATACGACACACATGCTTACTCGTCTTACCTCTATTATTCGAATCATCATACGAATCACTATTCGAACCACCTATTCGTATCTTCATGTGCTAGTTGGACTTGTATTCGATTGATGTGTCAGATTTTGGATTCATTTGTATTAGATGGGCGGGGAAATACTTGATTAGACATGTGAACATTCCCACTATTCGAACCACCCCCTGTGAATAATATTCGAACGATAGCCATTCCACATCTGGCCAGATGCGTGATGTGCCGTATTTACCCTTAGCCGTTTACATGTCTAACTAAGTATTTTAAAACACACTTAGAGAATTTATTCGAATTATTATTAGAACATCATGTGAATCACTATTCGTATCACCTTATTCGTATCACCTTATTCGATTCACCTTATTAGAACAATGATTAGAATCACATTCGACTCATCTTATATTAGACTCACTTGGGATTACACTCGACTTATATTGTACCATCTGAACTCATTATGTTACTCTAGTTCAGCTAGATCTTATTTTACAGTCTTCTTTGCTATGTTTCTTTTCTTGTTTAGTTACCTTACTTTCCTTGTACCTTAACTGCTCTCTACATCATTACTCGTACAAACTGCCATATTCATCAATAAAACTGTCTATAACTGCTTTATAGTTCTCTGTCATTTACTTGGATTTTCTAGATGAGATTGTGCTCGTTCCTGTCCTGACTGGACCTGTTGAAAATATTACAGATGCTTGCCCTGAGGATATTTGCCCTACTTGCCTTGGAGCAGGAGATGGCTTAGCTACCTATGGCCCCGACACTCAGGAGTGATCGGGAGACTAGCTAGTAGACTTGGTTTAGTTTTTCATGTTTTAGAATTTTGGAATTATAATAACTTGAGATTCGAGTTTGTACTTGAGTTTGTTTGAGATATTATTATTTAGTAGCTTATAAATGTTGTTATTTAGTTTTTAGTTATAAACTTCTGTGTTATCTTATCGTGCTTAGACTGTGATTGAGATTTCATTATATCTATACTTGTCCTCCGTTCGGAGTTGAAATTTGACAAGTACATTATATATTTACGTGAGTTGTTGATTAGATAGTAACCTAGGACAGCGTTCTACCGCCGACACTGCGATGTAGGCTGGACGTACCCACTTCTCGTGCCCTTACTCTAGGGTGCGGGTCGTGACAGCGACCATCACCTGGCTGAGTTAACCCCTCTTGAGAAGGAGTTCCTCGCAAAGTTACGCGGCACGAACCTGGGTTCGGACGACAGTAATGGGACGTCATCTACCTCGGGGGACCACATCACTTGCTTTGCCCAAAACGGCACAGGTATACCTGTACGTGCTCTTGCAGCAGCTGTCCACCAACCAGGTTGATTATGGACTCTGGGGCATCTGGTCATGTCACGGGATCCCGCGGTGAGTTCCAGGACTATACTCACCTACCGATGCCAGAGAGCATTCAGACTGCTGATGGTAACTCCAGCCCTGTCATGGGTAAAGGCACTGTCGCATGTACCCCTTCTCTCACTCTCACCAATGTCTTACATGCTCCGTCTTTTACTGTCAATCTTCTTTCTATTAGTGCCATTATCCTTGATCTTAACTGTACTGTTTTCTTTGACATTCATACGATGACTTTTCAGGAGAAGGGGACAGGATGACGACTAGGGACTGGCACATGGCATAAGGGGCTGTGGTACTTGGACAGGACTGGACTAGACAAAGCTTTGGCATCTCTGGTAGCAGACACACCACCAGAAGATTCACGGCGCAGTGTCGAAGATGACTTGCTACTCCACCACCGGCGTGTCGGTCATTCTTTTTTTAAAATTATTAGTCGAATGTATCCGTCCATATACCAAAGGGCTGATAAAGAGAAGTTATTTTGTCATGCTTGTGAGTTGGATAAACATACCAGAAGCACGTATGTGAGTTCAGGTAGTAGGAGTTCGGCTGCTTTTGATATGATACATTCAGACGTATGGGGCCCTTGTCCTACAACCGGTATTAACGATTTTCGATGGTTCGTCACTTTTATTGATTGTTATACTCGCGTTACATAGGTGTACCTTATAAAGAATAAAAGTAACGTCTTTGAGGCGTTTCGAGACTTTCATCGCCGGGTAGAAACTCAATATGGCACTAAAATTAAGTGCTTACGGTCTGACAATGGGACGGAGTATACAAATAGGAAGGTTGCTGAGTATTTATCCACTCATGGCATACTACACCAAACTTTCTGTGCCTATACACCGGCACAAAATGGTGTGGCCGAACGGAAGAACAGACACCTGTTGGAGGTCGCACGGATGATGATGCTGGCTATGAATGTTCCGAAACACTTATAGGGACAGACGGTGTTAACGGCATCTTATCTCATCAACCGAATGCCATCTCAGGTATTGGACAGGAAGACACCGCTGGAGATGCTTACTGGTCCAACCACGTACACTGTTCCACCGAAAGTATTTGGGTGTGTATGTTTTGTCCAAGATAATAGGCCAGAAGTTGGCAAACTGGATCTTGGAGCGGTTAAATGTGTCTTTGTCGGGTACACAACAACTCAGAAGGGATACGCTTGTTGGAGCCCAGTTGAGTAAAAAATGTTTGTAAGCATGGACGTTACATTCAGAGAACTGGAACCATATTATGGTTCGGATGACGGTTCGACGTTTGGTGACACACCTAACTTACAGGGTATTAGATGTGAGGGGAAGAAATTAAGCCCATCTGTGGTAGTCGGATCGTTCACATGCCCGGTCGTAGAAAACTGGACGAAAGGGGAAGAAAGCAGTGACTCCGATACAGAAGATGAAGAAGATACATATGTTAAACAGAGGGAGCAGCAGACAATGGAAAAGGAGCTCCAAGTCTACAGAAGGAGACAGCAGAAGTCCAGTACTATGCCTGTACCGTGCCCTGTGCCTACTGTACCAAGTCCCTCGTCTACTCCTGCTCCAACTCTTGAAGATGTTGCCCCCGCACTGAATCAATCTGATTCTGATGCGGATCTCTCTGAATCTGATGGTATGATCTCTCCACCACCTATTGCTTCCTTAAGGAGATCTTCTCGCATCAATGCGGGTAAGGCTCCTGGTCGTTTTGATGATTATGAACATGATATTACCAACTACATGTCTTATTCTAACATTTCTTCGAATTATCGAGCCTTCATTGCATCATTAGACTCTACTTCGTTGCCCAAGTATTGGCAGGAAGCAAAGAAAGATCCAAGGTAGAAAGCTGTAATGATGGAAGAACTTGGGGCACTGGAGAAAAATAAGACGTGGGAGCTGGTTCCATTACCCAAAGGGAAGAAAACTATGGGATGTAAATAGGTGTACACAGTAAAGGAGACGTCAGAAGGAAAGGTGGAACGATACAAGGCGAGGTTGGTTACAAAAGGATACACACAATCATATGGCATCGACTATGATGAGACGTTTGCTCCAGTAGCGAAAATGAGCACCGTAAGAACTCTGGTCTCCATTACAGCAAACTATGGGTGGAAGCTATACCAATTAGATGTGAAGAATGCCTTTCTCCATGGGGACCTACAAGAAGAAGTGTACATGGAACTCCCGCCAGGATGCTACGCTACTGAATCAGACGGAGGGACGTCGCATGGAAAAGTGTGCAAACTAAAGAAGTCGCTATATGGACTCAAACAATCTCCTTGAGCCTGGTTTGACAGATTCAGAAAGGCTGTTACAGACATGGGATACCATCAAGCAAATGCAGATCATACGGTCTTTCTTCAGCATGCAAGAGGCCACATCACTATACTTGCTGTATACGTAGATGATATAGTAATCACAGGTAATGATGAAGTCGAAATCGCTAAGCTGAAGTCAAAACTCGCGAAGGAGTTTGAGGTGAAGGATTTAGGAGAAAGGAGGTACTTTCTAGGTATCGAGGTGTGTGAAGGCGAACAAAAAATTGTTCTCTCACAGAGAAAATATGCACTAGATCTGTTGAAGGAGACAGGGATGCTGGGATGCAAAGCAGCAGTCACTCCAATTGACCAAAAGTGCAAGTTGGGAGCAGAAGCAGGAGAGCCAGTTGATCGTGAAAGATATCAACGACTTGTAGGGAGATTGATTTATCTGGAGCACACTCGCCCTGATATCTCATTTGCGGTGAGTGTAGTAAGTCGCTACATGCATGATCCAAGAACGGGTCATATGGATGCAGTGTTTCAGATCTTGAGATATCTGAAAGGGACGCCGGAGAAAGGGTTATGGTTCAAGAAGAATAGAAGTATAGAAGTTGAGGGATACTGCGATGCAGACTGGGCGAGCTGTATAGACGATAGAAGGTCTACCACGGGATATTGTGTCTTTGTAGGAGGAAACTTGGTCTCATGGAGAAGCAAGAAACAGTCAGTAGTAGCACGGTCTACAGCTGAAGCAGAATACAGAGGAATGGCTTTGGGAGTGTCGGAGTTGCTGTGGGTGAAAGCGTTGCTGACAGAGTTGAAGCTGGACAAGGGAGCACCGTTAAGTCTTCTGAGCGATAGTCAAGCTGCAATAAGTATTGCTAATAATCCAGTTCAGCACGACAGAACGAAGCACATCGAGATCGATCGATTCTTCATCAAAAAGAAGATGGAACAAGGGATACTGAAGATTGATCATGTTCGCTCAGAAGAACAAGTGGCAGACTGTCTGACTAAGGGTCTTAGTTCATTAAGTCTGTCGAAGCTATGTAACAAGATGGGAATGATTAATATCTATCGTCCATCTTGAGGGGGAGTGTTGAGAACTAATAAGGGACTTTAATCCCACATTGGAAAATGTAGTATGAAGAGGAGCTAGACTCCCTATAAATAGTGGAGTAACCAATCAATAAAATACACAACAATTATTCTCTACATAATCATTGAAGGAGTTTCAATTTTTGCTTGGAAAGTTTTGTAGTTTGCAGTAATACAGATTTCAGTCAGGTTCGCAGTATTGGTATTGGATTCGGTATCGGACACTTCCTATGAGTATCGTCAGTATCAGTCGTTTCAGATCGGAGTATCTAATTATTTGGTATGGGAAAGCAAATAATTATTAATAAAATATTTGACTTTTAGAAAATATATTTTATACTTGTAGGCATAATTTCAAGTACTTTATGTGTTGTTTCTTAACAATTTTGGAATTGAATGAAATAGTAGTCACATTTGTCGGTTGGATTATCAACAATAGATAGGTTTTCTTCTTACATGTTTTTACAATTTTACTATGCTTTTACACCATTGTTGTTTGGTCTTTCTCATTCAATTTTTTTTTTGTCGAATTGACTGGAAAAGAGACCCCAATGTCGGTATCGGTCAATATTGATATCGGATCGGGACATGCCAAACCGTATCGGTATTGGGGCCGATACTACAAACTATGTTTCATATTGCTTTTCTTGCTCTATCATACTAAACTAATTTCTGATCACTTCTAGATATTGCAAATTTTATATGCATTATTAAAGGAATAATATGTTATCTTCAAAATATACAAGTCAATCTCGAGATGATACTGATCCTACAATTCGAGAAACAAGGATAAAAGTGCCAACCCAGGTATGAATCCAGGTAGGGGTGGGCACGGGTCGGGCCGGGCCCAAACTTTGTAGACCCGGACCGGACTCGTTTCTTGACGGGCCGGGCCGGACCTAAATTTTTTTGGAACCGGATTGGATCCGGCCCGTTTAAAACGGATCCAATCCGGAAGAACCCGCGGGTCCAAACGGGTCCAAAATTTAGTAGTTCTGCAGTACAAAATAGATGAGTTTAAGTTGTCACAGGCAATAAATTGATAGAGAGCATAACAAAATTAGTTTGGGGACTTTCCTTACCGAGCATCCTCACAAGCAAACAGGTTGTAGAGCCTTTATTTTGTGTTCCTAACTACTGCAATATACATTGTTTTTCTTGTTGTAAGAAACATGAGGCAATCCAAGTTGTTGCAACTTGCAACACAATCAAACAACATAAAAGAAGAAGAAAAGTTATCCTTACATTCAAGCAACGGCACTAAACAACACACAAAAAAAATGAAGAAGAGGCAATCCATATTTCAACAAGACAGATAAGAACTTTTAAGCATTAATAGTAAGTCAATGAAAGTAAAAATAAGAAGAAAAAAAAATTCAAAACAAACGGGCCGGGCCGGGGCCCCGTTTCATTTGGAAACACGACCCGCCCCGACCCGTTTATTTTACACAACCCGTCCCGTCCCGTCCCGTCCCGTCCCGTTTGAAAGTAAAAATTTTGGAACCGACTTGTTGGGACAATATACGGTTTGGGACGGATCGAAACCGCGGGTCGTGGACCCGTATGCCCAGCCCTAAATCCAGGTTCCCAGATTTTCTCTTATTAATCCATCAAGCTCCATTTCCTTTGTACTTTTTTGCCTATAGATTTCTTGGTTGATACAATTGAAGCACAACAAGTGATAAGCTAGTAACCATGTTATTACAGATTTGCTTCAAAGATGAAAATGCAATGTATGTAGACCTAAACTATAGGGCTCCCAAAAAATGAGCAGAGTTTAAGTAAACAGTGAGATGGTATGCAACACTAATCGTCCTTACGGTGAATCTGAGTCCATTGCAGTATTGATCTCTAGCCCCATACGATTCGAATCATAATCATAACCAATGTAACCAATTGCATGAAGTTTATGGCTTGGACGGGCAAGGGTGACTACTGTTTCATGAAGTTTAGACTGGCAAGGGTGGCTACATGAAAAAACGAATCAGCAAGGATGCAAAAATATAGTAAGGTTGTAAAAACATATAAAAAGAAAACTTATCTATCGCAAGTAAACCAATTGGCAAGGGTGACTACTATTTCATTCAATTTCAAAACTGCTAAGAAACAACACTAGAAATGCTTAAAATTATACCTAAATATATAAAATATACTTTCTAAAATGTTAATAATTTTTTAATAATTATTTGCTTCCCGATACCAAAAAATCTGATACTCCGATCCGAAACTGCCGATTCCGATAGTCATAGAAATGTTCCGATACCGATACATACTGAGAACCTTGCTTTAAATAATCTATAATTTGTATTGATATTCTATGGGTCCGAATAGTAACATTATGTGCCCAATTGGCCAGCTAGAAAGGACGAAGAAACCAAATATTATGCATATGTAGGTAAAATAATATTGACAAAATTAGACTATATATATCACACATGCATCAATAGATACGAATTTTTATTGCTTAATATGACAGATGAACCAATAGGGAACAGTAGAATATAGAGACGGAGAGTAGTCCTATTGCAATGAGAAGCAAAAGCATGGCAAGCCAAGGCAGACGAGGAAGGATGAATGGGAGCGCGATCGATGCTAGAGTGCATACAATTCCGATGGCTGTCGCGAAGTTGCTGACCTGACCAGGAAGCGAGTTGCAGTAGCAGTAGTAGTGTTGCTTCCAAGATTGAGGGAAAGTAGTCCACAGAGAATAGCCAGAAGCACTGTGAACACCATATACTTAAACTTGGATAACGCTTTCTGTGCGTCGTTCCTTGATTGTTCCTGAAAGATGGAGCAACACATTATTTTTTTTTTATGGCTGACAGTTATATATAGTAAAAAAAAATGACAGCTACATATAGTAAAAAAAAAAAAAAATTTTGAGTGGCACCCCACTTGATTTATTCTTATTTAAGTTGCACCCACCACTTTACCAAAATGTAAGCCACCTCCCACTTTTGACGGATTCCGTCCATATTGGACGGTCAACTGGGTTTACTTAATTTTTTTAACAAAAATATTTCCGTGTTGTCTTCTTGCCCGTGTCTCTCGCCAATGCACTCCTCGACCTCGCCGACGCCCCCCGCCCGACCTCGCCGCTGCCACCCCCTCTCCCCGACCGCCGCAGCCCCTCCCCCGACCGCCGCAGCCCCCCTCTCCGCTCCCCCCCCCCCATCACCACCACCACCATCACCAACACCAACACCACCATCACCAACACCCCCCCTACCCGACCTCGTCGCCCCCCTCCTCCTCGACCGCCGCCGACCCCCCTACCCCCACCACCGCCGCCCCCTCCCCCCCTCCCCGACCTCACCCCCCTCCTCCCCAACCTCGCCCCTCCTCCCCGACTGTTGTTGCTGCTGTGGGTGGGGTGGGGGGGAGGGGGGGCGGCTGTCAGGGAGGGGAGGGCGAGGTCAGGGAGGGGGGGAGGGGGTGGCGACGACGGTGGTGGGGGGTAGGGGGGTCGGCGGCGGTCGAGGAGGGGGTGCGGCGAGGTCGGGTAGGAGGGGTGTTGGTGATGGTGGTGGTGGTGATGGGGGGGAGCGGAGAGGGGGGCTGCGGCGGTCGGGGGAGGGGACGGTAGCGGTCGGGGGAGGGGGCGGCGGTCGGGGAGGGGCCGGTGGTGGCGGAGGGTGAGGGATCGGCTTGGAAAGGAAAAGGGCTTGGAAAAACGGGAGTATTTTGGTCCAAAAAAATAGTCAGACCCTTTGACCGTCAGTTACTGACGAAAACCGTCAAAAGTGGGGGTGCTTTGCATTATGCTAAAGCAGTGGGATGCACCTTGAATTATGGTAAATTAAGTGGGGTGCGACTCAACATTTCTCAAAAAAAAATTGTCCAGGATAACGAAGAGCAGCTGTAGTTGTTCGGGTGGTGGTGACGGAGAGTAGGTGCTTGGATTTCCACATCTCTAGTAGGAGTTGAAAAATGAAGAAGAAGAAGAAGTGTTAGAGTATATTTGTAATGTAAATATGGCCCATACCCATTAGCCCAAATGTAGACACTATATATATTGTAAGAAACCCTAGCAATAAAAACAAGGCATTATTATTTCCTACATGGTATCAGAGCCTCCAAAAAACCCTAGTCGAAATAAATCCTAGCCGAAATATTCCCACCCCTTCTCGGCGGCAGACCGACGATACAACACCTACCCAACTCGGCGGCCGAAGCACAGGGCAACGATAACAGTGTCATCGGCGGCCGAAGCACAGGTTGGCTCATAGCTCCAACTTCAGAGCTTCTTCAAGAGGCTTCTTTGTTTTGCACAGGTTGGCCGAAGCACATGTTGGCCGAAGCACAGGTTGGTTCAACTGCAATGATGCATATTTAGCATCGAGCAGTATGTTAAGTGTCCACTTGGAATCTTTCAAATTCCAAAAATTTCTGAAGATTAGCATCAGAAACACCAACCTGCATTGATGCATATTTAGCATCGAGCAGTTATTTGTACTGGACACCAACCTTCTCGGCAGCCGATCCGACGATACGCCGCCCGACACCCATCCGCGGTAGCACCTGAACGTGTCTGACGCCCGCTCCAGCGCCGATCGCGTTTGTACAACTCCGACGAATCTGCCGCTGATATACGGGGTCGATGGTGAAGGGGTTGTTCATCATATCGCCGCTGCTGGTCATGGTGTCCCTGCTGGTCTTGCTGGCAGTTTGGCGGATATGATGCATGGAGGGTATCCTTCACCACTTTCAGGTGAACAATGGCAGAAACTGATGAGCTTGCTGGGTAACGACAATCCTTCCAACCCTGGTCCTTCAAACTCTGATCGTCTGATGGGTAAGAATTCTTTTGTCCCTTGGATATTCGATACTGGGGCTACTCTTCATGCGACAGGTTCTCGTGATTGTTTAGTTGATTGCTTTAAGGGCCCTGTCTGTCCTGTGACTTTGCCTGATGGGAGCACTATTGAGGCTGTTCTAAGAGGCAAAGTATTTTTGACTGCTTCATTGGTGTTGGCGGATGTTCTTTATGTTCCGACATTGACTTGCAATTTGATCTCTGTCTTGCAATTGATTGGTGCCAGAAATTGTGATATGTTATTTACTCCTGATTTGTGTTTTGTCCAGGACCGAAGTACGAGGATGGTGATTGGAGCAGGTGAACAAAGGGGTGGACTTTACTTCTTGGGGGAGGTTCCAGCTTTTTTGGCTTCGGTGATCCTGGCATGCAAAGAGAGTGATTCCGAGGTTTGGCATAGTAGACTGGGGCATCCTTCAGATAAAGTAATACAGACTTTGCCTTTTCTCTCTGGTAGTAGTGTCTTTTCTCATAAGGCTTGTGATATTTGTCATCAAGCTAAACAGACTCGTGATGCTTTTCCTGATAGTAGTAGTCGTGCTTTGAGATGCTTTGAACTTATCCACTGTGATCTGTGGGGACCATATAGTGTTCCGTCATCTAATGGGGCACGGTATTTTTTGACTTTGGTGGACGATTTTTCTAGAGCTGTTTGGGTTGTTTTGTTGAAGGATAAGTGTGCTGTCTATTCTATGTTTCTTAAATTCATTGCTATGGTGAAGCATCAGTTTGGGGCCGATGTCCGTCGTGTGCGGAGTGACAATGACACAGAATTTAATTGTTTACGGGATTATTTTTCATCTCAATGTATATTGTTCCAAACATCCTGTGTTGGGACACCTCAACAGAATGGAAGGGTGGAAAGAAAACATCGACATATTTTAAATGTCGCAAGGGCATTGAGATTTCAGGGTTCTCTTTCTGTGGATTTTTGGGGGAAATGTGTTCTGGGTGCATGTTATCTCATAAATAGAACACCTTCTAGTATCTTGCATTTTAAGTCTCCTTATGAAGTTTTATATGGTTCGGCTCCTTCGTATGATCATCTACGTATTTTTTGTTGTCTGTGCTATGCGTATGATTTGAAATCCCGACATGATAAATTTGCTAGCAGGAGTAGAAAATGCATCTTTGTTGGGTATACACTTAATAAAAAGGGATGGAAACTGTATGATTTGGAGACTGGTGAATTTTTTGTGTCCCATGATGTAACCTTTTATGAAAAAGAATTTCCTGGGTGTGGCTCTACTAGCGAGATGTCTTCTGCGACACGCCATACATCTGTTGAGGTGCCGGAAGACGATATAGAGACTTTTGGCGTGGTGCCGGCTACGGTGGTTGAGGCCGGAGTGGTTGCTGGTGGCACGGCACCGAGTAGCGAGGATGCACAGGTAGCTGCAGAAGTATTGACAGAAGAATTTGCTGGGGAAAATACAGATACTACTAATGATACAGGGGATACAGTGTTGCCAGAGGTGCCCGACGAGGTAGTATTGGAAAGAGGAATGAGAAAGAAATCACAGCCAGTGCGATTACAGGATTTTGTGACGAATGCTGTTCGAAGTAAAAGTTCCCCCTTCACCACAGTTCATCTGTTCCCGTCACTTTCTCAGGTACTTCGTATCCTCTAACACAATTTCTAAGTTATGACATATTTACTGCTGGACACAGAGATTTTCTTGCAGCCATTACTGCAGGTGTTGAGCCTACTTCATATCGCCAGGCCTCGCGAGATTCAGGGTGGCGCGCAGCTATGCAAACTGAAATACAGGCTCTGGAAGATAATGGGACATGGAGTCTTGTCGATTTGCCTCCTAGGAAGAAAGCGTTGGGAAGTAGATGGGTGTACAAAATAAAGTACAAATTCGACGGCAGTGTTGAGCGCTTAAAGGCACGGCTGGTTGTGTTCGGTAATCATCAGGTTGAGGGGATCGACTATTCAGAAACATTCTCCCCGGTAGCTAAGATGCCTACAGTTCGGGCGTTCTTGGCTGTTGCAGCTGTGAAAGGCTGGACTTTGCACCAGATGGATGTGCACAATGCTTTTCTTCATGGAGATCTGACAGAAGAAGTATATATGAAGTTGCCGCCAGGTTTTTCGCATAGTGAACCCAACAAAGTGTGTCACCTGCATAAGTCTCTATATGGATTGAAACAGGCACCACGTTGTTGGTTCGCTAAGCTTACTGCATCTCTGATATCCTATGGATTTATTCAATCACATTCTGATTATCCCTTTTCTCTTTTTTTAAGGGGAAGGTAGAGTTGCATGTTTTGATCTATGTGGATGATATGATTGTGTCTGGTAATGACACAGGTGCTTTAGATGCTTTCAAAAAGTACCTTAGTTCTTGCTTTCACATGAAGGACCTTGGTGTGTTGAAGTACTTTCTTGGCATAGAGGTGGCTCGGAGTGCGGAAGGAATTTCTTTGTGTCAAAGGAAGTATGCTTTGGACATCATTTCAGAATGTGGTATGCTGGGGTCTCGCCCTGCTGGTTTTCCCATAGAGCCCAATCACAAGCTGGCAGAATCGACTAGTCCAAGGATGGCGGATGCAGAGACTTATCGGAGACTGGTTGGAAGGTTGATTTATCTATCATTTACTCGTCCTGACTTGGCCTATGCTGTGCATATCTTGTCTCAATTTTTACAGGAGCCTCGACAAGATCATTGGCATGCTGCTTTGAAAGTTGTCAGATATCTCAAAAATGCACCAGGACAGGGTAATCTTTTGAAAGCTGATTGTGATCTCCGTCTTTCTGGTTGGTGTGATTCAGACTGGGCAAGTTGTCCTTTGACTCGCCGCTCTGTTACAGGCTGGTTGGTGTTTCTGGGGGGGGTCTCCTATTTCTTGGAAGACCAAGAAGCAATCAACTGTCTCCCGATCTTCTGCTGAAGCTGAATACCGATCTCTTGCTGCACTTGTTTGTGAGTTGAAATGGTTGAAGGAGTTATTGGTGTGTTTGGGGGTTCGCCAGGAGTCTGCTATGTCGGTGTATTATGACAGTTAGTCAGCCCTGCACCTGGCTCAGAATCTGGTATTTCATGAGCGCAGTAAGCATATTGAGGTAGATTTGCATTTTGTTCGCGATGCTATTAGAGATGGCACCGTAATAGCTTCGCATGTTCCTACTTCTTCTCAACTGGCTGACATCTTCACCAAGCCCCTTGGAAAGCAAGTGTTTGATTCTTTTCTTCCCAAGTTGGGCATTTGTGACTTGCATGCTCCAACTTGAGGGGGGGTGTTAGAGTATATTTGTAATGTAAATATGGCCCATACCCATAAGCCCAAATGTAGACACTATATATATTGTAAGAAACCCTAGCAATAAAAACAAGGCATTATTATTTCCTACAAGAAGAGCATCGACCACTCAACCAGACTTCTTCTTCTTCTGCGGCCACCGCCATCACCGTCGCGACTGCGCTCTTTCTCTCCCTCCCTCTGCTGCTCCTCCTGCAGGTTTATCATAGTTTATTTGGTTTGTTTGCCGAGTTCTCCGCAGAGTTTGCTGCTATATATTAGCATCTGACCGCATTTCTTCCTTCTTCTTTTTTTTTTCCCTGTTGGTAGCGGGATAAGGTGATGGAGATAGTTCAGCCTCGTTGGTCCGGGAATGGAAAAGAAAGGATCTAAGTAGTGGATAGGGATGGCAATAGGGCGGGTAGGGGTCGGGGATCATATTCCCCATTCCCATTTTCGAGTAGTGTTTGAATCCCCATCCCCGTTCCCATTTCCCGTCAAGTTTTATTTTTTATCCCCATCCCCATCCCCGTTAAACAATGCATTCCCCGTCCCCGTCCCCGTCCCCATCCCCGTCCCCGTCCCGTTAGCACTTTCGTGGCCGAATTTTCTCATCTCCGTCTCTCGTTCGATTAACAAATTTTCATGTACATTATATAAGTTTAAAAAATTATTTTCATTCAAAAAAACTACATGGCATGTTAATAATGGTTTTCATAAAATAAATATATATATTACTAGTTAGATCAAGAGAACATATCACTTCCAAAGGGTTGCACATATTGATATGGATATAAGTAATCGGGGTCGGGGATTTATCGGGGCGGGGAGTACTATATCCATACCCGTCTCCGAATCCGATCGGAGATTTTTTAATTCCCATCCCCGTCTCCATCCCCGTTTTTAAATCTCCAAACCCGTCCCCATCAGATAAAAAAATTGGGTCCCCGTCGGATTCGGGGGGATATTGCCATCCCTGGTAGTGGACACTGGGACAGGCTATGGAATATGGAGGGAGGAGAGGATCTATGGAATTGGAAAGGAAGGGAGCTATTTCCTAGAAGGAAATGGTCCGTTTGATTGGATAGAAAATATGTGAAAAAGAAATTAATTTTACCAAATTATTTTAATATATTTTTTTAATAAAATTTTAATTTGGATATCTAATTGTCATTATCTTTCTTACAGAAAATGGTTATTTTTTACAATTGATAGAAAGATGAAAACATTTTTCATGTAAAAAAATTCAATGGAGGGAAAGGGAATTTTAAAGGAGGAAAATGAATCCTTGGACGGCAGGGTAATCATTTTCCTCCCCCCCCCCCTTTTTTTTCTTCTTGGCAATCAAATTTTTTTCTACTTATTTTCTTCGGCATCCAACACACGGTAAAATACTTTGATTCCGCAAACCAAACATAGTCTTCAAGTAGACCAGAGAAGGTTTTTTTTTTCTTTTTTTCTTTTTCCGGGTGATGCAGTACTGAGAAAAGTGAAAATTGAGCATTAATTATTTACTTCTTCTAAATATATTGGAAGTTATCATGCAATAGTGACCTAACACAGTTCTTTAGGGTCTGCTTGGTAATGGTGTTTTCACCGAATTTGGGATGTTTTTAAATTGATCGTTTATGAAAACTCATGCTTGTTAATTTTTTTGAGCCACTGGATTTGGTCGGCTCAAAAACCATCCAAAATCGGTGTAATGTATTTTTGGGTGGCTTTATAAACACCCAAAATCGGTGGGTTTTGGGTAGCTTTATTATTTTATTCTATTTATATCATCACCAAAAAAAATATAAATAAATCATATTTCTTTCTTTCTGCGTTTCTCTTTCTTTCTTTCCCGCGGCTGCTCTTTTCTTTCCAATTGAAAGAAAATCCAGAAACTTGTCTTGTAATTGTCCTTGGAGCTCCATTGGGTACTAAATTGTTTTCTGAGACAAGAATGCAGAAAAGATTTTTTTGATGCAGGGGTTACCTTTACGTCCATAAACCCATATTTGATCAAAAATAACTTTTATATATATGAACATAAAGGTAAGTTTATTATTATAGAAAACTTTCAGAACTGCTGGTTAATGTATTATCAAGTATGAATTGGACTGGTTTAAAAGTCGCTACTTAAAACCACAAAAAATCGGACTCCTCATAACCGTTCATATCCGTTACTCTAAAAATACCTCGTAACCACTACATCATTGGTATTCACATTTATAGTCTCCAAACATCCCAACATCATACTGAAATAATAATTACTAATTATTGTTTTTTTGAACATGGAAAGCCAAACTTAAAATTGAAGTGTGAGGATAATCTATCAAGAATGATAACCTTGTTTATAGGAATATCTCATCCCCATTCAAATAAAACTAACATATACCCTAAATTTTTTTAAAAAAAACTAGCAAATATTTCAATTCCTTTACATGGAACAAATAACATTTTAAGATATACCCTCACAATTTAATCAAAATTTTAGCTGATTTATAAAGGAATGAGAACATTTGTTAGTTTTCTAAAAAAGTGGAGTTATATGCTAGTTTTTATATTTTGAATAGAGACATTTGCTAAAATATCCCTTGTTTATACTAAATTGAAGAGTGAGGATAATCTATTAAGAATACCAACATGACAACCATCCCATGGGCATTACATCGGTGTGACTTGGGCCGGACTGGGCCGACTCGGATCCGGTTTTGACCGGGCCTGGCCGAGCTCAGCCCGGATTTAGGTGCGGGCCGGTCCGGGTAGGCTCGGTTCTCTGAACCTCGAACCCAGCCCAGATCTATGGTCCATTTTCAACGGGCGGGGTTGAACCGAGCTTGGGCCGGTTCAGGGTTGGACCGGCCGATCCAATTTGGTTTTTAAAACCAAATCTTTTTATATGTTTAAAAAAAAATTAAAAATGAAAAAAGGGAAAAAAAGAGAAAAAAGGAAAAATTAAAGAACTTAAAAAACTGAAAGGAAATAAAAAAAAAGTTTATAAAAAGAAAAATAAAACTTAAAAGAACAAAAGTTAAAAAGATGAAAAAAAAAACTTACAGAACTTGAAAAATTAATAAAATGAAAAAAAAATTTTAATTTTAAAAAACTGCAAAAACTCAAAAATAAAATAAAATAAAATAATGTTATAACCATACATGAACTAAAAACAAATATTTTCTTCCATAAAATTTGTAATAAAATGTACAAGTATTTTTTTCCATAAATTTTGTAATAAGAAGTACAAGTTGTAAATTGATATTTTATTTGTAAATGAATTGTAAAAACTGTACAAGTATTTTTTGTCGTCCGTCGTCCGTTGTCCTTTGACCGTCTCTATTGCTCAGCTCCTCCTTCAGTACTGTACTCCAAGGTAAAAGACTGAAATTCCAGCTCACTGATGTCGGCACTTTCATCTCTTGAGTTTTGGGTTAGTTCTTCCACATTAGCCTAATCTTGAACGTAGACGCAAGCTTCCAAAATATCCGGCAGCATCATGTGTTAAAAATTTATTGTACCCTGTCGATTCATGAGATGAAGAACAAAACTAAAATGCGGAAGCGTACCTGAATCCATTGTCTTTACTTGACGGATCTTGAAGCAGACGTCTCTTTATGGGGTTTGATCTTCCAACCCGCTACGGCCCTTAATAACAAAGATGAAATCTTTGTTCCTCTCTTTGTTGATGGGCATACAGAAGAGAATAGAAAAACCCTCTCTTTGGTGGCCGTATGAGTTGGGAACCATAACCCTAATGAATACATATAAATATATATGTTTTGATATTTCTAATTTGGCTCATCATCAAATTAGATTTATCTTCGGTATCTATACATTAATTCCATGACAATTATATCCTTAAGCCAATTTTTCAAATAGACCACTTTAATTTGGCTTAATTATTTAGATAGCCCAACAGAATTAATTTTACATGTGGCCCATATTATTGAATAATTCCAACAATCTCCCACTGGGCCACATATGTAACCTTATAATTGTGGTAACCTTAGTGAGCTCATAAATTGCTATCTTAATTCTTAGGGTATATCCGGACAATCTCGTCCATTAACAATATCAACATAGGATCAAAGCGGCATTCGTCACATATAGCGTAACTAAACCATCAATGGTCACATATACCAATATAGCTAAACGACATAGATCAATCATGGATGCGTAGCATGGAAATTACATGCAATGTGATCAATACATGTCTATTTTCAACTGGTCCTCCTTAACTTTAGTAAGATTAATACTTTAACATAATGAAAATAGATTGAACTGAATTTTCATATATTTGATCAGATAAACATCCAAAATACTTTAATACACAAATCTGTCCAAAACCAAATAGCACCCAAATACATAAAATACAAACTCCCACTATGTTGCCATATTCTTAATTAACACCCATATGAGCAGTATGCTCATGAAAGACCTTGGGTGATAATACTTTTGTGAGCGGATCCGCTAGCATGGAGTTTGCCCTAATGTGCTATATGGACATTTTAACCATTCTGAATTCTTTCCTTCACAACTAGAAACTTTATGTCAATATCCTTGACTTATACAACTTTTTGTTGTTATTAGAATACAGTATTGCTGATTTATTGTCACACCATAATTTATTTGGTCTTTCAACACCGTACTGTAGGTGCAGCATTGTGACAAAATTTCGTAACCATATTCCCTGAATAGATGCCTAACAACGTGCTATAAACCTTGTTGCCATGGTAGAAGAAATTATGAGTGCATGTTTGACACTAATCTAAAATATATCTCCACCAATCAACATAACCTGATGTGGATCTCCTGTTGTGTTGGCATCCAGCAAAATCGGATTCGAAATACCTTATGATCTCCAAAATTATCCGATCTCCTACAAAGAGCATATAATTCTTTGTTCTGTATTAATTACTTAAGTAGTTTGGCTGCTACCCAATGATCCATCCATATTTGCTTAAAATATCTGCCTAACATATGAATATGTACGCAATATCCTAACGTGTACATACTTGAGCATACATTAGACTTCCTATAACTAGTCATGAATGGAAAATCTATTATATTTTCTTAATTTTAAGGCTAATCTTAGGGCACTTGACTGAGACTGAACTTGTCTCCTTTAAAGAAAAGGGTTGTCACCTTGTTTGTATTCCTACATGCCAAATCTTTTAAGCACTTTATTGATATAAATCTTTTGTGATAATCCAAGAATATTTCGAGAACGATCAAGGTATATCTGGATTCCTAATACAAAAGAAACGACACCAAGATATTTCTTCTGAAAGTTATTTGGTAGAAATTTTTAGTGTCGTACAATATACCTATATCATTTTTGGCAAGCAGTATGTCATCAACATATGTAACTAAAGAAAATTGTTTACTCCCACTGAACTTGTGATATACACAATCTTTAATAGTGTTTATCTCAATAACCAAACGAGATAATCACTGGTAAAACTTTAAGTACCTTCGATGAGAATCCTGCTTGAGTCTATGAATAGATTTTGTCAATTTGCAAACCATATTCTTTGGGTCTTTCGACACAAATTTTTTTGCATGCACCATAAATTATTTCGTCGATGTTACCATTGAGAAACACAATTTTAACATCCATTTAATGTAACTCAAGATCAAAATGTGCAACAAGTGCTGTGATTGTTTTAAAAGTGTCTTTCAAAGATACCGAAGAGAAAGTCTCTTTAAAATCAATCGTTAACTTTTGAGTAAAGTCACTAGCTTCAAGACGTACTTTATACCTCTCCATATTGTCCTTTCGAATCTTTGTTGGTTTTAAATGTCCATTTTCAACCAATGAACCTCGTATCTTTTGGTAATGTGACAAGTTCCTAAACTTTATTGTCTTGTATAGACTTATACTCCTTATTTATTTCCTCAATACACTTTTAAAAGTTGGAACTTTCCATGGCCTGACGGAAGATGATTGAATCACCTTCCAATATTCAATAGTTTTTCTCGCGTTCCTAGAGAAATATGACAATATTATCCGAAATTATACTTTCTCTTGTGAACAATCTTAACATTACCGGTTCTTGAGGTTGTTGAGTTTGTTCCTTAGGAATAATTACCTTATCTTGAATGGGGTGCCGCTACTTTGTCGTTGTTAAGGTATCTCAACAACGACTTATAGAGGTAATTCAACATTGTCTTATTGAGGCTCCGAATTCACTTCTTGATCATGACAGATATAGAATCCTGCACATTGTTAAAAGTGATAGTAGGAATTGTAATTGATTCCTTCTCAAAGACATTGATTCCTTCTCAAAGACAATGATCCTGGCTTTATTTCTCCCCCAAACTCAACATCCTCAAAAAATATTATACTTCTCGTCTCAAAAAAAAATTTCTTAGTGTGGGACCGTATAATTATTAACCCCTCGATTTGTCAGCATAGTCAATAAAGTAGCTGCATATAATTTAACTTTGGTCTGTCTTTCCTTTACACATTCAATACAAACATTGAAGTCTATAAAGTCAATGGAATCCAAATCTCATTAGACACAAGTCGTTCAACTCTATTTCTAGAGATGTGACCTAACCGCTTATGTCATAATGAGGCCAAATTTTTATTATTGTTAATTTTGCGTTTAGTACCACATGACTCCACTTGTAAGGTTTTATTGTAAGAAGCAATAGTTTCAAGTGAATATAGGTTATCATAAACCTTAAGGGAACCGTTACCAATAATATTTGAATTTGAAGATAGACTAAACCTATTGTTTTCAAATGAACAATGATAACCAGATTTGTACAATAAGGAAACCAAAACTGAATTTCGTCTAAAGACGATACAATAAGTGTCTATCAAATCCAAATAATAATCGATTCCTAGAAATAACCTAAAATGTCCTATTGCTTCATCTTCTTCCGATTTGACGTCACCTACATAGATGTATCTTTCACCATCAATTGACTTCGGTAGCTCAGACAACCTTGTCTATAAACACTAATGTGGGTAGTAGCACTAGAATCTAACCACCACATATTTTTAGGTACTAAATCTAAATTAACCTCAAAACAGACCAAATTTAGAAATGTATATTTTTTTATACGCCATGCGTGATACTTTGTACATTTTTTCCTTCTGTGTCCTGCTTTATCACAAAAGAACAACCCTTAGTTTTATATTGTTGTTTCTTTTGAGCTTGACCCTTAGCAGCTACTGTATTCATTTTCTTATTGCCCTTAAAGTTTATCCCATTGAACATGAAAATTAAATTCTTATTGGCAGATTTGTAATATTCCGCTCCGCACGGTGCATTATGATGAGTTGTTGACTCGAAGAGTTGCGTTGATCCGATGAAGTATCGATGCGAATCGATGCAAGAGTTACGTTGGCCGAAGGCTACGCTTTTACGCTGGACGATAAGAGGTCGGCATTTTGCCTTATTCAGAAAAGTATCCGCTGTAGGTCCTAAAAAAATCAAGTTACACCTATCAACAAAGCCATAGAATCAAGAAATACAACTTTCAAATGAACTGCGCAGACATCAGATTACGCATCATTCAGATTGCGCACACTAGACTGCGCACACTTTCAACTGCGCAAGCTGACGTGGCAATGTCATCATTACCTGACACAATCAAATCTTCTGACAACTGACAGCACAAAGAACGAGGAGACTGTTCGTTTATTGTGCCGCACAGTGCTTGAGGACAGCTGTACATGCAGCGCAATCTGTTTACAGCGCAATCCAGTTCAGCGTAATCCATCCTAGCGCAATCGAAAGTTAGCGCAATCGATGTGGCGTACTTTATCATGACAACTAACAAAAGTACACGTGGCATTCATGCCATCAATTGCTCGTTACGTGGCAACTGTCTACACACGATCATGCACATTTCAATCAAATGATGCCATATATCCAAGACAGTTGGCCCACGACCAGACAACTGCCTGCGCAGTCTGATGCTGCGCAATCCAGTGCCTGCGTAATCCAACTTGCGCCATCCAGAATCACTATAAGTTAGTTATTTCCAGAATTCTATAAATAGAGTTTCAAGTCTTCATTCAAGGGGATCAGACATAAAGTTCAGAAATATCAGAGAGTTCAGGAGTTCTTGCCCAAGTGCTGCTGCATTCTTCCGAGGCTTTTGCCTTCAACTTTAGAGGCTACCGTCTTCCAAGTTCACATCGTCCAAGGGATAAAGCAATCGTCTTCTAGATTGGATTCCTACAGTTGTACTTTCCCAGAATTCTTGTAATCTTTACAAAGTTTGTATCAATAAAGTTTCATACTTTTGTTTTTGCAAACAAAATGGCGACTCTGCTGGGGACGACTTTCTCCTCCGACGAGGAAGTGACAACTCAATGTGACGTTGCATCTATCGGGAAGACGCAGAAGACGCTGGTTGTGAAGGTCAACCAGACGGACTATGAAGCCATGATCAACTCCAGGACCACCCCTCGCACTGCAACAACTTCTGCCACAAGTAAAGTGCGCCCAGTGTGGGTCCCTAAGAATGCTGCGTAGTCTGTTCCTTCTGCTAAGAAGACTGCTGCACAGTCTGCTGATTCTGCCTCTAAGACAGCTGCGCATTCTAATGTTTCTGCTGTCAAGGATGCTACATAATCTGCTGTTGCCAGTGCACAAGAGACTTCATATGCTGCCCTATCAAGGTGTAAGACTCCTCTGCCCCTGGCGCAGTTGGCTGCCAATCTTTCTGTACAAACCAACACTCCAGCAACTAGAGTGCACCCCAAACACTCTGTAGCCAGAACTCCTGATGCGCAAACCACAGTGTCTGTGGCCAGAACCAGAAAGTCATCTGCCAAAGACTCTCCTGTGCAACCTGCCAGTACGCCATCCACCCATGCGTAAACCATGTCTGCGCCATCCGAGAAAGACAGCCCTTTGGCTAACCTTTCTTCATCTCACAAACAAGAGAAAGACTCAACTTCTCTCCACAAGCATTCTGCTACTCCAGCACAATCCACTGGGGGTAGTCTTTTGGCTATTCCTCCTCCTCTTCAGAACAAAGAAAAAGGCCCTTTGGTCTTTTCTCAAACTTCCTCGTCTCTTGACTTGGAAGACAACAGAGGGAAACGCTCTTTAGCTAACCCTTCTTTACAAAACAAAGAAAAAGGTCCTTTGGTCTTTTCTCAGTCTTCTTCGGTTTTTACCGTAGAAGATCACATTGAACGTGCCTCGACATCAGTCAGTACATAAACTCTTTTAAACAAGGATTCTTCTTTCCATGTTAAAAGAACTTGTACTGATCAGAGAGGTATTCTGCCTACTCCGGTAGCAGAGTTCCAAGTTCTCTCGACCCTCAAAATCTCCCGTTCAAGACAGGGAAAATTGCTGGTATCTCAGACGAAAACCCATGGAGGTGAGTTTGCTGATCTAAGAACTTATCTCAATAGGCCAACTTCGGTGAAACGTAAACAGCCAATGTCGAAGACCAACCATCATCAGAAGCAAACTTCCAGGATCAAGAATCCGGACTGTAACACCCAATTTTCCAGAACAGGGTAATTTTAAAAATATGTAATTATAGTTATTATTTAATGATATTTATTTCATATTATGATTTTTAGTGATTTTTAATTATTTTTGAACTATTTAAATTCATGACTTGTGATTTTGGTGTTGTGACTAGTGAACAGTAGAGACTGCCTACCCTAGAGCCTAGCCATGTGATTAGGGTATTTTTGACATTTTTAGGGTTATTTGAATTTATTATAATTTATTTGAATTTATGGGAATTTTTAGAAATTATTTTGGAATTGTTTGATTGAGGGTTGACTAGGTTGACTTTGACCAGCAATGACCTTGGTAGGCTAACCTAGAAGCTAACCCTAGTTGTGTTTGGACTTGGTTAGGTCATGTAACCCTAGTTAGACTAGAGTTGACCCATGGTATGGTTATTTGACTTAAGTTAGATTTAAGTCATAAGCCATGACTTGTGACTAAACCTTAATCTATAACTAGCCTTAAAGCCCATAGGCCCACACCATGTACCCAAAACCTCACTCTAATCAGCCCATGACAGCCAACCTAGGGTTTCCCACCCTATTTAATGGCTGTTCCATTTGTTCTTGCCTCTTTTAATTATTTTTCTCTCAAGCTTTGAAGAAAGAGGTATAGCCATCTTCCCCAATCCATAACTTTTCCATTTTAACTCCTTTTTGGCTCAAACCACTTGCATTAGATTCTAATTATCTTCCTCTTGCTGTTCATGGAGAGTATTCTCAGGCTTGGGGCAATTTGGAGAGTTTGGCTAACAAGGAGAAACCCCCCTTTTTGGAGATTTTTATTGGAATTTTAATATATAGGTAATTTCCTATTCCTTCCATAGAATTTCATTTTCTTTGCATGATTAGGAAGCCCTAGGTGCCCTCTCTCTGTTGGTATAGGCATTGTTAGGGTTCGTGTCCGTATCGGACACGTATCATGAATAGTGTGCATGTGTTTGATGAAATATCTGTGAGGACTTTATTTCTGATTTTTGTGGAACCAATTGCATGGATTGACAGATCTATATGTGTACATCATGTTTCGTATAGACTGAGCACGGATTCGAGTCGTGTCCGTATCCAAAACGGACACGAACACACCCGCAGCAGCCTTCGGGCAGTGCCCTGCTGCTCGGGGGGCTTTCCTCCTTGCACGCGCCACGTGGCGGGCTGCCACTTGGCATGGAGGTGGGGGCACATACTGACGTACCACCCATCGAGTTTGATACGGCCTTGTGTCGTGTCGAGGGAGCACGGACACGTGTACTGGATTTACACTGCACAGTATCAGCCGAGAAATCGACACTGATACACACTGTTTTCTTTTGACACGACACTTGTGGACACGGTGCAGGGTGACACACGTGTGGCCCTATGCTAGGCGTACACGTGTGCACGGCCACGTGTGACCACGTGGCCTGTGTCGTGTACTGGACACACGTGCACGCGTGTACGACATTGTCAATGCACAGTCCGTGTCTGTGTGGGTGTTTTGTTGTTTGGACACAAATGTGTCGACTTGGTTGGACACGAGGTGACCTTATGACACGTACACATGTGTTAGAACAATTACCAACCTTTTGTTTTGCAATATATTTAAATTTCAATATATTTTGGGTTTGAAATTGGGGTTCACTGATACGCAGTATCTGTTTCTGTTAATTCCATAGTTCTTCCCAATTTTAACCGATTAAACGATGCTTAAATTGATATGTTTAATCCCTACTTGTGTATTAGTCTACTACAAAACTGTTTACAGATTTAGATTGGGTTTTTGTATTTCAATTGGAATTCGAACATTGGGAATAAGCTGTTAACTAGTATAGACTGAGTGTTTTAAATGAATGCATGTTTCAGGAATTCATCCTGAATTTAATCACTATTTTCAACTGAATTTTGATTCTTGAAATTTCATGTTTTATTCCTGGGCATAGTATTAGTTCACTTGGATTGTGTTGATGATAGAAAATCACTGATTTGGGTTTTTTTGCATTTGGTTTGGGGTTCTCCCTTTCAAGTTCAGGAAACTGAACTTACTCACTGCTATTCCTCACTTTGCCACATATACTGGTTCACAAACACATACACATATAATTTCCAGCTTTTCTCTCAACTCTCACACTACATATACTCCAAGATTTAACTCACAGTTCACTCATACCCAAGCTAAAATCTGTTATACTGTTTTTCCCCAATTCTTCCCACACAGCCCCTCACATGTTGTACCCTGTTATCATGAGCATACACACACAATGGCATGACACATGGTTTTTCATTAACCCTTCTATGCATTGACACTGTATATCACACACACACACCAAGCAACATTGATACTAGATACTGTCACTTAATTTCCTGTACACATGACACTATCACATCACTCACTGCTTTGTTTTCCAGTCTCATTGAATCTGAAATGGTAAACCTGAGAACAATGTTTGATTCTTCATTGAACTGTCATTCACATTCCTGTCTTAATTCCTGAGAACAAGTTCACCCTTCACTGTCAATGCACTGATTTTTGATTGTATCCACACACATTGAATGATCATATCACACCCTACACATCAGTCCTTAAACCCCCTGAATCCAGCCTTAAACCATTCCATTGATAGCCCTACATTGCTCCCTTGTATCAGTCCCTATAGTCTACAAAATCAGCCACTGAACCAGCCCTTGTTCAACCTATACCTGTCCCAAAAACCTGTCCTTATCCCAGCCTTGTGGCTGCCCCCAAAACAGCCACAAACCCAGCACCTTATCAGCCCATATAGCTATCCTAAATCAGTCTATTACCTGTCCAAAACCCACTCCTTAACCAGCCTGTGTACACCCCTAAACATCAGCCCATAGCTGCCCCTTAACCACCCTGAAATCAGTCCTTATTAACCCCATGTGCCAGTCCAAACACAACCTATACTTGCTCCCCACCTTCCTGTCACACACCCTTTATTTAAACCCTTCCTGTTACATAGGTTCATGTGTGTAAACACACATGCCTCTCATGTACCACTCCTCTATCACATTGCTATTACACATTGTATTCCCACACAACATTTCACCTTGACACTTCATTCATATATATATATCACCCACTATATCTCTCTATATATGTATTTTGATATATGGTAATATATATATATATATATATATATATATATATATATATATATATATATATATATATATATATATATATATATATATATATATATAACATGTAACTTATGTATATGTATATGTATGTAAGTATCTCTAAATATATATATATATATATATATATATATATATATATATATATATATATATATATATATATATATATATATATATACATGTAGTGATGCATATATATATGTACAAGGTGATAAATGAATGTATGTATGCAAGGTAGGCAGAGATATGTTGTAACCCCCCTGAATTTTCAGGAAATTTTTAATATTTTTTTTTTAAGAATAGCTTGTTAATCTATTTATTTAATAATTAATTAATTATTTCTAATCAGGGTTTAATTTATATTGTAAATATATATATATATATGCAAGATTACTAAATATTGTTATTTGTTAAATAAATGCTGTTACATTAATTATTAAATTATTTATAAACTCTAACCAAGTTTCATATAGATTTATTATTAGATTATATTTATATCAATAATTAAATATATATAGTGTTATTATTCAATTGGTTTTATTTTTAGATTATATATATATATATATATATATCTATACTTATATAGATGTGGTGTTAAAATTCCTAGCAACCAAACCCATTCCTTAAGTTTAACCCTAACTTAGGCCCAACCCAATATGGTCCTATTCATTTGGATCTCCTTCATGCATATATATATATGCATCTATTCTCAACCCTAACCCTAAACTTGCCTCCACACAAACCACCAGCCCCCCTTCATCACCGCCACCCTATCCCTCTCTCTCTCTCTCGTCTATCTCCTTCCCCCCTCACCCGGAGCCCCGCCGTCGACGACGACGGCGTTTCCCGCGCCCGCGTGTAGCATCCGGCGGCCCCCTCGTCGGCGCAACCCCCCCTCGTCGGCGAGCCACCCCCCTGCGGCGTGGCAAGGTAACCCCGACCCCCCGTGGCGCTGTCACGTGGATTAAATCCTCTTTGCATGCTTTAAACCAAGTTTTAATAATTAAATTCTGAATATTCAGATTATTGTAAGGATTGTTGTGATGAATAGATTGATGATTAATTAGATCTAAATGTAGGAAATCATTGGTAAATATGTAGGGGTTCTACCCTAATTTTCGTGTGATTTAATATTAATTATTGATATTTATTTATATTTAATTATGAAGTTTCAATGTTAGTAATTAATTAAATGTGTTTTCTGTTTTAATTTTTATGTAACATTTTGATTACGAATTAGAGAAAACTTTTTACATAAAAAAGTTTGTATAATTAATATAGTATTTTAAAATAATTTTTCCAGAATTTTTATAATTTACTTTATAATTATTTTATGTGAAAAACAGCGAATTTACACTGTTTAATTAATTCCATTTTGATGCTTATTATTTAATTAATAAATAATTAAATAATATAACTTATATGGAAAATATAGATTTAATTATAAAGTAAGTTATGGAAATTTTTCCAGAATTTGATTGGTGTTTAAAATATTATATTTAGATTTATCTTGGAAGTTTTGTATTAATCAAATTGAATATTAAATATTGTTTTCAATTTATGTTATTTATTTGGTTAGTAATTAAATAATACTTATTGAATAGAAAATGTTTGTAATAGCATGTTATTCTGTAGAAAAATAATTCCAATATTTATTTATTATTATTTATAATTATTTGGATTTAGTTGAGTAATTTCTAGATTTATTACATAAGTTGAATATATTATATAATTAATTGTTATTAATTATATAAATATTGTAAATTTTGTGAAGTGATATGATTCTATTAGAAATGTGTAAATATGGTATTTAGAAATTTATTTTATGTATTTTAGATATATTTACGAATTTTTAAGACTTAAAAGTAATTTTGAGAATCATGTTTAGGTTTATGTAATCAATTGTGTAATAATTATTTATTGATTTAAATAATTATTAATTTTGTGTTACTACTGTGAATTTAGTTTTAATGATTAAATTTAAGGTTGGTGGTGATTTATTTGGATTTATTTAGAATTATTAAGTACTTATTGTTATTATTCAACTAGTTATTTAATAAATAGTTTAATGGTAATAATTTATTTTCTGTAAAATATATATATAATATATATTTATTATTCTGATATTATTTATTTTATTATTAAAATAGACTAAAAATGATTTTTAAGGATTTTTACTATTTAAGTTAGTATTATTAGGAATTGTGTAATCATGTGTGTATTAAAATGGTTGGTTAATTGATTATCATTAATTAGTTAATTAATTATTAAATATTTAGTTGTAAATAAATTTCAGAATATAAATGGTATGATAATAAGTATGGTTACCTATTTATTATTGTATAATTATTATTCATAAAAATTTGATACTAGTTAGCTAGTAGTACTAGATTAATTTAAATTATAGATTACTTAGCAATTAAATGAATTGTTTAAATTGTTTAATTAGTAATTAATTAGAGATAAATTTTGTTTAGGATTATTTGCTTCTCGGGACTCGGACTCTACTTTGGACCCAAATACTCAGTTGCTGGACACAGGCAAGTACACCTTGCTTGATTGTATATTTTTGCAGTTAGTTTATGTTACCTAGTTACTTCTCAGTTGTGTGCACGCGTCTAGTAGTAGTGGACTTATCCCGTGTATTGTGAAGGTATGTGATACCTTCTAGCCGGACACCGTATCATACACGATCACTATATGAGTGAGTTGAGAGCATGGATTTGTGTGTCGACTGATCATTGGCACGTGAGTTCGCGTCTGGTCTAGTGGTTGGTACAGGTCTACTTATATATACTATGACGTCTTGCATATTATTTGTACCGCGTATACGGTACGAATATACATTGGGTGGGGAGAGTCTACTAGTGGTGTATGAGAATTTCTGTTTCCAATGGACGCTGGATGCTCGTAGCCCCTCGTTTCTCAAACCGTAGAACGCTTGGTGGCCGTTTCTTCTTCTTCTCCCCCTCTCATGTGCCACTAGAGATGTCTCGAGTGCATTTTACACATAGATGGTTAGTTTACCTGTCGTATGTTGCATGATATATCCTGTCCTTGTTTGGTTGGGGAGATGTTATGTTACATTTTATTCTAGTTATTTATATACTGCCCTGTACTATCATGCATGTCGATTTCTTGTGTACTTGTTACGTCCCTCTGAGGACCTGGCACCTTTTCCAGATTGGGACGAGCACAGGTACCGACGGTCTACGGAGATTGGAGACTTTTGCTGACGAGGACTTCAATGTTGAGCCTCGTGAGTTTCTTGAGTTCTTAGGTGATTTCTGCTAGTGGCTATCTATTTCTTTTCTGGTTCAGTTGTACTCTTTTAGTAGTTCATTCATACATTTATTGGTGGATTATTTTCCACTAGTCATGACTTGTAGTTTGATTCAGAGTTATTTTTATTCCTTCCAGCTTTATTCTGTGATTTTTCCTGTGGATGAGATTAGTATTTACCTGCCTGTATTGTTATTTAGTTGTTACTTCAGCGTACTACGATCGAGTATAGTCCATTAAATTGGGGTTTTTCTATACTTGATCGTACAACTGGCACGCCACGTGTTCCTGGTCCCACATATCTTGGAACCGGGGCGTGACATGTTTTTAGTGGTGGCCCATGCAGGTCGAGAAAATATTGTTTGGTTACTTTATCGTACCAAGCAAGCCTGCGTATAGGATTAGGACTATCGTGTCTCATCCATAATTGATTATTTTTATCCTTTGATCTCGTTTGATTTCGACTCATTTCAAACTCCTCGAAATACTTGATCTCTTCTTTGATTTATATCTTCTGACTCTTTGACTTCCTTGCAATTATATCCTTCTCGATCTAATCTACCGTACCCCTTGCTTGTCATGATTGATAGAGGTTTGGAAGATGCTATACTATATACACTCTTGAGTAACTATATGGCTAGATGGGTTACCTTGGCAGCTAATTAGGTGGTTGAGTCTATAATTGAATTCTGGGAAAGTACTAAATATTGCAGGTTGATGAACACCATATTTTTGAAAGATATAATTTTGCATGAATGATTAGTTAATTCAAAGTTGAGTAGTAATGATATATCAATTTTGAATGATAGTGAGAAAGATTACAATACTCATATGGGAAAGACTGTTAGAAGTTGATTAATAAAATAAACTCGATGATCGATTTGAGAGGATGATTTAAAGTTTTGATTTGAGTTTTTTTTTTAAAAAAAAAAATTTCTATGATTGGTTAGAGAGGATATAAAATCAACTTGATGATTAAAAATTTAAATATTCACATTGCTACATGAGATTTAAATTGGTTGATGATTTATGTTGGTTACCAAAATAGAAGAATAATTTTTTTTTTAAAA
Organism: Iris pallida; assembly: GCA_029216955.1. NCBI lineage: Eukaryota > Viridiplantae > Streptophyta > Magnoliopsida > Asparagales > Iridaceae > Iris > Iris pallida. The sequence continues at coordinate 10,210,511 of JANAVB010009400.1, read as the reverse complement.
TTTGAGGATAGATGATTGTAAATAGAAATAGTTAAGAGTTGCCTATGAGATTTATATTTCTTTAAAGATTGAATATTTTGACCTTGATGAAAAAAAGGGTTTATTTAAGAAGAATTTAAAAATTTGATGCATTTCATAAAGTGATTTAAAATTTGGAGTTGGGTAATTTTAATCTAAAAATTTTGAGGAGAAAAGAAAAGGATGTTTGTACTATAATAAAGTTTATTTCGAGGATCGATTTAGAAATTTGAGGTATTTTTTTGTGATTGAATTTTGTTTGATGGAACAAATTTTGATTGAAAAAAAAAAATTAAGATTTAAATCTTTTTTTTTAGATTGATAAATTTTTATTGAAGTTTCTTTTGGAAAAAAAGAGAAGAATTTAGTATTATGATAATATTTATCTCGGTGATTGATTTAAGTATTTTCATAAGAGAGTTACAATCTTTTATATTAGGTAAACTGAATTAAAGTTGAGGAAAAAAAAAGGGGAAAAATAAAAGGGAGTTGGTGTGATGATAAAAGGATTGGTTGGGTATTTTAAAGTTATAATTATGATTATATGCGACGATCTTAAAGAGATTAAGGAATTTGGTGGATGATTGTTTTGATTTAAAGATTTTATACTGAAGGAATTTATGAAGAAATTTTATTTACAGAAATTTGATTTTTTTTATCTTGATGAGGAAATAAACATAGAGGATGTTACTCTAATGAGATAGAAGTGTCACACCTTAGTTGCCATATTTTTCATAGCCATGATAGTGATTATATGCAGTTATAGTTAAGTCATCGACCCATGTGACTATGTCTTCTTCTTAAAATTTTATCATCCTTGTTCTCGACCCTAAACTAGTATCATGATTCCCTAATTGTTTAGAGCTATAGATGTCTATAAATTTTTCTTGACCATACCCCAAATCCGTCAACCAGTATATCTTCTCCTATATTTTAGTATTATATTATTAGTATTAATATTAGGAATATCTATTTAGTTGTTTGTTACTTTACCTGTAGACATAAACTTGCCACGGTTGATATTTCCTGTAATAAAAATTTTCCTTCACCTTTAGCTCATGCCACGGTTGCCGAGCTAAATGTTGTAAGGATTTTTTTTATTATCTAATTAGTTTATTTTCTTTCCTGATTTACTATTTATCGTGCTGCATAATTCTAGTACTATCGATCCAAAATTTGTTTTCTTAAGCAATAATGGAAAGCAGATCATTACGTCTTATCCTTTTGAATAGACCAAAGGATTTTTTTTTCTTCTCATGTTAGGATTATTATTGCTTCTCTAGAAAATTCTATGTTGTTGCTACAATTTGGTAGGATAAACTTGCTTCCCTAAAGAGGCAGTTAGAGGTACTTGTAGAAGCATGGAATTTCACAACCAGAAAGCCCATGCGCCAGGCATTATATGCGCCAGAACTCAGACAGCTAATCGAACAAGCCATAGACATTCGAAGAAGGACTTTTTATTTTATATATAAAAGTCTATTACATGTCTAGAAAAGATGGTACAAAGGAGAATTTCTACAAAGGAAGGATCCTAGATCTACATCCAACAGCCACCATGCGCCTTCCAGATAGGCGCAGCAACCACCATGTGCCTTCCGATAGGCGCAGCAGTCACCATGCGCCGCCAGTTAGGCACAGCAGATACCATGCGCCTCCAACCAGGCGCATCCTACCATCTCCTCAGCAGCTCAGTGATGTGCATCTCTCCAGCAGCACAGTTATGTGCATCCCTTCAGCAGCTCAGTGATGTGCAACTCTTCCAACCAGGCTCACCTGGCCGAGCAGAGCCCAGTTATGTGCCGCTCTTCCAGCCAGGCTCGCCTGATAAGTGCTTCGCCAAGCAAAGCATTTAACCCTCTGGCAGGAACCAAGGAAGAGAAGAGCACCGCAAATGCTGTGGCCAGGGGAGGCTTCGAAAGAGCCTCCAAAGACCAAGGAAGACCGTGATCGAAATCATGGCACAAGGAGCTTTCAACACAATCAAAGTGGACGGCACCCACTTTGAAGGAAGAGAGAGCCTAGCACCGCCATTCCGATCTACGGCTCTTCCGGAACAACGGAGACGAGGCCCAAACATCCCTATCTTTGGATGCAACATGCACCTTTCGCCTGCCTCGGAAGCCCTCGACTCCGTCTTTTGGATGTAACAGTCACCTTCAAGTGCATCGAAGACAACACGACGTCTCATCTTCACCCTCGGGAGCACTTCGTCAACAGAATGCACCCGCATATCCAAGTTTATGTTGGAATTACGTGAGGGAACGAGGAGCAAACCTTCTCTCCATGCCACTATTTATAGGCCGGGCAAATCAAACCCATGCGCCAAGTGGATGACTCTCCGAATTCTGTGCAGTGAATTTGCATTAAATGGATGAACCGGACGCCTCGAATTCAGCCAAACGGCTATTTATAGCACTCGAGGAGCGAGACAGCCGCGTCATTAAAAGACATGTCGGATGCGCCAGCCAAACAGCATATCACATAGACGCGCCCTCCAGCATCAGGCGCATCACACAGACGCGCCCTACAGTACCCGGCGCATCACAGAGGATGCGCCCTCCCTCACATCTCCATGCCGAGTGGGACAACAACCAATGTGCCCACTCAGCTGTCCATCGAACATCACAAACATTAAATGCTGAACTGACACCAAAGTTGGCAGCACGCTTCCCAAAGTCTGAACAGTGACAGCTTTTTCAGAGAACGAAGCGTCGGCAACGTCAGCATCATCATGACTCTATTCCGACGGCTACTGCCACGTGGCCATCCGCATGCGCCTCTACGACCATGCGTCCAAATCGCCATGCGCCTCTACGGCCATGCGTCCAAACCAGCATGCGCCTCAAAAGTCATGCACCTCAGACCCTTCACTGATCCCTAAAGACAGAAGAAGAGTCTCCAGTTGAAGCTTTGCATGCGCCTTAAAAGCCATGCGTCCCAGACTGATCTCTGATCCCGAAAGACAGAAGGAAAGTCGTCTGCATGCGCCTCAAAAGCCATGCGCTCTAAACAGTTTGTAACCCCTAAAGGTTATGAGCCGCAGCCTCCTCCTGCGCCCAGATCCAAGGCGCAGCTCACCAGATCACTACCCCACCAAATCCGAGATCTTCGAGCCATGAGTCGATGACACGTGTCCTTTGACTCAACTGGTCCAAGATTTCAGCAACGGAAAGATCTTCTCCTCTGCTATGTGCCGGCTCACAACAGCAGTATGAAGAGTTCTTCCCCTCAATCAGGGCGCATCATCTACGCGCCTCCATCAGCAACCTCCACGTGGCGTCCCCACACACCGGCGCATCCTACATGCGCGCATGAGCAGCCAGCCTGCAAAACTATAAATAGAGGGATTATTTCCTTCTCACATATATGGACAACACACAGAATCCACAACGAACATACAAGGAATCATCAGAGAGGCAGATACAGACACTCAATGTCTTCCTCCTCTCAGCAAGCTCCAGCACCCAGAGCAATCCACGCCTTCAGAGAACCGATAACCGTCGTCAGCCGGTCAACGGAGTCAACGCATTACCACTCGCTCCACTGGCACTAAGGACCCAGCTTAAACAAAAGTGTACTCCTAGGACTACATCTAAGTCCTACATTGTAACACTGTTCTGTTTGTATTAAAGTTTTCAATCAAACAATTTTAATGGCAAACAAGCTGGCGACTCTGCTGGGGACCTCTTTCTCCTCTTCCGAGAAAGTTGTGTCACAGGCCGACGACGTGAAGGTGGGCTCCTCCCACAAGACGCTGGTCGTGCGCCTCAATCAACAGGCGTACGAGGAGTTCATTTCTGAAGGAAGTGCGAGTCCTTCGAAGCGGCTACCAAAGCCGAAGAAGATCCGCACGGCCTGGGTGCGCAAGGTCGACGCCTCGGGCACCACCACTGAAGGGGATGCAGCAATCCAGCCTTCCCTTCCTGCTGACGTTCTCAGCAACCAAGGTGCGCCCGTCGATGCAGCGCATCTCTTGGGGAAGCGTGTGGCCGACCACGTTCCCCAGCCATCTCCCTCTCAGGCGAGGAAGATACGTCGACGGAGCAGGGGCGCAGCCAATGCCCCGTGCATCACCTCTGATGCGCCACAAAAAGCCTCTGTCTTTGACAGACTCACTCGCTGTAATGGCGAAGAGATTTTGGATGCTGAGTACTATGCGCCCCAGCGGGCTGGTACGAAGAAATCCAAGACGGCACGGGCCATACGCCACAGACGTACTATGCCAGCAGCCGGCCAGAGGCACGCACTCGTCATCACACGCGCTGCCGATGGCAAGCTGTACAGGGTTGACTCAAGTGCTTCTGCACCAACAACGAGTCGATCTTCGAAGCCCTCATCTCGCTTGGGCGCATCTACTGCGTGCACAACCAAGTCGAGAGAGACAAACTCAGTGGTCTTGAACTCCCGTGCCTCCTCTGGTTGTGCGTTTGAGGTCCGTTCAAATCACTTCAAATGTTGTGGTTCCCCCACTACTGATCGTGATGCCTGCTTGGTATTAGATCAGGTAGCGCAGCACTCACCTGACCACCCCGGCATTTGGCCTTGCCATACGTCTGAAGGGGGTGTGAAGGCACCACTCTCCTCCAACGACCTACGCAACGTGATCACTCACAAGCGCCGGTCAGGAGAGTCGACCAACAAGCACGATGCGCCTCTTACAGGACATACTTGTGCGGTGGTCACCATCAACTGCTGTTGCGAGGCGGCAGCTCCACCAAGACAGTCGGTCTTCCAACGACTACAATCATCGACACCTCTCCGACGTCGCCTTGGGGCGAAGGTGTCAGCTGAAGAGGAGCCAAAGGTCGCTTCATGCAACGTGGTCTCCAACTCCTCATCAATCCGGAAGACGACTGCCAATTCCTCGTCTTCATCCAAAAGCCAGTCGAGGAAAACCAAGGCAGCTGTCTCGACCTCTGGAGTATTTGAAGGCACTCGGTTGAGGAAGAAGTCCTCGGAGAAAGCTGGGGGTAGCCAGACCCTTGTTGAGCCTCCTCCTGAAGAGGAAGATGTCCAAAGCACAGCAGCGGCGGATCTCCATCATCAAGGCGAGATTACTGTCCCTGAAGCCCCTCAAAATGAGGATGTCCTCCAGGACACTGCCGGGGGTAGTTCTGGAAACGAAGAGGTCCTTCAAGACGGAGCCGAGGGCAAGCAGACCCTTGCAGATGTGCCTGTTGAAGATGAACTCCAGAATGTGGCTGGGGGTGGCCTAACACCAGGAGAGGTCACTCCCCCGCAAGAGAGTGAGGCCGAAAGCGAAGCCTCAACCAATCCATCCACTCCTGGCCGTGTCAGGACAGTATACATGGCTGGGGATGATGTCGAGTCTGATGCGCCGTCACAGGACATAGTCCAGCGCATAGACTCATTGGAGGGAGGACTCAAAACCCTCTCAGCCTCAATGCAAGCACTGACTCAAGCAGTGTTTGAGATGCGATCGGCCTTGATCAGGACACCTTCAACTGGTCCTGACCCAGGAGCTAATGGGGAGTCGAGTGTGCCCCTCCAACGGGCGCCCTCGGATACAGAAGCACCTCGAACCTCAGAGCCCTCAAACGCTCCAATCCAGATGGTACCTCCTTCCCCGACTCCTAGCTCTACGGAGGATGTGGTCGAAATGATCAAAGACCTGCGGGAGCACTTCGAGTCCAAGAACAGGCAAGAGGAACGCCAGAAGATGGGCATTCCCCAGCCTTATTCCCTCGAGTGGAACAAGGTGGTTTATCCCCCAAAGTATAAGCCACAAACACTCACCCCATACGACGGGAAGGACTCTCCGCGACGGTACCTGACGTACTTTCAGTCACAGACAGGGCATCTTCCGAAGGAGGACGCGCTCCTCACCAGTATCTTTGTCGGGGCCCTGAAAGGAGTGGCGTATGACTGGTACTGCAGCCTCCCCGACAATTCCATATCATCCTTCGACGACCTGACGCGCCTCTTCCTCGACCGCTTCTACGACGGCGGAAAGGACATGACGATGGCGTCTCTCATAGAGATACGTCAGAAGGAGAAGGAAACGGTTCGGGCGTTCATCGAACGCTTCCGACAGGCTTGCTTCAGGCTACCTCCAGGCATGCCAGAACATGCGCTCCTTTCCGCTTGCAGCATGAACATGTTGCCTGCAGTAAAGCTCTGGCTCAACTCTACTCCCCCTCCTGACTGGAGCTCCCTGATCATCGAAGCTGAAGCTGCAGAAAAGAAGGCGGCCAATGCACGTCTTCTGGGTGTCAGCTTCCCCGCCTTTGACGATAAGGGGAAAAAGTCCGCAGCTAACAGCTCTGGACGAGAAGCAAAGGGGAAACAGGCATTGACTGTTAATGCCTCAAAAGGCGCATCTGCGCCTACTCAGAAACCTCCACTGGCACCAAGACCCAAGGAGGTTTATTCATTCAATGATGACGACACTCTGCAACTTTTTGAGATACTAAAGCAGGGTGACAAGATCAAGCTACCGGACCCAAAGCGGCCTGATGAAGTTGGGAAAGTGGACAACCCAAGGTACTGTCACTACCATCGGTTTGTCGGGCACCCGACCAAGGACTGCTACGTCCTCAAGAATTACATCCAGCGCATGATCAATGCGGATGTAATCTCCGTCGACTATGAAGAAAAGACGGTGTCGGCCAATCTGGTTTCGCTTCAGTTCGGCACCTTGCCGCCAACTACCACACAAGATGGCGTCGTCCCCATCCCTAAGGCGACAATGGAGGTGGTAAACTTACCACCTACTCGTGACAATGTGAGTGGACTCACCCCGCTCACCACATCTCGAGGAGAGGTCCTCTGGGTTCACCCCGACCTCGTCTCCGAGGTGACTCAATCGGAGGTACGCCCTACCTCCAAATCAAAAGGCAGGAAGATCAAGTCTTGCCGCACAGTCTCTTCTTCAACAGAAGAGGCACTTCCAGTGCAAACACGTGCACAACAGAGCTCCCAATCCGGCGAAGCCGCTGCCGAGGTGGTGCCTCCTAACACCATCCCTGAAGAGGGTCCATCTAAGCCCTCAGCAGCCAATAAGCAGAAGCAGGTGGAGGCCCGTTTTGACAGACCTCTACGGAAGGAGAATGCTTCAGGGCTGTCCAAGCCTCACAACTTCGACATTCTGGCACAATTAGCCAGTACACCTGCGCGCCTGTCTTTGTTCGAGCTCCTGCATCTTTCTAAAGATTCCCGAGAAGCTCTCTGCGAAGCTCTGAAGGACGCTGAATCCTTTCTCAGTCAGGTCAAGCAGCCTGAAGACCTCCCAACTACTTGTGCGCACTGTCATTGTGCGGATGAAGTTATCCCAAACATAACTTTCACCCAATAAGACATGCTGCTCAAGCATCACCGACATAACCGACCGCTGTATTATACAGGGTACATTGGCTCGATTAAGGTGAGCCGGATTCAGATCGATCCTGGGTCTTCCCTAAGCATCATTCCGAAGGCGCTGCTATCTAAGCTGGGGATCCCGATGTACCGGCTGGCGCCCTCCAATACAACCATCAGTGGCTTCAATGCTAGCAAGAGCGAGCCATTGGGCAAGATCCGACTGAAGTGTCACATTGGCAGCCTCAAAACTGAGGTGACTTGTTATGTGGTAGATGCCGAGGTCAACTACAACATCCTGCTCGGTCGACCATGGCTGCATGAGTACATGGTGGTGCCCTCCACGCTCTACCAGTACATGAAGTATGTATCCACCAATGGCGTCATCCGGACGGAGTTTGCAGACATCGATCCTTTCAAAGGGATTGAAGCCTACTTCACCGATTCTGACTTGTACAAACCCATTGACGAGGAGGAAGCCAACGACGCTGATGATGAGGCAGAGACGGCAACAGAGCCGGACATGGAGCCTGAGGCGACTCCCGACGCCCCCTTGAAAATCCGACTGAAGGGGAAACCCCCACAGAAGGCGCCTCCAATGAGCATCAAGCTATCAGGGAAAGCGCCGGCTCGCGAAGCACCCCTGAAGATACGCCTCAAGGGAAAGCTACCTCAAACATCGGCTCCCCTGGTGGCAAAATTACAAGGGAAGGCACCACTCACCGGAGGCGCAACCGAGGCGCCTCTCAAGGTGCGTCTCAAGGGCAAGCCGTCGCAGTCATCCAAGGTGTCAGAGAAGGCTCATATAACCCTCTCAGACCCCAAAGCTGTGTTCGACTCTCCTAGTCTGCCCCCAGTTCTTACAGACGAGGAGCTTGAAGATTATATCTCGGCTGACGTAGAGGCACCCTCCTTTGACAATATAATCCTACGGGATAAGATCTCGTACTTTATCAATAATAGAGTGTCTTTTAATTATTCTTGTCTTCCACACTGGAATGCCATGTATACATTAGACAACGCTCTTTGGTCGTTGCAAACACAAATAACGATCGTCTACCATAATCAAATAGTACCGTCTCAAGGAGTCTTCATAGTCCCTCCACGGAGCCGAGACCAAGGCACCATCATCTCGGGCAAAGTCGAGCGTCGTCGGGACCTCCCGTCAATCGAGCCCGAACCTGATACCGGCAGAGTACAAGTCTATCGATACACGGATGCGGCTAAGCACATCATCCAAAAGATGGGCTACGACCTGAAAAGCAACAAAGGCTTAAACTACGGCAAGGGTCGACATCTCCCTGTCCGGCTTTCGATGCCCAATGGAAAGCCACAGGATTACTATATTCAGACTGGACGAGGGTTAGGCTATGTCACGCCGCCATCAACCCCAGAGAGTTCAGATGCAGAAGACATAGAACATTCCCATTCGTCCGAAGCATCGACTTGGGATTCCGATACCAGTATCGGATCAGTCTTCAGGAAAGTGCTGTCAACTAACATGACGTCAGCACAACCTCAAAAAGGTGAAGGCGAAGACCAAGCGCCAGAACCCTTCGAAGAAGAACCCTGGGCCCAACGCCTAGGGGAACAATGGGAATCTCGTTTTGAGCTTCGTGAACCTCCCACCGAAGACGAAGTCGAGCAGATCGACCTCGGGGAGGAGTCTTCTTCCAAACCCATCTTCATCAGTAAAAGCCTGGAAGGAGAAGATCGAGAATCTTTAATCCAACTGGCTAAAGAGTATATCGATGTCTTCGCATGGAGCTATGAGGATATGCCGGGACTCGATCCACAGATCGCAATGCATAGGTTGAACATCTTACCTGATGCCAAACCTATCAAACAACAGCAGCGACGCTTCCGTCCGGACATCATGAATGCCATCGATCAGGAGGTAAACAAACTCTTGACTAGCGGCTTCATCCGTGAGGAACAACACCCGGATTGGGTAGCCAACATCGTTCCTGTCACCAAGAAGAACGGGAAGATACGAGTTTGTATCGACTTCAGGGATCTCAACTCTGCTTGTCCGAAGGACGAATTCCTGCTTCCAATCACTGATGTGATGATCGACAACACATGTGGCTTTGAGCGCATGTCCTTCATGGACGGGTATTCAGGCTACAATCAAATCAAGATGTTCCCCGATGACGCAAAACACACGTCATTCAGGACTCCAAAGGGTGTTTTCTGCTACACAGTAATGCCCTTCGGCTTGAAGAACGCCGGTGCGACATACCAGCGAGCTATGAGCACCATCTTCTGTCAACATCTTCGTAAGACAGTCGAATGCTATGTTGACGACATCGCAGTCAAGAGCCGCCTCAAAAGAGATCACCTACAGGACCTGAAGACGGTCTTCGATCTCATGCGGCGCATCAACTCAAAATAAACCCTGCTAAATCCTTTCTGAGGGTTTCTAGCGGCAAATTCTTGGGCTTTGTCATCACAGCGAAAGGCATTCATGTTGATCCTGAGAAGACCAAAGCCATCCTCAACATGGACCCTCCGAAGAACCTTCGAGAACTTCGAGGCCTACAGGGACGTCTAGCATATATCCGGAGGTTCATAGCAAACCTTTCCGGTAAATGTCAACCCTTCACTCAGCTCATGAAGAAGGGAGCCTCTTATGTCTGGACAGAGGAGTGCCAGAAGGCTTTCGACGACATCAAAGCCTACTTGACGAGCCCACCAGTCCTGGTAGCGCCAGTCACCGGCAAACCATTTCTCCTCTACGTCCGTGCCATGGATCATTCTCTTGGCGCTCTGCTCGCTCAAAACAGCGATACAGGCTACGAGCAAGCAATCTACTATCTCAGTCGAACACTCATCGGGGCCGAACACTGGTACAACCCCGTCGAAAAGGAGTGCTTGGCTTTGGTGTTTGCCATCCAGAAGACTCGTCATTATGTCTCGGGTCAGACAATTCATGTCATTTCCCGAGTCAATCCGCTCAGAGTCCTCATGACGAAGCCAGGATCATTGAACTCCCGGCTGGCTACATGGGCGATCTTGCTAACACCGTACAACATGGTATTTGTGCCCCAAAAAGCTGTTAAGGGTCAAGCTCTGGCTGACTTTTTAGCTGCACACCCCATCCCAGAATCCTTAAAACTCTATGAAGATATCCCGGATGAGGTCCAAGAATCCAACGTCACTGAAGGAAGCCCCGTTTGGCGGATGTTCTTCGACGGCGCTTCGAGAACAGGCCCCAAAGGCCAAATCATCGCAGGAGTGGGGGTAGTCTTAGTCTCCCCTGATCAGCTGGTCATCCAGCGTGCATACTCTCTTTCGAAGTCGTGCTCCAACAACGTTGCCGAGTACAACGCACTCGTCATGGGACTCTAACTCGTACAACAGCTGGGGGTCGACCATCTGGAAGCTTACGGCGACTCAAAACTCGTCGTAAACCAGGTTCGGGGACAATACGAAGTTTGCCATGAAGATTTAATCCCTTATCATGAAGTCGCGTTGAACATCATTTCAACCTTCACCGGGTTCTTCATTGAACATGTCCCCCGTTTACAAAACTTGGAGGCCGATGCTCTGGCTGGCCTCGCAGCCTCATTAGTAGCACCCTTTGGGACTCAACACTATATCACGGTAACAGGATGAGATCTGATTTGTCCCAGAAACAACCTATGCTTGCAGGTGGCTCACGCCATGCCGACAAACACTGGTGTTAATGTCCGAGACTGGAGGTTCCCGTTCATCGACTTCGCTGTCTACGGAATCCTTCCAGAGGACCCGAAGGAAGCCGTCTCAGTCAGGAGACGCTCTCTTCGATTCTACTACGATATGGCTACCAAAATGCTGTACCGACGCTCCTTCGATGGGCTCCTCCTTCGATACCTGTCCAACGAAGAAGCAGCCGAGGCTCTTCAAGAAGCTCATGACGGAACTTGTGGAGCTCATCAACCCGGTCCTAAGTTGCAAGATCGACTGCGACGTATGGGCTACTACTAGCCAACCATGGCTGCCGATGCTGTCGAATATGCTAAGAAGTGCCACGCATGCCAACTTCATGCAGACTTCATACATACACCATCGGAGCCGCTACATCCTACAGCCGCCTCCTGGCCCTTCGAAGCCTGGGGCATGGACATTGTAGGGCCAATCACCCCTCCTTCATTGAGAGGACACCGTTTCATCCTGGCCATCACCGACTACTTCTCCAAATGGGCGGAAGCAGTTCCACTAGCAGAAGTAAAAAGCTCCAGGGTGGTCAGCTTTATCAAATACCATGTCATTTACCATTTTGGAGTACCCCGGCGGATCATCCCTGACAATGGTCCTCAGTTTATCAGCCACATTTTCAGCAGGTTCTGTGACAAGAATCACATTCAGAACGTGGCCTCAACTGCCTACAATCCGGCAGCAAACGGATTGGCTGAGGCATTCAACAAAACTATCGTTAGGCTGCTCAAAAAGGTCGTGTCATCCAACAAACACGACTGGGACGAAAAGCTTGGCGAATGCCTTTGGGCCTACCGCACAACGGTACGGACCCCAACAGGCAACACTCCATTCTCCCTAGTCTACGGGAGCGAGGCAGTACTGCCTCTCGAGATACAGATACCTTCGCTTCGCGTGGCAATCACAAACGATCTCACAGAAGAGGACAATCAACGTCGTCGTCTGCGAGAACTGGAGGCACTTGACGAAAAGCGTCTCTTAGCTCAACAACGCATCGAGCTCTACCAAGCCCGCATATCACAGGCTTTCAACAAAAAGGTCAAACAGAGGACTTTCCAAGTTGGCGACCTGGTTTTAGCAGTCAGAAGACCAATGGTATTGACCCACAAGACACCAGGAAAGTTCGAGCCCAAGTGGGAAGGACCTTTCATCATAGAGATGGTACGGTGCTTACCGCCTCGCCAAACCCAATGGGGACTTGTTTATGATGCCCATCAACGGCAAGTTCCTAAAGAAGTACTATTCTTGACATCCTCCAGACATGTACTTCCTCAAACAACCTCTTTCCACAAACTCATACGCCTCCAGAACCCAGCTGTTCCGTGGCATCTTCCAGTAGAAAGATAACCACGTCCATATTACCTCTGAGTTGTCTCTCTACACCCTACAAAGCAGAATCTTACACTTCGTAAGCCTACGCTACCCTTCATGTTTACCACGTCCACCTTACCTCTGAGTAAACATCTTGTACAAACAACCCCTGCGTTATTGTACATTTATCGCAGAACTTCCACGTCCATATAACCTCTGAGTTGTTCAGCGTATCCCCCAAGATCATTCCTACCACGTCCATAATACCTCTGAGTAGGGAGATTCTATCATTTCGAACCCAATGATTGCCATGTCCACATTACCTCTGAGCAAACATAATGGTTTCTTCAAACTTATTATCTGTACCTGAAAACCAAGGTGCGCAAAAGATAATAGGTCCACACAAATCATCAAGTTCATGACAACAAAAGATGAACACATCACAAAAAAGTTAGTAGACTTCTTTATTCTTCTGAAAAAGGAGTACAAGAAACTACATCATCCCCCCCAGTAAGGGTTGCAAAAGAACACAAAAGAAAAAGGAAAAAGCTATTGTCCCCGAATCTCCCCAGGATGGACTGAGAGCTCCCTGACTCGAAGCTTTAAGTCGACTGCGCGGGCCTCCACCGTCGCCAGGACTCGTCGCTCTGCTTCCTGGCACATCAATTCAACGGACCCAGCGGAAGCATCACTTGCATGCTTCTCATCAAGTTGTTGTCGTTGCTGCGCCAAGGCAAGAGTCCGCTGAGTGAAAGTCGCTTCATCCTTCTTGAATGTTGCATGTTCAGCCCGAACACGCTCGACCTCTAACTGGAGTCGGGCCCGTTGGTCTTCAAGGCGGCGCATCTGGGTGTCGATATCCGCGATATTAGCCTCCAATGCAGCTCGAGTTTCTACCGTCGTCTTCATGGACTGAGACAACTGCTCTACCGCAGCCTCAGTCTCAGCCACCTCGCGCTCCCAAACGTCCACGGTGGCCTGGTATGAAGATTCGATCTCGGCGATCAGCTTCCCCTTCTCCGCCTCTATCAGGACAGAAAGGTCGTTTCGCTGGATGCGTTGAAGTTCCGCGAGCCGCTCATCCAGCTCAATCACCGAAGCCTCCAGAATTTCGGCCATGTGGTCGTGGCCTTGGTGAATACGAATTAGCTCGATACAGGGCATTGCCAGAGCTTTTGCCATCGCAAAACTCCCAGTGGCATCCATCACAGCAGATACACCTTTCTGCAACATTTTGTATACCCCCTCGACGAGGAATTTCACATACTCGTCTGCATCCGCCAGGACCTGCGGCGTCATCGCGAGAGTTGGAGGAGCTACTACAGTTTGCGGACCGGAAGAAGATCTGCCAACTTCAACCAGCGAGGCTTGAACCTCGGCATCAATGGGCTCTTCATCAACAGGGGCTGGACTTCCAGCCCGAGGAGTCGAAGCAACAGAAGGAGTCGGCACAGGCGTCGAGATGGTCCCCCAAGTAGAAGGAGCTATAGAGGGTTCTACGCCCTTACCCTTCTCAAGCCCGGAAGAACCTCCGACGTCAACAGCCACCTCTTCTACCCCCAACGTCCTATCAGCAGTTGGTACCTCCCTTGGCAGAATAGGAAGATTATCACTTGTCTCTTGACCCGTCGCAGCGGTCTTCACTGCCAGACGGGTCTCATCATCGAGTCCCTCAACAGGGACAGAATCTGTCGCTACCTCCTGAATGGTAGCTGCCTCAACTTCCACGGTTGAAGCCGGGGTAGGACTCGACAATAATGCAGCCGACCTCCCCTCATCATGATAAAGAAGGGATTCAACCCTCTCTTCTGTCTCAACTACTGCTGTTGCCTCTGCAACAGGCTCTTGCAGCTCTGGAGCAACGTCATCGGAAGACGACAAACTCCATTCTTCTTCACCACCAGGAAACGGCATGCTTGGAAAACCTTCGGCACTTGAAGCTTCCGTTCTGGCCTTTGCCGACTCGGAAGCTGTCGCATCCTCAGTTTTCCTCCTGACGTAATCTGGGGATATCGGAATCTCCACGTCAACAGCATCCTCCGGATCTTCCTCCATGGGAGACATCATGGTCGGTGGGATACGCACTTCAGACGAGCGTGCCGTCCCTTCTCGCATGCTCCCACCTGACTTTGGGGTGCGAGGTTTTCTTTTTAACGGTTCCTACAAGAGAAGATGAAGCCTCGCAAATTGTGGAACCAAAATCAGAATTATGTGGGACGCCTTTACCTCTACGGACGTTGAATCCGATGACGCCGTCGACGACGGCGCCTTCTTCTGCTTCTTCGGTACAGGAGATTCAATCCCTTCGTCTGTATATCGCTTTGATCGATCGCCCGAGGGTTCTGCTTGAGAGGCGGAAGGGGCACTCCGGTGACCTATCCCTGACGGACGATGCGATCGGGCTTTCACCGGCACGTTCCCGGTCATTGCTAACTGGGTGCCTGCAATAAGACTGGTCTCCCTGTCATATCCGGAGGGCGCAGCAGCCATAGCACAGTAGAATTTGGTGGCTGAGTAAAGAATGGGCGGCCGCGGATCTGGGATGGGCAACGTAAAACGAGCCCCGGTACATCCGGCATTATAGTAATGCCAAGCCCGTGCACCATCCAACAAACTTCCAATATACCCCAGAGAAATACTGGGGTTATCCAACATTATCTGGGCATAACCAAATTGCCGCGCAAAGCGGCTTGGCAAATATGGTTCCAGGTAGCACTGATTCCTGTTCCGGTATACCAGATGAGATAGCCGGATACTCTGCAACCAGCGAAATCCCCATTGAGGCAGAGTGGTGGTACCTTCGCCCAGATCCCTTAGATCTTCGTTGGCCTCAAAGCCCAAGTAGATTGGACCAACTTTGGTAATTTCCCAACCCTGAAGACGGGATAAAACCTTTCTACAAACAGGGACACCAGTATGTGACCAGCTCCTCCGATTGAAACGACGAAGGAGTGCATCTCCAGCCTTATAATCTTCTTTCGAGCCTGGACTCATCACACTGGGATGATGCAAAATCAGCCATCCCATCAAATAGTGAAACGGCAGTTCGGCACGCGGGAAGTTATTGTTTCGGCCTCTGTCATGAATCACATTTCCAGCAAACTCTCTCAAACCTCGCTGCAGGTTACATACCATTGCGGGGAGAAGAGCCAAACGCCGGCCAAAGACCAGCTTCACGGCTGGCAGGATTAAGTTTCGGTTTACCCTCTCTACGGCACCGGATCTACCTGCAAATACGCAATCCCGGAGCCATATCATCAAGTAGGACGTCAACACTGCCTTGGATGACATCCGGTGCCCACAGTGCCAGAAACAGCTGTATGTTGCCTTGCCGCCCTCATTAGAGTGTGGGGTCCTTTCGTCCAGCCGGCTTATTTCAGAACTCACTTCCGCGGGCTTCAATCCCTACGGAGTCGCAAACCGAATCCTCGAAGGATCCGTCAAATCCTGCCTGAAGACGTAGTCCCTCCAAGCAGTCACATGAGGCTGTGTCTTGCCCTTGTCCCTCCGGTGCATCAGATAATGATGGCTTGTCACCTCTTTGAAAACAGCCATCATCTCCGGATCCTTATCCTCCAGAACTTGGATCTCTTCATTTGATGGAAAATATTCCTCGTACGGTTCCGAGCCCCAAGGAAGCTTGGACACTTCGTACATCTCATGAAGGGCCAATCCCAACTCCCCCACCGGAGTAAAGAAGCTACCAGTCTGGGCATTGAAAAGCTCCAAGAGCGCAAGGAACATAGGCTTATTGAGGTCCACGCCTGCCTGCGTGGCCCGAATGGCGGCTGTCAGCCCGATCTCTTTAAGCTCAACCTCGAACCTTGAAAGCACCCAAGTGGTCAACTCGTCCCACTTCGGGATGTAGTGACACCAGCCTTCGACTCTGAAGCTACCTGTCGGATACGTCACCTTTGATGTCAGCATCCGATTTGCAAAGATCGGGGCACTGAAGGGAAACGTATCGTTTGGGACCTCACTGTAGATGCTCCCAGGATGCAAGGCTCGGTAACTGAAAGAAGAACCGGCTCGTGAAGCAGTCAAAGTATCTCGCTGGTTCGAGGAGGCGTCAATTGAGAGGGTACCTCCCAAGGCCCCTCCTTGAAAGGGAGTAAGTTCCCAACCCATCATTCTCTTCGAAGCTAAACGATAAAAAGCCGTCAGCGGCAACTGGCGGTCAACCTGCCGCATGTACAAAACCATGCCTTTGGCAGAAAAGAACCAGTCTTCTCTAATCCTCAGTATCTTCGCTTCGGAAGAGACTAGTCGGTCGCCAAACAGAAAGGCAGGTTTTAAGAAAGTTACACTTTCGGATTCAGCAGACTTCAGTTTACCACTCTCCATCATACTCTGGAGGAAAAGAGGCAACTGGGTCTGGATTTGTAGCATTCTCTCACGAGGTTGGTCCTGTAAGATAGCATCCTTCGCAGGATCGATCACCGCCTCGTCAAAATCAACTCCCATCTGACAGAGAGAAGCGTCCAGAAGGACCTCATTCAACAAAGGGATCGTCATCGACACTGATACAACAAAGATGGAAGTCAGGCAAAAAGAAAAATGTCAAATAGCTTCGGCACATCATCGGGGCGTAAGCCCATGCGCGCTAGCATCAGAGCTTCGGCGCATCATCAGGGCGTAAGCCCATGCACGTCGACTTGCTTCGGCGCATCATCAGGGTGTAAGCCCATGCGCGTCAGCATTGGAGCTTCGGCACATTCAGAGCGTGAGCTCATGCGCGTCAGCGAAGGCTTCAGCGCATTATCAGGGTACGAAACCCATGCGCATCAGCCATTAAACCTCGGTGCATGATAAAGGTGTAAACCTATGCACGTCGGCGGGGTAGAACCTCGGCGTATCATCAGGACAAAAGTCCATACGCGTCCGCAAATCTGAGTTAGGGCACAGTCTGGCCCAAAATCTTATGTGAAGGAGATAAACCCACCCGTCACCTCAGGACGAACGTCGGCCGGAGTTGCAGGGGTGATAGGTGCATCCTCCCCAACGAACTCCTTCGCTTTCTCCTTCACCTTGCCGGCACCGCCGCGAGGAGTCTTGGGAGCCATTCTCTCAAAGAAGAAAAAGTTAGGGTTTTGAAGAAAAAACTCTAAAGAAAGCAAAGGCACAGAGCAGATGAACTCTCTCTCTCTCCAACCCTTACCTATTTATAGGGCTTGATCGCACGCGTGAACCGATGACGTGTAATCTCAGCCGTCGCTTCGGGTTCCGCGAGGAGATAACAACAAATACAACCAAAAGTTCATCATTAATCTTTTGGGTTACCAAGGCGTCATCATCATCAACTGAAAGGAGCATGCGCCCGAACAAGCATGTGCCCAAAAATCATGCGCCCTGACCTCCATGCTTCTTATTCAAAGTATTCCAAAACTTATTCAAAAGTTTTGAAAACTTTGAAGGGGGTCTTGTAGAAGCATGGAATTTCACAACCAGAAAGCCCATGCGCCAGGCATTATATGCGCCAGAACTCAGACAGCTAATCGAACAAGCCATAGACATTCGAAGAAGGACTTTTTATTTTATATATAAAAGTCTATTACATGTCTAGAAAAGATGGTACAAAGGAGAATTTCTACAAAGGAAGGATCCTAGATCTACATCCAACAGCCACCATGCGCCTTCCAGATAGGCGCAGCAACCACCATGTGCCTTCCGATAGGCGCAGCAGTCACCATGTACCGCCAGTTAGGCGCAGCAGATACCATGCACCTCCAACCAGGCGCATCCCACCATCTCCTCAGCAGCTCAGTGATGTGTATCTCTCCAGCAGCTCAGTTATGTGCATCCCTTCAGCAGCTCAGTGATGTACAACTCTTCCAACCAGGCTCACCTGGCCGAGCAGAGCCCAGTTATGTGCCGCTCTTTCAGCCAGGCTCGCCTGATAAGTGCTTCGCCAAGCAAAGCATTTAACCCTCTGGCTGGAACCAAGGAAGAGAAGAGCACCGCAAATGCTGTGGCTAGGGGAGGCTTCGAAAGAGCCTCCAAAGACCAAGGAAGACCGTGATCGAAATCATGGCACAAGGAGCTTTCAACACAATCAAAGTGGGTGGCACCCACTTTGAAGGAAGAGAGAGCCTAGCACCGCCATTCCGATCTACGGCACTTCCGAAACAACGGAGACGAGGCCCAAACATCCCTATCTTTGGATGCAACAGGCACCTTCCGCCTGCCTCGGAAGCCCTCGACTCCGTCTTTTGGATGTAACAGTCACCTTCAAGTGCATCGAAGACAACACGACGTCTCATCTTCACTCTCGGGAGCACTTCGTCAACAGAATGCACCCGCATATCCAAGTTCATGTTGGAATTACGTGAGGAAACGAGGAGCAAACCTTCTCTCCATGCCACTATTTATAGGTCGGGCAAATCAAACCCATACGCCAAGTGGATGACTCTCCGAATTCTGTGCAATGAATTTGCATTAAATGGATGAACCGGACGCCTCGAATTCAGCCAAACGGCTATTTATAGCACTCGAGGAGCGAGACAGCCGCGTCATTAAAAGACATGTCGGATGTGCCAGCCAAATAGCGCATCACATGGACGCGCCCTCCAGCATCAGACGCATCACATAGACGTGCCCTACAGTACCCGGCGCATCACAGAGGATGCGCCCTCCCTCACATCTCCATGTCGAGTGGGACAACAACCAATGTGCCCACTCAGCTGTCCATCGAACATCACAAACATTAAATGCTGAACTGACACCAGAGTTGGCAGCATGCTTCCCAAAGTCTGAACAGTGATAGCTTTTTTTAGAGAACGAAGCGTCGGCAACGTCAGCATCATCATGACTCTATTCCGACGGCTACTGCCACGTGGCCATCCGTATGCGCCTCTACGGCCATGCGTCCAAATCGCCATGCGCCTCTACGGCCATGCGTCCAAACCAGCATACGCCTCAAAAGTCATGCGCCTCAGACCCTTCACTGATCCCTAAAGACAGAAGAAGAGTCTCCAGTTGAAGCTTTGTATGCGCCTCAAAAGCCATGCGCCCCAGACTGATCTCTGATTCCGAAAGACAGAAGGAAAGTCGCCTGCATGCGCCTCAAAAGCCATGTGCTCTAAACAGTTTGTAACCCCTAAAGGTTATGAGCCGCAGCCTCCTCCTGCGCCCAGATCCAAGGCGCAGCTCACCAGATCACTACCCCACCAAATCCGAGATCTTCTAGCCATGAGTCGATGACACGTGTCCTTTGACTCAACTCGTCCAAGATTTTAGCAACGGAAAGATCTTCTCCTCTGCTACGTGCCGGCTCACAACAGTAGTATGAAGAGTTCTCCCCCTCAATCAGGGCGCATCATCTACGCGCCTCCATCAGCAACCTCCACGTGGCGTCCCCACACACCGGTGCATCCTACATGCGCGCATGAGCAGCCAGCCTGCAAAACTATAAATAGAGGGATCATTTCCTTCTCACATATACGGACAACACACAAAATCCACAACGAACATACAAGGAATCATCAGAGAGGCAGATACAGACACTCAACGTCTTCCTCCTCTCAGCAAGCTCCAGCACCCAGAGCAATCCACGCCTTCAGAGAACCGATAACCGTCGTCAGCCGGTCAACGGAGTCAACGCATTACCACTCGCTCCATTGGCACTAAGGACCCAGCTTAAACAAAAGTGTACTCCTAGGACTACATCTAAGTCCTACATTGTAACACTGTTCTGTTTGTATTAAAGTTTTCAATCAAACAATTTTAATGGCAAACAGTACTAGTTCAATTCTTATAAGTTGGGTAGTATACCTTGTAGTCTAGCATCATACTTTTCTCAGGACCATTAAGAAATTATAGTTGGATAACACTGACTATATGTTGGTATAAGTATTTAGATTACCTAGACATAACTTTGTGGGTTCCTATCCCCTAGCTCAACTAAGGTTAGAGATTCATAGGGCAACTAGAAAGGTCAAATCATTATTTGTGTTTTGGACTTGAACTATCTTGTACTTTCTTTTCTTCTGTACGTTTATTTTTATCGTCTTGACTAATACTGCTGTTATAGCCTAGTTTTTACAAGCTTCTTCTTTTCTCAAGCTTGTTCTTGACACATATATTATTGGGTGCACCCACTAAAATGTTGTCTAATCAGAATCGGTGCATGATGGTCTGGCCAACCTAGTGCATGTTGATTCGCTTTCCCTATGATTATTTTATGCAGATGAAGATATAGTAAACTTGTCCTAGGATCTCATTTGCGACCGTTTGACAAATTTTGTTTTCTTGAAACATTTATTCGCATTGGACCTTCAAATTTGTAATCGACCCCATCCCCCTTGAACTCTTCTTTATTCTGCGCCTAGTATAGAATTTCTCTTTATAATCCTTTATTAGCTATGATTTATAGTAGAACCATCTTTCTACTAAGTCAGTTAAGTATACCTTGTATGATATCTTATTTTAGTAATACCCTTAGCATCCTAGTAGCCATCTTAGACTGATTTTAGTCGGACATTTAGCAAATAAAAGTTTTCCTATTATCCTTTCCTTGGTTCATATCATTTGATCCCTTACCATGACTTGGGTAATTGAAGCACAATATTAGAATTTTTCTTCCAATAATTGCACCATTATGATCTAGACAAACCGCACCATACACATGACATTATGCCCCCCATAAACACACCTTTATGTGCTCTATTTTAATAACTCTACTTGTTTGACAAATCTTTCCCTTAGAATAGACTATTTGTGTCCTCTCCTTATCCTATTAGATTTGACCATGCAATATCGATCTATTCCCTGATCACTTGGAAATCCTATGACCTACGCCGGACCTAGAACATATTCTTGTAGGATATGATGCCAGTTTTGACCCCTCTATAAACCCCCAAGTATCGTTGTAAATTGTCTTGTTGAGTAAGTTACAATTTACATATTTACTTTTCATTGATTTTCTTATTATTTCTTCGGTATTAGAATTATTTTAAATTTCGAGGACGAAATTCTTATAAGTTGGGTAGATTGTAACCCCCCTGAATTTTCAGGAAATTTTTAATAATTTTTTTTTAAGAATAGCTTGTTAATCTATTTATTTAATAATTAATTAATTATTTCTAATCAGGGTTTAATTTATATTGTAAATATATATATAGATGCAAGATTACTAGATATTGTTATTTGTTAAATAAATGCTGTTACATTAATTATTAAATTATTTATAAACTCTAACCAAGTTTCATATAGATTTATTATTAGATTATATTTATATCAATAATTAAAGATATATAGTGTTATTATTCAATTGGTTTTATTTTTAGATTATATATATATATCTATACTTATATAGATGTGGTGTTAAAATTCCTAGCAACCAAACCCATTCCTTAAGTTTAACCCTAACTTAGGCCCAACCCAGTATGGTCCTATTCATTTGGATCTCCTTCATGCATATATATATATGCATCTACTCTCAACCCTAACCCTAAACTTGCCTCCACACAAACCACCAGCCCCCCTTCATCACCGCCACCCTATCCCTCTCTCTCTCTCTCGTCTATCTCCTTCCCCCCTCACCCGGAGCCCCGCCGTCGACGACGACGGCGTTTCCCGCGCCCGCGTGTAGCATCCGGCGGCCCCCTCGTCGGCACAATCCCCCCTCGTCGGCGAGCCACCCCCCTGCGGCGTGGCAAGGTAACCCCGACCCCCCGTGGCGCTGTCACGTGGATTAAATCCTCTTTGCATGCTTTAAACCAAGTTTTAATAATTAAATTCTGAATATTCAGATTATTGTAAGGATTGTTGTGATGAATAGATTGATGATTAATTAGATCTAAATGTAGGAAATCATTGGTAAATATGTAGGGGTTCTACCCTAATTTTCGTGTGATTTAATATTAATTATTGATATTTATTTATATTTAATTATGAAGTTTCAATGTTAGTAATTAATTAAATGTGTTTTCTGTTTTAATTTTTATGTAATATTTTGATGACGAATTAGAGAAAACTTTGTACATGAAAAAGTTTGTATAATTAATATAGTATTTTAAAATAATTTTTCCAGAATTTTTATAATTTAATTTATAATTATTTTATGTGAAAAATAGCGAATTTACACTGTTTAATTAATTCCGTTTTGATGCTTATTATTTAATTAATAAATAATTAAATAATATAACTTATATGGAAAATATAGATTTAATTATAAAGTAAGTTATGGAAATTTTTCCAGAATTTGATTGGTGTTTAAAATATTATATTTAGATTTATCTTGGAAGTTTTGTATTAATCAAATTGAATATTAAATATTGTTTTCAATTTATCTTATTTATTTGGTTAGTAATTAAATAATACTTATTGAATAGAAAATGTTTGTAATAGCATGTTATTCTATAAAAAATAATTCCAATATTTATTTATTATTATTTATAATTATTTGGATTTAGTTGAGTAATTTCTAGATTTATTACATAAGTTGAATATATTATATAATTAATTGTTATTAATTATATAAATATTGTAAATTTTTTGAAGTGATATGATTCTGTTAGAAATGTGTAAATATGGTATTTAGGAATTTATTTTATGTATTTTAGATATATTTACGAATTTTTAAGACTGAAAAGTAATTTTGAGAATCATGTTTAGGTTTATGTAATCAATTGTGTAATAATTATTTATTGATTTAAATAATTATTAATTTTATGTTACTACTGTGAATTTAGTTTTAATGATTAAATTTAAGGTTGGTGGTGATTTATTTGGATTTATTTAGAATTATTAAGTACTTATTGTTATTATTCAACTAGTTATTTAATAAATAGTTTAATGGTAATAATTCATTTTCTGTAAAATATATATATAATATATATTTATTATTCTGATATTATTTATTTTATTATTAAAATAGACTAAAAATGATTTTTAAGGATTTTTACTATTTAAGTTAGTATTATTAGGAATTGTGTATTCATGCGTGTATTAAAATGGTTGGTTAATTGATTATCATTAATTAGTTAATTAATTATTAAATATTTAGTTGTAAATAAATTTCAGAATATAAATGGTATGATAATAAGTATGGTTACCTATTTATTATTGTATAATTATTATTCATAAAAATTTGATACTAGTTAGCTAGTAGTACTAGATTAATTTAAATTATAGATTACTTAGCAATTAAATGAATTGTTTAAATTATTTAATTAGTAATTAATTAGAGATAAATTTTGTTTAGGATTATTTGCTTCTCGGGACTCGGACTCTACTTTGGACCCAGATACTCAGTTGCTGGACACAGGCAAGTACACCTTGCTTGATTGTTATTTTTGCAGTTAGTTTATGTTACCTAGTTACTTCTCAGTTGTGTGCACGCGTCTAGTAGTAGTGGACTTATCCCGTGTATTGTGAAGGTATGTGGGACCTTCTAGCCGGACACCGTATCATACACGATCACTATTTGAGTGAGTTGAGAGCATGGATTTGTGTGTCGACTGATCATTGGCACGTGAGTTCGCGTCTGGTCTAGTGGTTGGTACAGGTCTACTTATATATACTATGACGTCTTGCATATTATTTGTACCGCGTATACGGTACGGATATACATTGGGTAGGGAGAGTCTACTAGTGGTGTATGAGAATTTCTGTTTCCAATGGACGCTGGATGCTCGTAGCCCCTCGTTTCTCAAACCGTAGAACGCTTGGTGGCCGTTTCTTCTTCTTCTCCCCCTCTCATGTGCCACTAGAGATGTCTCGAGTACATTTTACACATAGATGGTTAGTTTACCTGTCGTATGTTGCATGATATATCCTGTTCTTGTTTGGTTGGGGAGATGTTATGTTACATTTTGTTCTAGTTATTTATATACTGCCCTGTACTATCATGCATGTCGATTTCTTGTGTACTTGTTACGTCCCTCTGAGGACCTGGCACCTTTTCCAGATTGGGACGAGCACAGGTACCGACGGACTACGGAGATTGGAGACTTTTGCTGACGAGGACTTCAATGTTGAGCCTCGTGAGTTTCTTGAGTTCTTAGGTGATTTCTGCTAGTGGCTGTCTATTTCTTTTCTGGTTCAGTTGTACTCTTTTAGTAGTTCATTCATACATTTATTGGTGGATTATTTTTCACTAGTCATGACTTGTAGTTTGATTCAGAGTTATTTTTATTCCTTCCAGCTTTATTCTGTGATTTTTCCTGTGGATGAGATTAGTATTTACCTGCCTGTATTGTTATTTAGTTGTTACTTCAGCGTACTACGATCGAGTATAGTCCATTAAATTGGGGTTTTTCTATACTTGATCGTACAGCTGGCACGCCACGTGTTCCTGGTCCCACATATCTTAGAACCGGGGCGTGACATATGTAATATGGGTAATACAATATAGGCTTGATTAATGTGGTAAATAAATATATAAATAAGTTGATAGTTTGTATAGTATTGTGATTGGTGTGTGATTGCTAGATTAGGTTTGGTTAGGCCTAGTGAGACTTATTAGACTTGTTTGAGTCAGTCTTGACCTAGTTGACCTAGTTTGACTAGTGTGGTTGACTAGAGTTGACTAAGTGTTGACTTTAGTCTAGTTTGACCTAGACAGCATGCAGATGCATTGTAGATTACTATTATCATCCCCTGTATACATTTTGACTTGTGTTGCTCTAACTAGGAGTCAGGTATCTCATCTCGGACAGTACATTTACTTCAGACATTCAGATACGAGGCGAGTACATTCTTTGATCATTTCATAACTTGCTTAGAATTATTTCCTGTATTAAATTACTTTACTTGATACTGTCACGTTGGTCACACGGATTAGTACTATATGGATCCCTTCTTGAGATGTTATCCCTTCAGGGAGCATCGGGTACTCTATGTTCTGTGCGTTTCACTTACATGGCGTATCATATGCTTCTTTGATCACTTGTGACATATACCCTTATGATCACAGAGTCTTCTCTGAATCCTTATCCCATTTATTGGGTCTATGTATCACCCTTCTGGGGCATATCACCCTTTGGGGGCTTATCACCCTTTGGGGGCTTATCACCTTTCGGAGGCTTATCACCCTTTGGGGGCTTATCACCCTTTGGGGGTTTATCACCTTTCGGAGGCTTATCACCCTTTGGGGGCATATCACCCTTTGGGGGCTTATCACCTTTCGGAGGCTTACCACCCTTCGGGGGCTGTTACATAGAATCATAACATAACCTGGTTGGATCCTTGTATATTAATTGGGGGTACGGGGGAGTATAATTAGCCATGTGAACAATTTCCAAAGTAGAATAGCCATGTACGCCTCTTTAGTATAGCCATGTACAAATCCAGCCGTTCACATGATGACTTTGTACTCTAAATCACTAGTCACTGGTAGCTCTCTACTTATAGTAGCTATTTATATTACAGTTCTCTCTCTGTTTATATACTGCATTTCCTTCAGTATCTATATCTTACTTTACTGAACTGTTGAGATGTATTGTGCTCGCTCCCGTCCTGACTGGACCTGTTAAAATTTTTAGAGAGGATGATGAGGAACCCTGCACCCCTTACTTGGTGTTTGCCTAGATGACACTCGCGACCTGGACCCCTGGGGAGGTTCAGGCAGCTGCTGAGGACGATACCTTGCTTAGTATAGATAGCTTAGACTGTTTTCTATTTTATGTTTAGTTGTTGTTCTTGATTCAGAGTTGTATATTTTTAGAGATGATAAGACTTGTATTTCTTTTCTGTTGTACCTCAGTTGAGGATTTTTTTTATCTATTTTTATCTATTTTATCTTTTCTGTTGTACCTCCGAAATCTGGCCACACAAAACCAGCTGGGTCAACCCCAGAAAGAGCAAGTGCCACAAGGGGGCCACGAAATAAGAACAAAAGCCAGCAATCAGCACAAGAAAAATATAATATTAAAACTAGAATTTATGAAAAGCATGTCAGGGTGATATACGACAAGATAACCATGGAACTATTCCGATAGCCAGGTTACAACCCGTAAACCAAACAAGGACCGGGGTTGTAACCCTTCATCTGAACAGAGCTTGGTTTCCCACCATTTATCGACAAGATAATAATGTAAGAAAATCAAGACAGGAAACAATCTTGTACTAGACCAAAACTCCAAGAGCCAATGGGTTAAGCAAGGGGTCAGGGGAGCAGCGTACGAAAAAGTTACGCACGCTCAAGGAGCAGCGTAGGTGAAAAGTCACGCACGCTACAGGGAGCAGCGTAGGTGAAAAGTCACGCACGCTGGGAGAGCAGCGTAGGTGAAAAGTCACGCACGCTACAGGGAGCAGCGTAGGTGAAAAGTCACGCACGCTCAAGGAGCAGCGTAGGTGAAAAGTCACGCACGCTACAGGGAGCAGCGTAGGTGAAAAGTCATGCACGCTCAAGGAGCAGCGTAGGTGAAAAGTCACGCACGCTACAGGGAGCAGCGTAGGTGAAAAGTCATGCACGCTACAGGGAGCAGCGTAGGTGAAAAGTCACGCACGCTCAAGGAGCAGCGTAGGTGAAAAGTCACGCACGCTCAAGGAGCAGCGTAGGTAAAAAGTCACGCACGCTACATGGAGCAGCGTAGTTGAAAAGTCACGTACGCTCAAGGAGCACGCTTCCAACAGGAAGCGTACCCAAGTCTGCGTACGCACGCTAAAGTGTGCGCGCAGCTCAGTGTGCGTGAGCTAAACAGCTCTGCACACTGCTCACTGTCTTCTCCAAACAGCAAGAACACCATGGATGAACCCAAGGCTTCAAAGCATCATAACTTGGCCATCCGAACTCCAAATCCAGATTTCCTAAGTTCCAACTTGGGTAGAATTGAATGCTCTTCCATTTGGAAACACCAAAACCCATGAAAATCCAACTAAAAGAGACCAAACCATGCAAAATCCGAAAATAGAAATAACTTAGATCTAGAGCAAAGGAGACTTCAAATCACAAAACACCAAGTTCTAATGTTGATCACCTTATCCTAATCTAGCAAATGAACCAAGAAAATAGGGCTCTCATGAAGTGGCAAGGTGCACTTGCCTAGGGTTAGGAGAGTTGTGGAGGAAGGAGAAGAAGAAGGAAATTAATGGTGGAAGTTATGAGGAGAGAGAGTGGTAGGTGGGGGTTATAAAGAGGGGGAGTTGTGGTGGGTTGAGGGGGTAGGGTAGGTTAAGGTGTTCCAATACCAAATAAACCAAACCAAACCAATTAAAACCGAGCCATGACAAAACCCAAAATACGAGAAATACCAAAATTCCACAAGTTGAGAAAAATAAAAATACATGCCAAAATCCAGATACGAGTATAAATACGAAATACGAGAAATACGGGAAATGAGGGTGACAACTCTATCCACCTTAAAAGAATTCTGTCCTCGGAATTTAATCAAGGAGCTAGAGATTGCCACGACAAGCTACACTAAATACAGGCAAGCTACACTAAGCAGTCCAATCATACAATCATACAATACAAGCAAGGAAGGGAAAAATGTAAGGCATAAGAAAGACATTATACCTCACGAGTCAAACAGGTAGGGATATCGCGATCGGATGTCGTCCTCACGCTCCCACGTTGACTCACCTAGAGAGTGATGACCCCAAGCAACACGGACTAATTTAATAGCCTTGTTCTTGAGTATCTTCTCCATCCGGTCCAATATAGACACGGGCCTCTCCTCATACGAAAGGTTGGTACCAACAACCAATTCCGAATGGTCTAGGATGTGGCTCGGGTCCGGAATATACCGTCGTAATTGGGACACATAGAATACATCATGCACCTCACTTAGCGACGGCGAAAGAGCGAGACGATAGGATACATCTCCTACTCGCTCTAGAATATCGAACGGCCCTATATACCTAGGACTAAGCTTTCCCCGCACGCCAAAGCGAATGACGCCGCGGTTAGGCGAGATCCTAAGGAATATATGGTCGCCGACAGCAAATTCTAAGGGACGTCGATGAGCATCGGCCCAATGGCGCTGGCGGTCCTGGGCAACTCGGAGGTGATCTCTGACCTTCCTGACCACTTCAACCGTCTGGGCAATCATCTCTGGACCAAGCATCTGCCTCTCTCGGATATCGTCCCATGCTAGCGGGGATCTGCACTTCCTGCCATAAAGAGCCTCGAAGGGTGCCATCTGGATACTGGCCTGATAACTGTTGTTGTACGAGAATTCCACCAGGTGCAGATGATTCTCCCATGAACCACCGAAGTCAAGGGTACAGGATCTCAACATATCTTCAAGAGTCTGGATTGTGCGCTCTGATTGACCATCCGTCTGCGGGTGATAAGCTGAGCTGAATTGAAGGCGAGTCCCCAAACTCTTCTGCAAGCTGTGCCAAAAGTATGATATGAATCTTGAATCCCTGTCCGAGGTGATGCTGACTGGCACACCGTGAAGCCTGACGATCTGCCTGAGGTACATCTCCGCTAGCTGTGCCGTCGACTGTCCAACTCTGAATGGAAGAAAATATGCCACCTTGGTAATCCTGTCCACAATTACCCAAATAGCATCTCTGCCGGCCGGAGATCTGGGCAATCCGGTCACGAAATCCATGGTTATATGCTTCCATTTCCATTCTAGGATCGGTAAAGGTTGAAGAAGTCCAGCGGGCCTCTGATGTTCAGCTTTAACCTGTTGGCAAACCAAACACCGAGAGACAAACCGGGCTATCTCCCTCTTCATGCCATTCTACCAGAAATGCTGACGAATATCACGGTACATCTTCGTACCACCCGGATAAATAGAATATTGTGAACTGTGGGCTTCTGCCATGACTTCCTATCTGATATCTCCACTGGGTACACAAAGACGAGTGCCGTGTCGAAGTGTACCGTCTTTATGGATACATAACTCTGGCCTTCTTCCTGCTTCACACTCTGCTCTGAGTCGCTGGATCATGGAATCTGTTGACTGTGCCACCCGGATTCTCTCAACTATGCTGGACTGAACCTGTAGGCTGGCCATCAATGCCACGCTAGTTGGAAGAACCACTTCAATTCCCATCTTCTGAAGATCTGCCAATAAATCTGGTTGTACCGTCAGGAAATAAACTCCGGCTCTCCTGCTCAATACATCTGCTACAACGTTGGCCTTCCCGGGATGATACTGCAAATCTATATCATAGTCCACCAATAGCTCGAGCCATCTTCTCTGTCGCATATTAAGGTCCTTCTGGGTGAAAATATACTTCAGGCTCTTATGATCAGTAAAGATCTCCACTCTATCTCCGTACAAGTTGTGTCTCCACAACTTCAAAGCAAACACTACCGCCGCCAATTCCAAGTCGTGGGTCGGGTAATTCTTCTCATGATCACGTAGTTGACGTGACGCATAAGATATTACCTTCCCATGCTGTATCAAGACACACCCCAATCCTCTGCCTGAAGCATCGCAATAAACTGTGAATCCTCCGGTCCCATCTGGAAGGGTGAGAATGGGAGCCGTTATCAAACCTCACTTCAACTTCTCAAATGATTCCTGACACTCTGCTGTCCAAACAAACGGCACATCCCTGCGGGTCAACTGGGTCATCGGTGCTGAAATCTTTACGAAATCTGAAATGAACCGCCGATAGTAGCCGGCCAATCCAAGGAAGCTACGAACCTCTGCCACTGAGCTGGGTACCGGCCATGACTCGATAGCCACAATCTTCTGGGGATCCACTTCCACTCCTCCTCGGGTAATGATGTGACCCAAGTATGATATGCGATCGAGCCAGAACTCGCATTTACGGAACTTGGCGTACAACTGATGCTCTCTAAGCGTCTAGAGGACGACTCTGAGATGCTGCTCATGCTCTGCTTTACTCTTGCTGTAGACCAGGATGTCATCTAGGAACACGATCACAAATTGGTCCAAGTAAGGCAAGAAAATACGATTCATGAGGTCCATGAATACGGCCGGCGCATTGGTCGCTCCAAAGGGCATAACAAGGAACTCCTAATGTCCATACCTCGATCTGAATGCTGTCTTCGGGATGTCCTGCTCTCTGACTCTGATCTGGTGGTATCCTGACCGCAAGTCGATCTTCGAGAACACTAAAGCCCCTCTGAGCTGATAAAACAAGTCATCTATCCTCGGAAGAGGGTATCTGTTCTTGATTGTCACCGAATTCAAGGTACGATAATCAACACATAGCCTGGACGTACCATCCATCTTTTTCATAAGAAGCATCGGGGCTTCCCAAGGCGATCCACTTGTACGGATGAATCCCTTGGTCCTCAGTTCTTCAATCATCTTGTACAAAATCTCCAACTCTGAAGGTGCCATCCTGTAGACTCGCTCTGATACTGGTGCTGTCCCGGGAATCAAGTCTATAGTGAACTCAATCTCCCGTTCCGGCGGTATCCCTGAAAGCTCCTCTGGAAAGACATCTGGAAACTCTTCAACTATCCGGGGTAACTGTACTGCTGCTACTGCCATCCGCAATGCTGGGGAAGATGGCTCCACTGCGCCTCTGGAAAACGAAAACTCTGGCTCGCCGGGGATACTAAAGACAACTCTGCCAATATGGCAGTCTATCCTAGTATACTGGTTCTTCAACCAATCCATGCCTAGGACTACATCATAGTCTGCCATAGGAAACTCTATGAATCTAGCGGGGAACTCCCTACCGCTAACTACGATCCGACACGAAGAAAATACACGATCTACTCCCACAAGGCCATTACCAGTAAGTATATTGAGCCTCACTGATAATGACTCGGGCTCTAATCATATCCGTGTCGCGAATCGTACAGACATAAATGAATGCGATGCACCAGAATCAAATAATACAGACGCTGGAGAGGAGTTGACGAGAATAGTACCTGCCACTACCTCACCTGGTGCAACTTCTTCTTCCATAGCCATCATCATGGCCTGACCTTGTCCTCTGGCTGCTGGTCCCCTCTACTGGAAACCTCTCTGCCTATTCTGGGTCTGAGCTTAGGCTTGTGCATACTGCTGGGGGTGCTGCTGCTGGAATGCCTGAGACTGAGGCGGCAAGGGCCTCAAAGACTGATACTGCTGCTGCTGAACTGGTGCTGGGGCCGGTCCTCTCACCGAAGAGCTAGAAGGGTTGGATGCTGATGAACCACCCCTATTCGGACAAGCCCCTATCCTATAATCTACCGCTCCACAAGCCATGCACAATCCCTGCGCCCTGCGACAATCCGCCACTACATGGCCTGGCTTCCCGCAATGAGAATATCCCATCACGAAAGTCTGCTTCTGCTTCTGCTGCTGCGGGTACGTCGTGGTCGAATGCTGAACCGACGTTACTGAGGCCGCCCGCCTCGGAGTTCTAATGGTCAATCCCCTAGCTGCCGGGGCTGGAGCTGATGATTGGTGCATCTGACTGTGGGACCGCTTCCTACTTTCGGTCCTATCCACGATCCTCTGGGAGGTGTAATCAGGCCTCCTAGCTGCTCTCAAGACTGCATCGAACGTCTGGTGCTCGAACTGCTCAACCGCCAACAAGATCTCCAAATGCAGTCCCTGCTGGAATCGCTGGGCCCTACCAAACTCGGTCGCCACCAAGGTGGGGGCAAACCTACTGAGCCTAGAAAACTCCGATGCATAACTGTCGACTGTTCTGCCTCCTTGCTTCAAGTTGGTAAATCTGGTCTGCAGGTCGTACCGAGCCACAGCATCGAAATACTTCGTCTGGAATCTCTCTCTAAACACTGCCCAAGCAATGGGTGCCACTAATCCCATGGCTTGCGCCGCCCACCAACTGCGAGCCAAGTCCAACAACTGCAGGCGTACCACCGCCACCTTCTCATTCTCGGGTGTCCTAGCTGCTTCCAGAATCACCTCGGTATCCTGAAGCCATGCATCCGCGGCAATCGCATCCTCGGTGCCGTCGAAGAAAGGAGGGTTCAAGCGCTTGAAGCTGTTAGCCGCCTGGTTCCCTGGATGTCCGCCTCGGGTCAAAGCATCTTGAACTGTCTGGTGCAGGGCGTCGCTTCGACGATCGTGGGAAGCTATCAAGGTTCTGATGAGGCCTACTAAGGTACCATCATCTAGCTCTGTGGGCTGGACGGGCCGAACTGGTGACTCTCCTCCAGTAGGTATCACTCTGGAGGCGACTCCGGAATGCTGGACTTGATCTCCAGGTTGCTGCTGGCCCACGGGAGGTGCTCCTCCTTGCTGATCGGCAGGTTCAGGTACAGTGCCGCTGAGGAAGACGACACAGAAAAACAATAAGAAAGGACCAGGACAGATCAACGATGCAAGTATGTAATCAGGGCAAGAATTTTAGGGATTTGAAAATACGGGCGGAGATCAAGGACGAATACTGATTGAGATATTTATTCGGTAAACCCTCATATTTCTTGATTGACAAGACCTGCATGGGCCACCACTTAAACCGTGTCACGCCCCAGAACCAGAATACTGGAGAGCGGGGGCAGACACAGCCAGCTACGTATATTGAAATGGAAACCACCTCGATATACGGTCACGACTGTCTAGAAATATGAGGGTTTACTACAAGCCAACAGTCTCTTATGGTCATGAACAAGCCTAATGTCTCGATCACAAGCAAGTAAGTCAGGTCGCAAGATGTATGATCATTAAATATACAATAATAAGGTGTCCCAAATATCACATATTCAGCTGATCATGAAGCTAGTAATTACAAAATGTTAGGACTAGCAAGAGTTAAGTCGTACATGATCAACCCTAGGATTTGTTAATCATATTTACAGCCCGTAGGCAGATAGTAAGTAAAAGTGCATCGAGCTAACAGGTGCTCGTCGGCTAAACGCCTCAAAAGAATAACTTTACAATAGAGTGAGCGAAACAAAATAGAAAACCCACTCGTAGCCCGGGTTCCTTCTAGTCGCCACCATCAGGCTGGAAGCTTGGTAGATCCTCGGGAGCTGCTCCGAAATCTGGCCACACAAACCAGCTGGGTCAACCCCAGAAAGAGCAAGTGCCACAAGGGGGCCACGAAATAAGAACAAAAGCCAGCAATCAGCACAAGAAAAATATAATATTAAAACTAGAATTTACGAAAAGCATGTCAGGGTGATATACGATGAGATAACCATGGAACTATTCCGATAGCCAGGTTACAACCCGTAAACCAAACAAGGACTGGGGTTGTAACCCTTCATCTGAACAGAGCTTGGTTTTCCACCATTTATCGGCAAGATAATAATGTAAGAAAATCAAGACAGGAAACAATCTTGTACTGGATCAAGACATGGCTAAACTGGTTATACCTTATTCAATCAATCACGGCCAAGCAGATCCTACGGCTTACTACTTTAACTAACTAGGGTTATCACAGGCCAAATTACTAACAAGATGCAGTGAGATTGTTCCACAGCCACAAGCCCTGCAGACCATCCAGGCTACCCAGGACGAAAGATTAGGGTTGAATTCAGGTGGGTACATCGTCCAGGAGATACTTGTACCCTTAGGTGACTTAGAGGGTGCAACACGCGACGGTGTGCTGGAAATGTGCCCTACTCGACGGCAGGCTACAGATCCCAAGAGCGCCCAGGTAACGGGATTGCCTGTAGCTTTGTCAATCTCTTCATGAATACTGTGTTATTCTAGTTATTAATCTTAATCCATTTTAGTAGGTACTCCTGACCGTGGTACCTAGGAGTCCCATCCTAGACATGATGCAAGACAGGACAAGTGGATTTAACAAGCAAGCAAGAAAGAACCACCCACGGTGTCAAGGCAAGTCAAGTTAAGTTATCAAGATAAATCATGTCAGGGTACTTGTCGGGAGTGAGCCACGACGGGCCACTATCATGTCAGGTTGGTCATGTCAGGAGTGCACCACTACGGGTCACTGTCGTGTTATGTTAGTTCCTTGTCATACCATGCCATGTTCAATAGTCATTCCAAACATATTAAGTAAAATCAAGTTCATGACAAAAGGCGTAAGGATATAAAATGGGCGTAAAATATCTAATAAAATATCAATATATAGGGCTATAGAAGAGCCAAGCTTAAAGAAATAAGACCAAAACTCCAAGAGCCAATGGGTTAAGCAAGGGGTCAGGGGAGCAGCGTACGAAAAAGTTACGCACGCTCAAGGAGCAGCGTAGGTGAAAAGTCACGCACGCTGGGAGAGCAGCGTAGGTGAAAAGTCACGCACGCTACAGGGAGCAGCGTAGGTGAAAAGTCACGCACGCCGGGAGAGCAGCGTAGGTGAAAAGTCACGCACGCTACAGGGAGCAGCGTAGGTGAAAAGTCACGCACGCTCAAGGAGCAGCGTAGGTGAAAAGTCACACACGCTACAGGGAGCAGCGTAGGTGAAAAGTCACGCATGCTCAAGGAGCAGCGTAGGTGAAACGTCACGCACGCTACAGGGAGCAGCGTAGGTGAAAAGTCACGCACGCTACAGGGAGCAGCGTAGGTGAAAAGTCACGCACGCTCAAGAAGCAGCGTAGGTGAAAAGTCACGCACGCTCAAGGAGCAGCGTAGGTGAAAAGTCACGCACGCTACAGGGAGCAGCGTAGGTAAAAAGTCACGCAAGCTCAAGGAGCAAGTTTCCAACAGGAAGCGTACCTAAGTCTGCGTACGCACGCTAAAGAGCGCGCGCAGCTCAGTGTGCATAAGCTAAACAGCTCTGCACACTGCTCACTGTCTTCTCTAAATAGCAAGAACACCATGGATGAACCCAAGGCTTCAAAGCATCATAACTTGGCCATCCGAACTCCAAATCCAGATTTCCAAAGTTCCAAATTGGGTAGAATTGAATGCTCTTCCACTTGGAAACACCAAAACCCATGAAAATCCAACTAAAAGAGACCAAACCATGCAAAATCTGAAAATAGAAATAACTTAGATCTAGAGCAAAGGAGACTTCAAATCACAAAACACCAAGTTCTAATGTTGATCACCATGTCCTAATCTAGCAAATGAACCAAGAAAATAGGGCTCTCATGAAGTGGCAAGGTGCACTTGCCTAGGGTTAGGAGAGTTGTGGAGGAAGGAGAAGAAGAAGGAAATTAATGGTGGAAGTTATGAAGAGAGAGAGTGGTAGGTGGGGGTTATAAAGAGGGGGAGTTGTGGTGGGTTGAAGGGGTAGGGTAGGTTAAGGTGTTCCAATACCAAATAAACCAAACCAAACCAATTAAAACCGAGCCATGACAAAACCCAAAATACGAGAAATACCAAAATTCTACAAGTTGAGAAAAATAAAAATACATGCCAAAATCCAGATACGAGTATAAATATGAAATACGGGAAATACGGGAAATGAGGGAGGCACACAGATACCAGCAGGATTACAGATCGAGGCAGCCGCCAGTCAGATGTAGGACTTGGCCCGTACCTGGTACCAGACGGACCCGAGGGTTGGTACAGCCGGTCAGACTTGGGCAGCGTTCAAGAAACTGTTCAAAGAGAAATTCTTTCCCGATACTGCACTCCGTGCTTTGGAGGCGCAGTTCGAGAGTTTGGTTCAGGAGAACCAGACCGTTGAGGAGTACGCTGGAGAGTTCAGCCGTTTGAGCAGATTCATCGAGGATCTTACCGAGGTCGGGAAGGCGAGAAGGTTTCGCAGGGGTTTGATCGGAGAGATCAAGTCATATACCAAGAGCGATCACGATGCCACTTTCGAGCAAATGCTGGTAGGCGCCATGACAGCGGAGAACGATCTTGGGCTGAAGGAGAAGAGGATGCGAGACACTCAGGGAGCTAGTGGCAGTGCAGGCCCGGCCAAGAGGCCCCACCTGCAGATTCAGCAGCAGTATCCGCATCAGATGCCCCACTTACAGATTCAGCCGCAGTATCCGAAGCAGATGCTACCCCTACAGTTTCAACAGCAGCTGCTACTTTTACAGTTTCAGCAGCAGTACCAGCAGCCGAGGGTCTACCTTTAGTAGCGGCAGTTTCAGGACCGCGTACCCTTCCAGTAGGCACAACAGCCGCAGAGACAGCAGCAGACCCCTGGACAGCAGCTTGTTATCATTTGCCCTTTTTGCAAGAGACCAGGGCACGATTGGAGCGAATGCCGAAAGAGGCTGGGCAGATGTTTGCTTTGCGAAGGATCCGATCATCGTCTGAGAGAGTGTCCCGAGTCATCGGGACAGACGGTTTAGGGAGCAGAAGCTAGGGCTCCGGTAGGCCAACAGAGGGGATTACCCTTACCGACTAAGCAGCAGAGGTACATGCAGCATCAGCAGCAGGCCAGGAGGGGCCAGCAAGGGCGAGCTTTTGCCAGGACAGTCGAGGATGCTCAGGCCGTTGGAGATCTAGTTGCAGGTTCCGTTCTTTTTGACTCAAATTCTGCAATTGCCTTTTATAACTGCCTTGAAATTTTGATCTCCTCTGTTCCTTGTTGATTTATCAATTTTGTCCTGTTGTTCTTAAGTTATGTTTGATTTCTTCTGAGATAAATCATATGGGCTAGGTCATCCAGTTATGGAATCTAGAATCTTCGATAGTCGTGTTTAGCTGGCATAGTGAGGACATATAGTCAGATTTAGGATGTATTTCTTGGGTATGGGAATTTAAGGTTTTCGCTGCCAAGCATGCGACAATGCAAAAATTTTAAATACCACGATTCTAGAGGTATGTGCCTTAGTCGAGGACTCTGTGATTATCGTAGCCTTACTCACTAGCACGACAAAGATTCTGAGTATCATGATTTTGGACAGACGTATATGATTATCTGACGGTATGTTTAAAACTTTGATTGTGGGGTGTTTGACCTAGAAGGACTGCTACCATCTTAATTTCGAGGACGAAATTTTTATAAGTTGGGTAGGATTGTAACACCCAGTTTTCCAGAAGAGGGTAATTTTGAAATTTTGTAATTATAGTTATTATTTAATGATATTTATTTTATATTATGATTTTTAGTGATTTTTAATTATTTTTGAACTATTTAAATTCATGACTTGTGATTTTGGTGTTGTGACTAGTGAACAGTAGAGACTGCCTACCCTAGAGCCTAGCCATATGATTAGGGTATTTTTGACATTTTTAGGGTTATTTGGATTTATTATAATTTATTTGAATTTATGGGAAATTTTAGAAATTATTTTGGAATTGTTTGATTGAGGGTTGACTAGGTTGACTTTGACTAGCAATGACCTTGGTAGGCTAACCTAGAAGCTAACCCTAGTTGTGTTTGGACTTGGTTAGGTCATGTAACCCTAATTAGACTAGAGTTGACCCATGGTATGGTTATTTGACTTAAGTTAAATTTAAGTCGTAAGCCATGACTTGTGACTAAACCTTAATCTATAACTAGCCTTAAAGCCCATAGGCCCACACCATGTACCCAAAACCTCACCCTAATCAGCCTATGACAGCCAACCTAGTATTTCCTACCCTATTTAATGGCTCTTCCATTTGTTCTTGCCTCTTTTAATTATTTTCCTCTCAAGCTTTGAAGAAAGAGGTATAGCCATCTTCTCCAATCCATAACTTTCTCATTTTAACTCCTTTTTGGCTCAAACCACTTGCATTAGATTCTAATTATCTTCCTCTTGCTGTTCATGGAGAGTATTCTCAGGCTTGGGGCAATTTGGAGAGTTTGGCTAACAAGGAAAAACCCCCCTTTTTGGAGCTTTTTATTGGAATTTCAACATATAGGTAATTTCCTATTCCTTCTATAGAATTTTGTTTTCTTTGCATGATTAGGAAGACCTAGGTGCCCTCTCTCTGTTGGTATAGGCATTATTAGGGTTCGTGTCCAATACGTGTCCGTATCGGACACGTATCATGAATAGTGTGCATGTGTTTGATGAAATGTCTGTGAGGAATTTATTTCTGATTTTTGTGGAACCAATTGCATGGATTGACAGATCTATATGTGTACATCATGTTTCGTATAGATTGAGCACGGATTCGAGTCGTGTCCGTGTCCAAAACGGACACCAATACGCTCGCAGCAGCCTACGGGCAGTGCCCTGCTGCTCGGGGGGCTTTCCTCCTTGCACGCATCACGTGGCAGGCTGCCACTTGGCATGGAGGTGGGGGCACACACTGACGTGCCACCCATCGTGTTTGACATGGCCTTGTGTCGTGTCGAGGAAGCACGGACACGTGCACTGGATTTATACTGCACAGTATCAGCCGAGAAATCGACACTGATACACACTGTTTTCTTTTGACACGACACTTGTGGACACGGTGCAGGGTGAAACATGTGTGGCCCTATGCTAGGCGTATACGTGTGCACGGCCACGTGTCACCACGTGGCCTGTGTCGTACACTGGACACACGTGCACGCGTGCACGACACTGTCAATGCACAGTCCGTGTCTGTGTGGGTGTTTTGTTGTTTGGACACAAATATGTCGACTTGGTTGGACACGAGGTGACCTTGTGACACGTACACATGTGTTAGAACAATTACCAACCTTTTTTTTGCAATATATTTGAATTTCAATGTATTTTGGGTTTGAAATTGGGGTTCACTGATACGCAGTATCTGTTTCTGTTAATTCCATAGTTCTTCCCAATTTTAACCGATTAAACGATGCTTAAATTGATATGTTTAATCCCTACTTGTGTATTAGTCTACTACAAAACTGTTTACAGATTTAGATTGGGTTTTTGTATTTCAATTGGAATTCGAACATTGGGAATGAGCTGTTAACTAGTATAGACTGAGTGTTTTAAATGAATGCATGTTTCAGGAATTCATCCTGAATTTAATCACTGTTTTCAACTGAATTTTGATTCTTGAAATTTCATGTTTTATTCCTGGGCATAGTATTAGTTCACTTGGATTGTGTTGATGATAGGAAATCACTGATTTGGGTTTTTTTGCATTTGGTTTGGGGTTCTTCCTTTCAAGTTCAGGAAACTGAACTTACTCACTGCTATTCCTTACTTTGCCACACATACTGGTTCACACACACATACACATATAATTTCCAGTTTTTCTCTCAACTCTCACACTACACACACTCCAAGATTTAACTCACAGTTCACTCATACCCAAGCTAAAATCTGTTATAATGTTTTTCCCCAATTCTCCCCACACAGCCCCTCACATGTTGTACCCTGTTATCATGAGCATACACACACAATGGCATGACACATGGTTGTTCATTAACCCTTCTATGCATTGACACTGTATATCACACACACACCAAGTAACATTGATACTAGACACTGTCACTTAATTTCCTGTACACATGACACTATCATATCACTCACTGTTTTGTTTTCCTGTCTCATTGAATCTGAAATGGTAAACCTGAGAACAATGTTGGATTCTTCATTGAACTGTCATTCACATTCCTGTCTTAATTCCTGAGAACAAGTTCACCCTTCACTGTCAATGCACTGATTTTTGATTGTATCCACACACATTGAATGTTCATATCACACCCTACACATCAGTCCTTAAACCCCCTGAATCCAGCCTTAAACCATTCTATTGATAGCCCTACATTGATCCCTTGTATCAGTCCCTATAGTCTACAAAATTAGCCACTGAACCAGCCCTTGTTCAACCTATACATGTCCCAAAAACCTGTCCTTATCCCAGCCTTGTGGCTGCCCCCAAAACAGCCACAAACCCAGCACCTTATCAGCCCATGTAGCTATCCTAAATCAGTCTATTACCTGTCCAAAACCCACTCCTTAACTAGCCTATGTACACCCCTAAACATCAGCCCATAGCTGCCCCTTAACCACCCTGAAATCAGTCCTTATTAACCCCATGTGCCAGTCCAAACACAGCCTATACTAGCTCCCCACCTTCCTGTCACAGACCCTTTATTTAAACCCTTCCTGTTACATAGGTTCATGTGTGTAAACACACAGGCCTCTCATGTACCACTCCTCTATCACATTGCTATTACACATTGTATTCCCACACAACATTTCACCTTGACACTTCATTCATATATATATATATCACCCACTATATCTCTCTATATATGTATTTTGATATATGGTAATATATATATATATATATATATATATATATATATATATATATATATATATATATATTTTATATATAATATATATATATATATATAAAATATATATATATATATATATATATTATATATATATATATATATATATATTACCATATATCAAAATACATATATAGAGAGATATAGTGGGTGATATATATATATATGAATGAAGTGTCAAGGTGAAATGTTGTGTGGGAATACAATATGTAATAGCAATGTGATAGAGGAGTGGTACATGAGAGGCCTGTGTGTTTACACACATGAACCTATGTAACAGGAAGGGTTTAAATAAAGGGTCTGTGACAGGAAGGTGGGGAGCTAGTATAGGCTGTGTTTGGACTGGCACATGGGGTTAATAAGGACTGATTTCAGGGTGGTTAAGGGGCAGCTATGGGCTGATGTTTAGGGGTGTACATAGGCTGGTTAAGGAGTGGGTTTTGGACAGGTAATAGACTGATTTAGGATAGCTACATGGGCTGATAAGGTGCTGGGTTTGTGGCTATTTTGGGGACAGCCACAAGGCTGGGATAAGGACAGGTTTTTGGGACATGTATAGGTTGAACAAGGGCTGGTTCAGTGGCTAATTTTGTAGACTATAGGGACTGATACAAGGGATCAATGTAGGGCTATCAATAGAATGGTTTAAGGCTGGATTCAGGGGGTTTAAGGACTGATGTGTAGGGTGTGATATGAACATTCAATGTGTGTGGATACAATCAAAAATCAGTATATATATATATATATATATATATATATATATATATATATATATATATATATATATATATATATATACATGTAGTGATGCATATATATATGTACAAGGTGATAAATGAATGTACGTATGCAAGGTAGGCAGGAATAATATGTAATATGGGTTATACAATATAGGCTTGATTAATGTGGTAAATAAATATATAAATAAGTTGATAGTTTGTATAGCATTGTGGTTGGTGTGTGATTGCTAGATTAGGTTTGGTTAGGCCTAGTGAGACTTATTAGACTTGTTTGAGTCAGTCTTGACCTAGTTGACCTAGTTGACCTAGTTTGACTAGTGTGGTTGACTAGAGTTGACCAAGTGTTGACTTTAGTCTAGTTTGACCTAGACAGCATGCAGATGCATTGTAGATTACTATTATCATCCCCTGTATACATCTTGACTTGTGTTGCTCTAACTAGGAGTCAGGTATCTCATCTCGGACAGTACATTTACTTCAGACATTCAGATACGAGGCGAGTACATTCTCTGATCATTTCATAACTTGCTTAGAATTATTTCCTGTATTAAATTACTTTACTTGATACTGTCACATTGGTCACACGGATTAGTACTATATGGATCCCTTCTTGAGATGTTATCCCTTCAGGGAGCATCGGGTACTCTATGTTCTGTGCGTTTCACTTACATGGCGTATCATATACTTCTTTGGTTCTTTGATCACTTGTGACATATACCCTTATGATCACAGAGTCTTCTCTGAATCCTTATCCCATTTATTGGGTCTATGTATCACCCTTCGGGGGCATATCATCCTTTGGGGACTTATCACCCTTTGGGGGATTATCACCTTTCGGAGGCTTATTACCCTTTGGGGGCTTATCACCCTTTGGGGGCTTATCACCTATCGGAGGCTTATTACCCTTTGTGGGCATATCACCCTTTGGGGGCTTATCACCTTTCGGAGGCTTACCACCCTTCGGGGGCTGTTACATAGAATCATAACATAACCTGGTTGGATCCTTGTGTATTAATTGGGGGTACGGGGGAGTATAAATAGCCATGTGAACAATTTCCAAAGTAGAATAGCCATGTACGCCTCTTTAGTATAGCCATGTACAAATCCAGCCGTTCACATGACGACTTTTTACTCTAAATCACTAGTCACTTGTAGCTCTCTACTTATAGTAGATATTTATATTACAGTTCTCTCTCTGTTTACATACTGCATTTCCTTCAGTATCTATATCTTACTTTACTGTATGATTATATTTTCTAACCTGCTATGAACTGTTGAGATGTATTGTGCTCGCTCCCGTCCTGACTGGACCTGTTGAAAATTTTACAGAGGATGATGAGGAACCCTGCACCCCTTACTTGGACTTTGCCTAGATGACACTCGCGACCTGGACCCCTGGGGAGGTTCAGGCAGCTGCTGAGGACGATACCTTGCTTAGTATAGATAGCTTAGACTGTTTTCTATTTTATGTTTAGTTGTTGTTCTTGATTCAGAGTTGTATATTTTTAGAGATGATAAGACTTGTATTTCTTTTCTGTTGTACCTCAGTTGAGGATTTCTTTATCTTTTTTATCGTGCCATATTCTATCTATAGATTGTGATTGAGTTATACCTCTGTGTTGGCCTCCTTATGGAGAGTATTCTATTATGTTAGTTATAGTTCATGACCTAGAACAGCGTTCTACCGCCGACACTGTGGCGTAGGCTGGGCGTTGTTACGTTTTCGTACCCTCACAGTGGGTGCGGGTCGTGACACGGACACATATGCCAATGAAATGAGCACTTCCCTGTACACTCAAGGGACAAAACATTTGAAGAACCGGAACCATGTTCCGAATGTTATCAAAGAACATATCCCTCGAACTTTTCCTCGTCCCGTTGCTGTTCCCGATCTCCGAGAACACCTTAAGCAAAAACGGGACAACATCCCAACATCCCCAGTACAACCACTTGGACACCATTGCAATCATAAAGTTGTCATCAAGTGTTGTTGTCAAACAACAAGAAGATCTGTCTTCGATCGTCTGAACTTTCCTAACTCTGAACCTATGTCGAAAGATGAAGACGAGGTTTTGTACGCTTCCGTCAACATGACTTCCAGAGACACTGGGGGTAGGAAGTGCTCCAAGCACGGGAAACCTCGCAGGCCAAGCCAGCGGTATTTGGATCTACTCCAAGAATCTTCTGAAGGAGTATTCCAACATACCAGATCCCGAAGCCGAGACACAATTGGTCAAAGGAATCTTCAAGATCTGTCCGAACGTCTCCTTCCTTCTCACTCAGGAGATGATTCCTTCTCTGACTACGATGCGTACAGCGAAAGCTCAGAACAAACGGTGTCCTCTACTGTACCCAGAGAAGTGACAGCTTATGTTGTCAATAAAGATCCAGATGCTTCCAGTTCAGCTAGTCAAGAACAAAGAATAGCTGCATTAGAAGACAAGCTAAAGACAATGGCTGAAACGGTCACAAGTATGCATTCCATCATTGTGGCCTAGCATACAGTCCCACCGACCGTACCTCCTGCAAATCCTGAAATCATAGCATCGTCGGTGCCTGTTAATGCAGGACTGGGGGTAGCATCTCTTCTAGTTCCTCCTGTACAAGTCCAACCTACACCCAGTCAGTCAGGTGCTGGGGGTAGTGCTTATCATGCTGTTCCTTCTCCTAACACCGTGGTTCAGCCTGCTCCTTCTATATTAGTGGAAGATGCCAATGAAGCTGTGAAGCTCCTGCGAACTCAGTTCGAAGCTTTCAAGGAGAAGGACAACTTGCAAAGATTGGGGATCAAGCAACCTTACCCAGTTGAATGAAAGGAAGTCCCGTTTCCTCCGAAGTACAAGATCCCAACAATCTCGCTGTTTGATGGCAGCACCTCTTCCAGTCAGTTCATTAACCACTTTGAGGTTATGACTGTCTAACTTCAACCAAATGACACTCTTCTTACCAGAGTATTCGTCGGCTGTTTATCTGGCGTA
This sequence comes from Iris pallida, assembly GCA_029216955.1. Taxonomy (NCBI): domain Eukaryota; kingdom Viridiplantae; phylum Streptophyta; class Magnoliopsida; order Asparagales; family Iridaceae; genus Iris; species Iris pallida. The sequence goes on along the minus strand of JANAVB010009400.1, from coordinate 10,166,590 downwards.
GCATACGATTGGTATAGAAGTTTGCCCGATGGTTGTATCACCTCCTTCTCTGGCTTAAAGTAAATCTTCTTGGAATGATTTTATGAGGGAATCAATGACATAACTATGTCAGCCCTCAATAAAATCAAACAAAGACACAATGAAACTGTTGAGAGTTTCATTGAAAGGTTCCGACGGGAAGCTTTGAAAATGCCTCCTGGAACTCCGGCTGCTGTCACCATAGATACCTGCAAGGCAAATCTGTTGCCTATCATCAGCATGTGGACAGGATCTACTCAGTTCCAAGATTGGCCATCCTTTATTGTCAACGCTAAAGTCGCTGAAGTTAGCGCCGACAAATTCAAGCAGCTAGGGGTACAAATGTTAAACCCTGACCGGGATGAACATCAAACATCAGATGGTGGCAATCGCCAGAACAACCGCAAAGCAAAAGAAACTTTGAACATCAATTTAAACAAGAACAAAGAATCTCTTGCGGTTAACGTAGCTCCTCCTACGTCCACTTCCACTCCTTCAGCACCTCCACCAAGGGAACCTCGTCCTAAAGTAGAATATTCCTTTGATGACAATGACACTGCTTGTATCTTTGATTGCTTGATCAAAAGCAATAAAATCCAACTTCTAGATCCCAAGAAGCCCGATGAAGTCGGTAAGACTGATCATCCCAAGTACTGTGTCTATCACAGGTTCATCGGACATCCCACTTGAGCATGTTATGTGCTCAAAGGCAAAATCCAGGAGCTGGTCAACGCTGGTGTTGTCACTTTGCAACAAGACGAGAAGACTGTTACTGCAAACATGGTATCAGTTCAGTTCGGTGACTTCCCACCGCAGATGGTGCAGCATGGTGTCATTCCTATCCCTAAAGCTACTCTCGAGATCGAGAATCTCCCTCCTCCACGAAGTGAAGGTCTCGTCCCCTTGTCTCTTGACAATGGCGAGATTATGTGGATTCATTCGGATCTTGCTTCAGAGTTCGAAGTTCCCTCTTCCTCCAAGAAGAAAGATCGTTCCAAAGGCAAGACAAAGATTTACAATATGGTGTCTTTTGACCCCATAGTTGATGAAGAAATCTTGCTAGGCACCAGATCAGGGAAACCCTATCTGAAGGATTACCCCGAAACCCAAGAGAATCCTGCTTTCTTCTTCTGAGACTGCTCCAGTGCAGCCTGCTTCCACTGAAGATATTCCTACTGCATCTTCACCGGTTATAGTGTCCATTCCTCCCAAGCCGACGGTCGCTGACAAAGGCAAACAACAAGTCTGCTTCGACAAACCTTTGAAGAAGTCGACTCCCTTCGGACTTGAGAAGCCTTACAACTTTGATATTTTGGCTCAATTGGCCAATACACCGGCCCGACTGTCAATCTTCGAGCTCTTGCGCCTATCCAAAGAGACTCGGGAAACTTTGAACGAGGCTCTCATGCAAGCTGAAACCTGTTTAGCTTTTTTGAAGAAGCCGAAAGCAGAACCAGTCTCTTGCCTCCATTGTCATAGCGTGTTGGAGTTAATTCCAAACATAACTTTCACACAAGATGACATGTTGATGGAAGACAACAGGCACGATCATCCCCTCTACTATACAGGATATGTCGACTCGATGAAAGTCGATCGTATTCTGATAGATCCAGGGTCTGCTCTCAGCATTATGCCGAAGACAATGTTGGATGCGCTGAAAATCCCAGTGCATAGTCTCTCCAGTATAATCACTACAATCCTTGGGTTCAATCAGGAAAGGAGTGAACCTTTGGGCAAGATCCGCCTAAAACTCCAAATAGGCAATCTTCGCACAAAGGTGACCTTCTACATCATTGACAATCATGGTTGTTCCTACGATGCTTTGCTGGAAAGACCATTTCTGCACGAGCATAACATTGTCCCTTCGACTCTCCATCAATGTTTTAAATATGTTGATGACAATGGGGAAGTGCAAAAGGAGGTTGCTGATCTCTATCCTTTCAAAGGCATTGAAGCATACTACAACGATGCACGTATGTACAAGGACGAATTCATGAAGGTTTTCCTGTCTCTGGATACTGAAGAAGAGCAAGAAACAGTACCCAATGATACCCTTATCATCCCTGTCAAAGGGTGTGTTTCTCGTCCTCAATCTTCCAAGCCACTGGCTATTCACTTGCCAGTCCAGAAGCAATCTACTGATGATAATCAGGACAAAAGGGAGCTCACCTCCTCTGAGCCGCTTGTTATCGATTTACGTCGTAACAAGGAAAAAAGGCAGCTCACCTCTTCTGAACCACTTGCTATTGATTTATTTTATAACAAGGAGAAAAGGGAGCTCACCTCCTCTGAGCCGCTTGTTATCGACCTCCGTCGTAACAAAGCTAATCTTCCTCCACGTTCTTCTTCTCTCCCTCTTGTAATCAATCTGACCAAGCCTGCTAAGGCTAAAGGTCCTGCTGTAAATACAAATATAGAAATCAATGAAAAAGCATCTACTTTCCAGTATACTGATGTCATTTATCATGCTAAATGCTATTTGGATATGTTAGATAGCTTTCAGTCATTTACAATTGGAGTTGTACAATCTCTTCAAACAGAAGTCTCACTCGAACACCCAAAGGATTCATATCGTATTGTTCCCGCTCGTAAGAAAGGCAAAAGTCTAATACTTTCTAGTAAAGGACCGGAACAACAATTCAGTTATACGGATGATAGCAAAGTTAACGACACGGGGCATCTTCAACTCCGTCGTTACAGTCAACAATCAAAAGACATCATCCGAAAGATGGGTTACGACTTCAAGAGCGGTCTCAACTACGGTAAGGGTAGGAAAACTCCTCTCCGTATGGCTGTTCCAAAAGAAAAGTCAGAGATGTATTACAGTAGGACCAAAAGAGGTCTCGGATATGCTTCTCCTCCAGTATTATCCCCAGTAGGCTATGAATCCGATAGTGAGGAGCGTTCTAACTCTTCTGATTCCAGATCATAGGATTCTGACACCAGCATTGGTCAAGTCCATCGGCTGACTGTATCTTCTAACATGGTCTCCGTCGAACTTCCAGAAGGCTATGACGAGGATGTTGAAGAAGATCCTGAAGCAGATCCTTGGGCTCAACGAATAGATACCCAATGGGAACTCCGATTCGAACAAAGGAAACCACCTACTGAAGACCAATTAGTTCAAATTGATGTAGGAGAAAGCGGATCACCTCGTCCAATATTCATTAGCAAGAACCTCCCCGAGGCAGATAAATAAGAATTAATTCTTCTGACTAAAGAATACATTGATGTCTTTGCCTGGAGCTATGAAGACATGCCAGGATTAGATCCCAAAGTTGCTACTCACAAACTGAACATCTTGCCGAATGCAAAACCAGTCAAACAACAACAACGGCATTTCAAGCCAGAAATGATGGACGCAATCGACGATGAAGTCCAGAAGCTCATCGCTTGTGGCTCTATTCGAGAAGAACAATATCCCGATTGGGTAGCCAATGTCGTCCCAGTTCTAAAGAAAACCGGCAAAGTTTGAGTCTGCATCGACTTCCGGGATCTTAATGAAGCATGTCCAAAAGACGAATTTCCTCTCCCTATCATGGACGTCATGATTGACAACACTTGTGGGTTCGAAAGAATATCTTTCATGGATGGATTCTCCGGATACAATCAGATTCGGATGCATCCTGAAGATGAGAAGCATACTTCTTTTCGTACTCCTCGTGGAGTCTACTGCTATATTGTGATACCGTTTGGTCTCAAGAACGCCGGTGCAACATATCAGCGAGCAATGAGTACCATCTTTCGAGATCATCTGCACAAGACTGTCGAATGCTATGTTGACGATATTGCTGTCAAAAGTCGTCTAAAGGAAGATCACATCCAAGACTTGAGAACTATCTTTAATCTCATGCGCCAACATCAACTCAAAATGAATCCCACCAAGTCATTCTTGGGTGTCTCTAGTGGCAAATTTCTCGGCTTCGTCATTACCTCTAAGGGTATACACGTGGATCCCGAGAAGATCAAAGCCATTCAAGAGATGCGTCCTCCACGCAACCTGAAAGAGCTACGAGGATTCCAAGGTCGACTTGCGTACATCAGGAGATTCATTTCGAATCTGTCTGAACGCTGCAGACCATTCACTCAGCTAATGAAGAAGGGTGTATCTTTCGTTTGGACCGAAGAATGTCAACGAGCATTTGACGACATCAAGCGGTATCTCATGAATCCACCAGTCTTGGTGCCACCAATCTCTGGCATACCATTCTTAATGTATGTCGTGCTATGGATCATTTATTGGGTGCTTTACTTGCCCAAAAGAACAAAGAAGGCCATGAACAAGCCATCTACTATCTCAGTCATACTATGATTGGTGCTGAACGCCGTTATAGTCCAGTCGAAAAAGAATGCCTAGCTCTTATGTTTGCTGTTCAAAAGACTCGGCATTACATCATTGGCCAAACTATTCATGTCATATCACGAGTTAATCCTCTTCGGGTACTCATGAAGAAGCCTAGCACACTTAATTCTCGGCTGGCTACATGGGCCATTCTGCTAGCCCAATATGACATGGTATATGTTCCTCAAAAGTCTGTCAAAGGTCAAACGTTGTCAGATTTTTTAGCAGCCCATCCTGTTCCAGAGACATCCAAACTCTATGATGAAATTCCAGATGAGGCATTGGAATCAAATATGATCTCCGAAGAATTTCCTACTTGGCGTCTATTCTTTGACGGTGCATCAAGAATCGGACCTAATGGTGCCATCGTCGCAGGAGTCGGAGTTGTCCTTGTTTCTCCGAACGGGTCAGCTATTCAAAGAGCATACTCTCTAGACGAGCCTTGCTCTAACAATGTGGCAGAATACAATGCTCTACTCATTGGTCTTCAGCTTGCCAAACAACTTGATACCGAGTATCTTGAAGTTTATGGTGACTCTAAGCTGGTTGTTAACCAGGTTAGAGGGACTTATGAAGTTCGCCATCAAGATCTAATGCCTTACTTTGAAGCGGCAATCAACATGGCTACATCGTTCAAAGCCTTCTTCATCGAATATATACGCCGAGCTTGCAATACTGAGACAGATGCTTTGGCCAATCTTGCATCAGTCTTAGCCATCCCTGTCAAAAGACAGCAGGTGGTGGTCGTCTCTAATCGGGAATTGTTCTGCATCGAAAACAATCGTAATATTGAGTTCAGTAATCTTACTGAAGCTAATGTTATCAGTAAAGATTGGAGAGATCCCTTCATCGACTTCGTGGTCCATGATATACTCCCTGAAGATCCCAAGGAAGCTACGAGTATTCGTTGGTGGTCTCTACGATTCTACTACAATCAGACCACCAAAACTCTTTATCGGCGGACTTATGACGGCCTACTCTTGCGCTGTCTTGCTGGTGATGAAGCGAAGCAAATATTGCGTGAAGCTCACGACGGTGTCTGCGGAGCACATCAACCCGGTCCTAAGCTACAAGACCGTATCCGACGCATGGGTTACTACTGGCCCTCTATGGTATCTGATGCCATTGAATATGCAAGGAAATGTCGAGCTTGTCAAATCCACGCAGATTTTATTCATCAACCATCAGAATTTCTTCATCCGACTGCTGCTTCCTGACCTTTTGAAGCTTAGGGCATGGATATTATAGGTCCTATCAATTCTCCTTCTTCTAGAGGATATCGGTTCATATTAGCAATAACCGACTACTTCTCCAAATGGGCCGAAGCTATACCATTGGCTGAAGTCAAGACTAGCAGTGTCATCAACTTCGTCAAACACCATGTCATCTACCGATTTGGTGAACCTCGAAGGATCATCCACGACAACGGACCACAATTCATCAGCCAGAAGTTTACGAGATTCTACGATGATCATCGGATTGACAATGTTGCTTCTACAGCCTACAATCCCGTCGCTAATGGATTAGCTGAAGCTTTCAATAAAACCATTATCAAGCTCCTCAAAAAGTTTGTATCTACTAACAAACGAAACTGGAGTGAAAAGCTTGGTGAATGTCTTTGGGTCTATCGAACTACGGTCCGTAATCCCACAGGCTTTACACCTTTCTCTTTGGTGTACGGTTGTGAAGCAGTTCTTCCTCTGGAACTTCAAATTCCTTCTTTAAGGATTGCCATTGCTAATAAACTCACTACAGAGAACAACGATCTTCTTCGACTTCAAGAATTAGAAGCGCTCAATGAAAAGCGGTTATTGGCTCAACAACATATTGAGTTATATCAAGCCCGCATCTCGAAGACTTTCAACCGCAAAGTTAAAGTCATAGCCTTTCAGCAAAGAGAGCTTGTTCTAACAGTAAGACGTCCTATGACTATGACTCACTCGAGCAAAGGCAAGTTCGATGTGAAGTGGGAAGGGCCTTATATTGTCAGCAAAGTCTTTTCAAACGGAGCCTATCAACTTTCAGAGTTAGATGGTCGAGTTGCAATGATGCCTATCAATGGCAAATTCTTCAAGAAATACTATGTATAAATGTAACAGAGATTTTATATAAATATGATCAGACAGTTCATAAATAAAGTTTGATTTTTATTTCATCATAAATGATGTTACATAATATCAAGGAAGATCACTATCGTCCTTTTCGACATTGGGACGTGGATCATTGCCGATCTTATCAAAGACATAATCAGCAAAAAAACTGAGAACATCCTTGCTGGAACCTACCAGGAACTTGCAAGCAGCCATCCTCATGGCCTCTTCCTCTTCAGTCTTTCCTGGTTCAAGCAGGAAATCCAGGATATCCCGCGGTGGTTTGGGTGCAGACGAGCCTTCGCCTACTTCTGTCTGCTTTGGCTGGACTGAATCGGCAGGACGTTCTTCAGTGCCCACTTTAATCTTCAGAACAATTTCAGTCTTCTTGGATGCATCTCCGGATGACATCTTGAAAAGTAAAAATGATCAATCCTTCCAGATTTCTGTTCTATTTATAGGCAGAAATTCTTAATATAACGAAGCGACACATTCATTCGGTGGTTCACCCGTTCATTATCATCATCTGACGGTTTATCCGTTCATTCAATTCATCTGACGGTTCACCCGTTCATTTTATCATCATTTCATTCGTTCACAAATCTATCCGACAGTTAACCCGTTCATGTCATCCACAATTATCTGACGGTTTACCCGTTCATTCATCATATTCATCCGACGGTTCGTCCGTTCACACATCATCTGACGGTTCGCCCGTTCACCATTCGACGGTTCGTCCGTTCATACATCATCTGACGGTTCGCCCGTTCCCCATTCGACGGTTCGTCCGTTCATCATCATTTGACGGTTCGCCCGTTCACCATTCGACGGTTTGTCCGTTCTGTTCATTCATCATATTCATTCGACGGTTCACCCGTTCATTCAATCAATCTAACGATTCGTTCGTTCATTCCATTCATTTGACGGTTCATCCGTTCATCCTGACGATTTACTTTGTTCACACATTTTGACGATTTATTTTGTTCATTTATCCACATCAGCAACTTATCATTCTCGATGAAGTTGTTTATTGAAATAATAATATTCAACATATATTTGCCACGTCCATATTACCTCTGAACAGATATACTTGAATATGATTATTTTCCAAGATCAAGAAATATATCATGTTTTATACCTCTGAATATATTTTCTATCTCTATTATTTGAATCTGAACAAGATATGCAATAAATAATAGAGCCACAACAAAATGTCTTTTATTGATCAAAATTCAAGACATTACAAAACATACATATTATCAAAACAAGAAGATACAAGGAATCTTTCTATTACACTGGTGGTATCATCAAGCTGGTAATCTGTTGCTTCAGGGTCTGCAGACGCTCTTTGCGGGATTCCATCACTCTCTTCCTGGCCTCTTCCATCCCAGATGTCTCGTTGAAAATTGGCATGGTTACCATTCTGCGAGTGATTTCATCATTATGAGCTGCGACATATTCGTCTCTTTCTTGGGTTAGAGCACCGAGTTGTTGGATTGCAGTTTGATGCTCGGTAATCTCATTTTCCAATTCTTCCTGAAGACGGGCAATCTCCGCTCTCAGTTCAGCAATTCTTTTCTCTTTTCTTTCAGTCACCGATTCTACCTTGGAATTGTACTCAGCAGATTTAGTAGCAAAAACATCCAAAAGAATCTGGAAATTTACTCTCTCCACTGCAGCTTCCTGAGCCATCCGTTCAAATTTTGCTTGAACTAAGGGTTCCACCTCCCCCTTATTGAGCTCTTTGTAGTTCTTTATTGAAGTCTCTAGCTCATTTAATATGTGTTCAAGAAAAGTGGCCTGAGGCTCGTCACCTTGCTCGCGGATAGCATGAACTAAGAAAGTGGTTGGACCTCTAACTGTGTAAAAATCAGCATCCTCTTTTTCCATCACTCTATTGATCAATGGTCCCAATGAATCGAAGAAGAATTTGGTGAATGATTGGATGACGAATTGATTGGTCGCCAGAGCACCAGGAGTCGCAGCAACTTCTGTTGATGACGAGGCCGCAGGACGTTCAGTTTCTTGGATAGAAGGTTCTTTGAATAAAGGAGCTAGAGTAGAGCTGGTCGCTCCTCCTGGTTGTTCCTCTGCAAAATTAAATATTGTCATTTTGCTTGTCGTTTGCTATTGTCAAAGAGAATCAAAAGTAAAAACAGTCTTACCATGGTTCGATCCGGCGACTGGCCTATCATCTGTTGGGACAGATTCTAACTGAGCAGAAGTAGCTTCAGACACTATTGCCTGACTACTTTCTGCTTCAGAGCCACAGGATAAATGGCGACTGCTACTAGCAATTGTCGTCGCCAGTACTATGTCCATGCATGCTGGAGGAGCGGAAGAAGATCCGGGTTCTGTATGGATAAGAATAAAAATGTTAGCTGTCAATCTATTAAAAGAAAACTGCTAATTTTATTCTATACCTTGGGGAGCAACAACTGGAGTTTCCTCCAAAGCCACTTCTTCATCTGTAATCTTCTCTGGAGATATCGGCACCTCAGCCTCCTTTTCAGGAGTCAGAGTGTCATCAACAGCTCGAGGAGATGTCTGGATCTCAACATCCTCTTCCGGATTTTGTGTCTCATCAACAGCTTCTGATGAGGTGCTCTCCTCGCTCTCACTGTCCTCAGGAACCTCTTCACTAGCAGCAGTAGCGGCATGATCAGTTTCTTCTTGATAACCGAAGTCACAATCATTCAATGCCTCGATCATGAGACGATCTTCCTCCTCACGGGCTGCTCCCGGTGTAACAGAAAGATGAGTCGTTACTACCATTGGTGAAGGTGATCGTACAGCTTCCTCTTCTCTGGGCTCTGCAGCCTCGTCTCTTTGTTCAGTATCTTCTCTGGGCTCTACGGCCTTATTTCTCTGGTCAACCTCTTCTTTCTGTTCAATGTCCTCCCTCTGCTCTGGACTAAACTCAGAAACAGGGGTAGGAGATGGCATGGTGATTCCAGCCGCAGCGTTCATCACTACCGAAGACAAAATTGGCCTTGGAGGAGAAACTGTTCTCTTCTTTCTTCTGTAGGCCAATTTCTTTCTATGCAGTGGCCTCTCAGGACTCTCTATATTTACTACCTCGACCTGTTTCTGAACAGAGGTCGGTGTAGCTGCTTCATCTCGAGTGGACTCAGCCAATTGTTTAGATTGTGATCTCGTTGTGACTTTCTCTGAAGAATGTTCCAAGATCAATTTCTTCTTCATAACTGGGGAAGAAGGCTCTTCTCTCCTTCTCTTCTTCTCCTTGACTGGAGACTTAACAACCTTCAGAGAAATTCTTAAAGGTTGGTTAACTTCCACTTGGAAATTGGCTTCTCTGGAAGCTTCCAATGGGTCATCCACTAGCTCATGTTCTTCATCGTTATTGGGAGCTAATGTGTCAGTCGCTCTTCTCTTCAGACGATTTGCTGTTGCAAAACTATCAACGAGGCTATAGTTTTCAGCAAATGTATTTGCAGCTGTATAAAACTGTGAATAAGTATACAGCATTCTTGGACCAGCATCGGTTCTGTTTGGCATCGAGAACACAGTCTTTGTGTCTCGAGCATTGTAGTAAGCCCAGGCTCGGGCACCATCGATCAAATAACCTTTTTCTTGTAGGCACGTGATGGCGTTACCTACATGAAACTGGTCATATCCAAACTGACGAACAAAGCGGCTCGGCAGATATGGTTCAAGGAAGCATTCTTCTTCAAATCTGTATACTACATGGGATGGTCTGATTGTCTTCAGCCATTCAAAAGATACCCGACCTATTGGTTGTCTCCCAAGATCAATCAGATTTGCTGCCATATGCTCATAACCAGTTGGAGGGGGAGTGCAAAGAAAATTCCATCCTTTGTCGAGGTTCAGAGTTCGTCTGCAGTCCCTTAAACTAGTGTATATCCACCTGCTCTGTGAGAATCTGCGTAGAAAACTGCCACCAACTGCTCCCATGGCAGGGTTCATCAATGATGGATGATGCAAGAGCAACCATCCGAATAAGTATGTGTAAGGTAACTCCAGTCTGGGAAAGTTTACCTTATCACCCTTGCACTTGATCATAGAATCAACATACAGACGAAGACCCACGTTTATACTACAGGTCATCGCTGAAAGTAAGTCCATCCGGTAGTCGAAGACTAACCGGACAGCAGCAAAAAGAACACCGCGATGGAAGCGGTCTACAGCACTTGCTCCAGGCACGACGAATTGACGTAGCCAGTACGTCAAGAATCCTGCTAGCTGGGCTTGTTTGGACATGGACCTGTAGCCCATTCTTACAAAGCTTTCCACAAATTCTCCATCCTTAAGAGGAGGATATTGGTGTTCATCATCTACTCTGATATCCATCCTCTTATTCTCCTCCATCAGCTTTAGCACTTCACTATTACTGAGGGGATGGAAGAAATCAGGGTTACATGAATCGTGACCTTTTGTCTTTTTCTCGATAATGCGGTTGAGAAAAAGATAAGTCAACCATTTGGATGAATAGCATGTGCCAGCAGAGCCACTTTGGTAATACAAAGAGCAGATGTTATAATGGTACAGAAGCTCATCAAAGACTTCCACCATCTTTGAATTCTCTTGACGAAGTCTATCTAATTCGTCATTGGTCGGGACGTACTCCTCGTAAGGCAACTCACCCATTGGTAAATATGAGATATACTTCATCTCATGTAAAGCCAAGCCCATCTCCCCGCAGGGCGTCATAAACGTCCCTGTCATGTAGTTGTACCTCTCTGCTAGAGCCAAAAACAGATGAAGATTTGGAAAGAAGCCGTATATAGTAGCGTGAACCGCATTATACAGCTCAATTTCACTAAGTTTATCTTCAAACTGGACCAGTATCCAGTTGGCAATACAGCTCCATCTTTTGATCTCTGGGTTTACCAGACCTGTCAATCGGATGTCTTGATTCGGATATTTACCCTCTGCTTTGGCATACTCGTTGGCAAAAATCGGTGTTCTTACCGGTAGCAATAAAGACGAGTTCTCGGAGGGAATACAACCTGGCTTCAACCCCCTCCATAAAGTGCTGTGTCGTTCGAAAGAATTGTAGAACATGTCCCTGTTGTTCGGACCTTGCTTAACACAGATTTTTTCGGTCCGTGACTGTTGCAAGGGAGTGATGTCCCATTCCATCCTCCTAGGATGGCTCGTATGAGCATATCTTGCTAGTGGAAGGCATCTAGCTATGACTGGCAACTGAATCAATTTTTCCTTCCATTGGAAAGTTCTCAATTCAACTCCGGGTCTTGGTTGAGAACTTTTATCAATGGCGTCTCCGAAGAGGAACATGGGCTTCTTATGAGTGACAGCGTCAGCAGATTGCAAAGGCTGTCCATTTATCAGGCTTAGCAGAGTCTCGTTATCCTGTGCTACCAAAATAGCATGGGGAGAAGAAGGAAGTGCATACTGTGGAAAGAGTACATGAGATAAGTTTTCTTTAAAATCTGGCTCAGATAAAGATCCTACAAATGTTTCATATTCAGGATCTTCTCTGGTATCAACTGCATCCAACAGAAGAAAGCAGAATTTAGTACAAGTCAAGTCAGAAATTCTGTTATCAAATTGCGCAGATATCAGACTGCACAAGCATCAGATTATGCAGATATCAGACTGCACAAGTATCAGATTGTACAGATGTTAGATCGCACAAACGTCAGATTGCGCTGACAATCTCGCGCTTATCAGCCGATTGTGCTGACTTTTGCCAGCACAATTCAACCGATTGTGCAAGAAGATATTCTTCATAAAAATAAAGAATAACCAGTTCGTGCAACCAAAACCCTAAAAAGGGGTGGCGCAGTATGATCACATCTCTAAAAAGAGATGGATTTTGAAGATCAGTGAAGTCAAAAAGCCCTAAAAAGGGGTTTTCGATTGGGTTGCCTACCGCGCAAAGCAGGGTGTGCAGTCTCGTGACGGGAAGGACGAGGCGCAACCCTAGCCGAAGACTCGGCGGGGGCCTTGCCCTTGTCGGCGGCGGAGGATCGTTTTGGGGCCATGAGATCGACGGAGAAGAAGGCTGAAGTCGGGATGAGCTCAGGAATTTCTTTCTCTCAAACACAAGAAAGCAAGTAAAGAATAAATCGAAGAATCGAGAGAACTATTTATAGTTTTTCAAAAAGAAACGGCCGCCACAGATTGCGCCGAAAAAGCAGGGGCTGATTCATCCGATTGCGCAGACAGCTCATGCGCAACTTGATTTAAAATTCAAAATTCAATGTATTTCAAAATTTTGAAAATTTTGACTTTCGAAAACTTTGAAGGGGGTCTTGTAGGTCCTAAAAAAATCAAGTTGCACCCATCAACAAAGCCATAGAATCAAGAAATACAACTTTCAAATGAACTGCGCAGACATCAGATTGTGCATCATTCTGATTGCGCATACTAGGCTGCGCACACTTTCAACTGTGCAAGCTGACGTGGCAATGTCATCATTACCTGACACAATCAAATCTTCTGACAACTGACAGCACAAAGAACGAGGAGACTGTTCGTTTATTGTGCCGTACAGCGCTCGAGGACAGCTGTATATGCAGCGCAATCTGTTTACAGCGCAATCCAATTCAGCGCAATCCATCCTAGCGCAATCGAAAGTCAGCACAATCGATGTGGCGCACTTCATCATCACAACTGACAAAAGTACACGTGGCATTCATGCCATCAATTGCTCGTTACGTGGCAACCGTCTGCACACGATCATGCGCATTTCAATCAAATGATGCCATGTGTCCAAGACAGTTGGCCCACGACCAGACAACTGCCTGCGCAGTCTGATGCTGCACAATCCAGTGCCTGCGCAATCCAACTTGTGCCATCCAGAATAACTAAAAGTTAGTTATTTCCAGAACTCTATAAATTGAGTTTCAAGTCTTCATTCAAGGGGATCAGACATAAAGTTCAGAAATATCAGAGAGTTCAGGAATTCTTGCCCAAGTGCTGCTGTATTCTTCCGAGGCTTTTGCCTTCAACTTCAGAGGCTACCGTCTTCCAAGTTTACATCGTCCAAGGGATAAAGCAATCGTCTTCTAGATTGGATTCCTACAGTTGTACTTTCCCAAAATTCTTGAAATCTTTACAAAGTTTGTATCAATAAAGTTTCATACTTTTGTTTTTGCAAACACCGAGCGCCCCCTCCGTTCATCTCCGTTTCCTTCTCTGTCGGACCACTGACCCATCGCCGCCCCTGGCGATTCTCCACCGCCACGGCCGAGCCACCCCCTCTCATCCGAATCCCCCGCACTCCGCCCAAGCCTCGTCTCCCTCGCCGCAAGCTTCCGTGCCGAGCCCAGCCCCAGAAACCCCCATCCGCCGCGTCTGCGCCCGGCTGCCAACGAGTCCGACCGGCGACTCCAGAAACACCGAGCTCTCTCTCTCCGTCTCTCTGCATCCTCTCTCTCTCTTCCCCTTTCTAAACTCCTCCTTTGTTCATTGAAATTTGGGTTGGACTCCTCGAGAGGAGATAACCAGTGACAACCTACAGTGTGTTTTTATTTCGTTTTATTATTTTTTATTTTATTCAGTAGTTAATCACTATTATTATTATTATTATTATTATTATTATTATTATTATTATTATTATTATTATTATTATTATTATTATTATTATTATTATCATTACTATCAGGTTTTGATAGATTTGTAGTTATTAAATTTTATATTATTATTATTATTCTGTTTATTATTATTAACTTATTATTTAATATATAAATATTCTTATTTGAGTATTTTTATTAAGTAAGTATTATTTTTAATATTAAATAAATATATTAGCATTTCTCATATGTTATTGTAACAAAAAGGTTGTACTATGCTTACCTTATATTTACTCTCAAAACTAGATTTCGAACCCTAAAAATATTATTTCCTATATATACTAAAAAGTACTTGACAAAAGTAGGTTCCCTATAAAAATAGTTCTAGAATATTATGTTAAATATATATTTTCTTATTTAATGAAATATCGTTTCTGTCAAACATCACAAATTTTATAAAACTTAGTGTTTTAGCCAAAAACGATTTTTCTTGACTTAAGTAATTTCCAATAATTATTTAGATTCAAACTAGTTTTCGAATATTATAAATTGTTTTTTTTAATTTGAATATATATTATTTACTTCGACTATCCTTCCGTACATAATTAAATTCCATTATTCATGTTCCTTCGCCAATTCCAGCCTACCTTATGTCAAACCCAACTAACTTGACCCTTCTGGACCCAATGGAACTGTCCGTACCACTACCCGAGGTCCCCTTGCATAGTTGTTGCACCGAAGTCGCAGTTCATGCCACCGTGATTATCGCAGCACACCAGGCGTACTACCAGGCAAGACACCTTGCCATTTGCTGTTTATTTATTTTAGCTCATATTTCATGCATTAGTATTATTTTTTTATGCAAAATAAACTGTGATACATGGCTTAACCTGTTAGAACTTACTGTTCATTTATATTTCCTGTTGTGTATTATTTTCTTACAAATGAAACCTAGATTTAAGGGACCACCATGTGTGTTGCATTCATTGGCCTTGACACGTGGTAACATGAAGTTGTGTGTCGCATATAGAACACGGAAGTGCGTGATTGGCTGGCCACCAGTACGTACAAGCCGTGCGATAGGAATAACCGCTAATAGAGGTTGCATGCTTAGTTTGACTTAGCGGTTATAGAGGTTATTGTTGTGGATACAACAGAGTAGGCATTGGACGAGGAGGACAATTCCTTAGCGTATGGGCTTCGATGCACTTTTCCTTTTGTAAGTCGTGAGCTCCGCTGGAGACGCGGGTCAGATTACCCATGATTACTGACGGCCACTGATGATTCTGCGGAACGTCATGCTCTTACTAATAGGGCCTCTGGTGCCCAAGGGGAAACTATGCCGATCCTATTTAGCCAGGGCCCATACGTAGGAAGGATTATTCTTAACTACATTTCACTTAGAACGGTTAGGCACCTTTATCCGTTAGGTACGAGTACTTTTGGTTTGGGTACTTGTATCTGACCGTGGCTTGGAACAATAACTTGTCGCGGATTAGTTTGTCACATCTTGTCCTTGTTTGGTTGTAGGTGTGACTTACTATTTCGATCAGAAGGTATTGAACCTTGTTGGGGTCCGGATACCATATTGGATTCATAGCATGGAAAGATACGTTACCGTGAATTAGTTTACCATCTCATGTCCTTGTTTGGTTGGGGGGGTGGTACGCTCGTTCAGTAGGTGCGTATTGGACCATGTTATAATTCGATTTACTTATTTATTTGAGCAATATTTATTCAGTTTATATGGCATGATATTATGTGTCTTGTTACGTCCCTCTGAGGACCTGGTTATCTCTTCAGGTGTGTGCTATTGTCTTTCGCAGGTGTTCTAGCTCTAGCCGTGATCCTCGCTATTTCTTCGAGGATGATTGCACTTGGATCGTCTTCGCTTCGCTCGTCAAGTACATTTCTTTACTCATGTATTTTTCCGTTACTTGTTGGTAGTGGATTTGTCTCCGCCCAACATATTGTATCAAGATAATTTATTCTCATTATATGACATCTTCTATTCATTTATTTTGTGTGGATGAGATTAGTTGTGATTTTACTGCATTTTACAGCTTATATATTTATACGAGGCTTCCATATATTGGAGTATACTTCGTATGAATACAGCTGGCATGTCTATGCTCCTAGTCCTACGTATTTTGGGACTGGGGCGTTACACGTAGCCAGATGATGTAGCAAGTATACACAATTGTTTATCAGCTGCAGCCTGACTTAGTTATAATTATGTAAAAGTAAGTACAAGACAATCCGACTAATATGTCGGTGCCAAACGATAAAGTATAAAGTAAGTAACAAAACAAGCGGGGAAGTAAGAAACCCACTCGAGTCCTCCTGTGATCATTCCTCTAGTATTGACCATCTTGGAGGTGGAAGTAAGCCGAGTCCTCGGGGACCGGCTCTAAATCTGGCCATGCAAAACCAGAGGGGTTAGACCTCTAATAGCAAGTACCGCAAGGAAGCACGATATGAGGAATTAGAACCAGTAATAAGGGACTAGATACATAGATCTCTGCTTGCTACTGGGATTCACATAACATCACGACACTTCGAACCAACCTCCCAACCAAACAAGGACAGAAGTTGGCCCGTCATGTCCTGACATTCTGATCATCTCAATTAGTTAACAGAGTAGGTACAGTACACAAACAAGTCAACTTAAACGGCCATACAACTACTACGGCTTGCTACTGTGGATTCCAAATTATCCTGGAATTATACAATAAGGATTCCTCAATTCTTACTATGCACAAGCAAGGCTAGTCTACCCACTCAATCAATTGCGCCAATCATGAATTAGACGAGTCCCAGCGGGACGCCCGTCATCAATATACAATAAATAATATAAGCAGATACAGCTCCCTACCCGTATGGCAGATTTGCAGTATTTGTAGGAATCAGTCGGCCTGTCGGGCACTAATAGTCCCAAAGAGGACTGCCATGTAAGAACTCGGGAATCTATTCTCTCCATGCAATCATTATTTTATTTAACTTAGTAGCCTCTATGTTAAGTGAAATTCCATGCCGTGGATCATGGTTATTCAGAATGAGTACTTCCGTACAAAGTACGATATGCCCAACTCCACAACGATACCCGTGCGGTTATGTTGTAGGTCTTACATAGCGTAATGAAAAAATTAAAACTAACCACGAAATAATCATGCCTTGACCATAAGTACACATGCTTCTTTTGTAAAGTAAATAAATTGAAGCCTGAACGTACCTGTATGCCAATATTCGGGATCGGCCAATCGATTGCAATAGTTCATAATTAATATGAACGTGTCTCATTCATTCAATTCAATAAGACGACTAGCCAGTCTTTTAGTTCCAACTAGGAACGAATGATCAATTATTATTCAAGATAACCATCAATGTTAATTAATGCCAAGATAACAATCAATGTTAATTAATGTCAACTCGGGACAAAATCAGCCAAAAGACATTATGGGCTAGAATTCATGCGGCCGAAAAATTATTGGTTCATGCGGCTGAGAAAGATACGCGCTCATACGGCTGGAAAGATATGCGCTCATGCGGCTGAAGCCAACCCAGCCATGCGGCTGAGAAAAAGTAAAGTTATGCGGCTGAGAAACTAAGTCCATGCAGCTCAAGAAATCGAGCCTATGCGGCTCAAGAAATCAAGTCTATGCGGATAGGGGATTTGGGCCCTATGCGGCTTGGGTCTCGAACTCATGCAGCTGGGATAGAAGATTCATGCGGCTGAGAACTAATCAAGCTCATGCGGCCGAAAATAAAAGATTCATGCGGCTGAGAACTAACAAGCTCATGCGGTCGAAAATAAAAGATTTATGCGGCTGAGAAACTGCCATGCGGCTAGAAAGTGACATGCGGCCAGGAAGTGCCATACGGCCTTATGCGGCTAGGAGTAAGAGGAATCTCATGCGGCTCAGAAAACATAATTTTATGCGGCTCAGAAGACATGACTTTATGCGGCTCAGAAGACATGCGCTCAGGCGGCGGGGAAACATGAGCTTTATGCGGCTGAAACGTAAATGGTTTATGCGGCTTGGAAATGTTCATGCGGTTCAAAAGTTCATGCGGCCAAGGGAAAACTTGACGCATAAAAAGCCATGCGGTCAAGTACTGTTCTTCTTCTCCACTTCCAAGAATATAACCATGGAAGCCATTGCTTCCAAGCTTTCCAAATCCTTCATTCCAAGCCAAAATCTGGACTTCCATAGGTCGAAATGGGGTAGAACGAAATTCTCTACAACATGGAACCGTCAAAACTTGAAAAATAACAAAGTTACTAGATCAAAACCTAAGAAATCCAAAAAAAGCATTAAACTTAGATCTACATGAAATGAGCCATGGAAATTGTAAATACTAAATACTAAAGAGACTTAAGATCAAGTAAGAAAGATGATGGAACAATAATACTGGGGTTCCATCATGAAGCAAGTTGGCACTTGCCTATGTGGCTGGGTAGGTGGGGGAGAGTTATGGAGGATGAAGAAGAAGGGTTAATGAGAAGGAGAAGTAATGAAGAGAGAGAAAGGATTTGGGGGCTTTAAATGAAGAGGGGGTAGGTGGGGAATTGTTGAACCACCCAAACCCGGAAAATAAACCAACTCAGGCCGGACCCAAAAGCAAAACAGAAAGTAAAATACAGAAAGTAAAATACAAAAAAATAATTAGCGAGAATTTAAAGGAATTTAAATACAGAATAATACATGATAAATATTAAATAAATACATTCAAGCAGTACACGTATTAAAATACGTATTCTGGAAACGAAAAGTGACAATTACCAAACACGTTCTATTTACTTTTGTGCACCGTCTATCATTCATTGTCTTGCTAATATTTCCTTAGGGTCAGTTTCATGGCATATTTCATAACCTATCTCGTGTAGCCGAATTCAAGTGTTTTCATAGAAATACATGCACGATTACCCATACTTACCGTCCGGCTTTCCCTGTCCAAAGTAAACCAAGTTAGACAATAATTCGTACCATCTGGATACTGGTTTAATAACTGTTGTTATATGAGAACTCGACTAAGTGCAGGTGACTCTCCCAAGATCCTCCAAAATCCATAGTACAAGCTCGCAACATATCTTCTAAAGTCTGAATTATTTTTTTTGATTGCCCGTCCGTCTGTGGATGGTTAGCCGTGCTAAATCTTAACTTGGTACCCAGACTATGATCTAAGCTCTTCCAGAAATGTGATATGAAACGGGTATCTTTGTCTGACACAATACTGACAGGGACTCTATACTACCTGACTAACTGTTGCATATACAACTCCACCAACTTTTCTGTAGATTGCCCTACTCTGAAAGAAAGAAAATGTGCCACCTTTGTAAGCCGATCTACTATCACCCAAATAGCATCTTTACCACTTGGTTATCTCGGTAAACCGGTCACAAAGTCTATTGTAATATGTTTCCATTTCCATTCTGGAATAGGAAGCGGTTGTAATAATCCAGCTGGCCTCTGCTGTTCTGCCGTCACTTGCTGACATATCAAGCAACGGAAAACGAATCTAGCTATCTCCCTCTTCATTCCGTTCCACCAGAAGTGCTGCTTGATATCTTGGTACATCTTGGTCCCTCCAGGGTGTATAGAATACTGAGAACTGTGAGCTTCTGTCATAATCTCCTGTCTAATATCTCCACTAGGCACACATAGGCGTGATCCAAACCTAAGTGTACCATCTTCATGAATTTGCATCTCCTTTCTGAGTCCTGACACACATTTTGCCCTAAGCTTTTGAATCCTTGGGTCCTGTGCCTGAGCTGCCTTGATCCTGTCTACTAAGTCGGATTGAACTTGTAGACTTGTCAGAGTTCCTACATCACTAGGAAGTATAACCTCGATGCCCATCTCCTGAAGGTCTTCTAAGATGTACTTTTGTGTTGTCAACATAAATGCGCCGCCTCTCCTGCTAAGAGCATCTGCTACTACATTAGCCTTGCCTGGATGATATTGAAGTTCCACGTCATAATCCTTGATCAACTCCAACCATCTTCTCTGCCTCACGTTCAGTTCCTTCTGAGTAAAGATGTACTTTAGACTTTTGTGGTCTGTGTACATGTCCACTCGATCACCATATAAGTAATGCCTCCATAGCTTCAAGGCAAATACTACTGCCGCCGACTCCAAGTCATGAGTTGGATAATTCTTCTCGTGGTCTCGAAGTTGACTAGATGCATACGCTATCACCTTTCTATATTGTATGAGGACACATCCAAGTCCTTTACCTGACGTATCACATCATAATATATAGTAAAACTTTCTGGTCCAATTGGCAATGTAAGAATAGGCGCTGATATCAACTTCTTCTTCAGATTCTCAAATGATTTCTGGCATTCTGTCGACCAGATGAATGTCACGTCCTTCCGTGTCAAGCGGGTCATGGGTGCTGAAAGTCTCACAAAGTCTGATACGAACCTTCTGTAATATCCTGCCAATCCCAAGAAACTCTGCACATCTGCTACGGTCTTGGGTACTGGCCAACTTTCTACTGCTTCTACCTTATTGGGATCTACTGCTACTCCAGCTCCTGATATGATGTGCCCCAAAAATGAAATATGATCCATCCAGAACTCACACTTACTGAGCTTGGCATTGTAGGTCCTAAAAATCAAGTTGCACCCATCAAAAAAGCAATAAAAATCAAATTGTGCACCCTTCAAATGAACTGCACAGGAGACAGATTGCGCAACAACTCAACTGCGTAAGCTGAACTGTGCACCCATCCAAGCGCGCTAGCTGACGTGGCTGCGTCATCATTATCTGACAGAAAATTAGATCTTCTGACAGCTGATAGCCCGAAGAACGAGAAAACTGTTCGTTTCTCGTGCAGCACAGCGCTCGAGGACAGCTGTACAGGCAGCGCAAGATACCAGCCCAATCGAAGCGCAGTCTGCCAGATTCCCTACAGCGTAGTTCAATCCCAGCGTAGTCAGAAGCCAACGCAGTTCATGTGGCACACTCCATCAAGACAACTGACATTTTGTACGTGGCATACATGCCATCAATTGCTCACCACGTGGCAACCGTCTGTACACGACCAAGCGTATTTCAATCAAATAATACCACACATCTCATATAGTTGAGCCACGATCGAGTAACTGTCAGCGCAGTTTGCTGCTTGCGCAGTCCAATGTCTGCGCAATCCATCCTGTACAATCCAGAATAACTAAAAATTAGTTATTTCCAGAACTCTATAAATAGAGTTTCAAGTCCTTTATAGAGAGGGGAGAAAAGATCAGAAAAGAAAAATCAGAATCAACATCAGATCATCACCAGAGATCAGGAATTCTTGCCAAAGTGCTGCTGCATTCTTCAGAGGCTACCGTCTTCAAAGTTCACAGCGTCCAAGGGATAAAGCGATTATCTTCAGATCGGATTCCTATAGTTGTACTTTTCCAGAATTCTATTATAATCTTCTTACAAAGTTTGTGAAATAAAGAACACTTTTGTTTTTGCAAACAAAATGGCGACACTGCTGGGGACGACTTTCTCCTCCGACGAGGAAGTGACAACTCAATGTGACGTTGCGTCTATTGGAAAGACGCAGAAGACGCTGGTTGTAAAGGTCAACCAGACGGCCTACGAGGCGATGATCAACTCCGAGACTACTTGTCACACTGCAACTTCTGCCAAGAGGAAAGTCTGTTCAGTGTGGACTCCAAAGTCCTCTGCACAATCCCCTGCGCAATCCTCTGCGCAGTCTGCTGTCTCTGCTCCCAAAACTGCTGCGCAGTCTGCTGCCTCTACTGCCCATGCGCAGTATACTGCTCCTCTTGCCAGTGCACAAACCACTTCCTATGCTGCTCTGGCAAAGTGCAAGACTCCTCTTTCCCTGGTACAGTTGGCTGTAACTCTTCCTGCGCAGTCCACCACTCCATCAACCAGAGTGCAACTCAAGCACTCTGAAGTCAAGACTCCTGCTGCGCAAGCTACAGTATCTGTGGCCAGAAGGCCATCTGTCAAAGCTTCTCATGCGCAACCAGCCAATGTGCCTACTGCCACTTCAACCCCTGTGCAAACTGTGCCAGCGCAGTCTAAGAGGGATAGCCCTTTGGCTAATCTCCTTTCTTCTCACAGCAAGGGAAAAAACTCTGATCCTCTTCCCAAGCACCCTGTTGCTCCAGCGCAATCCACTGGGGGTAGTCTGTTGACTATTCCTCCTCCGCCTCAGAACAAAGGAAAAGGCCCGTTGGTCTTTTCTCAAACTTTCTCGTTCCACGACTTGGAAGACAACAGAGGGAAACGCTCTTTAGCCAACCCTTCTTCACAAAACAAGGGAAAAGGTCCTTTGGTCTTTTCTCAGTCTTCCTCGGTTTTTACTGTAGAAGATCAATCTGAACGTGCCTCGGCACCAATCAGTACAAGAACTCTCTCAAACAAGAGTTCTTCTTCCCTCCTTGCCAAAGGGAAGTGTACTGATCAAAGAGGTATTCTACCTACTCCAGTAGCAGAATTCCAAGATCTCCCAACTTTCAAGATATCCCGCTCAAAATAGGGAAAATTACTGGTGTCTCAAACAGAAACCCCTGGGGGTGAATTTGCTGATCTAAGGACTTATCTCAATAGACCAGTTTCTATGAAACGCAAACAGCCAATGCCGAAGATCAACCAGCATCAGAGACAACCTTCCAAGATGAAGAATCCCGACACCTATGCTAATGAAATGAGTACTTCTTTATATACTCATGGGATAAAACATTTGAAGAACAGGAACCATGTTCCGAATATAGTCAAAGAACATATCCCTCAGACTTCTTCTCGTCCCGTCACTGTTCCTGATCTCCGAGAATACCTCAAGCAAAAATGGGACAATATTTCAACACCTCCAGTTCAACCACTTGGACACCATTGTAATCACAAGGTTGTCATCAAGTGTTGTTGTCAGACAACAAAACGATCTGTCTTCGATCGTTTGAATTTTGCAATGTCTGAACCAATGTCAGAAGATGAAGACGAAGTGTTGTATGCTTCCGTCAACATGACTTCTCGAGACACTGGGGGTAGAAAGTGCTCCAAGCACGGCAAGCCTCGCCGGTCCAGTCAGCGGTATTTAGATTTACTCCAAGAATCTTCTGAAGGAGTATTCCAACATATCCGATCCCAAAGCCGAGATACAATCGGTCAAAAGAATCTTCTCCAAGATCCTTCCGGTCATCTCCCTCTTTCTCACTCAGGAGATGATTCTTTCTCTGATTATGATGCATACAGGAAAAGTTCTGAACAAACAGTGTCCTCCACTATACCTAGAGAAGTGACAGCTTATGTTGTCACTGAAGACCTAGATGCTTCTAGTTCAGCTAGTCAAGAATAATGAATAGCTGCACTAGAAGACAAGTTGAAGACCATGGCTGAAATGGTCGTAAGTATGCATTCTATCATCGTGGCCCAACATACAGTACCACCGATCGCACCTGCTGTAAATCCTGAGATCATAGCATAATCGGTGCCTGTTAATGCAGGGCTGGGGGTAGTATCTCCTCAAGTGCCTCCTGTACAGATTCAACCTACACCCAGTCAGTCAGGTGCTGGGGGTAGTGCTTATCATGCTGTTCCTCCCACTAACACTCTGATTCAGCCTGCTCCTTCTTCATCATCGGAGGATGCTAATGAAGCGGTCAAACTCTTGCGTACGCTGTTCGAGGCTTTCAAAGAGAAGGACAACTTACAGAGATTGGAAATCAAGCAACCGTATCCTATTGAATAGAAGGAAGTTCCGTTTCCTCCTAAGTACAAGATTCTAACAATCTCTCTGTTTGATGGCAGCACTTCTCCTAGTCAGTTCATTAACCACTTTGAGGTAATAACTGTCCAACTTCAGCCAAATGACGCTCTTCTTACCAGGATATTCGTCGACTGTTTAGCCGGTATGGCATACGATTGGTACAGAAGCTTGCCTGATGGCTGTATCACCTCTTTCTCGGGTTTCAAACAGATCTTCTTGGAACGATTCTATGAGGAGATCAACGACATGACCATGTCAGCCCTTAATAAAATCAAATAAAGACATAATGAAACCGCTGAGAGTTTAATTGAAAGGTTCCGCCGAGAAGCTTTAAAAATGCCTCCTGGAACTCCGGCCGCTGTCACTATAGACACCTGCAAGGCAAATCTTTTGCCTATTATCAGCATGTGGACGGGGTCAACTCAGTTCCAAGACTGGCCATCCTTTATTGTCAATGCTAAAGCAGCTGAAGTTAGTACAGACAAGTTCAAGCAGCTAGGGGTACACATGTCTAACCCCGACTGGGACGAACACCAGACATCGAGTAGCAGTAATCGCCAGAACAACCGCAAGGAAAAAGAGACTTTGAATATCAACTTGAAGAACAAAGAATCTCTGGCTGTCAACGTAGCTCCACCTACGTCTACTTCTACTCCTTCTGTACATCCACCAAGGGAACCTCGTCCGAAAGTAGAGTACTCCTTTGACGAGAATGACACCGTGAGCATCTTTGATTGCTTGATCAAAAGCAATAAGCTCCAACTTCCAGACCCGAAGAAGCCTGATGAGGTCGGTAAGACTGATCATCCCAAATATTATGTCTATCACAGGTTCATTGGACATCCCACTCGAGCATGTTATGTGCTCAAAGGCAAGATTCAAGAGCTAGTCAACGCTGGTGTTGTCACTCTGCAGCAAGACGAGAAGACTGTTACCGCGAATATGATCTCAGTACAGTTCGGTAACTTCCCTCCACAGATGGTACAGCATGGTATCATCCCTATCCCCAAGGCCACTCTTGAGATCGAGAATCTCCCTCCTCCACGAAGTGAAGGTCTCGTCCGCTTATCTTCTGACAATGGTAAAATTATGTGGATTCACCCTGATCTTGCTTCGGAGTTCGAAGTTCCCTCTTCTTCTAAGAAGAAAGAATGCTCCAAGAGTAGAACAAAGATCTACAATATGGTGTCTTTTGACCCCATAGTTGAAGAGGAAATCCTGCTAGGCACCAGATCAGGAAAAGCCTACCTAGGGAAAGTTCCTGAAAATTAAGAAAACCCTGCTTCTTATTCTGAGTCCGCTCTAGTGCAACCTGTTTCCATTGAGGACATCCCTTCTGCATCCTCACCGGATGTAGAACCTACTCATCCCAAGCCGATGGTCGCTGACAAAGGCAAACAACAAGTCCACTTCGACAAACCTTTGAAGAAGTCATCTCCTTCTGGACTTGAAAAGCCTTACAACTTTGATATCTTGGCTCAACTAGCCAATACACCGGCCAGGCTGTCAATCTTCGAGTTCTTGTGCCTCTCCAAAGAGACTCAGAAAACTCTGAGTGAAGCTCTAATGCTGGCAAAAACCTGTCTAACCTTCTAAAGAAGCCGAAGGCAGAGCCTGTCTCTTGCCTCCATTGTCATAGTGTGTTGGAGTTAATTCCAAACATTACCTTCACACAGGATGATATGCTGATGGACGACAAAAGGCATGACCGTCCTCTATACTATACAGGATATGTCGACTCGATGAAAGTCGATCGTATTCTGATAGATCCAGGGTCAGCACTCAGCATCATGCCAAAGATAATGCTAGATGCACTGAAGATTCCAGTACATAGTCTTTCTGGCACAATCACCACCATCTTGGGATTCAACCAAGAAAGAAGTGAACCTCTGGACAAGATTTGCCTAAAACTCCAAATAGACAATCTCCGCACAAAGGTGACCTTCTACATCATTGACAACCATGGTTGTTCTTATAATGCTTTGTTGGGGAGACCATTCCTGCATGAACATAACATTGTTCCTTCGACTCACCATCAATATTTCAAATACGTTGATGACAAGGGAGAAGTTCAAAAGGAGGTTGCAGATCTCTATCCTTTCAAAGGTGTCGAAGCATATTGCAACGATGCTCGCATGTATAAAGATAAGTTCATGAAGGTAGTACTGTCTCTAGACACTAAAGAAGAACAAGAAGCAGTGCCCAAAGACACTCTCATCATACCTGTCAAAGGGCGTGTTTCTCATCCTCAGTCCTCCAAACCACTGGCTATTCACTTGCCAGTCCAGAAGCAACCAACTGATGGTGGTCAAAATCAAAGGGAGCTCACCTCTTCTGAGCCACTTGTTATCGACTTACGTCGTAACAAGGATAAAAAGTAGCTCACCTCTTCTGAGCCACTTGTTATTGATTTATCTCATAACAAGGACAAAAGGGAGCTCACCTCCTCTGAGCCGCTTGTTATCGACCTCCGTCGTAACAAGTCCAATCCTCCTCCACGTTCTTCTTTTCCCCCTCTTGTAATCAATCTGACCAAGCTAGCTAAGGCTAAAGGTCCTGTTGTAAATATAGATTTACAAATCAATGAAAAAGCATCTCCTTTCCAGTATACTAATGTCATTTATCATGCTAAGTGCTATTTGGATATGTTAGATAGCTTTCAGTCATTTACAATGGGAGTTGTACAGTCTCTTCAAACAGAGGTCTCACTCGAACACCCAGATGATTCATACTTTGTTGTCCCTTCTCGAAAGAGAGGCGAGAGTCCAATACTTTTTAGTAAAGGACCAGAACAAAAATTCAGCTATACGGATGATAGCAAAAGTAATGATACGGGGCATCTTCAACTTCGTCGTTACAGTCAACAATCAAAAGACATCATCCGAAAGATGGGTTATGACTTTAAGAATGGCCTCAACTACGGTAAGGGTAGAAAAACTCCTATCCGTACGGTTGTTCCAGAAGGAAAATCAGAGATGTACTATAGCAGGACCAAAAGAGGTCTCGAATATGCTTCACCTCCGGTATTATCTCCAGCAATCTCCGAATCCGATAATGAGGAGCATTCTAACTCTTCTAATTCCAGATCATGGGATTCTGACATCAGTATCGGTCAAGTTTATCGATTGATCGTATCTTCTAACATGGTCTCCGTTGAACTTCCAGAAGGCTATGATGAGGATATTGAAGAAAATCCTGAAACAGATCCTTGGGCTCAACGAATGGATACCCAATGGGAACTCCGATTCGAACAACGAGAACCTCCTACCGAAGATCAATTGGTTCAAATTGATGTAGGAGAGAGCGGGTCACCTCGTCTAATATTCATCAGCAAGATCCTTCTAGAGGCAGATAAGCAAGAATTAATTCTTCTTATACGAGAATACATTGATGTCTTTGCCTGGAGCTATGAAGACATGCCAGGTCTAGATCCCAAAGTTGCTACTCACAAATTGAATATCCTGCCTAATGTAAAACCATTCAAACAGCAACAACGACACTTCAAGCCAGAAATGATGGATGCAATCGACGATGAAGTCAAGAAGCTCATCGCTTGTGGCTTTATCCGAGAAGAACAACATCCATATTGGGTAGCCAATGTCGTCCCAGTCTTGAAGAAAACTGGCAAAGTTCGTGTTTGCATCAACTTTTGGGATCTTAATGAAGCCTGTCCAAAAGATGAATTTCCTCACCCTATCATAGATGTCATGATCGACAACACCTGTGGGTTCGAGCAAATATCTTTCATGGATGGATTCTCTGGATACAATCAGATTCGGATGAATCCTGAAGATGAAAAATATACTTATTTCCGCACTCCTCGCGGAGTCTACTGCTATACCGTAATGCCATTTGGTCTCAAGAGTGCTGCTACAACTTACCAACGAGCCATCAGTACCATTTTTCGAGATCATCTGTGCAAGACTGTCGAATACTACATTGACGATATTGCTGTCAAAAGTCGTCTAAAGGAAGATCACATCCAAGACTTGAGAACTATCTTCAATCTGATGCGCCAACACTAACTCAAAATGAATCCCACAAGTCATTCTTGGGTGTCTCTAGTGGTAAATTTTTCGGCTTCGTCATTACCTCTAAGGGTATACACGTGGATCCCGAGAAGATCAAAGCCATTCAAGAGATGCGTCCTCCACGCAACCTAAAAGAGCTACGAGAATTCCAAGGTCGACTTGCGTACATTAGGAGGTTCATTTCGAATCTGTCTGGACGTTGCAGACCATTTACTCAGCTAATGAAGAAGGGTGTATCTTTTATTTGGACCGAAGAATGTCAACGAGCATTTGACGACATAAAACGATATCTCATGAACCCGCCAGTCTTGGTGCCACCGATCTCAGGTATACCATTCTTAATGTATGTCCGTGCTATGGATCATTCATTGGGTGCTTTACTTGCCCAAAAGAACAAACAAGGTCACAAACAGGCCATATACTACCTCAGTTGTACTATGATTGGTGCCGAACACCGTTATAGTTCGATCGAAAAAGAATGTCTAGCTCTTATGTTTACTGTTCAAAAGACGAGGCATTACATCATTGGCCAAACTATTCATGTCATATCCCGAGTTAATCCTCTTCGGGTACTGATGAAGAAGACTAGCACACTCAATTCTCGGCTGGCTACATGGGCCATTCTGCTAGCCCAATATGACATGGTATATGTTCCACAAAAATCTGTTAAAGGTCAAGCACTGGCGGATTTCTTAGCAGCTCATCATGTTCCAGAGACATCCAAACTTTATGATGAAATTCCAGACGAAACATTGGAATCAAATATGATCTCCGAAGAATTTCCTACTTGGCGTCTATTCTTTGACGGTGCATCCAGGATTGAACCCAATGGTGCCATTGTTGCAGGAGTTGGAGTTGTCCTTATTTCTCCAGATGGGTCAACTATTCAAAGAGCCTACTCCCTAGATGAACCTTGCTCCAACAATGTAGCAGAATACAATGCTCTACTCATTGGCCTTCAATTAGCTAAACAACTAGACATCGAATATCTTGAAGTTTATGGTGACTCCAAGCTGGTTGTTAACCAGGTTAGAGGAACCTATGAAGTTCGCCATCAAGATCTAGTACCTTACTATGAAGCGGCAATCAACATGGCTACATCATTCAAAGCCTTCTTTATTGAATATGTCCGTCGAGCTTATAATACTGAAGCAGATGCTTTGGCTAATCTTGCAGCAGTCTTAGCCATCCCTATCAAAAGACAGCAGGTGGTGGTTGTCTCTAATTGGGAATTGTTCTGCATCGAAAACAATCGTAATATTGAGTTCAGTAATCTTACTGAAGCCAATGTTATCAGTAAAGATTAGAGAGATCCCTTCATCGACTTCGTGGTCCATGATATACTCCCTGAAGATCCCAAAGAAGCTACGAGTATTCGTCGGTGGTCTCTACGATTCTACTACAATCAGACCACCAAAACTCTTTACCGGCGGACTTATGACGGCCTACTCTTGCGCTGTCTTGCTGGTGATGAAGCGAAGCAAATATTGCGTGAAGCTCACGACGGTGTCTGCGGAGCACATCAACCCGGTCCTAAGCTACAAGACCGTATCCGACGCATGGGTTACTACTGGCCCTCTATGGTATCTGATGCAATTGAATATGCAAGGAAATATCGAGCTTGTCAAATCCACGCAGATTTTATTCATCAACCATCAGAATTCCTTCATCCGACTGCTGCTTCCTGGCCTTTTGAAGCTTGGGGCATGGATATTATAGGTCCCATCAATCCTCCTTCTTCTAGAGGACATCAGTTTATACTAACAATAACCGACTACTTCTCCAAGTGGGCTGAAGCTATACCCTTGGCTGAAGTCAAGACCAGCAGTGTCATTAACTTCCTCAAATATCATGTCATCTACAGATTTGGTGTACCTCGACGAATCATTCATGATAACGGACCTCAGTTCATCAGTCAAAAGTTCACAAGGTTCTGTGACGATCATCGGATTGATAATGTCGCTTCCACAGCCTATAATCCTGCTGCTAATGGCTTGGCTGAAGCTTTCAACAAGACTATCATCAAGCTCCTCAAGAAGTTTGTGTCTACTAACAAACGAAACTGGAGTAAAAAGCTTAGGGAATGTCATTGGGCCTATCGTACTACGGTCCGCAACTTTACAGGCTGTACACCCTTCTCTTTGGTGTATGGCTGTGAAGCAGTTCTAACCCTGGAACTTCAAATTCCATTTTTAAGTATTGCCATCACCAACGAGCTCACTACAGAGAACAACGACCTTCTTCGACTCCAAGAATTAGAAGCGCTTGACGAGAAACAGCTATTGGCTCAACAACATATTGAGTTATACCAAGCTCGCATCTCAAAGACCTTCAATCGCAAAGTTAGGGTCAGAGCCTTTCAGAAAGAAGAGCTCGTTTTAACCGTCAGACGTCTTATGACTATGACTCACATGGGCAAGGGCAAGTTCGACACGAAGTGGGAAGGGCCTTACATTGTGAGCAAAGTCTTTTCAAATGGAGCTTATCAACTTTCTGAGCTGGACGGTCGAATTGCAATGATGCCCATCAATGAAAAATTTCTAAAAAAAACTATGTATGAATGTAACAGGGATTTTATGTAAATATGATCAGACAGTTCATAAATAAAGTTTGAGTTTTATTTCATCATAAACGTTGTTACATAATATCAAGGATGGGAATCACTATCATCCTTCTTGAAGACAGGACGAAGACCACTACCGTCCTTTTCAAAAACATAATCAGCAAAAGAGCCGAGAACATCCTTGCTCGAACCCACCAGGAATTTGCAAGCAGCCATCCTCATGGCCTCTTCTTCCTCTGTCGTCCCGGGTTCAAGAAGGAAGTCCAAGATGTCCCTTAGCGGTTTGGGTGCGGATGAACCTTCGCCTGCCTCTGTCTCCTTTGACTGGGCCGGCTCGACTGGACGTTCTTCAGTAACCGCTTCAACTTTTGGGGCGATCTCAGCCTTCTTGGATGCATCTCCAGACGACATCTTTATGTTGAAAAGTAAAAGTGATCATTCCATCTGATTTTCTGTTCTATTTATAGACAGAGATTCGTGAGATAATAAAGCGACACATTCATCTAACGGTTCGCCCGTTCATCACATTCATCTGACGGTTCGCCCGTTCATTACATTCATCTGATGGTTTGCCCGTTTATCACATTCATCTAACGGTTCGCCCGTTCATTACATTCATCTGACGGTTCGCCCATTCATCACATTCATCTGACGGTTCACCCGTTCATCCATTCATCCGACGGTTCGCCCGTTCACTATATTTATCAGACGGTTCGCCCGTTCATTTCATCTATCTGACGGTTCATCCGTTCATTCCATTCATTTGACGGTCCATTCGTTCATCCTGACGATTTATTTCGTTCATACATTTTGACAATTCATCCATTTCGTTTACATCAGCAACTTGTCATATATTTGTTATTTCTGATTAAGTTGTCTACTGAAATAATGATATTCAATAAATTATATTCTGCCATGTCCATATTACCTCTGAGCAGATGTAATGAATATAATTATTTTCTAAAATCAAGAAATATATCATGTCTTGCACCTCTGAATATATTTTCTATCGCTATTATTTATATCTGAATAAGATATGCAATAAATAATAGAGCCACAAAGAAAATGTCTTTTTATTGATCAAAATCAAAAGGCATTACATGTTACAAACAGAAGATACAAAAAGTCTTTCTATTCCGCTGGCGGGGTCATCAAGCTAGTCATCTGCTGCTTTAAAGTTTGCATTCGCTCCTCACGAGAATCCATCACTCGCCTCATAGCTTCCTCCATTCCAGACTTATCGTCGAAAGTCGGCAAAGTTACTAGTCTGCGAGAGATTTCAGCTTGATGAGTTATGATATACTCATTTCTTTTTTGGGTCAGAGCGTCCAATTGTTGAACTGCAACTTGATGTTGTGTGGCCTCATCTTCCAGAGCAAGCTGAACAAGTCTCAATTCTTCTTGAAGACGGGCAGATTCTGCTTTTAGTTCAGCAACTTTCTTCTCCTTCTCCTCGGCAGCAGATGCTATTATCTCTATTTCAGAGTTATATTCTGAAGACTTGGCAGTAAAAGTGTCCAAGATAATCTGGAAGTCAACTTTCGTAACTGCAGCCTCTTGAGATATCCTCTTAAACTCGGCCTGTACCAAGGGCTCCACCTCCCCCTGATTCAGATCTTTGTAGATCTTAACCGATTCCTCTAGCTCATCCAGGATGTGTTCAAGGTAAGCAGCTTGCGCTTCATCACCTTGACTCCGGATGGCAGCTATCATGTAAGAGGTTGGACCCCTAACAGTTATGAAACCAACCTCTTATTTATCCATTACCCTCTCTACTAAGGGTCCTAGTGAATTGAAGAAAAGATTGGTGAAGGAGCCGATTATGAATCTGTTAGTGGCAATGGCACCAGGAGTAGCAGCTACTCCCATGGACGTCGAAGCAGCAGGTGCCTGTACAGATGGACGTTCAGCTTCTTGCACGTGGGTGGAGGTCTCTCTGGACAAAGGAGCCATGGTAGAGCTAGTCGCCCCTCCCAGATGTTCTTCTGCGAAATCAAACAAATACCATCAGTTAGCTGTCATTAGCAACTATCGAGAAGGATTAAAAGTAAGAGCAATCTTACCATTGTTGGGTCCAGGGACAAGTTTGTCCTCTGCTGACACGAGTTGCAACCTCGCAGAAGTAGCTTCAGATATTACTGCCTGGCTACTACCTGCTTCGGAGCCGTCCAAAAAATGTCTGCTACCGCTGGCGATCTCCTTTATTGGCACTATATCAGTGCATGTTGGAGGAATTGGAGAAGATTCAACTTCTACATCGATAAAAATTTAGATGTCAGCCATTTAATCTATGAAAAGAAGATTGATAATATCATTCAACACCTTTGGGATCAGCAGGAGTAATTTTCTCAGGTGCTACTTCTTCACCCATATTCTTTTCTGGAGATACATGCACATCAACATCCTCTTCTGGATTCAATGTGTCATCAACAGCTTCAAGGGATACATGGACATCAGTGTCCTCCTCTGGATTCAGAGTATCATCAACAGCCTCTGCTGATGAAACTTTATCACTTGTGCTCATCTCTCGTGCTCCACTATCAGTTGCGGCGACCGGATCTATATCATCCTGGAGGCCGAAGTTGCAATCATTCAGAGCATCGATCATTAATCGATCTTCTTCATCACGAAGTGTTCTCGGTGTAGCTGGAAGCTGGGTAGTTTCCACTGTAAGTGAAGGAGATTGTAACACTTCATCTTCTTTCTCCACGACTTCCTCCATGGTCTCTACAACCTCATCCCTCCTCTCTGGACTGAAAGCTTTAGGTTCAGGGGCAGGTGTAGGAGACGACATTGTAACTCCGGCGATAGCACTAGCCACGACCGATGACAGGATTTGTCTCGGAGGAATGACTACCTTCTTTCTTCTGAAGACCATTTTCTTTCTGTGTAGAGGTCTCTCCGGACTCTCTACATCTATGATATTTTTTTATCTTTGAATAGAAGTTGGGGTGGTCGCTTCTTCTCTCTGAGTCAACTCAGCCAGCTGCCGAGATTGCGACCGAGTGGTGACCTTTTCCGAAGGTTCCAAGATAAGCTTCTTCGCAACTGGAGAAGAAGGTTCCTCTATCCTCCTCTTTCTCTCCTTGGCTGGAGATCTGACAACCTTTAATGAGACACGCAGTGGCTCGTTGACTTCTTCGGAGAAGTTGGCTTCCCTCGAAGCTTCCAACGGTGCATCGGCCGGCTCACGCTCTTCACCATTGACAGGAGCCAACACAACAGATACTCCCTTTTTTAATCGGGCCGTTATTGCAAAGCTGTCGGCGAGACTGAAGTTCTCGACAAAGGTATTCGCCTATGTATAGAAGATTGAATATGTGTACAGCATCCGAGGACCATGATCGCTCTTCGTTGGCATCGAAAATATTGTTCTTGTGTCTCGAGCATTATAGTAGGCCCAGGCCCGGGCTCCATCGATCAAATAACCTTTTTCTTATAGGTACGTGATGGCATTGCCTACATGAAACTGGTCATAGCCGAATTGGCGCACAAAACGGCTGGGAAGATAGGGCTCCAAATAATATTCATCTTCAAATATGTAGACCAGGTGTGACGGCCGGATCATCCACAACCAATCAAAAACTGCACCACCCAATGGCTGCCTCCCAGAATCGACCAGATTTGTAGACGTGTGCTCGTAGCCGGCTGGAGGGGGAACACAGTAGAAGTTCCATCACTTTTCGAGATTCAGAGCGCATCTGCAATCTCTTAAACTAGTGTATATCCACTTACTCTTGGAGAATCTTCGCAAGAAGCTGCCACTTACTGCCCCCATATCGGGGTTCATCAATGATGGATAGTGCAAAAGCAACCATCCGAACAAATATGTGTAGGGTAGCTCCAGCCGAGGAAAGCTCCATTTCTCGTCTTTCCCTTTAAACATCGAATCAACAAAAAGGCGAAGGCTAGCATTTACTCCGCAGGTCATCGCCGATAAAAGATCCATCCGATAGCCGAAGACTAAGCGGACGGCAACAAAAAGTATGCCTCGATGGAAGCAATCGACGACACTGGCTCTAGGGACGACGAATCGTCGAAGCCAGTAGGTGAGAAAACCCGCCAGCTGGACTTCCTTTGACATGGGCCTATAGCCCATTCTCATGAAACTTTCAATAATATCTCCTGTCTTGAAAGGAGGATATTGAAGATCATCATCGATCTTGATATCCATCTCCTTGTTCTCCTCCATCAATCCTATCACTTCGCTACTGCTGAGTGGTTTGAAGAAGTTAGGGTTGCACTTGTCGTGTTCCTTAGTCTTCTTATCCACGATATGGTTGAGAAAGAGATATGGCAATCATTTTGTCGAGTAGCAAGTGCCAGAGGTACCACTCTTGTAGTACAAGGAGCAGATCTTATAGTGGCACAGCAGCTCTTCAAAGACGGCCACCATATCAGCATTCTCCTGACGAAGTTTGTCCAACTCGTCATTGGTTGGGACAAATTCCTCATAAGGGATATTCCCCATTGGCAGGCTCGAGATATACTTCATCTCGTGAAGAGCCAGTCCGATCTCTCCATAGGGCGTCATAAAAGTCCCTGTTCTGAAGTTGAACCTCTCTGCCAATACGAGGAACAGATAAGGATTAGGGTGGAAGCCGTAAACGGTAGAGTATACCGCCTGGTACAGCTCAATCTCCTTGAGCTTCTCTATACAATTCCATCTCTTGTTGTCCGGATTCACAAAACCCGTCAATCGGATGTCTTGGTCCGGATATCTTCCCTCAACCTTCGTAAACTCGTTTGTGAATATCGGCGTTCGGACTGGTAGCAGCAGGGAGGAGTTCTCCGATGGAATGCAGCCGGGTTTCAATCCTCTGAGCAGAGAGCTGTGATGCTCAGACGAACTATAGAACATGTCCTTGTTGTTCGGCCCCTTCACACAAATATTTCCCGTTTGGGCTTGCAGGAGAGGAGTTATATCCCAGTCCATCCTCCTGGGATAGCTCGCAAAAGCATAACGAGATAGGGGAAGGCACCTGGAAATTTTCGATAAAAGTATCCTTTTCTTGCCTCTCTGAAAGAGTCTCTGTTCAACTCGAGGTCTCGGCTGAGAACTCTTATCAAGAGCCTCACCAAATAGAAATAGAGGCTTCTTATGAATAATGGCGTCAGCAGTTTGCAAAGGCTGCCCGTTCATCAGACTCAGCAATATTTTATTGTCTTGTGCTGTTAAGATGGCTTATCGAGACGATGGCAGGATATACTGAGGAAATGTTACATGGGAAAGATCCTCTTTAAACTCAGGTTCAGCCAAAGTCCCTATAAAGACCTCATAATTTGGGTCTTCCCTGAGGTTAACTGCATCAAACAAAAAGACAGAATTCAGTACATACAAAATCAAAGAGTCTGTTCAAAAGATCAGCAAATTGTGCAAGTATCAGATTGCGCTATGTGCATAGTATCAGATTGCGCTAATGTAGCCTACACGCACAAAATATCCAGTTGCGCCAACACATCTACTTGCGCAAGTCATCAGATTGCGATAACTCACTTGCGCAAAGCATCAGTTTGCGGTGGACAGACTTGCGCAAATCGATAGATTGTGCTGAACATTTGCCAGCGCTTTCTAACCGATTGCGCAAGAATATAGTTTCATAAAAATGAAAACTATTGTGTGTGTACAGCCAAAACCCTAAACAGGGCGGCGTAATACCATCAAATCTCTAAAAAGAGAGAGGTATGAAGGTTCGACAATGTCAAATAACCCTAAAAAGGGTTTTTGATCGAGTTCATCATCTACCTTGCAGTACAGGGTGACAGACTTCATGACGAGAAATTCGGGGCACAACCCGAGTCGAAGACTCAGCAGGGGCTTTGCCCTTCTCGGTGGCTGAACGTTTGGGGGCCATTGACGTCGACGGAGAAGAAGGAGAAGTGGTGGGAGTTGGCACAGAAGCTTTTCTCTTTTGAATAGTTGGAAACAAGTAAAGAATAAAAGAAAGAAGAACGGAAACTATTTATAGTTTTTCAAAAGTAACAGTCACCTCAGATTGCGTCGAGAAATTAGGAGCTGATTCCTCCAAACGCGCAGTCAAGGCATCTCTTACGCAACTTGATTTTAAATTCGAAATTCAAAGTATTTCAAAACTTTGAATATTTTTAAATTTTGAAAACTTTGAAGGGGGTCTTGTAGGTCCTAAAAATCAAGTTGCACCAATCAAAAAAGAAATAAAAATCAAATTATGCACCCTTCAAATGAACTACACAGGAGACAGATTGCACAACAACTCAACTGCACAAGCTGAACTGCGCACCCATCCAAGCGCGCTAGCTGACGTGGCCGCGTCATCATTATCTGACAAAAAATTAGATCTTCTGACAGCTGACAGCCCGAAGAACGAGGAAACTGTTCGTTTCTCGTGCAGCACAGCGCTCGAGGACAGCTGTACAGGCAGCACAAGCTACCAGCCCAATCGAAGCGCAGTCTGCCAGATTCCCTGCAGCGCAGTTCAATCCCAGCGCAGTCTGAAGCCAGCATAGTTCATGTGGCACACTCCATCAAGACAACTGACATTTTGTACGTGGTATACATGCCATCAATTGCTCACCACGTGGCAACCGTCTGTACACGACCAAGCGCATTTCAATCAAACAATGCCACGCGTCTCATACAGTTGAGCCACGATCGAGTAACTGTCAGCGCAGTTCGCTGCTTGCGCAGTCCAATGTCTACATAATCTATCATGTGCAATCCAGAATAACTAAAAATTAGTTATTTCCAGAACTCTATAAATAGAGTTTCAAGTCCTTCATAGAGAGGGGAGAAAAGATCAGAAAAGAAAAATCAGAATCAACATCAGATCATCACCAGAGATCAGGAGTTCTTGCCAAAGTGGTGCTCCATTCTTCAGAGGCTACCGTCTTCAAAGTTCACATCGTCCAAGGGATAAAGCAATCGTCTTTAGATCGGATTCCTATAGTTGTACTTTTCCAGAATTCTATTGTAATCTTCTTACAAAGTTTATGAAATAAAGAACACTTTTGTTTTTGCAAACATGCATACAACTGGTTCTCTCTCAAAACCTGTAACACTTTCCGGAGGTGGTCTTCATGCTCCTCCTAACTAATAGAGTATACGAGAATGTCGTCAAGAAACACAACGACAAACTGATCTAAGTATGACATAAAGATACGGTTCATCAAATCCATAAATATTGCTGGAGCATTGGTCAAACCAAACGGCATTACCAAGAATTTATAATGCCCATACTTCGACCTGAATGCTGTCTTAGGAATATCCTCCTTCCGAACCCTCACTTGATGATACCCTGAACGAAGATCTATCTTGAAGAAAACTCTAGCTCTGCTCAACTGATCAAACAAGTCATCGATCCTGGGTAGTGGGTACTTGTTCTTTATGGTTGCCGCGTTAAGCTTCCTGTAGTCAATGCACAATCTGGATGACCCATCCTTCTTCCCCACAAGTACCACTGGTGCTGCCCATGGTGATATGTTAGCTTGAATGAACTTCTTCTCCTCCAGATCTTCTATGTACTGA
This sequence comes from Iris pallida, assembly GCA_029216955.1. Taxonomy (NCBI): domain Eukaryota; kingdom Viridiplantae; phylum Streptophyta; class Magnoliopsida; order Asparagales; family Iridaceae; genus Iris; species Iris pallida. The sequence goes on along the minus strand of JANAVB010009400.1, from coordinate 10,128,784 downwards.
TATACCTTGGCCTGCTCTGAATCCGCCATTCTGTAAACTCGATCTGATATCGGTTTAGCCCCGGGTGCCAATTCTATACTGAACTTAATATCTCTAACCGGTGGTAGACCTGTAAGTTTTTCGAAAAATACATCTAGAAACTCTTCAACTACTTTCGGAACTTGAACTTCTTCTATTGCCGTTACTACTCCCTGCTCTTGTTGAATTGACACTGATCTGACTAAGGTGAACCGCTTCATGCCTGGAATATCAAAAGACACACTCCCTCTACGACAATCAATTATCGCATGACTGTCTTTCAGCCAGTCCATGCCTAAGATAATGTCAAAATTTCCAACAAAAAATTCTATCAACCGGGCGGGTAAGGAATGTCCGTAAACTACATTGCTACATGCTAGAATAATCCTACTAACTCCTACGAGCCTATTACCAGTGAGTATATTCAACCTCCCTGGCAATGCCTCGAACTCCATTCCTAGCCGTGTCGTAAATTGTGCAGATATAAATGATTGTGATGCTCCCGAATCAAACAATGCTACTGCGGGATATGAGGCGACGAGAATGTTACCTGCCACAACATCTTCCGATGCCAGTGCCTCTTCCAAGGATAAAGTGAATGCCTGCCCTTGACCTTCTTGTTGGTTCCCATACTGCGGCCTAGCCTGGTGCTGCTGCTGGCCCCTGCCTTGGTGATGCTGGGAAGGTCTGTGCTGATACTGTATCGACGGTCCCTGCTACCGAAACATCTGAGCCTGTGTCATGAACGGGCGCTGTGCTAACGGTCTCACTACCACTGCTGGTCCTCGATACTAGCCTGCCCCTGGTGCTGGCAGAGCAAAAAATTGTTGTACTGGTCCTCCTGACCTCGAATTCATAGGACAGATGGTAACCCGATGATCTAGACTTTCACATATCAAACACTACCCGTTCAATGTCCGACGCACATCTCTAGTGTGCCCTACCTTTCCATAATAAGTGCAGCCCGCTGGGGGTTGCTGGTTCTTCCTCTGTTGCTGTTGCTGTTGCTGTCTTGGTGGTGGTGCTGGCCCTTGCATTGCCACATCGTGAATGCGAATGCCAAGGGACGGTGCTGTTGTCCGGGGCGCTACTCCCCCGCCTCCTTCAATCTGACTGTGGGATCTTTTCTGACCTCCAGTCCTTGCTGTAATCCTCTAAATGGTGATCTTATGCCTTCGAATTGCCGTCAATAATTCATCGAAAGTATGGTAGTTGTACCCCTCTATCAATTGCAAGAGCTCAAGATGAAACCCTTGTTGGAACCTCATAGCCCTCTGGCTCTCCGTTGCTACCATCTCTGGGACGAACCTACTCAATCTGCAGAACTCTGCTGCATAAGCATCTACCGTCTTACCGGCCTGCTTGAGGTTGATAAACTTCTGTTGTAGCTCAAACTGTGCCACAACTCCATAATACTTCGTCTTGAATCTTGCAGTAAAATCGTTCCAAGCAACGGGACGTCTGATGCCCACTTCCTTTGATTCCCACCAATCACGTGCGAGATTCTTAAGTAACAACTTTACTTGATCCATACGTTCTTTCGCCGGTACCTTGGCCGCCGTCAGAATAACCTCAATATCTTTAAGCCATGCATCCGCTGAAATGGCATCTTTCGTGCCCTCGAAATGGTGGGGGTTGTACTTGCAAAACCTGGTTGATGCTCCTGAATCTGTCCTTGCCCCTCTTTCCAAAGCCGTCTGCAATCCTTGGTTGAGTAATACGTTCTGCTCTTGCAACTGAGCGTGCATGCGCTACTGGGCTAACATCTGATGTTGCTGAGTAGCCATCATCCCTTTTATAATCTCCAGAAGGGCCGGTGTGTCCACTTCTACAGGGATAGGTAGAACTATTGGTGGCGTTGGAACCTCCGAATACTGCGGTCCAGCTGCTGGTTCCACTATCACTTCTTCTTGGATAGTCTCTTGAGGTAGTACTGGCCCTTGTAGCTGACAAACTTGGTCATATTGTCCATGCTGCCCTTGTTGTTGCTATCCAGTTTTGACGGATGCGAATGAGGTGCCCCTAAGAAAAGGGATAAGAGAGCAATCAAACGACCGGACATGAAGGATCAATAAAGTCGAAGGATACTGAAATGTCAAGCTAGGATTGAGAACAACGAATCATGAGATCAAGGGAGAATATGTGTGATTGAGACATCCTATATACAAAATACCCCACAAGTCTAAAATTAGACCTGTATGGGCCACCACTAAAACCTTGTCACGCCCCAGAACCAGAATACTGGAGAGCAGGAGAATGACTCAGCCAGCTACGACGTATTACGGGTAGAGGAATACCATATAATACGATCAATATTGTCTAAACGATGAGGGGGTACATACTACATGAAAGTCTCGCTATGGTCACTTCACATCTATTGTCTCAATCATTCAAACAAGAAACAGTAATAGAGAACATGTAAGATAAAGCAGTAAGGCATCCCAAACGTTCAGTCAAAATGTTCTTGATATCTGGCTTTACAAAACATAGCTAGATGATGTAGAAAGTATACACAATTGTTTATCAGCTGCAGCCTGACTTAGTTACAATTATGTAAAAGTAAGTACAAGACAATCCGACTAACATGTCGGTGCCAAACGACAAAGTATAAAGTAAGTAACAAAACGAACGGGGAAGTAAGGAACCCACTCGAGTCCTCCTACGATCATTCCTCTTGTATTGTCCATCTTGGAGGTGGAAGTAAGCAGAGTCCTCGGGGACCGGCTCTAAATCTGGCCATGCAAAACCAGAGAGGTTAGACCTCTAATAGCAAGTACCGCAAGGAAGCACGATATGAGGAATTAGAACCATTAATAAGGGACTAGATACATAGATCTCTGCTTGCTACTGGGATTCACATAACATCACGACACTTCGAACCAACCTCCTAACCAAACAAGGACAGAAGTTGGCCCGTCATGTCTTGACATTCTGATCATCTCAGTTAGTTAAAAGAGTAGGTACAGTACACAAACAAGTCAACTTAAACGTCCATGCAACTACTACGGCTTGCTACTGTAGGTTCCAAATTATCCTGGAATTATGCAATAAGGATTCCTCAATTCTTACTATGCACAAGCAAGGCTAGTCTACCCAGTCAATCAATTGCGCCAATCATGAATTAGACAAGTCCCAGCGGGACGCCCGTCATCAATATACAATAAATAATATAAGAAGATACCGCTCCCTGCCCGTGTGGCAGATTTGCAGTATCTGTGGGAACCAGCCGGTCTGTCGGGCACTAATAGTCCCAAAGAGGGCTGTCATATAAGAACTCGAAAATCTATTCTCTCCATGCAATCATTATTTTATTTAACTTAGTAGCCTCTATGTTAAGTGAAATCCCATGCCGTGGATCATGGTCATTCAGACTGAGTACTTTCATACAAAGTACGATTTGCCCAACTCTACAACGATACCCGTGCGGTTATGTTATAGGTCTTACATAGCGTAATGCAACAATCAAAACTAACCACGGAATAATCATACCTTGACCATAAAGTACACATGTTGCTTTTGTAAAGTAAATAAATTGAAGCCTGCACGTGCCTGTATGCCAATATTCGGGATCGGCCAATCGATTGCAATAGTTCATAATTAATATGAACGTGTCTCATTCATTCAATTCAATAAGACGACTAGCCAGTCTCTAAGTTCCAACTAGGAACGCATGATCAATTATTAATCAAGATAACCATCGATGTTAATTAATGCCAAGATAACAATCAATGTTAATTAATGTCAACTCGGGACAAAATCAGCCAAAAGGCATTATGGGCTAGAATTCATGTGGCCAGAAAATTTTTGGTTCATGCGGCTGAGAAAGATACGCGCTTATGTAGCTGGAAAGATATGCGCTCATGCGGCTGGAAAGATATGCGCTCATACGGCTGAAGCCAACCCAGCCATGCGGCTGAGAAAAAGTAAAGTTATGCGGCTGAGAAATTAAGTCCATGTGGCTCAAGAAATCGAGTCTATGCGGCTCAAGAATTCAAGTCTATACGGATAGGGGATCTGGGCCCTATGCGGCTTGGGTCTCGAACTCATGCGGCTGGGATAGAAGATTCATGTGGCTGAGAACTAATCAAGCTCATGCGGCCGAGAATAAAAGATTCATGCGGCTGAGAACTAACAAGCTTATGCGGCCGAAAATAAAAGATTCATGCGGCTGAGAAAGTGCCATACGGCCAGGAAGTGCCATGCGGCCTTATGCGGCTAGGATTAAGAGGAGTCTCATGTGGCTCAGAAAACATGATTTTATGCGGCTCAGAAGACATGATTTTATGCCTCTCAGAAGACATGCGCTCAGGCGGCGGGGAAACATGAGCTTTATGCGGCTGAAACGTAAATGGTTCATGCGGCTCGGAAATGTTCATGCGGTTCGAAAGTTCATACGGCCAAGGGAAAAATTGCCGTATGAAAAGCCATGCGGTCAAGTACTGTTCTTCTTCTCCACTTTCAAGAACAGAACCATGGAATCCATTGCTTCCAAGCTCTCCAAATCCTTCATTCCAAGCCCAAATCTGGACTTCCATAGGTCGAAATAGGGTAGAACAAAATTTTCTATAATATGGAACCATCAAAACTTGAAAAATAACAAAGTTACTAGATCAAAACCTAAGAAATCTAAAAAAAGCATTAAACTTAGATCTACATGAAATGAGCCATGGAAATTGCAAATACTAAATACTAAAGAGACTTAAGATCAAGTAAGAAAGATGATGGAACAATAATACTGGGATTCCATCATGAAGCAAGTTGGCACTTGCCTATGCGGCTGGGTAGGTAGGGGGAGCGTTATGGAGGATGAAGAAGAAGAGTTAATGAGAAGGAGAAGTAATGAAGAGAGAGAAAGGGTTTGGGGGCTTTAAATGAAGAGGGGATAGGTGGAGAATTGTTGAACCACCCAAACCCGAAAAAATAAACCAACTCAGGCCGGACCCAAAAGCAAAACAGAAAGTAAAATACAGAAAGTAAAATACAAAAAAATAATTAGCAAGAATTTAAAGGAATTTAAATACAGAACAATACATAATAAATATTAAATAAATACATTCAAGCAGTACACGTATTAAAATACGTATTCTGGGAACGGGAAGTGAAAATTACCAAACACGTTCTATTTACTTTTGTGCACCATCTATCATTCATTGTCTTGTTAATCTTTCCTTAGGGTCAGTTTCATGGCATATTTCATAACCTATCTCGTGTTGCCGAATTCAAGTGTTTGCATGGAAATACATACACGACTTACCCATACTTACCGTCCGGCCTTTTCTGTCCAAAGTAAACCAAGTTAGACAATAATTCGTACATATCAACTTAACGTAATTCACGTAAACATTCAATGTCAAGGGCGTGTCCCTGCCTCAGGTCCTAGCACGTCGTAGGTGTATTTTCTAACTCATTTGCACGACGTACTCTCGAACATTTGGTGTGTTATATTCAAGCCTATTCAGGAGGCGCTTCATTCAGTTAACTTAGACTACTATGTTTCAATGCAAGGACTTGCACGTGGATTGCCGCCAGCAAATCCTACTTAATCTATATGCATCGGTCGCTGGCTATGTGAGCCATTTGGACATTTACTTATGGTATTCTCATCTATCAAGCGTGATGGCTGGTATACCTTGATAAACTATTGAAGTACCCGGCCTTACGTTTGGTTATGTGCCCAAGCCCGTACACCTGTCCGCCTGTAGGCCATGATTTCGCCTAGGCCGGCCACGACATCGTCGTTCGTTGCCTTGGAATCGTTTCACTCGTGCACGAGTCCGTCCATGACCATTTCGTATTGTCTTGTCATTTTAACTTAACGGCTGTCTTTGAGCCATAGGCTGTCTTTGAGCCATAATGCGTTATAGACCAGGTTGGCGTCCGTGTAGCGCGGGTAGCGAGCCCCGTTGCACGTCCCCGCCATACCTGTCGCTAACCATTCTTTTTCTTCTTATCTTTCATTCTTTCTTTCACTTGTTCGTTCGTTCATTGATTCATTCACATATTCATTCATTCTCATATTCATTCTTTCATTCGTTGATTCATTCATTCGCTTATTCGTTCATTCATTCATTCATACATTATGCAACTTTCCTTACGGGAGTCGCCTTGGCGACCCATCGGTCCCGAAGTCTTCCAATGTTGCTATATTCTACTCGGAACGACTATGTCGATAGTCTTTCGTTTTATTGTTGTAAACCATTCATTGTTTCATTATTGAACGCATAGGGAACTTGAATGTAAGCTTGTACCTTAGTTCGAGTGTGGAGTGCGGTGCGAGAGTCCCTATATTTTCCGATTTCTTTTCTATGTTCTAAACATGCATACAAGATAGGATTATTGTAGTGCCCCGTCCCGCAAAGTCAATCGGAGGAATCGAAACGCCAACGGCGTTCGGACTTAGCCTTGCAACGGCTGCTCGAAGGCTCGCTCAGTCGAGGTGACTCCTCGCACAGGTGGGGTAGTTTCGGTGAACTCGTCTCAACTTAGCCTTCACTTAATAACTCGCATGTTTTCAACTTGCACTAGTTAGGCTTGATAATAAAAGAGACGTATCCACATAGCTAAGAAAATAATCCCGACGGGTCGGAATGTCTTAGAACATAGAAAATGGTCCCACGGTCTGCTTAGAAGTCGGCTCAGCATGCTTTCAAATGACACTCAGTCCTTCTTCCCGTGGCTTGGGAGAAGAAAGTTGGCCTAAGTTGCTGAGTTGCCACGACACTCGAATTAGCCTAAGTATAGGCGTCGCCTGCGTGAATGCTTGATAAAGCATGCACAGTCCCATCATTTTGCCCCAACGCTTGTATTGGCCTAAGTCATAGGCGTTGCCCGTGTGAATGCTTGATAATACATGCACGGTCCCGTCGTCCAAGGCTTGGCATAGCCTCGTATGTCCCGTGGGTTAAGTCGCCTTGCACGGCTTGTTGGCTTAAGTCTAGGCACCCAAGAGTTGGTTGTTCAAGTCGACCCCGTGCATAGCACGTTCCCTCGACGCGGAGCTCGGTGTAGCCTTTGCTCGTCGAGTCGCTTCCCGAATAAGTTAGACAAGAGTTATGTTGGGCTATCGAAGCCATTTCTAGCACTGTCCCGCTCTATCTGCGGTTGTCAAGTCGCGTAGTCCCTTAAGAGCAAGGCTCATCGTATAAGGTATACGACTTGAGCTATAGCGTCGCCTAGAGAACCAGGCCTGTCTAATGCACGAGCCATGATGGATTTTGTAAAGAGTATGCCACGAACAAAGGAAGTCCATGCGACTGGTTGTCGCCGAGATCGGTCCCGCTACTTGGGAGTCTTGCTAAGTCTCGATAAGGAATCACGCGAGATCGGTCCCGCTACTTGGAAGTCTCGCTAAGTCTTGATAAGTCCCGCACACGAGATCGGTCCCGCTACTTGGGAGTCTCACTATGTCTCGAAAGAAAACACACGAGATTGGTCCCGCTACTTGGGAGTCTCGCTATGTCTCGAAAGGAATCACACGAGATCGGTCCCGCTACTTGGGAGTCTCGTTAAGTCTTGATACGTCTCGCACACGAGATCGGTCCCGCTACTTGGGAGTCTCGATAGAAAGAAGGAAAACATGGTCATGAATAAGGAAGGACTTGGTAGATCGAGTTGTATGGTCATTGGACAACTTATTGACAAGGTGTAGTCTTCTTAAATGATCGCCGGGGCACCGGGATCATGTCGGCCAGGAGGAAGCGAGGTGGCTCAAAGCAGGATACCGGATAACCGTATGGGAGTATCGGTGCTTCTGGGGCTAGCTACCCATGGAAGGGCGGTCCGATATCCTGCCGAGCCGAGTCCAAGATAGCTTGACATTGCTAGTGAGCACTCATGTAGATGGGTCGGCAGAGTAGCGGCAAAACGTGTGTATGCCTTTGGATTGAGTCTAGAGCTTGAATGCAGGTCTAGTCTGTGACACAATGTCTGGGTCTAAGATTGGGTTACAGCATAGGTACCGTGCTTAGCACGATAGGTGGCGTCGGGATGTTCATGAAGTCGACATTATGTTTCACAAGGCTTGTTTAAGTTGGTTTATAATGATTCGAAAAGGAAGACCGCAAGGCGGTAGCATGGATAAGTCTTGATAGCGAGGCACGACCTCAATCTTGATGCACAACCAAGTCTAAGTAAGGTCCTAAGGCACAATCAAGTCTAGCGGCACGACCAGCACGAGTCGTCCCTTTGACATCGTTGGCACGAGAATTGGTCTAGAGGCACTTGGGTTTAAGTGAAAGTCTTGGCACGGCCGAGTTCGCATAAGTTGCTCCTCGGCAAAGCACTGTCTTAAATATGTTGAAGTCAGAGTATGGCACGACCCTGCCATCCCGAGTTGAAGTTTGGTCAAGTACATAAGCGATGAGGCACTGCCTCAATCGAAATACATGTTGGCATTATAGTACGACTATGTCATTGTACATCGGTTTGGTCAGACATCGTAGTCTTAAAACTGACCCTAAGGCAAGACTAGCAAGAAAATCGAAAGGGACTTGTAATACACAAAGTAAATGAACGTATCGGTTTTGTATGGGTGGGCAAGGAGCTCACTCCACCAGTACAGTTGAGTACTGTCACCCACACAGTCTTCATGTGCAGGCACAGGTAGAAGCTCATGGCGCGGAGCTCGCTTGGATGCGTCGAGGCACGGAGTTCATTGGCGAGTCGAAGCGTGCAGCCGCGTGAACTCAAGACTTATATAAGACATAATGTATGGACATCACCTTCCGAAGCTTCCGCTGGCTCAAGCATTGTATCGAGAGATGAGAGAGAGCAGAGTAACTTGTAAATTGAGAGAAAAGTGAGCACGAGAGACTTGTAATCATGGCCTTGCGCCTATTGTAATTTTATTGTTCAATATCAATAGAGTTCTTTTTTGAATAACTTGTGTTTTGCCTTTAAATTTCTGCTGCATGTTCATTGTTTCTACTTGGGACTTCTGTACGACGACCTCATCGTCACCGCTGTAATCGACCGTTATGGAACCCTCCTTGCACGAGCTCAATTTAGGCTCGTGCGGCATCATGCCTTAGCAAGGACGATCGCTCCTACGGGACCGGGGCGTGACAAAATGGTATCAGGGCACGGCTTTACGTCCTTGGACTTCAAGTCGAATTTCTCAGTTTTGAAAGCTCATCGTTGGAAAAAGAAGTGTACGCTCTCTCTCAAATATCCCTCGGCATGTCCATACAATAAGTCTAAATATTTTCAAAAGCTCATACAAGCGTTCAATCGAACGCATCGGTAGGCCATCACCGAACTCATCGATGGGCCTTTATGTCGAACGGTGCCAACTTGACTTGATAAGAAAACACGTGCTAAGTTAACAAGCCACGCATGTGCCCATATAGTCCTACGTCGACATTAGCAAGTGAGCATGCAAACTCGAATATAGTCCATACGGGATAGCTATGCACACGACCTTTTGGCTAAGTTGTGCCGCGCGTCGTGCATCTTGACTTTTTCGTACAAACGAGTCGCGAGCAATATTAAGTATCGCTCGGTCGGAAACGACAATGCACTTGGAGTGTATATCGATAGGAATGCTATCGAACTGATGCTTAGGCGTGCAAGGAAGACTGGTTTAGATTTCGAGAAATAGTGCAAACGACTTAGTACATCGAGACGATGTGAGCGACTACGCTAGAGATTCGTCGAACAAATCTGAAGGATGTCTTAGTGAATGACGCAAACGTGATTGAGGACTAGATCGGATGGCTCGAATCCTGAGTGGTGTATGGATTTTTTTGGAAATCATTTGAACAAATTTGAGGATTACGAGTAACGACGAGTATGTCGGTGAGACGATACGATCGCGCAAAGCATTAGAACGTGTCACGCTTAGTTGGTCGTGACTTCGAATGTCCCGAACGAGATGCCGTTCGGACAACTAGTCAATAACCAATGTGAGTTAGAAAACGATTCGGAAACGATGAATAAAAATGAATGTCTTGATCGAGGAAATCTAGTAAATCATACGTGCGATTTCGGATTGAGTCAAATGAAATGTGACTTGAGTTTTGGACAACGATATTGAAACTAGCTTGAGGAATAGTGATCGAACTTGATCTTGAATATCGACAAATTGTGGTATATCTAGTTCGGACAATAGCATCAGTCGCACGACTCGAAATTGGTTGCAAAGGAAGATCGTCAGGTTACGCATATCGTTGATGGTATTGAGGTGTATCAAAGATCGATATGCGATAACTCAGGGGTACTCTGACTCGAAGAATGACGATCTTGCAAATGTTATTGTTCTGATGGATGCTATACTCGGGATGTTGAAATGTGTCGAGGAAAAGATAAACTTGGCTCGATGATTTTCTAGTTGAACGAATGACGGTCAGACTATCGAACCGAGATCTTGGCTTGGATGAAAAATGAAAATGTTTGTATTTGCTTTGTTGACAACCACAACGTTGACGTTCTTGTCTTATGCGAGCACAACTCTAGCCTCGCACATACGTCACGCCAATTAGGGCGATCACTCTGCGTGAGCGCTGGTATGGTGATTTATACAGCGGAGGTGATTGAACTTACATGGTATGGCAATTTGTGTGCATCGACTTGTGGTTTGACGCAAAGGTGGACTCAAAAATGACTTAGCGTACATAACGATCGAACTTGAGGATTGGGTTGGTCCAATCCGCATATCAAGAATGAATTAGTCTAGACTCAAACCAGAGTTACGCCCCGATGAGAATAATTATTCTGCGGGATCGTTGCATGGTGATTCATGAACCACCATGGATGATCGGACTCGCATGAGATTGAGGCACAACATACTGTCGAGCTGGATGACCTCGTGATGGAATACATGAATTGGTTAGAATTGGTGATTTGAACGGATTCGAATATGCGTAACGAGTGCCATGATACGAATTAGGTGATCGTGCACGATGTTTAGAAATTTGAGTGACACGAGCTTGGGTAGAAAATCCCGTACTATCGACTTGGTTTGACCCTAGGATTGGGGTCAGTGTTGGCATTATTGTTGGAAAACTATGATTCCAATCCTGACATTGACTTAGCCTTGAGAAATGGCCTAGCGGTTAGGCGAGACGCACCTGTTTCAAGAATTGGCATGGAAAAGATTGATCTTGATGAATGGTATGGATAGATGGAGTGAAACAGGAATATAGGAATGCCCCTCACGAGATTCGGCTGACATGTATATATTTCAGGGACGTCTGAGTATGTGCACGATGCGACTCGAGTGAGAACGACGAATTCTCTATCATGCGGCTTGGTTGATTACATGTATTTTGGGGACGTCTGGAATGCGTGCACGATCCAACCAAGTGATACATTGAGTTCAAGTAAGACTTAAGGAATGGAAAAGTGTCGAGGACTTGAAATCGAGTTAAAGGAAAGAATTGATAGTCGTACGAGCGTGGCTCGGAATCAAAGAAACGCGTAGGCGGAGTGTGTACGATTAAGTCTTGGCCGTAGAAATGGTAGGATGGCTTGCCTTCAGGAAAGTCTTGAGGACGAGACTTGTTCTGAGTGGTGTATGTTGTAGTACCCTGTCCCGCAAAGTCAATCGGAGGAATCGAAACGCCAACGGCGTTCGGACTTAGCCTTATAACGGCTGCTCGAAGGCTCGTTCGATCGAGGCGACTCCTCGCACAGGTGGGGTAGTTTCGGTAAACTCATCTCATCTTAGCCTTCACTTAATAACTCGCATGTTTTCAACTTGCACAAGTTAGGCTTGATAATAAAAGAGATGCATCCACATAGCTAAGGGAATAATTCCGACGAGTCAGAATGTCTTAGAACATAGAAAATGGTCCCATGGTCTGCTTAGAAGTCGGCTCAGCGTGCTTTCAAATGACACTCAGTCCTTCGTCCCGTGGCTTGGGAGAAGGAAGTTGGCCTAAGTTGCTGAGTTGCCACGACACTCGAATTAGCCTAATTATAGGCGTCGCCTGCGTGAATGCTTGATAAAGCATGCACGGTCCCGTCGTTTTGCCCCAATGCTTGTATTGGCCTAAGTCTTAGGCCTAAGTCATAGGCGTCGCCCACGTGAATGCTAGATAATGCATGCACGGTCCCGTCGTCCAAGGCTTGGCATAGCCTCGCATGTCCCGTGGGTTAAGTCATCTTGCACGGCATGTTGGCTTAAGTCTAGGCACCCAAGAGTTGGTTGTTCAAGTCGACCCCGTGTATAGCACGTTCCCTCGACGCAGAGCTCGACGTAGCCTTTGCTTATCGAGTCGCTGCCCGAATAAGTTAGACAAGAGTTATGTTGGGCTATCGAAGCCATTTCTAGCACTGTCCCGCTCTATCTGCGGTTGTCAAGTCGCGTAGTCCCTTGAGAGCAAGGCTCGTTGTATAAGGTATACAACTTGTGCGATAACGTCGCCTAGAGAATCAGGCCTGTCTAAGGCACGAGCTACGATAGATTTAGAAAAAAGTATACCACGAACAAAGGAAGTCCACGCGACTGGTTGTCGCCAAGATCAGTCCTGCTACTTGGGAGTCTCGCTAAGTCTCGATAAGGAATCACGCGAGATCGGTCCCGCTACTTGGGAGTCTCGCTAAGTCTTGATAAGTCCCGTACATGAGATCGGTCCCTCTACTTGGGATTTGTGCTATGTCTCTAAAGGAAACACACAAGATCGGTCCCGCCACTTGGGAGTCTCGCTATGTCTCGAAAGGAAACACACGAGATCGATCTCGCTACTTGGGAGTCTCGTTAAGTCTTGATAAGTCTCGCACACGAGATCGGTCCCGCTACTTAGGAGTCTCGATAGAAAGAAGGAAAACATGGTCATGAATAAGAAAGGACTTGGTAGATCGAGTTGCATGGTCATTGCACAACTTGTCGACAAGGTGTAGTCTTCTCGAATGATCGCCGGGGCGCCGGGATCATGTCGGCCCGAGGGAAGCGAGACGGCTCAAAGCAGGATGCCGGATAACCGCATAGAAGTATCGGCGCTTCCGAGGCTAGCTACCCATGGAAGGGCGGTCCGATATCCTGTCGAGCCGAGTCCAAGATAGCTTGACATTGCTAGTGACCACTCATGTAGATGGGTCGGCGGAGTAGTGGTAAACCGCGTGTATGCATTTGGATTGAGTCTAGAGCTTGAATGCAGGTCTAGTCGGTAACACAATGTCTGGGCCTAAGATTGGGCTGCAGCATAGGCATCGTGCTTGGCACGATAGGTGGTGTCGGGATGTTCATGAAGTCGACATTATGTTTCACAAGTCTTGTCTAAGTTGGTTTATGAGTCGAACAGGAAGACCGCAAGGCGGTAGCATGGATAAGTCTTGATAGCGAGGCACGACCTCAATCTTGATACACGAATAAGTCTAAGCAAGGTCCTAAGGCACAATCAAGTCTAGCGGCACGACCAGCACGAGTCATTCCTTTGATGTCGTTGGCACGAGAATTGGTCTAGAGGCACTTGGGTTTAAGTGAAAGTCTTGGCACGGCCGAGTTCGCATAAGTTGCTTCTCGACGAAGCACTGTCTTGAATATGTTGAAGTCACGAATAGAGTATGGCCCGACCCTGTCGTCCCGAGTTAAAGTTCGGTCAAGTACATAAGCGATGAGGCACTGCCTCGATCGAAATACATGTTGGCATTATAGCACGACCATGTCATTATATATCGGTTTGGTCAGACATCGTAGTCTTAAAACTGATCCTAAGGCAAGACTAGCAAGTCAATCGAAAGGGACTTGTAATACACAAAGTAAATGAATGTGTCAGTTTTGTATGGGTGGGCGAGGAGCTCACTCCACCAGTACAGTTGAGTACTGACACCCACACAGTCTTCATGTGCAGGTACAGGTAGAAGCTCGTGGCACGGAGCTCACTTGGATGCGTCGAGGCACGGAGTTCCTTGGCGAGTCGAAATGTGCAGCCGCGTGAACTCAAGACTTATACAGGAAATAATGTATGGACATCGCCTTCCGAAGCTTCCGCTGGCTCAAGCATTGTATCGAGAGATGAGAGAGAGCATAGTGACTTGTAAAATGAGAGAAAAGTGAGCACGAGAGACTTATAATCATGGCCTTGCACCTATTGTAATTTCATTGTTTAATATCAATAAAGATCTCTTTTGAATAACTTGTGTTTTACCTTTAAATTTCCGTTGTATGTTCAATATTTTTGCTTGGGACTTCTGTGCGACGACCTCGTCGCCGTCGCTGTAATCGGCCGTTATGGAACCCGCCTTGTACGAGTGCAATCTAGGCTCGTACGGTATCACGCCTTAGCAAGGACGATCGCTCCTACTGGAGTGGGCGTGACAATTATTCCCTTAACTAGGTGCGTTGAGTCATTTATTTACATGTGCGGTGTTATCGCCTAGCGATTCTAGCAATAGTGTCTGTATTGTTATGTGTCTAGGCTAAGCAAAGACGGGTTCATCGGAGCCACCCACCTTAGCGATGTTCGCATCGGCCGAGCGATACTTCGAGCGCGCCTTTGAAAGTCTAAGTCAGGATTCATCTTTGACTGGCCAATGTAAGCCTTGCATCGATTCTTCATCAAGTCGATGCCAACTCTTCGGGTCGACGGCTAGTTTTAGTCGTTGCACGTGCCGTTTGAATCGATGTTCCGTTAGGGCAGAGCGGGTCATTACACAAGGCAAGATAACATGTTCACATAGTGTTTATCTCAAATTGATAACATAAGCAGCGAAAGCAAAACAGAGTATACAATAAGAATCTCTTTTATTCATAATGAACTGAAGGTTACAAAGGCTCTGAATAGCCCAACTTAATATGCCAATTGGCTACAACGCTCATGATCTCTCTAGCTCACAAAGGATTACATTGTTCCATACATTATGCCTCTTTATAGCCAACAAGTAGTCTTCGGCCGAACATCTCCATGTCGCACGTCCGAATGCCTATGTGGTAGCTCCTCTTGAACGCAAAGGACTCCATGCCTCAGTGTGTCCAAGCCAAGCCCCGCCCCGAGCCGATCATAACCTGAATTTGTAAGCAAACTAGTGGAGGATTAGTGCTTTCATCCTCGCTGCACTGATCAAGACCCACTCGCACCCAAACCAAACACTAAGTATATTTAGTGAGCATGCATCTTAATTGGTGATCTTTCTAATTAGCCTTAGGATCAGTTTCATGCATTATTCAACATAACAACTCAATATAAATGTGTCCCATATCGTGTCCCTGCGGCAGATACAGTTAGACATAATATGAATATAACATAGTGATCGTGCTCATCTCCGTTCTATTTGCCTAGCCTGCAATGGTTAGAATTTTACATAAGAATTCATACAATTCACGCAACCAACCAGTCATAAACTTAGACAATGCATAAGGGTCACAGGCCCTGCGCCTGCATCCAACTCTAATCTCAGCACACCAGCCCTATCTATATGAAGGTCACGGTGTTTCATACCGTAATGGACTTGGCATCCTTATGTGTAAGCCTATGATCGCTTCGATACGGGTTGCTAACCCAATATTCGAAGGATCCCAAACTTACTGATATCATAGCTTATCACAACACTGGCTAGTCGCAAACTGTCCGAATGATGTGCACCATAAATACCATATATAATTCCCTCCTAGGTCGAACGGTCCCGGTGCCCCGGTCGTAACCGTCCGAGGGAAGCCGCACCCGTGCACAGGCTATCCGAGTCCATTGACCATGCAATACGCGCCATAGCATACAAGTCATACATTCCAACCCATCTCGTGTTCCGATGGCATTATGCCCCAACACATCTGTATTGATGCACGATGCCCAACAGCTTAGACTTCTCGTACTTATATTCAACGCGTTCCATTCATAAGTTATTCACATCGCCTAGTTCCGTAGTTACTTAGTCATTTCCTAGCTTCCGTGTATGAGGGCACGCTCAGCGACATAATCAATGTTCTAGGCTTAGTGTTTAATGTTCTCGGAGTCGTACACGTAATGTACATCTCGATATTGTCTTTCAATGTTCTACCACCACCGCCCTACCGGACATAGCCATCCCTTTGAACTACTCGGTTGATTTGGCCTATCGTGCCCCTGCCATGCTCTATTATAAGGCGACGATTTGGTTTCGCGGATGTAGGTCATAAAAAAATCAAGTTGCACCCATCAACAAAGCCATAGAATCAAGAAATACAACTTTCAAATGAACTGCGCAGACATCAGATTGCGCATCATTCAGATTGCGTACACTAGACTGCACACACTTTCAACTGCGCAAGCTGACGTGGCAATATCATCATTACCTGACACAATCAAATCTTCTGACAACTGACAGCACAAAGAACGAGGAGACTGTTCGTTTATTGCGTCGCACAGTGCTCGAGGACAGCTGTACATGCAGCACAATCTGTTTATAGCGCAATCCAGTTCAGCGCAATCCATCCTAGCACAATCGAAAGTCAGCACAATCGATGTGGCGCACTTTATCATGACAACTGACAAAAGTACACGTGGCATTCATGCCATCAATTGCTTGTTACGTGGCAACCGTCTACACACGATCATGCGCATTTCAATCAAATGATGCCATGTGTCCAAGACAGTTGGCCAACGACCAGACAACTGTCTGTGCAGTCTGATGCTGCACAATCCAGTGCCTGCGCAATCCAACTTGCGCCATCCAGAATAACAAAAAGTTAGTTATTTCCAGAACTCTATAAATAGAGTTTCAAGTCTTCATTCAAGGGGATCAGACATAAAGTTCAGAAATATCAGAGAGTTCATGAGTTCTTGCCCAAGTGCTGCTGCATTCTTCCGAGGCTTTTGCCTTCAACTTCAGACGCTACCGTCTTCCAAGTTCACATCGTCCAAGGGATAAAGCAATCGTCTTCTAGATTGGATTCCTACAGTTGTACTTTCCCAGAATTTTTGTAATCTTTACAAAGTTTGTATCAATAAAGTTTCATACTTTTGTTTTTGCAAACACTCGGGTTGATCGGAGAGCGACGGACGGGGTGGAAGGTCGGTGGCGCACTCAGGCGGAGGCGAGCGGTGGAGGAACGGTAGGAGAAGGCGACCGGAGGTAAGGGGTGTGAGTTAGGGTTTTTATTTTAGGGTTTTCTTTTGGCTTCTTTTCTTTTGGGCGCGCCGCCGGCGATGGCCGGGGTGGCGCGGTGCTGGTCGGAGGCGGGTTTTGTGATGGGACGGTGGTGGTGTGGGGAGACGATAGGGTTTTAGACGGAGGTCGGGTATTCGGTGGTGTCGGGTGATGGTTCTGGGACTGCCGGCGGTTAGTGTCGGTGGTGGAAGTTACTGTAGGTGCAGAGGTTTGCGGGATACTGGTCGGACGGGCGGGTGGTAGCCAGCGTGGGTTGTGGTCGGATGATGGCAGCGTGGGATGGTTGTGGTGGCAGCGGGGCGTCGGGTCTTGGTGGGACGGCGATGGTGGCGGAAGTCTGGGTCAGCAGGTGGTGTCGGGCAAGGTCGGAGGTGATAGAGAGGACAGGGAGGAGAGCGACCAGAGAAGAGCGTCACTGGCGGCTAGTTTAGGGTGTCTTGTTGGGGTTGGGTTGTATCGTGTCGGGCGTGTCCGACACGATAGGGGTGGATGTCCAAAATTGGAGGACATGGATGGAGATAATGTATTTGTAAAAGAAATAAATAGTCGATGGAAAAGGCACGGACACGGACACGGTGCACAGTTTGGATTGTGGAAATTTGTGGAAGAATAAATAAAATGTTGGAGGAGTACCTGCCTATTTATAGGATGTGGGAATTCCCAATTAGATAGGATTAGGAAAATTTAAACCCAATTTAGATAATTCATCTATTTATTTAAATTAATTCAATAATCCAAATCAAAATCAAAATCAAATTCCAAATACAAATCAAATTTAAATCTAATTAAATTATTGGTTTAAAATCAATGGGATAAATCAAATTTCAAATGTTTCATTATTTAAATAAATCCATAAATTCAAATCAAGATTTAAATGGCCATAATAACTTCCAAATATATTTTTCAAAATACCAATAATAATAATTTCGAAAATAATAAATATTTTTAAATATCTTTTTGAATAATAAAATATTAATATTAATAAATCTCGAAAATTACATTTTTATTTAAAATAGACTAATAAATAATTACGCAAATATATGTATGCACGAATAATGCATACATGATTATGCTTTTTCTAGTATACAATAAAATATTATTTATGATTAATAACTGCTAAAAACAAAAAGGCTTTTTATAGTAAGAATAATAATTATATAATATTTTGAAAGCGTATAATATAATAGAAAAAATATTTTTCTAAAATATGTACGCTCGCACATATTCGCACTCAACGAGCAAAGAAATAAATTTCGTGCGCGACGTAAAATACGACTACGCGACGTACAATACAAAATTTTAAATCGGTACCAAATTTAATAATAATAAAAAAATAGTAGAAATTTAGGGGTTTTACATCCTACCCAACTTAAAAAAAATTTCGTCCTCAAAATTAAGAATTAGTAGGGGGTGAGATGACACAAGGGGATATCAATGGGGATCCAACGATGACAATGTTTTCAAAAAATCATGTCGTAAGAAATCGCGATCTAGATCGTAGAAAAACAATACGGTATGGTCAAGGGTAATGAATGAGGGTCACGATTAAGAGAACGAAATAGATTCGCTTTAATTAAGCGATTAGAGGGTCTTGATAGGGCCGAGTAGTTTAGGATGAAGATATAGCAATATCGAGTGAGAATGGTCATAGCCGATAGGAAGGATAGAGGAAGTTCTAGTATAACGCCTTCGTCCTCCTAAAAATAGGTGAAGGCGAAAGCAATATAGAGTTCAAAGGAGGCGTTATCGAATACGAATACGTGATTCAAAAACGATCGAATAATTTCAAACGAATTGTCAAGGCAGTCGTGGATGAGATTGTAGGGGCCAAGTTTAGTTATGTCCCCATCCACGAAGAGTAATAGACAAAAGCGAACCAAAGTACACTTGGTTGATCAGACCATTATGCACCGGTTCTGATTAGACAATAGGCCAGTGAGTGGCCACTCTATAGCATATGTCTTGATCAAGCTCGATAAGGATTAGCTTGCAAATACTAGCCTATATTAGCATCATTTGTTTAGATAGTAAAACATAGGCACGAGGGTAGATGAAATAAGAACTAATATGAATAGTCTAAGTGTCATAAGGATCTAAGTCTTGTTTATTCCTATACCATCATTCTACGGTTTTATTGACCAAGGCTTGGTTGACCAAGTGGGTTAACTTCCTCTAGTCTCTATGGTATAGATAATACCATTTGTATTCCCTTAATGGTCAAGGGTGTGTCAGGTCGTGGGGTGTTCTACCCAACTTAAAAATTAAGCTAAGGGTGTTTGGCACATCTAACTAGTAGGGTCAATCTCTAGCAAGCACGAAGGAAAGATAAGAATAATGACAGAAGGAATCAAACAAGATGCAATCGATGAGTCAAACGGTAGATTGAAGAGAGTGGTCAAGTATGTAGATGAGACCCTAGACTTCTAATCCTATTCGCAGGCTTGCTTGGTACGGTAAAGTAACCAAACAATTTATCTTGACCTGCATGGGCCACCACAAAAACATGTAACGCCCCAGTCCCAAAATACGTAGGACTAGGAGCATAGACATGCCAGCTGTATTCATACGAAGTATACTCCAATATATGAAAGCCTCGTATAAATACATAAGCTGTAAAATGCAGTAAAACCACAACTAATCTTATCCACACAAAATAAATGAATAGAAGATGTCATATAATGAGAATAAATTTTCTTGATACAATATATTGGGCGGAGACAAATCCACTACCAACAAGTAAAGGAAAAATACATGAGTAAAGAAATGAACTTGACGAGCGAAGCAAAGACGATCCAAGTGCAATCATCCTCGAAGAAATAGCGAGGATCACGGCTAGAGCTAGAACACCTACGAAAGACAATAGCACACACCTGGAGAGATAACCAGGTCCTCAAAGGGACGTAACAAGACTGTAGGAGCATAAAAAGTGCTTCAGAGAAAGAGTCAAAGAGATGAATCATTTCATTCATAAGTGACTGGTTTTACGCCAAACAGAGCGGTTAATCTCTTTACGCCCAAGACAAGGCTAATCACTTTACGCCTAAAGCAGGCTGATCACTTTACACTCGAATCTACACCCATGGTTTTACGCCAAGGACGGATCAGCCACTCTTATGCTGGACAAAATTGTCAAATCTCGCATTTAATGCAAACTCTGACATAGAGATCTTAATGATGGCATATATCACAAAGGGATTTGTTTTATACAGAGACCAATGTTGTTGTTTAGTATGTAGATTGAGCTACTTTACGCTCACACTACGGCTTCTTTTACACACGAAGACTATACGAGCTTTTACGCTCAACAGCTGACGTGTGCGTAAAGTCTATTTGAGCTACTTTACGCTCAAGGTTATTTAACAACCACTTTACGCGGGAAGTCTATGTCAAGGCTATTTTACGTCTAATCTACTGCTTTACGCTCAGAGTACATTGAGGCTATTTTTACGCCCTATTCTCCTCCACCTGCTTGGAACGTGGTCTGCCTACGTGGCTTTCATGCCATTCTTCTCGAAGAACATGTGTACATGTATCCTATTCTTACTGAAATGATGGGACACATGTCAACATATGCAGAGGTTGGCTTCGATCGTGGATGGCAGTTGTTAGCGTAAAGATGGAACTTTTGCTAAGTTTTTACGCACAAGAGCCCAAGTCTATAAATAGACTTTTTTTCTTATAACACGGGGACAGAGACAAGAGAGAATACAGAGATCATAACTTAGAGATTTTGATTCTCCAGAGCAATCTTCTTCAACCTTTCTTTCAGAACAGAGTAAAGCAAAGCAGGAAAGCATTCGGCCTCGCCATCAGTGCCCAAGTGCGTCGATACCTTTCTGGTGACTTAGTTCTTCCAGTTGTTCTACTTCAAGCAGTGATCTTCATCATCATCATATGGTCCAAGGAACAAAGTGATCATTTACGAATCAGACTTCTACAGCAATACTTTCCCAGAATCAAATTTGTACTTCTTGTACTTTTTTCGTTTTATTTTTAAAAGCCAATTCCTCAAGGCATTTTGTTAAGTGAAACAAAAATGGCGACTCTGCTGGGGACGACCTTCTCCTCTGACGAGGAGGCAATTGCTCAATATGATGATGTTTCGGTCGGTTCGACCAAGAAGACTCTGGTTGTACACTTCGACCAGACTGCATACGAAGAAATGCTCCGAGCTAGGGGTGGTTCTCGCTGCTCCAATGTTCAAAAATCTTGTAAAGCACGAAAAGTTTGGATTCCTAAATCCAAAGTAGCTGCTGATCTCTCTGTTGCTTCTGATAGCAAGGGAATTCTTCCCACTCCTGTTGTAGGGGCTCCCGTTCGTAACGAGGCAGTCCTTACTTCGACGTCGCTCTCTAAGTGTGATAATTTGTCTCCCGTCTGTGACGGTATAGATGATCAGGTTCCACGCCCACTGCGTAAGAACCAGGTTTTACGCTCAGTGGGTAAAAACCAAGTTTTACGCTTAAGGCATAAGAATGAGTCTCCCATTTGTAATGTGGCAGATTCTAATGCTTCTGAGTGTAAAAATAAGTCTCCCGTCTATGACGTGGTAGACACACACAAATTACGCTCTTTGCGTAAAGGAAAGTCTCCCGTCTGTGACGTGGTAGACACACACAAATTACGCTCTTTGCGTAAAAGAAAGTCTCTCGTCTGTGACATGGTACACACACACAAATTACGCGCTTCGCGTAAAGGAAAATCTCCCGTCCGTGACGTGGTAGATAACCAATTTTTACGTTCTACACGTGAAGGTATGTCTCCTGTCCATGACAGTGTAGATAAAATTCACAAAGATGTTTACACATCTAATGTGAATGTACCTAAACGTATGCAGCGTAAAAATCATGTTGGTAAAACTTCAGTTCTACACCAACAGCCTTCTTATACTGCTCTATGCAAAGTACCAAATCTACAAATTACACGCGATGAAAATGGAGTCCTTCATGCTAAAAAATCTCAAGATTTACGTACACAACTCCAAACGCGTAGAAATGTACAATTTGGTTCTGCGAATGCAGCCAGTAATCTTCTTTATACACAGGGTACTAAACGTTTCTCCACCCCTAATGTAATAAAGAAGACTACTCTCTCCACTCTTTCTGACTTACGTGAATTGTTAATACAAAAGCGTAAGAATAGACAATCTCCGGTGATATTTCTCTAAGAAAAACATTATTGTGATTATCACCAGGTTGTGATCAACTGTTGTTGTTCGGCTTCAAAACGATCATTTTTTGATCGATTAAGTTTTAATCCGCCTCAACATCAAGCTGAAGACCAAGAACATGAGCTGTCATATGCATTAGTCAATATGGCATCTCATACTAACAGAGGACGACGTCCGAGACGGAACATGTCCCAAACTCCAGGTCAAGAACAGTTCAACAGACTTCTTGATTCTTTTGAGGGGGTATATCAAAATACTCGATCAAGAAGACAAAGACAAATGCAGACTTCTGATTCAGAAGCTAGGGGTACTCAATCTTTTGAGTCCGAGACTGACAGTGTGGATTTATACTTCTATACAAATCCTTCTGTATCTTCAAGAGAGGTTGAATCCTACGTTGTTGGAGATGAACCAGAGACTTCATCCGTTAATACAGAACAGCATCTTACTGCCGTTGAGCAATCACTAAAAGACATGCTTAACATGGTGCAAAGCATGCATCAGATAATTTTGAATCAGCAAACTGCTCAGCCGATGGTAATAACACCAGTACCAGTAGCAGCACAAACTCAAGATAGTCAAGGGGCTGAAATACCTTTGAATATTCAAGAGCCTGTAGTTAATCAAAATTCTGCATCTCTAGATCCCATCATTCTTGAAGATGTACCACCTCCAGTCGGGGTTACGGTACATCCAACAACCATTCAATCAAATGTGCTTCCTCAAACCAGTGAAGCCATTCAAGCAGTACGTGAACTCAAAGCACAGTTTGAAGTTCTGAGGCACAAAGATCAGCTCCAGAGGTTAGGGATCAAGCAACCTTATCCGCCTCATTGGAATAATGTACCCTTTCCACCGAAATTCAAGCCACAATCTATGGTTTTGTTCGATGGAAAAGCATCTCTCAGTCAATATATCAATTATTTTGATATTATGACTGTACACTTGCAGAAAGATGACGCTCATCTCACTCGAGTGTTTATCGGGTGCCTGACGGGTTCGGCCTATGATTGGTATCGAAGTTTACCCGACAATTGCATTTCGTCTTTTGACGAATTTAAGGCAATATTTCTCTCCCGCTTCTATGAAGGAGGTATGGACATGAACATGTCCTCCTTGATAGAAATCAAACAAAAGGAGAAAGAAGATACTCGGACGTTCATCGAACGTTTCCGACAGGCTACTTTAAAGATGCCTCCTGGTATGCCAGATTCAGCGTTGATTGATACATGCAAGATGAATCTACGACCATCCATCGCTGTTTTCACGGGTTCCCAATTCTCAGATTGGGCTTCGTTCATCATAGCAGCGGTTTCTGTCGAGAACAATGGTAGGTTGGCTCGTGAACATAGGATGATTTTTGCCTCAGATGATAGAGGAAAGAAAAGTAATCCGGGTAATAACCCCGACAATCGTAATGTGAAGGGGAAAGATACCCTCATGGTTAATCTCTCCAAGAATAAAACGATGCCAAATAGTCAGAAATCTTCCAGGCCAAAGAAAGAATACTCTTTTGATGAGAGTGATATCCCAGGGATATTTCAGTGTCTGGTAAAGAGCGGCAAACTTCAGATTCCAGAGCCAAAAAGGCCTAATGAGGTAAATCTAACTGATAATCCCAAATATTGTATCTATCATAGATACATTAATCATCCTACCAGTGCTTGCTATGTTCTGAAGAAGAAAATCCAGGAGCTGATAAATGGCGGTGCTATCGCTTTAACCAATGATGACCATACGGTTAACCAATATGGTTTCTCTTCAGTTCGGAGATTTTCCTCCACAGCAAGTCCCAGATGGAATTATCCCAATTCCGAAGGCGACGATGAAGATCGTGAATGTCCCGCCTGCCAGAGAAGAAGATGCAGGATTACTGTCGCTTACACTAAAGAATGGTAAAATCATGTGGGTACATCCTGACTTAGTGCCTGAGTTGGAAAGTGAAGATAAAACTTCAAAATCCAAGAAGGGCAAGAAAGTCAGAACCTGCAACATGATTTTCCATGTTATTCCAGATCCCGATGACTTGGATCACCTATGGGATGGCCTTCCTTTAGAAGATAGACTGAAAGGATTGAACATCTGTCCTCCAAGTCTAGCTCCTCCTACCAAGCTCAAGCTTACTCATCAGCAGTGGTTAGCCATGAATAGTGTTCCTTTATATCGGGCACAACAAGTCTTTGTTGCTTATGAAAAAGCTTCGACAGGGATTCTTCCTCGTATCCTGAATCTTTCTCCTTCTGTGGCTACAACGACATCTATTCTCCATTCTCCTGAGGTTACAGAAGGTCTTGCTTCTTCCTTTTCCTCTATTGGAACACCTGTCAAAAGTTTGTTGTCCACTCACTTGTATAGTCAACAATCTGTCCATCTCATGAAGAAGATGGGTTATGACTTTTAAAAGGCAGAAGGTTTGAATTATGATAAAGGAATATGACTTCCTTTACAGATTCAAAGTCAAAATTCTACTGTTTGATTGGGTTCTGAAGTTCCTCGTAACAATCCACACAAGAAAAAGGCTAAGAGAGGGAAGACAAAATCCTGTAATATGGTACTTCCTTCTCCTGAGTCTGAAGAAGAAACATTTACTGGTACAAGATCCAGAAAAGAGTACCATAAAGACTACGAGGGATCCTCCAAAGAAGCTGAAGATGTAGTGGAGACACTACCAACTCAACCCTCTCCTGTTCCTGCTAAATCTTCCGTGGTTGAAAAAGGGAAACAGAAAGTAGTGCGCTTCGACGTCCCGTTGAAGTCTGCTTCCAGTCAGGGGGTGGTGATGAAGCCTTACAAGTTTGATATTCTGGCTCAGTTGGCCAATACTCCGGCTAGACTATCTATATTTGAGTTGCTTCGCCTTTCCAGAGAAAGCAGAGAGACTTTGAGTGAAGCTTTACTTCAAGCAGATTCATGCTTGGCTCAACTCAAGACTCCTGATAATATACCAGTAACATGTCCACAATGTCATAGTATGATGGAAGCAATTCCCAACATCACCTTTACACAAGAAGATATGCTGTTGAAGCATAACAAGCATGATAGGCCTTTGTGCTACACTGGGTATATTGGATCTACTGAAATTGACAGAATTTACATTGACCCCGGGTCCTCAATTAACATAATTCTTCAGAGTATGCTAAGACCCCTGAGGATTCCTACTAGTGATTTGACTTACACTAGTACTATGATAGTCGGTTTCAACTCTGGCAAGAGCAAACCATTAGGGAAGATTCGTCTGCAGATTCAGATCGGTGATCTTCGAACCATGGCAACTTTTTATGTTATCAACTCAGACGTCTCCTATAATATCCTTTTAGGGAGACCGTGGATTTATGAGCACAATATTGTACCTTCAACTCTCCACCAATGCTTCAAGTATGTGGATTCCCAAGGAGTCGTGAAGACTGAGTTCGCTGATATCAATCCCTTCAAGGGTGTCGAAGCCTATTTTTCTGATTCAAGGCTTTATCAACAAGAGCATGTGAAAGAGATATCAGACATGGCTGAAGATCAATCACCCACTGAGGATCAGTCTATTAATGAAGATCCGCCAGAGGAGCAACCTTTGAAGATCATAGTCAAGGGACGAATCTAATCCCAATCTGTCAATGATCAACCTTTGATAACCAAGGTTAAAGGAAGAACTCAAACTTCATCTGAGGAATCAACAAATATTCCTACTAAGAGCCAAGTTTAACCTTTTATGATCAAGGTCAAAGGGCGTACTTCTTGTACGAATGATCCAGAACCACCATTAATTGTCAATCTTGGCAAAACTACGCAGAAGACAGATAATGGCCCACTGATGATTAATCCGAAGCGTAGCAGTCAAATTGTAAATGATGTAAATATTGATCATTCTATACTTTTTGATATCAATGAAGATTTCCTTTTCGAGTATATGGCTGTCAAGTTTATCGAAAGAATGACTTTATCTTCTGATAATCAAAGTCATCGATATAAAGACGATATTGAGCCAGAAGAAACTTTATACCTCGATCATAAGGAAAATTCTTTACCTCCTCATATAGATGTTGGACCTTATGCTCAAAGGTTCCTAACATCTTCTCCTTATCTTCTACCTATGGCCGCTTTATCACAAGCTTGCGTAACTTTTAGATGTCACGAAGAATCTTATTTCGTGGTTCCGTCTGATAAGAAAAACAAGAGCCAAATTGTGTTTGGCCTGGCTAGAAATATCCCTATTGCTCAGGCAGATGAGCTGAAGGATAAAGACAAGGAAAGAATCTGAATTGACAAATATAGTCAACAATCTATCAAGATTATCCAAAACATAGGATATGATTTGAAGACTATGCAAGGTCTCAATCAAGGCAAGGGTAGACGACTACCATTATATGGTGATCCGTTTTACCAAAAGACTCGTCATGGGTTGGGATATGATCCGTCCCACACGTTTTATGACGATATACAAGAAGAATTCTCTTCTAGCTCTTCGCAATCATCGGATTCAGAAGAAGTCCAATTCATTGAAACCAATATGTCTCGTTCCTCATATAATGAATCTGGACAAGTATTTTCAGTCAATATGGTTCAAACTGATGGTGAATCCGAGCCATTTGAAAATATCCCTTGAGCCACCATCGGTTCATTTATTTCTCTCATATATATCTTCAATGACATCTGTCTTCTTAATCCCCAGCTACCAAAGTTTGGTTAAGCTGATTACTTGTCTCTTTAGAGAGGGATTTTGATCTCCTATCTTACCAATTGGTATATAAAGTTGGATTTATTATTTATCATGTTTTCATAACCTCTGGATGAATACTAAATCCACCTTCTTTTCCTATCTATCATGTCCATTTGACCTCTACATAGATATCTACTTTTCTTTGAGTTCTTACGTACTGTCATGATTATATTACCTCTGATAGTATTGTATACTCTAAATAGAAAACAAGATTACATTATCTATCATGTTCATATTACCTCTGGATAGATATGATATTTTGAGTTTAGAAAACTTGTCACGTTTATATAACCTCTGATAAGTATTTTCTATCTCATACAAAACAAGATTTCATTATCTATCATGTTCATATTACCTCTGGATAGATATAATACGTTGAGTTTAAAAGACTTGTCACGTCCATATTACCTCTGATAAGTGCTTTCTATCTCTTACCTATTGTTTAAATTTCAAATAAACGATAGGATCACAAAACAAATCTTTCATTCATTTCTGGTGGAATCACTACAAAATGAATAAGAGGGAAGATAACAAAGCACTCTCTTAAGGTGGAGTGGAAACATCTTGGAACAACTTCTTTAATTCTTCTAGCCGTCTGCCACGAGAACTCATAACCTTCTTGGTAGCCTCTGCACGTCGAGCTTCAGGAGTGCAAATACAGCAAATACAGGAAAGTTCAGCAAAGGTGATTATCAAATTGTCCTTGGCTTCATCAAGGGTTCTGATGGTCGACTCAGCCCCAAAAGCTTGTTCTTCTAAAATTGAGCTTTGGGTGAGGTACAGATTTCGAGCATCGATCATCTTCTCTCTTTCAGCCTTCAAGCAAGCTAGCTCTGCCTCGACTTCGCGGATTCTGTCATTCTTGCTCTGAATATCTATATTCAAAGCATCATAAGCCACTCTGTGACCATGCAGTGCAGGTTTTATGCCAGCAAAAAAGGCTTTCTCTTTGGCAACCTTCAGACTGTGTTCATGGAGAGCTGTATTATATGTAGTCTCTCGAGCAATATAATCAGCTGTTAAGGCTTCATACTCCTCCTGAATGAGACCTTCAACAGTCTTATTTGATAGCCTGAGATATTCTCCAATCAGCTGCTCAAGGTCCTCCACAATTTTCTCCAATGTGGCAGCTCTCTCAACATCATTAAACATGGCAACATTCTTGATAGTCAGAGCCATTGTCGTCTTCAAAATCTCATAGCTGAGACCTTTATTCAGGACCATCTTTATCAAAGTTGCCAGAGTTTTATAAAAAGTTTCAGTATGAATCTCAACCAGGAGATTCATCTCTACGCTGGAACTTGGTGTGGCGGCAATATCTAATAAATCTTTTCTTTGGAGATCGTGAGTAGATGTGGTTGGCATGACAGCAGGATGAGACGAAGTCGTTGTTGTTACTACCGTCATAGCCAATTGATTCTCAGAAGTTTCGGGGATTGTATCTCCAATATCTGCAGATATTGTTGGTGTAACAATAAGCTGAGATGGAGCTATTATTGTTACTGCTGCTTGATTTCCAGGATTTTCAGAAGCAATGTCTTCAATATTTGTTACTCCAGCCGTTTTTGGAGTTCTGGCGGCGGTAGTATTGATGGATGGGGTAACAGTTGCAGGAGCTGATTCAGGTTCCGGCATTGGCTTGTCAGAAATAGGTACCGGATCAGTAACAATTGTAGAGGATGTTATTATAACTTCTCCACTTTCTGTTGGTGGCTCAAGCATGCCTTCAGCATCTTCTTCAATCATTTGCTCCACAGGATTTTCCACTGCTTCAGTTGTGGTGAAACTTTCTGTAGCTGATTCTTTGTTCAAGTCAGGTTCTCCTCCAGTAGCCCCATCATCACCTACATTGGAGTCGACTCTAGTCTTCTCTTTGTGCTGGTCCTCAGCAGGAGAAGACACTTCAGATTGTACTTGTTGTGCCTCAAATGATGGAGGATGTTCTTCTTGAGGCTCCATCTCATGCTTTTGTACTCCCTCCTCTTCAGCGTCTGCGTCTTCTGAAGGAGAAGCTTCCTCCCCAGATTCCTCATTTTCCTCATAAATGTCTTCTTCTTAGGGAGGAGGAGGAACTATAGGCTTTGGTGCAATTATGACATCTGCAAAACAAACAGGATAAGTTAGTATACAAAATCATGATATATAATTCCGTATAGGTTTTGTATAATACTTGGAATATATGTGTTTTTTCAAGATATGTATCATAATCACCATCCCAGTCATCATCCTCGAAGTCAAGAGCTGGCTCGTCTGATGGAATGCGGTCTTGATCAGTGGTAGATACAGTAGTAGTACCTTCTGTAGCTTGTGCCTTGGATGGCAAAGATAAATGGAGTGAGGTGCTAAGACGTCCAGGGGACAAAAGTGTTACAGTTCCTGAGCCAACTATTGGTGGAGGGGCTGAAGATCCTTCTCCAGGATGGACTGAGGAAGAACCGACAAGATGATCTTCTTCAATTGAAATGTCATCTTCTGGAGTGTGGACTCTTGGTTTGGAAGGCCCTTTGGCGGTAGATTTTCTCTTCTTTTCTGGAGATTTCACCGGAGAAGTGGTAGCTGTGTTCTGTTTTCGTTTGCGGGGCTTTCCAATAATTATTAGTCCCGCGGCTACTTCTCCAGCTCCTCTGGGAATTACTGTCAGAAATTCATCTATAACGGCAGTATTGTCTGGTATGTCAGGGGCTATCCTGATAGGCTCTTCAACGTTTCCCTCTTGAGCCCACCGAAGACATCCTTGCATACTATAACCGTCTTCAAAAAAACGGATAGACGTATAGAAACGAGCATACGTATGAAGTGTATGTAACTCAGTTGTACTAGTGGCTGTAGATATAGTGAACCTAGCGCCAGTACATGCAGCTCCGAAATGTCTCCATGCTCGTGCACCGTCGATTAGCTTCCCATAATGATAGAAGCTAGTGGAAGGATTGCCAACATGAAGTTGATTATATCCAAATTGACGAGCGAACCTATTTGGCAAATAAGGCTCGAATGCACAGTTATCTTCATTCCTGTAAATTAGATGAGAGGGTCTGATGTACACTAGCCATCGGTAGACAGATCTCGGTAACAAGGCCGCCGAGATAGTCAGCTGGAACTGGTGGTCTGGTGCAGAAGAAATTCCAGCCATGCGAATAATTTAATACTGCTCGGGTATCTGCCAACGTTGTAACTCTCCACGTAGATTTGCTAAATTTCTGGAGAAAAATCCTAGCTTCATCCTCAGGGCCTGGTGGCAACAAATTACAATTATGGTGTTGTAACCAACCTATCAGATAGGTGAATGGTAACTCTACCCGTTAAAAATTGTGAGGAGCATTATTGATCAGTTCTTCACCAGAAACCCGTAGACCTGCATTTATTCAGCATACCATTGCCGATAACAGGTTAATTCTGTTCTTGAATACCAGACGGACCGCTGGCCATAATACATTGCGATGAATACGGTCCACAGTGCCGATCCCTGGCACGACCCATCTGCGCAGCCATAAGGATAAGAAGCCCGCCAACAAGGCCTTCTTCGACATCTTTTGACTACCTTGCCTCAGGTAGCTTAAAGCTTCAGTCCCCGCAGGGATATCTCCAGTTTTGGTAGACAAATATCGGTCTCGAGCTTTCTGCGACACCATCAATTCCTGAATTAAATCTGCAGGAATTATAGAGCAAGGCTTGATGACCTGAGTCTTGTCTTCTCGGAACCTGCTCTTCTCCGTCCTGGACACTCTATTTTCATGATAAAATAGATAAGTTGTCCATTTTGTAATATATAACAAATATGATCTGGTTTCGTACATGCTGGTACAGATCAGATAATAGCACATAAGTTCTTCATAGACTTGCACCAGCTCAGGATTCTTCTTCCGAATTTCTGCCAATTCCCGATTGGAGGGAATATATTCTTCATACGGGAATTCACCCATTGGTAGCTTCGAGATAAACTGCATCTCATGAAGGGCCAGACCCATCTCACCATGCGGAGTTGTAAAAGTTCCCGTCGAACTCATATACAATTCTAGTAAAGCCAAGAACAGATTGCCATTCGGTGGAATGCCATAACTAGTAGATGCTACTGGTTCATACAAACCGATGTCGTCCAATTATGTTTTAAAGTGTGTCATGACCCAGTTGCTGATCTGGATCCAGTTACCACTATAAGGGGTCAGCCACCCTGTCATCCTAGGGTTAGTCTGAGGATATAAGACTCCTTCCCTTATGCATCTATTTATGAACATGGGAACCTGGACCAGCTGGATGAGAGATGAATCCTCGCTCGGTGTAAACCCAGGCATTAGTCCAGAAAATAGAATAACACCACCACAAGGAGTACTAACATGATAACCCATGTCATTCGCCTTCTCCCTTCTAAAAATAATTCTGCCCGGTCTACCATAGCTACGGGGAGTCAAATTCCACAGCATTTGACGGTAATGGCTAGCATGGACGAAAGCAGATATAGGGTAATCCCTGTCCATGTCCGGAAGATACATTACCCTTTCTCCAGATTTAAATACCCAAGCCTCTTTTTTGGGATGAGTCTGTGATTTGTAATCTATCGCATCTCCAAATAAGAAAGCTGGCTTCAGGAATTGTTGATTATCTAACGACATCAGTACTTCCCCGTCTATCATGGATAACAACATTCTATCCCCTTGAGCTGCTATCAGTTGTGCCCTCTCTACTGGATATTCAGGGTTCGACTGAGGAAATTGGACATGAGATAAATCTTCCAGATAATTCGAACCCACCATGCCAACTGACGATCCGAAAACTTCTGCGAGAGGGTGAACTTGCAAATCCACTGGTAAAATAACAAAAGAGATCAAGTTAGTTCGAAGTTTTTTATGATTGAAGATATTGACTTTTACGCTTACTAAAAGTTGATGAAAAACTTTTGAAGTCTTTGTTCGACAAAGTCTCTTAGTGATTGATGAACTTTACGCTACCACATAGTAATATGAGTGTAATATATCTTCTTACGCTGGCATGTATGAACATGAGCGTAGTTAAGTTTTACGCTAGCACATTAGTTGTGGGCGTAAATCAAAATTTTACGCTGACACGTGTAACGTAGGCGTATTCTTTTTATCTGTTACTCTAACACGAACAACGTGGGCGTATGTTGTTGTTTCAGCTTTACGCTAACACGTACAACGTGGGCGTAAAAAGCTGAAAGTTTGCGTTATCTTCTTCTTCCTCAATGGATTTTTCCATCCAGAGAATAGGGTTTTACCCATCATAGGCGGAGCTACAGCCGGATTGGGATTTCGATGTGGCGTTGATAACTGAATGGGAGTTTTCGCATGGTCAACCGACGACGAATCGGTGGCAAGTTTCTTCCCCTTGTTGCTGGCGGTGGATGATTTCTTTGGAGCCATAGGATCAAAGTGAGGGTTTCGAAGAAAGAAAGGGCAAAGGAATTTGAGAAGATGAGTAAAAGTGTTTTCTCTCTCTGGAAAGACCTATTTATAGAGATATTCAAAAACCGACTGTTGGATATCCCCGCTTTTATGCGGATGACGGTTGCGAATCCCAAATTTTACGCTGACTGATCAAATCTCAACTTTTACGCTTCTGTTCAAAGTGTTTCAAATTTTGGAGATATTTGAAAACTTTGAAGGGGGTCTTGTAGGAGCGTAAAAAGTGCTTCAGAGAAAGAGTCAAAGAGATGAATCATTTCATTCATAAGTGATTGGTTTTACGCCAAACAGAGCGGTTAATCTCTTTACGCCCAAGACAAGGCTAATCACTTTACGCCTAAAGCAGGCTGATCACTTTACGCTCGGGTCTACACCCATGGTTTTACGCCAAGGACGGATCAGCCACTCTTACGCTGGACAAAACTGTCAAATCTCGCATTTAATGCAAACTCTGACATGGAGATCTTAATGATGGCATATATCACAAAGGGATTTGTTTTATACAGAGACCAATGTTGTCGTTTAGTATGTGGATTGAGCTACTTTACGCTCACACTACGGCTTCTTTTACGTACGAAGACTATACGAGCTTTTACGCTCAACAGCTGACGTGTGCGTAAAGTCTATTTGAGCTACTTTACACTCAAGGTTATTTAACAACCACTTTACGCGGGAAGTCTATGTCAAGGCTATTTTACGCCTAATCTACTGCTTTACGCTCAGAGTACATTGAGGCTATTTTTACGCCCTATTCTCCTCCACCAGCTTGGAACGTGGTCTGCCTACGTGGCTTTCATGCCATTCTTCTCGAAGAACGTGTGTATATGTATCCTATTCTTACTGAAATGATAGGACACATGTCAACATATGCAGAGGTTGGCTTCGATCGTGGATGGCAGTTGTTAGCGTAAAGATGGAACTTTTGCTAAGTTTTTACGCACAAGAGCCCAAGTCTATAAATAGACTTATTTTTCTTATAACACGGGGACAGAGACAGGAGAGAATACAGAGATCAGAACTTAGAGATTTTGATTCTCCAGAGCATTCTTCTTCAACCTTTCTTTCAGAACAGAGTGAAGCAAAGCAGGAAAGCATTCGGCCTCGCCATCAGTGCCCAAGTGCGTCGATACCTTTCTGGTGACTTAGTTTTTCCAGTTGTTCTACTTCAAGCAGTGATCTTCATCATCATCATATGGTCCAAGGAACAAAGTAATCATTTACGAATCAGACTTCTACAGCAATACTTTTCCAGAATCAAATTTGTACTTCTTGTACTTTTTCACGTTTTATTTTCAAAAGCCAATTCCTCAAGGCGGAGGCGAGCGGCGGAGCGACGGACTGGGTGGAAGGTCGGCGGCGCACTCAGCGGAGGCGAGCGGGAGGAACGGTAGGAGCAGGCGGCCGGAGGTAAGGGGTGTGAGTTAGGGTTTTTATTTTAGGGTTTTCTTTTAGCTTCTTTTCTTTTGGGCGCGTCGCCGGCGATGGCCGGGGTGGCGCGGTGCTGGTCGGAGACGGGTTTTGTGATGGGACGGTGGTGGTGTGGGGATGGTTGTGGTCGGATGATGGCAGCGTGGGATGGTTGTGGTGGCAGCGGGGCGTCGGGTCTTGGTGGGACGGCGATGGTGGCGGAAGTCCGGGTCAGCAGGTGGTGTCGGGCAAGGTCGGAGGTGATAGAGAGGACAGGGAGGAGAGCGACCAGAGAAGAGCGACACTGGCGGCTAGTTTAGGGTGTCTTGTTGGGGTTGGGTTGTATCGTGTCGGGCATGTCCGACACGATAGGGGTGGATGTCCAAAATTGGAGGACATGGATGGAGATAATGTATTTGTAAAAGAAATAAATAGTGGATGGGAAAGGCACGGACACGGACACGGTGCACAGTTTGGATTGTGGAAATTTGTGGAAGAATAAATAAAATGTTGGAGGAGTACCTGCCTATTTATAGGATGTGGAAATTCCCAATTAGATAGGATTAGGAAAATTTAAACCCAATTTAGATAATTCATCTATTTATTTAGATTAATTCAATAATCCAAATCAAAATCAAAATCAAATTCCAAATACAAATCAAATTTAAATCTAATTAAATTCTTGGTTTAAAATCAACGGGATAAATCAAATTTTAAATGTTTTATTATTTAAATAAATCCATAAATTCAAATCAAGATTTAAATAGCCACAATAACTTCCAAATATATTTTTCAAAATACCAATAATAATAATTTCGAAAATAATAAATATTTTTAAATATCTTTTTGAATAATAAAATATTAATATTAATAAATCTCAAAAATTATATTTTTATTTAAAATAGACTAATAAATAATTACGCAAATATATGTATGCACGAATAATGCGTACATGATTATGCTTTTTCTAGTATACAATAAAATATTATTTATGATTAATAACTGCTAAAAACAAAAAGGCTTTTTATAGTAAGAATAATAATTATATAATATTTTGAAAGCGTATAATATAATAGAAAAAAATATGTTTCTAAAATAAGTACGCTCGCACATATTCGCACTCGACGAGCAAAGAAATAAATTTCGTGCGCGACGTAAAATACGACTACGCGACGTAAAATACAAATTTTTAAATCGGTACCAAATTTAATAATAATAAAAAAAATAGTAGAAATTTAGGGGTTTTACACTATGTTTTGTAAAGCCAGATATCAAGAACATTTTGACTGAACGTTTGGGACGCCTTACTGCTTTATCTTACATGTTTTCTATTACTGTTTCTTGTTTGAATGATTGAGACAATAGATGTGAAGTGACCATAGCGAGACTTGCATGTAGTATGCACCCCCTCATCGTTTAGACAGCATTGATCGTATTATACGGTATTCCTCTACCCGTAATACGTAGCTGGCTCAGTCATTCTTCCGCTCTCCAGTATTCTGGTTCTAGGGCGTGACAATAATGATAGCATTGTGGGCGAGCTAGCCTCCCCACCAGTGCATAATAATGTACTGATAACCCCACAGTTTGCTTGCAGGACGCAGGAGACGTCATCGGGTGCGGAGCTTCCCTCGAACGTGATAAGGTGCGGAGCCAACTCTGGAGCCTTGGAGCGTTGGAAGGAGCTAAAGCACCATATACATGACATAATGTATCAGAACATCGCCATGAATTATTTCATGTTGTAAGCCACTTGGCATACCTTTTATGTTTCAGAGAGAGAGAGAGCTTGAGAGACTTATAAACTCGGCCTAGCGCCGCTTGTAAACTTCTTAAAAATCAATAAAGAGTTTGAATTCGCTTCAACTTGTGTTCATTTACTTTCCGCTGTAAATGGGACACTCTATGCAACTCTGTAGCCTAGCTCAAATCGGCCGTTTCTGGAGATTAGCCTTGTACGGGCACAACCTAGGCCCGTGCGGCATCACGCCTTAGCGAGGACGATCGCTCCTACGGGAGCGGGGCGTGACAGATTGGTATCAAAGCACGGCTTTACGTCCTTGGACTTCATTTCGATTTTCTCAGTTTTGAAAGCTCGTTTTGAAACAAAGAAGTATACGCTCTCTCTCGTTGTGCCTTGGGATGTTCCATACAATAAGTCTAATATTTTCAAAAGCTCGTACGAGTACTCGGTTGGATGGGATTGATAGAAGAAGGCCTTTGTGCCAAACTACGACGGACTTGAGTTGGAAGGAACCAGTGCTAAAAGTTAGCAAACGTAGTTCATGCCTGAATAACCTTACGCTGACGATAGCGAACGAGTACACGTGACCGAAGTATAGTTCGAGCGGGATGGTTATGCACACAGCCTTTTGGCTAAGTTGTGTCGAATATCGCGCACCTAGACCTTCTGGTGCGAACGGGTTTGCGAGCGAGATCGACTATCGCTCGGACGAGAATAAGTGAGACTTAGAATGTATGTTGACAGAGACGCTACTTGACCAACGCTAAAGCGAACACGGGAAATGGTTCTTAGACTTTGAGGAACGGGCGAACACGCAATTGAACATGTCGATTGTGAGTCGAATGACCTTTTAAGGATTTGTAGAATGACTTGACCCCGAGTGGTGTATGTGATAGCTTCGAAGAAGAATAAGAGTGAGTGTCGACGACTAGTCGAGTGGCTCGAACCCTGAGTGGTGTATAGACGTTATAGAAATTGTTCGAGCGAAACTAAAGGATTTACGAATAGAACGAGTATGTCGGCAAGCGATGATATCGGACAAAGCCTTAGAACGAGTAATACTTAGTTGGTTGCGACTTCGAGAGTCTCAAACGAGATATTGTTCGGACGAATTGTGAATGTGTAGTGCAAGTACAAAACAAGTTGAATAGAGAGTCAGAACGATGAAACGAATGGGTGTGTTGGTCGAGGAAACGTAGTGAATCGTATATGCGATTTTGAATTTAGTCGAATGGATTGAAACTTGAGTTAAGACGAAATACTCAGAAGAGATCGAAGATAGCACGATCGGAAGATAGAGTGCATGGGAAACATTGAGTGGAGATACGAGAATGACTAAGAAATTGGAATAGATGTTGCTCAATGAAGAGTTAGCACGAGATAATATGAATTGAGGAAATTAAGTTGTACGACTCGAAATTCGTTGCAAAAGGAAGATCATCTGGTTATGTACATCATCGATGGTATTGAGGCGTATCAAAGATCGATGTATGATAACTCAGGGGTACTCTGATTCGATAAATGATGATCGTGTTAGAAGTTATTGTTTTGAAGGATACTATGTTGGAGAATTTTGATAGAAATGAATATTTGGAATGAAGAAGGGAAGTGACTTGATTGTTCGGTGATAACCACAACGACAACGATCTTGTCTTGTACGAGCGCAACTCCAGCCTCGTACATGTATCACGTCGGATTTGGGACGATCATTCTGCGTGAGCGTTGGCATGGTAATTCATATCCAGCGGGAATGATCGAACTCGAAATACCTTGACATGGCAATTTTGATTGCTTTGACTTGTGGTTTGAAGTGAAGGCGAATTGGAGGATTGATCAGACTTATGATGGACGATGAAGTAAAGTATAGGATTGAGCAGGTCCAATCCGCGTATCGAAAATGAGTAAGTCTAGACGCAACGCAAGAGTTACGTCCCGATCAGGACGATTATTCTGCGGGAATGTTGACATGGTGATTCATGTCCGCCGTGGATAATCAGACTTGCGTGAGATCGGGGTGCAACATATTGCAAGGCTAGACGAACTTGTGATCGACTACGTAAATTGGATAGGATAGATAGGTAAATTGTATCAAACATACTTGAAGAGATAAACTACGATAATTGCTAGTGTGGGCGCACGATATTAACATGTTGATGATTTGGTTAAGGATAACCTATCGTAGGATGACATTCCTAACGAGCTCGAACTTGAAGCGGAGAAAGTGTTGATACGAATAGGACAAACACTGCTCGATGATTAGAATTTGAGTGAAATAAACTTGGGTAGAAACTTCCGTACAAACGAACAAAGGGTTTGACCGTAGGTTTTGGGGCAAGCGTCGTGCAACGACCTTGCACGATGAGCCACGGACTTGACTTGTAACTATGACCTTGTGAGATGACCTAGCGGATAGGCAGACGACCTTTGCCGAGTGACTGAACCTGTGTGACTGACATTTACAGTATCGTCTGGACGGACGATAGACTTGGGGCAACAAGACTTAGAGTAGGAAGGAGAACTGGGAGTGTACGTGAACAACAACGAGATTGGCCCCAAACAAAGTGAATGATAGGAATGGATGATGCGCAAGTAAAGTTGGGATAACGAATTGAGTCATTGATAGGAAGATATACTCGATGATAGTACAATACTTAGTCTTGAATCGGACGAAAATTACTTAGACTTGGTCGACCCCGCTAAGAAGAAATCGTATTGATTCTATAGACAAGAACGCTTGAGAAACGAATTGGATCATTTTGAGGACCGAGATAAACGATAATGAGACGCACATGAGTTCGATTTTAATCGAAGTAAAAGTAAAATGATCGACAAATCGAAACTATCACGAGTAGCTTGTCCGACTTCGCTAATCGCTAAGCTT
Source organism: Iris pallida (assembly GCA_029216955.1). NCBI lineage: Eukaryota > Viridiplantae > Streptophyta > Magnoliopsida > Asparagales > Iridaceae > Iris > Iris pallida. The sequence continues at coordinate 10,090,414 of JANAVB010009400.1, read as the reverse complement.
GGTTGAAATGTACGTATTCGGGGGATGCCTTGAATATGTGCACGATCCAAACTCAGTGATATGATGAACTCGAATGCAGCTGCAAGTGGGTGTTAAGATGCACATAAACGAAAGTGAGTTTGCCTCAGACTACGACCCTCGCATTTGATGAATTATAACACACCTCGTACGACCATTACAGTCCCATGACACGACAAAATAGCAACCAAGTCGAAGAAATACGACGATTGAATAAGTACCATCAGGTCTAAAATGAATGGACAGTCATTCAATAAAATTCACCAAACGTATGCAACATAAAACTTGGAAGGATAACCGAGCATAGTTCGATGCCATCGAGCGATAAAGCCATTCGATAGGGATTGTCTAAGATACGCACACGACATGAGTTAAGGAATGGTAGGATGACCTGCACTCAGGAAGTCTCGTGGACGAGACTTGTTTTGAGTGGTGTATTATGTAATGACCCGCTCCGCCCTAGCGGAACGCCGATTCAAACGGCAAGTGCAACGAGTCAAACGAGCCGTCGACCCGAAGAGTTGGCATCGACCTGATGAAGAATCGATGCAAGGCTTACATTGGCCCGTCAAAGATGAATCCAGACTTAGACTTTCAAAGGCGCGCTCAGAGTATCGCTCGGCCGATGCGAACATCGCTAAGGTGGGTGGCTCCGATAAACCCGTCTTTGCTTAGCCTAGACACATAACAATATGGACACTATTGCTAGAATCGTTAGGCCACTACTAAAATAAGGCAAATTAGCGATGTCATTATACGTCGCTAATAATGGAAAATACGTCGTTAATCGTAAATAGCGACGACTTTAGCGACGAAAAATGAAGGTCGCTTTTAAGCTAGTCGCAGATGGCACATTCGTCGCCCTACGTCGCTGTTTGCGACGTCAGTGCCGTGTCGCTGGGTCATCGCAAAGTTAGCGACGGAGAGCGACGAAAACTTTACGTCGCAAAATTAGCGACGTAGTGCGACTACTTAGCGACGTTTAGTTCTATTTACGTGATGACGTGGCATGCCTGCCATGACAGCAAGGTGGCGACGTACAGCGACGTAACGCCGCTAATTAGCGACGTATAGCGACGTCCTATATCCGTCGCTATACGTCGCTATCCGTCGCAGAATACTGAAAAAAATTAAAAAAATATAATGTGTATTTTTGTTATGCTGTGTGTTTGTGTTTACAGTGTGTGTGAAGTGCAGTGTTCGAACCATCGACAGTTTCGCTTACTGTTATTTGTTTTATCTTGGATAGAAAGAGCAACAGTTCAGGGTATACTTCTCAGAGCTTCCTCTTTACGTCCTTCACCTTCTCGGGATCCTGTACGACGTTCCGAGAGAGTGAAGGATGTGAAAATGAAGCTCTCAGAAGTACACCCTGAACAGTTGCTCTTTCTGTCCAAGATAAAACATACAAAAGTAATCGAAACTATCGATGGTTCCGAACACTGCATTTCACATACACTGTAAACACAGACATACATCATTACAAAAATACACATTATATTTTTTTAAAATTTGGGCAGCACCTCCTTTGTATATCAGATCATCGCTTATAACCCAGCGTAGGTATATTTGTCATCCCCGTCGCAGATATCATCATAATTAACAGTCTCCCATCATAACAGTCTACAACTAATAGATAAATAATAGTCTCCCATCATAACAGTCTACAACTAAATATCATACATGTACTCAATGAAAATACCAACAAATTAAATATCACAAACATATATGTCCAATAAACATACATGTCCAATAGGGTCAAATAATAATGAAAATCAGTGTACAGAACGGTCAATGGGCCTATAGGGCCAATAAATACAAAGATGATAAAAAAATCTACTGGATCACTGAGGACCCCTGTCGCGCATCTGGGATAGCATGTACTCATACTGCTCCTGTGTAAGCTGCACCGTTGGGACAGTAGGAGGCAGTGCAATGTCTGGAGTTGGTGCCATCGATGGACCAGGAGGACGTATCTGCTCCAGCTCTCGCAGTCGCTCACCATGCGCAGCAAGGGTACTCACCATCCTCTGAGTACTCTCCTCAATCGAAGCCGATACCTGAGTGAGTGAGGCAGACATGGTCCTCTGCGATCCCTCCAGCTCGACCTGTCTACGCTCTGTGCGCTGTGTAGACTCGGTGAGCGCATGCAAGCTGGCAGCTGTAGCCTGCTACAGACTCATCAGATCCTGTATACTGTGCTCGATCGTATTAAATCGTCCGGTGATCATCGGAGGGTCGGATCATCGCTCTGCGGTAAGGTGATCAGAAATCTGCTGCTACAACTCGCGACGCAGCTCATCGATCTGACGACGAATATCTTGAGCTCATGACGATGCCTGCGAAGCCGGAGACTGCACACTGACAGAGGGGGCCCGGGATGACTCCGAATCCAAATACGCGCCGTAGGATCCCGTATCGTAGTACGTGCCCTTCTGAAGACCGCCAACGGTGGTCATCCAGAGGTCATCCGGCGATGGAGCTGTAGGCGGCTGGGAGGAAGTACCAGCCCCTCCCTCTGCTGACACATTAGCAGCAGCAGCCGCCTCCTGTTGTAGCCGAACAAACTCGGCCTAGAACAATGTTTGCTAACGTGTAAGTGTTTGCTAAAGTCTATATTGATATCTATTTTCCTGTTTTCTAAATTATAATAAATTAATATAAAGAATAGAACGTACATATGCCTGCATCGTCCTCTCGTCAATGAACTCCCCTGTCCTCGGATGGGTGACCAGGAAGACGGTCACCATGTTCGGGTCCTCACCCTTTTTTACCTGTTAAAATATATTGTCTATTATTAGTATTAAACATTCAATTGAGTAATACATACACCTGAGCAGCCCTTAGCTCATCATCGTTCAGATATCTCTTCTTCATTTTATCCAATGGCTTTCCTGGGGCATTGAATACCTCAGTATTGTATCATTACATTCATGATCTCCATCGTCATTTCTGGAAGCACGAATACTGGGATCCCGAAAGACCAAAAGGAGTAAAACCGTCAGAAGATAGCCCCAACCTGACATTACGCAGATCTGAAGCAAAATCAGGATACACTCGATCAAAGTGCTTCCACGCTTCTCCATCGGATGGGTGATCCAACACTCCTTCAATCTGTTCTCGCATGTGCCAACTCATATTTTCGGCCGTCTCTTTCACCATAAATAGTCTTTGCAACCACGGCGTTAAAGGCAAGTAGTGCATTGAATCGGTCGGTCTTCTTGCACCGGTAGACCTTCCTGTACTAGTGGTCTTATAGCGATCTGTACCACAAAATCTGCACACATCTGCGTCCTTGTCGTCTTTGTAGTACAGCATGCACCCATTGCGATAAGAATCGATTTTCTCGTATCCCATCCAGAGCGATCTCACCATCCTCTTAGACCGATAGAAGTCTTTAGGTAACTTAGCACCCGCCGGCAAGATCTCTATAATCAACTCCAACACTCGGTTGTAGCATTCTTGCGACATGTTAAAATCTGACTTAATGCTCAACAGTCTTGTAATCACCTCCAACGGTGAATGATCCTCACAACCAAGATACAATGGAGTCCTTGTATTCTCCAGCAACTCCATGAACTTTGCAGCATCGACATTCGGTGCCTCCTCAGCTGCATCAAGAACGAAACTAGGCCCCGCAGCGTCGAAAACCATGTTCACGCACCCGTCGTCGTATGCATGATTATCTGAAACAAAATTAGATCCCGCATGCATATACGGCTCAACATAAGGCTCCGGCTCTGATGCTAAAGACACAAGTTCTCCGTGTGCGGTCCACTGATAGTTACTTTGCAGGTTAAGATGTCGATATCCGTTGAATTCCGCTATACACGTCTCTAAATTCCTAAACATCACACATTCTAATTTATGACTTCTTTTTTTGGGCTAGATCTAATTCTTGGAGACCTTATTCATCAATTAGAAACTTTGGAAGTTTGTAGACCTAATATTAATTTAACAGTCTGTCAAGGATTACTCAATTCCCTTTTGGTTAACTTAGAATTTGGAGGTTTGCATACCTAATCTACTTTTTTGTTAACCTAGATATTCCAAAACTAGTAGCCACTACCAATGTGAAGAAACAATTCCAGTTGAAGTATACATAAATTTGTACAATCTCACAAGTAGGAGTCTGGAAGAAAAGACACTTGTTTGAGACTGAGCTAAGCACGTTTTAACGGAAATGATTAAGGACCCTGCCATCAATATTTTAACGGAAATAATATTTTGACCGCCCATGAGAGGTGACTATCCTGGCCCACGAGAGGTGATTGTCCTGGCCCGTGCTCGTGCCATGACACGAATCAAATCGTCCTAACAAGTAGGTTAATATGAGTTGAACTAGATATATAAGCTTACAATCTTTGTAGAATATATGGCATAGTACACAACTATATATATGCTACCTAGAGATTTTGTATGTTTACAAATATAATTAGTCAAGAAGCAAACATGTTAATTTTGATTGCATGTAAAGTTCAAACAAAAGTCAGGATCCGGTGTTGAATTGTATCTCATTTCATGTTTATTCCTCAAAAGGGTGTTACATTGGAGTTGGTAATTTAGTCTCATACCGGGTAGGATGTGGGATCATGATGTATAGATAATTGGGATTGGCTCAGATTTTATATGAGAATTTCCTTTTAAGGTATATAGACACAGTCCAATATCGTAGTTCTCAAGGTGGGGTTAGAATGTCTCCATAAAGAGAAATGAGTGTCAAAAAATTCACATGCGGAAGGCATATCAGACCTAATTTGGAAGTTATGAGATTTCCATAAGGAGGTATGGACGTCAAAAAATTCACGTTTGGAAGTCGGATCAACCTAATGTGTGTGTCCATGTGTCCGTGTGTGTGTGTGTCCGTGTGTCCGTGTGTGTGTGTGTGTGTCTCTGTGTGTGTGGGGGGAGAGAAAGAGGAGGAGGAGTTAGGTTAGGGTTTACCGGAGAGGAAGAGTAGCTCGGATTGGGGGAGGAGGAGCTCGACGGGGGGGGTAGGGGTCGCCGGGTGGGGAGGGAGTCGCCGGGGGGGAGGGAGTCGCCGGGGCGGGGGGAGGGATGCGCCGAGAGCTCGAAAACAAAATTTTTGAGTTTTCGAGTGAGGGAAAAAAAGGAGTCCTGTGCCCTAAGTAAAAAAAATAGCGATGTCAACAGTGGACGTCGCTAACCGTCGCAACCATTTTAATATAGGCGACATATTTTAATAATATGTCGCTGAACGTCGCTATTCGGCGACGTAATATATCTAGTGTCGCTGAACGTCTCTATTCGACAACGTTTTGCGATGTCAATAGAAGGGATTCGCTATATTATATATTTAGCGACGAAATTTTATTCCGTCGCTAAACAACGTCACTAATAGAGCATATTTTAGTAGTGGGCGATAACACCGCGTATGCAAATAAATGACTCAACGCACCTAGTTGAGGGAATAATCCCATCTTGTATGCTTGTTTAGAACATGAAAAAGAACTCGGAAAATATAGAGACTCTCGCACCGCACTCCACGCTCGTGCTAAGGCACAAGCTTACATTCAAGTTCCCTATGCGTTCAATAATGAAACAATAAATGGTTTACAACAATGAAACGAAAGACTATTGTCACGCCCTGCTCCCGTAGGAGCGATCGTCCTCGCTAAGGCGTGATGCCGCACGAGCCTAGATTGCGCTCGTACAATGCAGTTTCATAACGGCCGATTACATCGGCGGCGACGGGGTCGCCGCACAGAATTCCCAAGCAGAAACATTGAACATGCAGCAGAAATTTAGAAGTAATACACAAGTTATTCAAAAGAACTCTTTATTGATATTGAACAATAACATTACAATGGGCGCAAGGCCATGATTACAAGTCCCTCGTGCTCACTTTTTTCTCATTTTACAATTCACTCTGCTCTCTCTCTCATCTCTCGATTACAATGCTTGAGCCAGCGGAAGCTTCGGAAGGCAACGTCTATACATTATGTCCTGTATAAGTCTTCGATTCCACGCAGCCGCACGCTTCGAATCGCCAAGAAACATTGTGCCTCGACGCATCCAAGCGAGCTCCGCACCACGAGCTTCTACCTGTGCCTGCACATGGAAACTGTGTGGGTGTCAGTACTCAACTGTACTGGTGGAGTGAGCTCCTCGCCCACCTATACAAAACCGACACGTTCATTTACTTTGTGCAGTACAAGTCCCTTTACAATTGTCTTTCTAGTCTTGCCTTTGGATCAGTTTTAAGATTACGACGCCTGACCAAACCGATGAGCAACGACATGGTTGTGCTATAATGCCAACGTGTATTCCGATCGAGGCAGTGCCTCATCGCTTATGTACTTGACCGAACTTCAACTCGGGACGGTAGGGTCGTGCCATATTCTATTCGTGACTTCAACATATTCAAGACAGTGCTTCGCCGAGGAGCAAATTATGCAAACTCGGCCGTGCCAAGACTTTCACTTAAACCCAAGTGCCTCTAGACCAATTCTCGTGCCAACGACGTCAAAAGGACGACTCGTGCTGGTCGTGCCGCTAGACTTGATTGTACCTTAGGACCTTGCTTAGACTTGTTTGTGCATTAAGATTGTGGTCGTGCCTCGCAACTTATCCACATTTATCCATGTTACCGCCTTGCGGCCTTTCCTGACTTAGACTCAAGACAACTCACATCCAAACTATGCAACTTATATGCCGATAACATAAGACTCGACGCCACATCTCGTGCCGAAGCACGTCACCTACATTGCAACCAAATCTTAGGCCCAACATTTTGTGTTCCAACTATACTCACACATTTAACTCGACTTCCTTGATACACTACACTCAATACTCGACTCAATCCAAAGGCATTTATATGGATCGCTGCTCATGCCGACTCATCTATATGAACTAGTCACTAGCGCCCAGCGCTATAATGGACTTGGCTCAGGGGATTCGGTCTGCCCTTCCACGGGTAGCTAGCCCCGGAAGCGCTGAATCTCCCATGCGATTATCCAGCATCCTTCTTTTGAGCCAACTCACTTCTCCCGGGCCGACATGATCCCGGCGCCCCGGCGATCACTCGAGAAGACTTCCACCTTGTACAAGTTATCCAATGACCATGCAAGATTCGACTCGAACTGACGTCTCACACAATCAATCTACTTCTAGTGTTACCATCTCTTTCAGGTCTAAGTTCAATACTTTTCAAATCTGAGACCTTGCCTCGGCGACCCAGTCGCGAGGATTCTTCTTTCTTGTCTCGGCGACCTAGTCGCGAGCATTCTTCTTTCTTGCCCTATCATTTCACTCAACTCAAGAACAACTATTGAAACACTTTCCAAAACTCAATAAATCAACCATGGCCCGTGCCTTAGACAGACCTGGTTCTATAGGCGACGCTATCGCTCAAGTCATATACTTTATGCGACGAGCCTTGTTCTTAATGGACTACGCGACTTGACAACCGTAGATAGAGCAGGACAGTGCTAGAAATGGCTTCGATAGCCCAACATAACTCTTGTCTAACTTATTTGGGCAGCGACTCGACAAGCAAAGGCTACGCCGAGCTCCGTGTCGAGGGGACGTGCTGTGCACGGGGTCGACTTGAACAACCAACTCTTGGGTGCCAAGACTTAAGCCAACCAGCCATGCAAGATGACTTAACCCACGGGACATACGAAGGCTATGCCAAGCCTTGGACGATGGGTCGTGCATGCTTTATTAAGCATTCATACGGGTGACGCATATGACTTTGGCAAATTCGAGTTTCAGAGCAACTTAGCAACTTAGGCCAACTTCTTTCTCTCAAGCCACGGGACGAAGGATCCAGTGTCATTTGTAAGTACGCTGAGCCGACTTCTAAGCAGATCGTGGGACCATTTTCCATGTTCTAAGACATTCCGACCCGTCGGGATTTATTTTCTTAGCTATGTTGATGCGTCTCTTTTATTATCAAGCCTAACTTGTGCAAGTTAAAAGCATGCAAGTTATTAAGTGAAGGCTAAGATGAGGCAAGTTCACCGAAACTACCCCACCTGAGCGAGGAGTCGCCTCGACCGAGCGAGCCTTCGAGCAGCCGTTGCAAGGCTAAGTCCGAACGCCGTCGGCGTTTCGATTCCTCCGATTGACTTTGCGGGACGGGGCACTACAACATACACCACTCATAACAAGTCTCGTCCTCGAAACATTCCTGAAGGCAAGCCATCCTACCATTTCTATGGCCAAGACTTAATTGTGCCTAGACACAGAGCTATAACCGTCGTACGAGGTACGCCATAACTTATCATGCACACTCCGCCTACGCGTTACTTCGATTCCAAGCCACGCTCGTACTACTTTTAATCTTTTCCTTTAACATGATCTCAAATCCTCGACACTTCCTATTCTCCAGGTCTCGCTAGGACTCAACGTATCACTTGGCTGGATCGTGCACGCATTCCAGATGTCCCCAAAATACATGCATTCAGCCAAGCCGCATGATAGAGAATTCGTCATTCTCACTCGAGTCGTATCGTGCACATACTCAAGCGTCCCTAAAATATATGCATGTCAGCCGAATCTCGTGAGGGGTATTCCTATATTCGTGATTCACTCTATCCATCCATACCAATCCTCAAGATCAATCTTCCGATTGCTAACTCTTGGAACAGGGACGTCTCGCCTATCCGCTAGGCTATTTCTCAAGGCTAAGTCAATGTCAGGATTGGAATCATAGTTCTCCAACAATAATGCCAACACTGACCCCAATCCTAGGGTCAAACCAAAGTCGATAGTACAAGATTTTCTACCCGAGCTCGCATCACTAAGATTTTTAAACATCGAGCATGATCACCTATTCGCATCAATACATTCGTTGTGCGTATTCGAATCCATTCAAATCACCAATTCTAACCAATTCATATATTCGATCACGAGGTCGTCTAGCTTTGACAATATGTTGCGCCCCAATCTCATGCGAGTCCGATTATCCACGGTGGTTCATGAATCACCATGCAACGCTCCTGCGGAATAATTATTCTCATCGGGGCGTAACTCTTGTTTAAGTCCAGACTAATTCATTTTTGATACGCGGATTGGACCTACTCAATCCTCAAGTTTAATTCATCAAGCACACTGAGTCATGCTCGAGTCCACCTTCGCGTCAAACTATAAGTTAAAGCAATCAAATTGCCACGCCTTGCAAGTTTGATCACCCCCGCTATATGAATCACCATACCAGCACTAACGCGGAGTGATCGCCCTAATCCGCACGACGCATATGCGAGGCTGGAGTTACGCTCGCATAAGACAAGAATGTCGACGTTGTGGTTATCGACGAAACAAATCCAAACATTTTGTTTTCCTCCAAGTCAAGATCTCAGTTCGATAGTCCGTTTGTCATTCGTTCAACTAGAAAATCCTCGAGCCAAGTTTATCTTTTCTTCGACACATTTCAACATCCCGAGTATAGCATCCATCGGAACAATAACATTTGTACGATCGTCATTCGCCGAGTCAGAGTACCCCCGAGTTATCGCATATCGATCTTTGATATGCCTCAATACCATCAACGATATGCGTAACCTGACGATCTTCCTTTGCAACCAATTTTGAGTCGTACGACTGATGCTATTGTTCGAACCAGATATACCACAATTCCATTCGATCGAATCCGAAATCACAAGTACGATCCTCTAAGCTTCATCAATCAAGACATTTCATTTTTATTTATCGTTTCAAATCATTTTATAACTCGCGTTGTCCAAACACAAGTTGTCTGAACGATATCTCGTTCGAGACATTCGAAGTCACGACCAACTAAGCGTGACACGTTCTAAGGCTATGCGCGATCGCATTGCCTCGCTGACGTACTCATTATTATTTCTCATCCTCAATCTTCGCTCGAATGATTTCCAAGAAAATCCATACACCACTTGGATTCGAGCCATCCGATCTAGTCCTCAATCACGTTCGCATCACTCGCTAAGACATCCTTCTATTTCGTTCGACGAATCACTAGCATAATCGCTCACATCGTATCGACGCACTAAGTCGTTCGCACTATTTCCTCAAAATCCAAATCCAGTCTTTTGCGTACGCCTAAGCGTTAGTCCGATAGCGTTCCTAATGATATACACTCTAAGTGTATCTCCATTCCCGACCGAGCGATACTTGATATTTCTCGCGACTCGATTGTACCAAAAAGTCGGGGCGCACGACACGCGACACAACTTAGCCAAAAGGCCGTGTGCATAGCCATCCCGTATGGACTATATTTCGAGTATGCATGCTCAATTGCTAGGGTCATCATAGGACTAGTTAGGAACGCACGCGACATGTTAACCTAGTACGTGTTTTCTATCAAGTCAAGTTGACACCATTCGGCACAAAGGCCTACCAATGTGTCCGGTGATGGCCTACCGATGCGTTCGATTGAACGCTTGCACGAGCTTTTAAAAATATTTAGACTTATTGTATGGACATGCCGAGGGACAATCGATAGAGAGCACACACTTCTTTATCGAGGGCGAGCTTTCAAAACTGAGAAATTCGACATGAAGTCCAAGGACGTAAAGCCGTGCTCTGATACCATAATGTCACGCCCCGCTCCCGTAGGAGCGATCGTCCTCGCTAAGGCGTGATGCCGCACGAGCCTAAACTGCACTCGTACAAGGCAGTTTCATAACGGCCGATTAAATTGGCGGTGACGGGGTCGTCATACAGAAGTCCCAAGCAGAAACATTGAACATGCAGCAGAAATTTAGAAGCAATACACAAGTTATTCAAAAGAACTCTTTATTGATATTGAACAATGATATTACAATGGTCACCAGGCCATGATTACAAGTCCCTCGTGCTCACTTTTCTTTCATTTTATAAGTCACTCTGCTCTCTCTCTCATCTCTCGATTACAATGCGTGAGCCAGCGGAAGCTTCGAAAGGCAACGTCCATACATTATGTCCTGTATAAGTCTTCGATTCCACGCGGCCGCACGCTTCGAATCGCCAAGGAATTCCGTGGCTCGACGCATCCAAGCGAGCTCCGCGCCACGAGCTTCTACCTGTGCCTGCACATGGAAACTGTATGGGTGTCAGTACTCAACTGTACTGGTGGAGTGAGCTCCTCGCCCACCCATATAAAACCGACACGTTCATTTACTTTGTGCAGTCAAGTTCCTTTACGATTGTCTTTCTAGTCTTGCCTTAGGATCAGTTTTAAGATTACGACGCCTGACCAAACCGATGAGCAACGACATGGTCGTGCTATAATGCCAACGTATATTTCGATCGAGGCAGTGCCTCATTGCTTATGTACTTGACCGAACTTCAACTCGGGACAGCAGGGTCGTGCCATACTCTATTCGTGACTTCAACATATTCAAGACAGTGCTTCGCCGAGGAGCGAATTATGTGAACTCGACCGTGCCAAGACTTTCACTTAAACCCAAGTGCCTCTAGACCAATTCTCGTGCCAACAACGTCAAAGGGACGACTCGTGCTGGTCGTGCCGCTAGACTTGATTGTGCCTTAGGACCTTGCTTAGACTTGTTCGTGCATCAAGATTGAGGCCGTGCCTCACAACTTATCCTCATTTATCCATGTTACCGCCTTGCGGCCTTTCCTGACTTAGACTCAAAACAACTCACATCCAAACTATGCAACTTATATGCCGATAACATAAGACTCGACGCCACATCTCGTGCCGAAGCACGTCACCTACGTTGCAACTAAATCTTAGGCCCAACATTTTATGTTCTAACTATACTCACACATTTAATTCGACTTCTTTGATATATTACACTCAATACTCGACTCAATCCAAAGGTATTTACGCGGATCGCCGCTCATGCTGACTCATCTATATGAACTAGTCACTAGCGCCCAGTGCTATAATGGACTTTGCTCAGGGGATTCGGTCTGCCCTTCCACGGGTAGCTAGCCCCGGAAATGCCGAATCTTCCATGCGTTTATCCAGCATCCTTCTTTTGAGCCAACTCGCTTCTCCCGGGCCGACATGATCCCGGCGCCCCGACGATCACTCGAGAAGACTTCCACCTTGTACAAGTTATCCAATGACCATACAAGACTCGACTCGAACTGACGTCTCACACAGTCAATCTACTTCTAGTGTTACCATCTCTTTCAGGGCTAAGTTCAACACTTCTCACATCTGAGACCTTGCCTCGACGACCCAGTCGCGAGCATTCTTCTTTCTTGTCTCGACGACCCAGTCGCGAGCATTCTTCTTTTTTGCCCTATCATTTCATTCAACTCAAGAACAACTATTGAAACACTTTCCAAAACTCAATAAATCAACCGTGGCCCGTGCCTTAGACAGACCTGGTTCTATAGGCGACGCTATCGCTCAAGTCATATACTTTATACGACGAGCCTTGTTCTCAAGGGACTACGCGACTTGACAACCGCAGATAGAGCGGTACAGTGCTAAAAATGGCTTCGATAGCCCAACATAACTCTTGTCTAACTTATTTGGGCAGCGACTCGACGAGCAAAGGCTACGTCGAGCTCCGCGTTGAGGGGACATGCTGTGCACAGGGTCGACTTGAACAACCATCACTTGGGTGCCTAGACTTAAGACAACCAGCCGTGCAAGACGACTTAACCCACGGGACATGTGAAGGCTATGCCAAGCCTTGGACAACGGGACCGTGCATGCTTTATTAAGCATTCATGCGGGCGACGCCTATGACTTTGGCTAATTCGAGTGTCGGAGCAACTTAGCAACTTAGGCCAACTTCCTTCTCCCAAGCCACGGGACGAAGGATCGAGTGTCATTTGAAAGCACGCTGAGCCGACTTCTTAGCAGACCGTGGGACCATTTTCCATGTTCTAAGACATTCCGACCCATCGGGATTTATTCCCTTAGCTATGTTGATGCGTCTCTTTTATTATCAAGCCTAACTTGTGCAAGTTGAAAACATGCGAGTTATTAAGTGAAGGCTAAGATGAGACAAGTTCACCGAAACTACCCCACCTGAGCGAGGAGTCGCCTCGATCGAGCGAGCCTTCGAGCAGCCGTTGCAAGGCTAAGTCCGAACGCCGTCGGCGTTTCGATTCCTCCGATTGACTTTGCTGGACGGGGCACTACAACTATCGACATAGTCATTCCGAGTAGAATATAGCAACATTGGAAGACTTCAGGACCGATGGGTCGCCAAGGCGACTCCCGTACGGGGAGTTGCATAATGTATAAATGAACGAATAAGCGAATGAATGAATCAACGAATGAATGAATGAATATGAGAATGAATAAATATGTGAATGAATCAATGAACGAACGAACAAGTGAAAGAAAGAATGAAAGATAAGAAGGAAAAGAATGGTTAGCGACAGGTATGACGGGGACGTACAACGGGGCTCGCTACCCGCGCTGCACGGACTCCAACCTGGTCGATAACGCATTATGGCTCAAAGACAGCCTATGGCTCAAAGACAGCTGTTAAGTTAAAATGACAAGACAATACGAAATGGTCGTGGATGGACTCGTGCACGAGTGAAACGATTCCAAGGCAACGAACGACGATGTCGTGGCCGGCCTAGGCAAAATCATGGCCTACGGGCGGACAGGTGTGCGGGCTTAGGAACATAACCAAACATAAGGCCGGGTACTTTAATAGTCTATCAAGGTGTACCAGCCATCACGCTTGATAGATGAGAATACCATAAGTAAATGTCCAAATGGCTCACATAGCCAGCGACCGATACATATAGATTAAGTGGGCTTTGCTGGTGGAAATCCACGTGTAAGTCCTTGCATTGAAACAGAGTAGTCTAATTTAACTGAATGAAGCACCTCCTGAATAGGCTTGAATATAACACACCAAATGATCGAGAGTACTTCGTACAAATGAGTTAGAAAACACGCCTACGACGCGCTAGGACCTGAGGCAGGGACACGCCCTTGACATTGAATGTTTACGTGAATTACGTTAAGTTGATATGTACGAATTGTTGTCTAACTTGGTTTACTTTGGACAGGGAAGGCCGGACGGTAAGTATGGGTAAGTCATGCATGTATTTTCATGCAAACACTTAAATTCGGCAACACGAGATAGGTTATGAAATATGCCATAAAACTGACCCTAAGGAAAGATTAGCAAGACAATGAATGATAGACGGTACACAAAAGTAAATAGAACGTGTTTGGTAATAATTGCATTATTGGCGAGCTAGCCTCCCCACCAGTGCATAACAATGTACTGATAACCCCATAGCTTGCTTGCAGGACACAGGAGACGTCATCGGGTACGGAGCTTCCCTCGAACGTGCTAAGGTGCGAAGCCAAATCTGGAGCCTTGAAGCGTTGCAAGGAGCTGAAGCACCATATACAGGACATAATGTATCGAAACATCGCCATGAATCATTCCATGTTGTAAGCCACTTGGCACGCCTTTTATGTTTCAGAGAGAGAGAGAGCTTGAGAGACTTGTAAACTAGGCCTAGCGCCGCTTGTAAACTTCTTGAAAATCAATAAAGAGTTTGAATTCGCTTCAACTTGTGTTCATTTACTTTCTGCTGCAAATGGGGACACTCTGTACGACTCTGTGGCCTAGCTCAAGTCGGCCGTTTCTGGAGATTAGCCTTGCACGGGCGCAACCTAGGCCCGTGCGATATCATGCCTTAGCGAGGACGATCGCTCCTACAGGAGCGGGGCGTGACACCTTGCACGAGCGCAACTCCAGGCTCATGCGGCATCACGCCCCAGCGAGGACGATGATTCGGGTGAAATCTAGCGAGGACGAGCGATTTCTCGGATCGGGACATGACAAGTTGGTATCAGAGCGGTTCCATCCTCTGGACCGTGAACGAATTTCTTTGACCCTCAGTTGCTTCGCTATCGAATTCAGTTGACTCTAAGTTGTTTCCGCAACCGCATGGCTCATGGATCTGTTCGATGCTACATTGGATGTTCCATACAATAAGTCTATATTAAGTGTGTACGGCTGCCACAAGTATGTCATGACTATCACACTATCTTCGAGTGCAATCGGAGAATGTTGGTTGCACGAAGTGCAACGAGTTATGAAATATTAGTTTTTCGAAGTGCAACAAAGTCACGAGTCGTTGGTCGCACGAAGTGCAACAAATATGGTGATGTTGGTTGCATAAAGTGCAATGATATACGTATTATTGATCGCACGAAGTACGAGGAGTTATGTGTTGTTGGTTGCATGAAGTGCAAAGAGATACGTGTTATTGGTTGCACGACATGCAACGAGTCGATATATGAGGCGATACGTGTTATGTGGCTATGCGAATGGTTATGTATTGTTGATTGTACGGAGTGCAGCAAGTCATAAACCGTTCGTTGCATCGGTGCAACGCGTCGACATGGTATGATACATATCGTATGGCTATGCGGATGGATAGCGATATATTAAACGAGATTGAGTAATGACCTTAAGTTTCGAGAATAAATCGTTGCATGAGTTGCAACGAGTGAGATTGGAAGATCGCGGATGCGATAATAACGAGTCGAGTTGGTCGCTAAGTCGAGTTTGAGTAGGCGAACGTTTATGTTGGCCGAATATCGTGTTGAGCTTTTAATAAGCGAATGTTGCGTGTGCGATCCATATGATCGCCAAGGTACGATTATATTGAATGTGTGTCAAACTTGGACGAACGACTATCATGTTGGTTCACTTGTTGTGTCAACTCGAGTAAGCGAACGCTAGAGCTGGGATCGGAAAGGATCGCCATACGGGATAATTGATTGGAAAATAGATGTCGGACTTATGCAGAGTGTAAAGTCGAGTAATGACTCGATTTCGAGTGGTATATGCAATACAACTTGTGCGATCAGTGTAGTGAAGCATTGTATCGATAATGATAGGCTCGATTTCTGAGTGGTATATGCAATACCACTTAGCGATAGTTATGTTAAGCCGTTTGGTGACTTACGATAGAATGCGTTAAGACGATTATGTTGTTACGATATGTTTGTCCTCAATGGACGGAATAGTACCGAGACTCGGATGAGAATGACTCGATCGAAGTCGATGCAAGTATGCTTCGATGAATTTAGTTTAATGATTATGTGCAAAGTCGTAGATACGTCGGACGAGGATTCGTTAAGCATAAGTCGAACAATAGGCTGAGCATAGCGGGGGAGTGTTGCGTTAAGGAAATAGTCGGCCCGGTCGAACTTACGTTGAGTTAGAACGAGGACTTATTCGAAACGAGTTGAGTAGGTACGAAGAAATCGTACGGGCGAATTTGAGTTAGCACAACGAGTCGGTAGCACGATTTGAAGTGCGAGTTAGGGATATAAGAATGAATATGTGAATTAGAAATTGTGTTACGATTATGGTAGTTAGTTACAACTGGGTGGACCTCTATGTGTGCAAGACTTGATTCATATTCGAGTTCGGATAATGGCAGTGATTGCAACGAATTAGAGCTTATGAGAGAGGAAGATGTTCAAGTTATGCATATCAACGATGGTATTGAGGCGTATCAAAGACGATATGTAATAACTCGGGAATACTCTGATCGAATGAACGAAAATTATGTTGAGCATTGTTTTTGGATGAATAAGATGCAAGTTAAGTTGATGTCAGTTTAGATAACAATGATAGGAATGGTTCGGAGAATTTGAAAGTGGATGGATAGTACTCGAATGAAAATGAAAGTGCCTGATTGTTTCGAGGATAACCATAACGTTGATATTCTTGTCTTATGTGAGTGCAACTCCAGCACCGTATATACGTCACGCCAAATTAGGGCGATCATTCCGCGTGAGCGCTGGTATGGTGATTCATACAGCAGGGATGATCAAACTTATAAGGCATGGCAAAATTGGATTTAGACTTGTGGTTTGGTGCGAAAGTTTTTCGAGGATTGTTTGATGAGTATGGAATGTGTCGAACTATGATCACGAATAGGTAAACTCGGACTTGAGGCGGGTAGATGTCATACGACTAGCAAAGAAAGTCGGCAGTAATACATGAGTGATTCGAGTAGTAACGGCATATCAGTTGCACGGGAGATGATAAATTATGGACAGGTAAACTACGTCGAATTTGATGAAGTCTCATAGGAATTTTCGAAAATTAATTTGGCTCCGCGATAGGATATAGCATGGTTCGATGTAACTGTCCCTCGTTGATAATCTTCAATTATCGAGCGTAGTTTCGGGGCAGATGACCCTAGAAGACTTGACCGCCAAATCAAGTGAATGTTAAAGTCCCATAGGATGACCCAATGAAGTCGCATAAGCAATTTCGTCGAGGCGAATAGGTGATGCAGTACATGTTGAGGATAAGTCTAAGCGATTAAGTATCATGTTTTGAAAGTTAGCGAGTAGCCTTCGACTAGATCGATATGGTTAGAAGATTTGATCGATCAAAGGGGGTACGTTAGGGTTGTGCATCGGTCGGTAGTCGACCTATTTGGTCACAACCGAAATCGAACCGAAGTTACTCTGTTTGAAAATAATCAAAATCGAACCAAACCAACCAATTGGTCGGTTCGGTTTTGAAACCGACTGACTTGGTTCGGTTCGACTTGGTCGGTTTTGATTACAGGAAAAAATGAACTGCCATTAATTTAGGTATTGTTGCTTATTTTGTGGTGTGGAACTTCAGTCAATCACATGAAAAAAAATGGACTTGATCTGATTTGGAAGTAACATTGTCAATCACAGAAAAAAAATGGACTACCATCAACTTTTGTGTGGTCTTGTATGGCTAATTTATTAACTACTGTGGAACTTCAATTGGAAAAAAAAAAGCAACAACCGCTGCCAAACAACCACCCCTAGCATAAACCATTCAATTTCAAATTTCAACAGCCAGTACAATGAAGAATATGCATATTATGGAATGAGAGTGACCTATGTCATAATTACCATACATGAAAATATGCACAACAATTATACATAAGAATGAGAAGAAAAGTTTTCACTTTTCTTTTCATTCACTGCTGCTTAGTCCCAATTATTTAATACTAGCCTAGTAGTCTCGGTATCCCCCACCAATCGGTCCAACCCAACCCTAATAATCTAACACTCACATAGGGTTTGGTTCGGTTCGGTTTTAATTGGTTTTGGAATAATGAAACCTTGAACCGAACCAAACCGGTCGGTTTTAAAAAATGTGTAGTCGAACCAAACCCATCGAACCATCGATTCGGTTAAAATTCGATCGATTCGGTTTGGTTCGGTTCGATTTGGTCGGTTTAACTTAAATGTGCACAGCCCTAGGGTACGTAGATAGACTTGTTTGGTCGACGATCAAATAGATGTTGAGGAACATGCTTAGCATAAGTGATACGGTAAGGCGATTGCAAGAATTCTGCAATGCACGAGAGCGACGAATAGTAGAACGACCCTAAGAGTGTGTCGTAGATCAGTTTGAGTAACGGTTAGGCTATGTGTGTTTGGGCGCGGGATCTATGTTACGAAATGAACTAGTCGGGATTGAATCGGAGATTGAGTAAAAAATTCGTACTCGGTCGAGAAATCGGAGATAGGCGTATCGTAAGAGACCTTGGGTCAGAAAGATTGTTGCCTTTGAGCATCGTAGACTCAAGTTGACCTCTTGTGTCAGGAGAGATTAAGCATGATGTATGGATAAGTTACCTAGCGGGGCTAGCCCCAGACGCGATACGTAGAAGTTCGAGAACGTGGATTGTGTTGGAATAGTTATGCGCGATACATAGTACGGATGGTAGGCAAGGAAAGTTTGGACATGTTGGACTTAGTCCATGTCATTGAGGCCAAGTGTTATGAACGACTAGATGAAAGACCTGAGTTATATGAGAGATAGAAAACGGTTGGGCAAATAGGCGTTGCGAAGGATTGATGCGATCGGATACGCAATGACTTAGTGCAATGCGAGTGTTAGGTGGCCAGCAAGAAACTTATGAGATCGAACTAATAGTTTTGAGTAAAGTTATGTGTAGAGAAGTTTGGAGGATGATCGCATGTTATGGGATAATGCATACGAGAAGCATTTTGGGGAATAGGTGCTAAGACTGGACTAAGTTGAGTACGAAATGGTTGGTGCTTGAGGATTTAAGTTGAGCCTGTTAGTTTGTCCCGATATCCTACAACTGAGCTTGGCTGAAATAAATATATTGGTGGGACGCCTAAAATATGTGTATGATCCAAACTAAGTTGTATGATTCCAACGATAGTAGCACGAGATCGTGAAACGATCTAGCGAGACACTTGGATTGAGTGTTGGTTTCGGTTCGAGGACGAACCTTGTTTTGAGTGGTATATTATGTAATATCCCACTCCGCACGGTGCATTATGATGAGTTGTTGACTCGAAGAGTTGCATTGACCCGATGAAGTATCGATGCGAATTGATGCAAGAGCTATGTTGGCCGAAGGCTATGCTTTTACGCTGGACGATAAGAGGTCAGCATTTTGCCTTATTCAGAAAAGTGTCCGCGAAACCAAATCGTCGCCTTGCAACAAAGCGTGGCAGGGACACGATAGGCCAAATCAACCGAGTAGTTCAAAGGGATAGCTAAGTCCGAGAGTGAACTATGCAATCAAGTTATGGAATCGAGCCGCTTCAGCTCGGCGAAACAACAAGGCGTATCGGCTTAAGGTGGGCGGGTTCTTGACTCTCTCTCTCCCTATTCCTTCACATCTAATAAAACGTATTCATTGCATGCGATTTAGCTATTGAGTTAGCGTGTGTGGCTCGAGCGTGTCGAATATTAAGATAGAACATTGAACACTGAACAATTGAAGCGACGTGCATCAAATGTACGGATCGCGGTAGGGCGGTGGTGGTAGAACATTGAAAGACAATATCGAGATGTGCATCACGTGTACGACTCCGAGAACATTAAACACTAGGCCTAGAACATTGATTATGTCGCTGAGCGTGCCCTCGTGCACGGAAGCTAGGAAATGACTAAGTAACTACGGAAATAGGCGATGTGAATAACTTATGAATGGAACGCGTTGAATATAAGTATGAGAAGTCTAAGCTGTTGGGCGTCGTGCATCAATACGGATGTGTTGGGGCATAATGCCGTCGGAACACGAGATGGGTTGGAATGTATGACTTGTATGCTATGGCACGTATTGCATGGTCAATGGACTCGGATGGCCCATGCACGGGTGCGGCTTCCCTCGGACGGTTACGACCGGGGCACCGGGACCGTTCGATCGGCCTAGGAGAGAATTATGTATGGTATTTATGGTGTACATCATTCGGACGGTTTGCGACCGACCAGTGTTGTGATAAGCTATGATATCAGTAAGTTTGGGATCCTTCGGATATTGGGCTAGCAACCCGTATCGAAGCGGTCATAGGCTTACACATAAGGATGCCAAGTCCATTACGGTACGAAATACCGTGACCTTCATATAGATAGGGCCGGTGGGCTGAGATTAGAGTTGGGTGCAGACGCAAGGCCTGCGACCCTTATGCATTGTCTAAGTTTATGATTGGTTGATTGCGTGAATTGTATGAATTATTATGTAAAATTCTAACCATTACAGGCTAGGCAAATGGAACGGAGATTAGCACGATCCCTATGTTATATTCATATTATGTCTAACTGTATCTGCTACAGGGACACGATATGGGACACATTTATATTGAGTTGTTATATTGAATAATGCATGAAACTGATCCTAAGGCTAATTTGAAAGATCACCAATTAAGATGCATGTTCACTAAATATACTTAGTGTTTGGTTTGGGTACGAGTGGGTCTTGATCAGTGCAGCGAGGACGAAAGCACTAATCCCCCACTAGTTTGCTTGCAGATTCAGGTTATGATCGGCTCGGGGTGGGGCTTGGCTTGGACGCACCGAGGCATGGAGTCCTTAGCGTTCAAGAGAAGCTACCGCATAGGCGTTCGGACGTGCGACATGGAGATATTTGGCCGAAGACTACTTGTTGGCTATAAAGAGACATAATGTATAGAACAATGTAATCCTTTGTGAGCTAGAGAGATCATAAGCGTTGTAGCCAATTGGCATATTAAGTTGGGCTATTCAGAGCCTTTGTAACCTTCAGTTCATTATGAAAAAAAAAGATTCTTATTGTATACTCTGTTTTGCTTCCGCTGTTTATGTTATCAATTTGAGATAAACACTATGTGAACCTGTTATCTTGCCTTGCATGAGCGCAACTCCAGGCTCGTGCGGCATCACGCCCCAGCGAGGACGATGATTCGGGTAAAATCTAGCGAGGATGAGTGATTTCCCGGATCGAGATGTGACAGATATTATAGCAGCATTAACTGTAAAGAGAATAAAGCAACAAAAAACATACATGCTCTAATTGATAACTAAAGTGTAAAATATAGTCAAACAAATTCAAATAATGGTGAACCCCATCTCAAGATATCTAGTACATCATTAATATCAAGTCTTTGGACAGTGATATTAACTGCAAGTGGTACTCTTGGTGTAATGATCAAATGTTGATAATAAGTAATGTCAAATAATAAGTGTATCTTTGGATCGGATTATTATTCACATGTAAACCTTATAATTGTCACACATTTATCACCACATGTATGTGTGCAATTCGGCCAAGTATTAACCTTCCTTTGGGCCGGCTAATACCCGCATGAATGTACACACACAAACATCCAACATCCCTCATAGAACATTTACGCAAGAGAGGTCACTTTGGCGACGTCTTGTTTCAATGGGTCTATTTAGAATATTAGACAACTATTTCTAGTTATAAAGAAGTACCAAAAATTTAAATGTTGACTAAATTTTACATGACTGAATCATGTCCAATATTTATGTACATGATATTTTTAAATTTAAATAATCAATAATCAACAGATTAGATTGTACTGAATATATGCATCAAAAGTTTACATAAAATAATCTATAAAGATTACACCAAAATTCATTTACTAAATATATACACATCAGCGGATTACATCAAATAAAATAATCATAAGTATGTGAATCCTTTTGCATGAATTTATCGGAAACTAAATTTTTGAATCCAAATCAATAACAATATCATAAAGAAAGTGCTAAATCTATTTTATACAACATAAAACAATTGATAATAGAAAATATTATTAACAAAATCCTTCCTGAGAAGACATATAGATCCCAAAGACAAAGCCATTCTCAATAAAATTCTTCTGTCCAAAGCAATCATAAAAATTTGACATAAAAGTACTTTAATGCAGCTTAATCCAATTTTAATCACAAATAATAACCAACTTTGATAACATTCCTTCTTTATTTCTGTTGGTTTGGCACCAAATCAAGGTTTCTGGAATGAGTTGGCCTAAGGCTGCAGTTTAAGGTTCTGTCCCGAAAGGTCGTCGGTTCAATTCCTACTCTTAACAAAACTTCACTATTTAATATTATAAAGAGAAAAATCTAGTTTGACATGAAGAACAACAATGAAAGTAAAACATGCCAGACACCAATCAACTTTCCAAAGTAAATTTTTCGAAACTTTCAAACATAAAGATAAATATTTATAATATAAATAAGATCCAAAAATCTACCTTTACAGAGTCAACAAGATGCGGAAGTATCAAGCTTTAAATATTACCAAAAAAAATATATGAAGCTGTTGTATATAGCAATGGACAAGGAGAGTTGAATACCATAAGCCGGCGGAGCAACAGAAGTTAACATGGTTGAAGATTGTGTTATCTTAAATATATATATATATATATATATATATATATATATATATATATATATGGTTCAATCATATATTATACAACAAAGTAGTGTGCTCATGAACCATATATTACACAATCTCATGAACCATATATTACACAATCTGTATAATATTAGGTCATCGGACTTTCTCTTCGGGATCTATCTTTTAAGCTTTACTATATATTATACAGTATTTTCCTAATATTTTGCATCAATCTTAAAAAAAATTGATCGAGCAATTGGAACCCTAAATTAAATTAGATGGAACGATCTAGGATTCCTTAACAACAATAAAAATTGATTCTGAAACTTCAACCTCATAAATCAAACAGGGTGGCTCTGATACCACTTGTTAGAAATTTATTGTACCATGTCGATTTATGAGATGAAGAACAAAACTAAAATGCGAAAGCATACCTGAATCTATTGTCTTTACTTGACGGATCTTGAAGCAGACGTCTCTTTATGGGGTTTGATCTTCCAACCCGCAACAGTCCTTAATAAAAAAGATAAAATCTTTGTTCCTCTTTGTTGATGGAGATACAGAAGAGAATAGAGAAACCCTCTCTTTGGTGGCCGTATGAGTTGGGGACCATAACCCTAATTGTATTGTCCCGCTCCTAGCGGTTCACTATGTAAGGCTTGTGGCTTGGCTAACTCGGTCGGAACCGAGTATTGGGAAAACTTACCGTCGGCACCGAATCAATCACGGACAAGTGCATAAGAACCTTTCCAACTAATGGACTGGTTTCTCTTGAAATGCGTCCAAGAGTTTTCTCTGGATGTTTTGCTGCTGGTTTTGCTGCTTGGTTTTGATGGATGCTTTTCTGAATGATTTTCGATGATTAGATTCTTGCCCATTTTCATCGATTTGTATAGCATTCATTCTTGAGAATTCTGAGAGAAGAGAACACAACGAGACGGATTATTAACCAATCTTTTGGTGCCAATGCAGACTGACGCGTGACATAAGGCTAAGCGTGCAAGTGTTCCTCTCTCTCTCGACGATTCTCTAATTTGGTGAGTGTGGATCTCTGTGGTGGTATTGTCCCTCTCGCTATTCCTTCATGCCAACTAAATAATTATCTTGCAACATCCGTTGATCGATATCAAGTTGCTAAATGCCACAAGTCAATACCACTAAGAAGTTAGAGATTGAACATTGAACATTGAAATGAATGCTAGTCCATAGAACATTGAAATGAATGCTAGTTCATAGAACATTGAAATGAATGCTAGTCCCTTGAACATTAAAATGAATCGATTACACTGTTAACAACAACTGAGATTATGCTTGTCCACTGAACATTGAATTGAGATTGAATTGATGCCTAGAATGATGATGAAATGCTGCAAAATGAACAAGTTGTCTATTTACTTTCAAAACTACCATGCACTGTATGCTTATCGAGTCGGTCACGCATTCGCATGGTCATGGACAACTTGTGCACAAGGTTTGGTGGTGTGTTTCCTCGAATCGGTACTGGGGCGCCGGGACCGATTCGGCCTAGGAGGAAACATTGGCGTGCTAATGGGAGCACGGGTATTGCGAGCCATCCTTAGGGGCTAGCTACCTACTTTGGAGTCATTGCACTACCTTGAAGTCCTATAAGGCAAAGATATGTCCATATGGTTTAACAGCACCAGCGGCCATGTAGTAAGGATGCATGCTAATGATCATTTTATGCAGGGGCGGTAAATATATTATTATTATCCTGTATCTTATGCAGGAAAACTAGATTCGGCCAATCCTAAAGTAAACATGGCTTATTCCATGTTACATTTATTGTGAATTACTCTGAATGTTGCCTGTCCCTAATAAGTTCATATCTTTAAAATGCTTGTCATTAATAAAATGTTGGTTTAGCTGAGTGGGCCAACGGGGTTCACCAGCGCATTGTTATAATGTGCTGACCCCTCCTCCACAGGTACTGGAGAAGGCTCGGGCGCACCTCGCAACTAAAGCTTTCTGAACTGATGTTTCCTTTCAAGTTGTTTTCCCTAAAAGATGCACAAAAGTATTGCGGAGTTTTCAAAGATAGCTGCTTATATTTCAAAGTACTAAAGGGGTATGATGTATGGAACGGGAAATTATTTCATGGAAGCCTATCAGTTGTACTTCTTTTCATGAATTAATGTAGCCGAAATGGCATTTCAAATATTATCGAAAAAAGTTGTATTCTGACTACAATTATGAATAAAATGAGTATTTCTTCTTCCTATATTATGTCTCAATGTTTCCGCAACTGTGGCTTATTTTCAAATGTTTCAAAATGATATAAATGTGCATGTTCTAGCCTTGTACAAGTGCAACTCCAGACTTGTACGGCATCACGCCTTAGCGAGGACGATCGATTCGGCGTGAATCGAAGCAAAGCGAGCGATTCCCCAAAGCGAGCGATTTCCCGAATCGGGGCCCAAGTGTATCTCCATGGGGAGCTCCAGTACTGTTTGTAAAGAAGAAGGATGGGACGATGCGGCTGTGCATCGATTACAGAGAACTAAACAAGGCAACCATCCGTAACAAGTATCCCTTGCCAAGGATAGATGATCTATTCGATCAACTTCAAGGGGCGACCGTGTTTTCTAAAATTGATCTTCGTTCAGGATACCATCAGTTGAAGATCAGACCCGAAGATGTTCCTAAGTCAGCATTCCGTACGAGATACGGACACTATAAGTTTTTGGTCATGCCATTCGGCTTGACTAATGCTCCAACAGCCTTTATGGATTTAATGAATAGAGTGTTCCTACCGTTTTTAGACAAGTTTGTTGTTGTGTTCATCGATGACATCTTGATCTACTCAAAAGACAGGGAGACTCATGTCGAACACTTGAGATAAGTACTTCAGACGCTGCGAGACAACCAGCTTTATGCAAAACTAAGCAAGTGCGAATTTTGGATGAACAGCGTGTCGTTCCTTGGATATGTTGTTTCGACGGAAGGTGTTGCAGTCGACCCAAAGAAGATTGAGGCAGTTGTGGACTGGAAGCAGCCTGCATCAACTAGTGAGATACGGAGTTTCCTTGGTTTAGCCGGGTACTACCGTAGATTTGTGAAAGACTTCTCGAGAATCGCATCGCCTTTGACTCGCCTAACTCAGAAGGGAGTCGTATTTAAGTGGACTGACGACTGTGAGAGTAGCTTCCAAGAACTCAAGCAGCGGCTCATCACGACCCCAATTTTAGCACTTCCGAAAGGCTCTGAGGGATTTCAGATCTACAGTGACGCGTCGGGACTTGGTTTGGGATGTGTTCTCATGCAACGTGGGAAGATAATATCTTATGCGTCGAGACAGCTCAAACAGCATGAGAAGAATTATCCAACAAATGATTTGGAACTGGCGGCGATTGTGTTCGCGTTGAAATTGTGGCGACACTTTCCCTATGGTGTTTCCTGCGAGATCTTCACGGATCATAAAAGCTTAAAGTATATATTCACACAGAAGGAATTGAATTTGAGGCAGCGGCATTGGTTAGAATTGATCAAGGACTATGTCTTGACAATCTCCTACACGCCGGGTAAAGGAAATGTGGCAGCTGATGCCTTGAGTCGGAAATTTGTTGGGTCCCTAACAATAGCAAAAGAGGTACTACGAGATCTTGAAGAGATGGGCATCGAGTTCAGGATTCGTCCGCAGAATGTGCAGTTGGCTCAGTTGCAACTTGAGCCGAGTCTCCAGGGAAGGATTAAGATTGCTCAAAAGGATGACCCGTTTCTGCAGAAGATACGCGAGTTGATTCTAGCAGGAAAGGCGTCGGACTTTACCGTTGAAGATGACACTATTCGTGTCAAGGGAAGATTGTGCGTCCCTAAGGATGAGAATATCAGGAAGAAAATACTGACCGAGGCTCATTTCGTGAAGTATTCCTTGCATCCGGGAAGCACGAAAATGTATAAGGATCTACGCTCAACTTTTTGGTGGCATGGTATGAAGAAGGATGTGGCTCGATTCGTGTCACAATGCTTGGATTGTCAGCGTGTGAAGGCCGAACATCAACGGCCGGGCGGTGAACTACAAAATTTGGCTATTCTACTGTAGAAGTGGAATAATATCTGTATGGATTTCATCGTCGGCTTGCCAAGAACTCAGAAGGGAAATGATGCGATTTGGGTTATCGCGGATAGATTAACCAAGTCGGCACCTTTTATTCCAATAAAAGTTACATGGGGAGTAGAACGGTTGGCTTAAATCTACATAAATGAAATTGTTCGATTACATGGGATGCCAGCTTCTATAGTATCGGATAGAGACGAAAGATTCTTGTCGCGATTTTGGATAAGTCTGCACTCGGCTATGGGCACAAAGTTGAACTTCGGTACAGCTTACCATCCGCAGACTGATGGTCAGACAGAGAGGGTCAATCAGATTCTTGAAGATATGTTGAGATTGTGCGTGCTGGATTCAAAGACAAGTTGGGACGCGCATCTCGTACTAGCAGAATTTGCCTATAATAACAGTTATCAGGCAAGTATCCAAATGGTCCCGTACGAAGCCTTATATGGACGGAAATGTCGATCACCGATATGCTGGGATGAAGTCGGTGAACGACAAGTGCTCGGACCAGAACTTGTGGAACAGGCCGTCGAGAGGGTTCGTTTAATTCGAGAAAGACTTAGAGTTGCTCAAAGTCGACAGAAGAGTTATGCGGACGTGCATCGACGACCTTTGGAATTCACAGCAGGCGATCATGTTTTCTTGAAGGTCACACCCATACGAGGTGTGATGCGGTTTGGGATGAAAGGAAAGCTAAGCCCGAGATTCATTGGACCCTTCGAGATTTTGGATAAGGTAGCCTCAGTAGCTTATCGACTTGCACTACCTCCGGCTCTGGCTGATGTGCACGATGTCTTCTATGTGTCTCAACTACGGAAGTACGTGCATGATCCAAGCCATGTAGTGAATTTCGATCAGCTGCAGCTGAGCGCTGACCTATCCTACACTGAAGAGCCTGTCCAAATTTTGGATAGGAAAGAGAAAGTTCTACGGAATCGGACAGTATCCCTGGTCAACGTGCTGTGGCAGAACCATGCTGTCGAGGAGTCGACGTGGGAATTAGAGGAAGAGATGCGGGTGAAATACCCCTCGCTGTTTGATAATTTTGAGGTAGGACTTTTGCTTTAAGTTTCGAGGACGAAACTTTTTCTTAGTGGTATATTATGTAGTGTCCCGCTCCTAGCGGTTCACTATATAAGGCTTGTGGCTTGGCTAACTCGGTCGGAACCGAGTATTGGGGAAACTTACCGTCGGCACCGAATCGATCACGGACAAGTGCATAAGAACCTTTCCAACTAATGGATTGGTTTCTCTTGAAATGCGTCCAAGAGTTTTCTCTAGATATTTTGCTGCTGGTTTTGCTGCTTGGTTTTGATGGATGCTTTTCTGAATAATTTTCGATGATTTAATTCTTGCCCGTTTTCATCGATTTGTATAGCATTCATTCTTGATAATTCTGAGAGAAGAGAACACAATGAGACGGATTATTAACCAATCTTTTGGTGCCAATGCAGACTGACGCGTGACGGAAGGCTAAGCGTGCAAGTGTTCCTCTCTCTCTCGACGATTCTCTAATTTGGTGAGTGTGGATCTCTGTGGTGGTATTGTCCCTCTCGCTATTCCTTCATGCCAACTAAATAATTATCTTGCAACATCCATTGATCGATATCAAGTTGCTAAATGCCACAAGTCAATACCACTAAGAAGTTAGAGATTGAACATTGAACATTGAAATGAATGCTAGTCCATAGAACATTGAAATGAATGCTAGTTCATAGAACATTGAAATGAATGCTAGTCCCTTAAACATTGAAATGAATCGATTACACTGTTAACAACAATTGAGATTATGCTTGTCCACTGAACATTGAATTGAGATTGAATTGATGCCTAGAATGATGATGAAATGCTGCAAAATGAACAAGTTGTCTATTTACTTTCAAAACTACCATGCACTGTATGCTTATCGAGTCGGTCACGCATTCGCATGGTCATGGACAACTTGTGCACAAGGTTTGGTGGTGTGTTTCCTCGAATCGGTACTGGGGCGCCGGGACCGATTCGGCCTAGGAGGAAACATTGGCGTGCTAATGGGAGCACGGGTATTGCGAGGCATCCTTAGGGGCTAGCTACCTACTTTGGAGTCATTGCACTACCTTGAAGTCCTATAAGGCAAAGAGATGTCCATATGGTTTAACAGCACCAGTGGCCATGTAGTAAGGATGCATGCTAATGATCATTCTATGCAGGGGCGGTAAGTATATTATTATTATCCTGTATCTTATGCAGGAAAACTGGATTCGGCCAATGCTAAAGTAAACATGGCTTATTCCATGTTACATTTATTGTGAATTACTCTGAATGTTGTCTGTCCCTAATAAGTTCATATCTTTAAAATGCTTGTCATTAATAAAATGTTGGTTTAGCTGAGTGGGCCAACGGGGTTCACCAGCGCATTGTTATAATGTGCTGACCCCTCCTCCACAGGTACTGGAGAAGGCTCGGGCGCACCTCGCAACTAAAGCTTTCTGAACTGCTGTTTCCTTTCAAGTTGTTTTCCCCAAAAGATGCACAAAAGTATTGCGGAGTTTTCAAAGATA
Source organism: Iris pallida (assembly GCA_029216955.1). Taxonomy (NCBI): domain Eukaryota; kingdom Viridiplantae; phylum Streptophyta; class Magnoliopsida; order Asparagales; family Iridaceae; genus Iris; species Iris pallida. Next base: position 10,061,206 of record JANAVB010009400.1, on the reverse strand, counting down.
GCTGCTTATATTTCAAAGTACTAAAGGGGCATGATGTATGGAACGGGAAATTATTTCATGGAAGCCTATCAGTTGTACTTCTTTTCATGAATCAATGTAGCCGAAATGGCATTTCAAATATTATCGAAAAAAGTTGTATTCTGACTACAATTATGAATAAAATGAGTATTTCTTCTTCCTATATTGTGTCTCAATGTTTCCGCAACTGTGGCTTATTTTCAAATGTTTCAAAGTGATATAAATGTGCATGTTCTAGCCTTGTACAAGTGCAACTCCAGACTTGTACGGTATCACGCCTTAGCGAGGATGATCGATTCGACGTGAATCGAAGCAAAGCGAGCGATTCCCCGAATCGGGGCGTGACACTAATGAATACATATAAATATATATATGTTTTGATATTTCTAATTTGACCCCTCATCAAATTAGATTTATCTCCGGTATCTACACATTAATTCCATGACAATTATACCCTTAAGTCAATTTTCCAAATAGACCACTTTAATTTGGCTTAATTATTTAGATAGCCCAACACAATTAATTTTACATGTGTGGCCCATATTATTGAATAATTTCAACATCATGCTCCTCTTCTTCCTCAACATCCTTGAACATGCACTAAAACAATATTTCGATGCTACTGTGGACACGGAGACCATTAGTATATCGTGTGTTATAGAAAAAGTATAGGGTATGTTTTTTCGTATCTTTTCCACCATTCTAAAATGAAAAATAAGATGGAGTTTCATCATCTTCTTCATAAGAATTTAAATATAACGACAGATCCTGAGTTAGTAGGAAAGATTTTTTTTTTCCTTCTTTTGCAGTATGTTGGCACCATGTGATAATTTGGACATAAGACCAGAGCTATTACTACAAACTTGAATCGTACCGGGTCGGATCGATATAACTCGTTCTTCATACAAATTAATTAAAGAACCTAAAACATTTCTAATCTCTACTTTTAAGTTACTTACATCAACATTCATATTTTCATGAAAATCATCTAACAATATGAATACTACGCCATCTAATTTAATCTTCGGATCACAAAACGAAGTCAAACAATATAAAAGATGTATTCCACCCCAATATTTTTAAAATTTTGTTTCCATTTTGGAAACAACATAATCAAAACCATGGACATTTCTATATTAACAAAATAAATGAGACATGTTAATAATTTTTGTTAGCGCTAGAGGAGAAGTTGGATAATAAACTCCAGATAAAATACATGTAGTATTGTAAAATAATTCTAAAAATTCATAAATATAAATAACAATTAATCAATCATTTATAGTAACTTGATAATTATTAACATTACAATAATGAGTAATGACATCTTTAAATCTAATGCAACATTTCAACATTAAATAAGTTGAATTCCATCAATGTGGTGCATCCTTAACAACTCTCCTAAAAGTTATACCATATTGTGCACATAAAGTTTTAGAAGCTTGTTGTCTACTTGCCGAAGTGTTCAAACTTTGTAGACATAATATAAGAGTTTCTAAATTTACATAAAAAAAAATTTGAAGACATTCTTGTACAACTAAATTAATAATATGGCAGGCACATCTAACATGAAAATGTCGTCCTTCTACTATTGACAAAAATTGTGAACTTAAAATACTAATACAAGAAGTGTTATTACTAGTATTATCTAAAGAAATAGAAAAAAAAAACTTATTGTGAATATCATATTCACGTAAAAATTGCATGATAGCGCCACCGATTATGGAATCGATATGTAAAAATTCTAAAGGACGTAGGCAAATAATACATTTTTGCAACATCCACTTTAGATCTATATAATGTGCCGTAATACAAATAAAAGTATAATTTTGTTTTGTAGTCCATATACCAGAAGTTAGAGCCAACTTACTAACATTTACGTAGCTTTGCTTCAAAGCTGTCATTTCCTTTTGAAAGATTTGATAGCCTTCGACTCAGCAAATGACCAAAATACCCTTAAAAATGTTTTAAAAAAACAGCCATAAAAATGAGGGTAAATGGATCTTTTGGCCCTCCCAACGGTCTAAAAAAATGTCTGGACCGAGCCTCGACTTGGCCTGAACGGGGCCCGGTCGGGTTCTGCGAGTTTGACCGGCCCGGATCCGCGGTCAAACTGGGCCGGGCCGGCCCTGGCTTGCGAGTCGAGAGCCACAACCCAGTCTGGACCCGCTGGGTTAGTGGGCCGGTCCGGTCCGGATCGTTAACTGGGCTCAGGCCGGCCCATACCGATTTTGATTGGGCCGGGCCTGAGCCGGGGACCGGCCGCCCGGCCCAAGTCACACCTTGAGCATTATATGGCCCAACGATCACAAACCATCCTTTGGGCATTCCATCTCACTGTCATGAAATAATGACAATCAACAGAAATCAACAGAGCTAGTGACAACTATATCACTGACATGGAACAATGACAAAGCCTCAAAGGAGCGAGAGAGGTCGGTGAACGGATGCAGTGTTGACGACACCATCCATGTACCAATGGCAGCCTAAAGTCGAGAATGGACGAACATCATATTGTAGGTTAAGTTTATATTAGGTCTAATTTATTAAATCAAATATAAGAGTAGCTTTCATTGTACCTTACCTTGAAAGTCCAAAGAGCAATCAATTTTGAAAAAGACCCAACTGCAATCCCTTTTTCCTTTTAATTTTGGGAGTTGTTAGTTCCGCGAAGTGAAACAAAAGTGAACAATCTCAAAATTAATAGTTTGCATACGCATTGCAATGACGTGGAGCGAAGTTATTTTATTTTATTTTTTTCCGTTTGGATGCTTTGAAGAAGTAGAGGTTAGAAGTAAAAAATATTAAAATTTGGTGTTTGATTAGTTGTTGAAGTGAGCGACAAATATTTTGTTATTGAATTGACATGAATAGCAAATCTTATTTTTGGTAAAGTAGAGAAAAAGTAGCTCTCCAACCAAACGCACGACTCCATATCGGAGGAAAAAAAAAAACTTTGTTGTCAAAACTTCAATTACGTGGCAGACAAAATTTATTGTTCATGTCAAATTACACTAAATATTGTATGCAAATCCTCCAACCAAATACTTAAAAGTGGTCCAAAATTTAAATGATGACCACTTCCACACACCAATCCGCGAGCCAAACAACCCTTTATATGGGCACCATTTTGAATATTGTCTCGAGTCCCTTTTAGTCACCAAAACGGGCTTCCTTCGCCACTAGGGTTATGTCGTATCCGAAGATTGCCATTACCTGGCCATTCTAGTGACCGTTGTGTGCTGCCGTGTCCCCATTCTTGATCTCTCTCTACAGAAGCTGGCCATTGCCATGGAGCCAAGATCCCAGAAAAAAAAGGAACCAAGATAATTCACTCTCGCTTGGTAATCTGGTACCAGAATAGAGGAATCATCTTCCACCAATCTCCTTCGAGATAACAATGGTATATATGAAAGAGTGAAAAAAAATAATTCAAAGATTGATAAACGATCATTGCTAAAATTTTGAGTACATTTTTGCATCAAGAAATTGCCGCAACGCAAATTATTTGCACCAATAATGATAATTATTTTGAGTACATTTTTCCAACCCTCCTACTTGTCCATGGGTGTGTAACCTGATGAGAATGGAAACAAGTTCAGAGAAGAAACAGACCAAGCTTTAACCACAATGCTTTCTGTAACGCTACATTTTGGTGTCACTGTTCATGCAAAATTCTAGCTACTACTTATTATATATGATAATTCAAAAACTCTAGTAACAATTTTATATACTATAATGCGCAACTATAGCAACCAACTATAGACTAACCAAAATATGCAATTTTACTACGCCATATAATTGCTATTTATACAGCTCCTTTAGTTTTCTAACCATACAGGACTGGTGAGCTTAGCCAAGGTAAGTCTACATATCAATCAAATGGCCTTCCAGGTCTTCATAGCAAGTTCCTCTCTCGCTCTACATATCCATCAACAGGCCTTCTAGATTTTCATGGAAAGCCCTCTCTTGCTCATAGCTGCGTTGGCGTCGAATTTGACACCAAGGCAGAGTGTTGGAAGTTAAAAGGATGCATTGGAAGTTGTTGGCACCTGGTGTGACCTCAAAGTTTATATCTTTTTTTTAGCTTCTCAAATGGCTAAAATGGATGAAAACCCGATTACGAAGTTGTCTTCTGTCCTTATGGGCTAAACTACATTGCTTGGCAAAGAGCTGTGACTCTTGCTCTTGGAGGAAAATCCAAATTAGGATATATTGATGGTACCATCACTAAACCAAGTGCAGAAGAACCTACCAAGGTTAGTGAATGGCTGGCTGCTTATCATCTTGTTATGTCCCGGCTTCTCAACTCTATGGAAGCCAATATTGACTTGCTACACAATTTGAAGGAAGATTATGAGTCACTCAAAAGCCAAATTCTTATGAATTCTACGCTCCCCTCTCTTTCCAGTATTACTGCTACTATTCAAAGACAGGAAACAAGAAGAGCTTCTATGTGTTTAGAAGAAAAGATAGAAGCAAGTGCTCTGGTTGTGGACAGAGGCAAACACATTCATGGAAAAGTGATTTTTCGTTGTGATCATTGTCATAAAACTGGGCATACTAAAGATCACTGTTGGAATCTTCATCATCACCTCAAGGGTAAGTATGATAAGAAGGGAAAGAAAAAAGAACAAGATCATGTTTAGACGAGCGAGCGATCAATTCCTTTAAGCCACTTCAACCAGTTTCTTCATCAGTATATCCACTCAGCTCAATCCGAGTCTCCTGCTCATTATTCAAACTTCACCGCAGGTAATCTTCAAGCCTATCTTTCATTTCCTTCTTGGATTATAGATTCTGGAGCTACTGTCCACATGGCCAACAATTTCTTATCTGTGCATGATTTTAAAATTGATCCTAATAATCATACAGTTTCTGTTGCTAATGGTCACTCGGTTCCTATCAAAGAAAGTGGAAAAATTGAATTTTTTTTTTCTTTTCTTTTCTCAATTGGCTCAAAATCAGATGCTATTGTTGTTCCTTCCTTTCCTGTCCAACTTATGTATGTTGGAAAATTATCAATTCTTTAGATTGTGATGTTATTTTTTCTCCTAATTCGGTTGTCTTTCAGGATCGAAAGACAAGGAAGGTGATTGATGAAGGAGTTTTCTCTAATGGTCTATTTTCTCAATACCAGCAAACAGTAGTAGATCAGTGGAAAGTCAAATTTTGCACAATAGGCTGGGGACATCCATCAGTTCATGTTTTGTCATGTCTTTTCTCTTCTGTTTCTTTTGAGTCTTCTGTTTGTGATGCTTGTCAGTATTCAAAACAGGCACGTTTACCTTTTAAAGACTCTTTTGCCTTGATTCGTTCTGATTTGTGGGGGCCTTCTCCTATTGATTCCTACGATGGTTATAAATATTCTGTGCTTTTTTATTGATGATCATATCTCGTGCTACTTGGAAATATTTGTTAAAATCTAAGAACTCAATTTTTGAGGATTTTTTACAAATATGGTTCAAACTCAGTTTAATGCCATGATTAAGATTTTTAGCTCTGACAATGTAACAGAGTTTACTGGAGGACCTATCGCTGAGTTCAGGCGAAAAATGGGATTATACACCAAACCACCTGTGTTGGAACATCTCAACAAAATGGCATAGCTGAAAGAAAGAATCGACGTGCCTTGGAAACAATCCGTGCTATCATGCTTTGTTATTGCCGGGAACACCGGGACACGCTATTCGATGGAAAATATAGAAACTGAAACAGTTGTAAAAACAACGTTTTAAATACAATTCCTTAAAGAAGGTTTTGCAACAGAGATCCAGAAGGATTCTGCAAATTACGAGATCTAAAAAGATATCGTAATACACGAATAATCTAAAGAGAATTTCGTGATCGTAGCAAACTGGCAGTAGTGCCTTCTAAAAAGAAGATACTGACAGAACTGCTAAAGGCAACAGAAGGATGACAGACGAGAGATGGAAATGCTGGGGTGAATTATCACCGTTGCTCAAAGCTTTATTCGCCCTCTGCGAACAGCTTCCAGGAACCAGTAAGGTTGACGGAAAACCTTGGAACACTCTTGCTCTTCTGACTCCTCGGAAGACGGCGAACTCCTCTGGCAATGACTCTACTCTTCTATCTCTGTTTGAAGTAACATAACCCACACGTACTAAAAAGTACTAGTGTTTGTGTTAAAGAACACGCTCACTACTCTGTTGTGTTAAAGAACACTTAGATTTGTTCTCCCTGGAATTCTGATTACTACTACCCTCTGAGAGAGGAGAGAACCTGCATATATAGCCCACGGGGCGGTTGCCAAGCAGTTGCCTGAACTTCAGGGTAGTGGCAGAACCACTCCTGAACGTGCAGCAACTGCTGCAACCGTTCCCGCTCTAATATACAGCCAGCCATACGCACACAGCCCCTTTTACGCACACTGCGTACGCTGCGCACACTGCGCACTCTACGCACGCTGCGTACGCTGCGCACACTGCGCGTACTGGGCGTACTGGGCTGCGTACTGGGCTGCGTAACTGGGCCAGCGTAACGGGCCGCGCAACGTGGTCGCGCAAGTGGCTCGCGCAACGAACGCAACTTAAGCGCACTATGCACCTAGCGACGATACTGACGTGCTAAGTGCAAAGTGCGCCAACAAAATGCCACATTACGCCTCATGAGCCCTTGAGCCCGAGTCCGAGCCCGAGTTCGAGTCCGAGTCCGAGTCCGAGTCCGAGTCGCTAAGCTCCTACGGAGCTTAACTCCATGGAAATAAATTTCCAAGAGCAAAAAGCTTACAGCTTCTTAATTGTTGATTAAGCCTTTATACCATTAATAATTAATCCCACATGGCACACACCCATGTGCACTACATGTGCATCTCCATAAAGAGAATAGACTCATATATGTAGAGATACACATTCCTTTTTAGCCGATGTGGGACTAAAAACCAAAACAAAAGGCTACAAACCCAACAATCCCCCACATATCTCTATATATATGAGTACGAGTGTTCTCCACAGTAACTGTCCATCATGCATTAGGAGAGATATCGCTTACGACTTGAATCTTCCCGTATGGGTCAAAAATCAAACTATAATACAAGAATGGACTAAGCCTTGAATTCTGCATCATAGCTGAAATTCTTTCCACTCACATAATGTAGTTACATGTGCTTCTGGCTACACATTAAAGGCCCTGTGCCAGCCTGGTTTCAGTGTATAATTTTGGGTGTCTACAAGTTTACCCTCAAGAGACGGCCTGATATCTCTGTCATACACTATAGGTGAGTTCATTATAAAGAGACATGGCATGAAGCGCTTTGCGCTTCTCTTACGGTGCTACGCCGCTATGACATGGTTTAAAGCCGAGGCCTTACCCCGTACCGGAAACCTTATCGTAGTGTCATACTACAGTAACATGAGGCAACCGCCTCTTTGTAGTGCCAAACTACCCAGCATGAAGCCTTAGGCTCCCTTGCGGTGTTACGCCGCAACGACATGGCTTGCAAGGCCGAGGCTTTATCCCTAACCGGGTACCTCATGGTGGTGTCGTGCCACTGTAACATGAGGAACTTCTCCTCTTTGTAGTGCTGACTACACCCCTCTTTATATTTAATATACATCATTAGGCTAACTGCCTATTTGCGGTGCTACGCCGCTGTGACTTGGCCTGCAAAGTCGAGGCTTTATCCTATTCCTGGGCAGCACCCCACATATAGGAACCTCATTGTGGAGTCATCCCACTGTAGCATGGAGTTTCACTCCGTGTAGTGCTGTTCTACCGTGCTTCCTGTAAAGCATACCAGGCATTCACTCTGCCTGAGAACTCATTAAGGCAATTAAGCCAACCTTTCCACAGGAACCGTTTTTCGCAGAAAAAAATAGTAGACAACAGTGGTTATAGGTCCGTAACCTCTCCATGCCCAATAGAACATGTACCCACCGTTCCTGATATTCTTTCGATTATTGGTCCTCCCTTGAACCAAAAGCTAGATGCCTAGTAGATAAATCTTTGAACTAATAGCATAAAACTTTATGGTAGGAATACAATAATACAATATCAGAATGCCTTCAAACCCATTTTACAAGCTGTGTCATCGACCAGCTGGCGCTTGAGGCCCTTGGTGAACGGATCCACCAGGTTCTCCTGACTCCAAACATCAATCACTGCAATAACACCTCTCTTGATAAGATCGTGTACTGCCTTGTGCTTCAACCGCACAGTCCTCTTCTGTAATGCCTGTGGTCCGTATTATATATTTCTGGAATACGTGTACGTATTTTATTCTGTATTGCATGATTCCTTGTTTAGCTTGCATCTTGGCTTGGTTATTTCTTGGCTTGGTTCGGCTTGGCTCGGTTTTCTTTGGTTCAATATGAACCAATGTGAACCCCCTACCTACCACCACCATTTGTATTTATTAGCCCATTCTTTTCTCTCTCTCTTCATTAATCTCATCTTCTTCTTCCTCATTACTTCTTACCTACCAGAGAGAGAAGAGAGAGGTCTAGGCAAGTGCAACTTGCTTCATAGAGGAACTCTGATTTTATTGCTCCATTCTCTTCTTTACTACATTCTAAAGCACTTTAGTATTTGACATTTCTCATTTCCATGGCTAGATTCTTGTAGATCTAAGTTTACATTATTTTTGGATTTCTTGGGTTTTTGATCTACTAAATCTTGTTATTTTCGAGTTTTGATAGTTCCATGTTGTAGAGAATTTTATTCTACCCCATTTTGACCTATGGAAGTTCGGATTTAGGCTCCGAATGATGGAGTTATGGAGCTTGAGGACTTGGCTCTCATGGTGTTCTTCTTCTCTGAAATTTTGGAGAAGATGAACAGTGCTTGACTTGACCGCATGAATATTCATGCGGCAAGTGTTCTCTTCAACCGCATGGCTGGAAGTACTTGAGCCGCATGAGGGCCGAACTCATCTGGCCACATAGCTCACTCAATTCCCAGCCGCATAAGTTCTGAACTCTGCAGCCGCATGCGCCATTCCCGCTGGCCGCATGAGACTTGCTTGACCCAGCCGCATGAGGACTTCACCCTGAGCCGCATGAACTCAACACTCGCGAGCCGCATATGCACACTTGCTCCCAGCCGCATAGGCATTGCTCCCCGCAGCCGCATGAGTACTCTTCCCTTCTGAGCCGCATATGGTTCCCTTCCCCCGCAGCCGTATGGGTTGCTTCTTCTCGAGCCGCATGGAACCACAATTCCCCCCGGCCGCATGTACCTGATTGGCCAGCTAGCCGCATAAGACCCATTCCCCCATCCGCATGAGTTTCCTATCTTCCTGACCGCATGCGCCCCCTTGTCTTAGCCGCATGGGATCCAGTGACCCTGGCCGCATGCGCTCTCCTAATTGGGCCGCATGAGTCTACCCTTTCCTGATCGCATATGACTTAACCGCATGACCTTCTCATGGTCCTGTGTACTGTTATTTATCATTATTTGCCCATGTTTCGTAACTCCTTTATTAGATATTTTACGTCCATTTTATATCCTTACGCCTTTTTGTCATGAACTTGATAATCATGGATTTGTTTAATATGTTTAGAAATGATACCTGAGTATGACACGATAGTGACCCGTAGTGGTGCACTCTTGACAAGAAAACCTGACATGACCTGATAGTGGCCCGTCGTGGCGTACTTCTGACAAGAACACTTGACATGATAAACCTGACATGATATATCTGACAAGCTGTTGTGACGGCTACCTGACATGACATGACCTGTATAAATTACATGGACACCGTGGACGATTATGCTTGTACAAATAAATCAGTCATGTCTTGCATCATGTCTAGGGAGGGACTCCTGAGTACCACGGTCAGGAGTACCTATTGAAATGGACTAAGGCTAATAACTAGATTAATATATTAGTCATGAAGAGATTTCCCAGCTACAGGCAATCCCGTTACCTGGGCGCGCCTGGGATCTGTAGCCTGCCGTCGAGTAGGGCACATTTCCAGCACACTATCATGTGTTGCACCTTTCAAGCTACTTAAGGGTACATGCATTTCCTGGACGGTGTACCCACCTGAATTCAACCCCTAATTTCGACCTGGGTAACCTGGATGGTCTGCAGGGCTTGTGGCTGTGGAATAATCTCACTGCATCTTGCTAGTAATTAGGCCTGTGATAACCCTAGTTAGTTAAAGTATCAAGCCGTAGTTCTTGTTTGGCCGTGAAGTGATTGGATGGAGTCTAACCAGTCTAGTCTTGTCTTGATCCTGTTACACATCCTGATTTTATATTATCTTGTCGATAAATGGTAGAAAACCAAGTTCCGTTCAGACGAAGGGTTACAACCCCGGTCCTTGTTTGGTTTACGGGTTGTAACCTGGTTATCTGAATAGTCCCATGGTTATCTCGTCGTATATCATCCTGATGTATTTTCTTTATTTCCAGTCCTTACTTTTATTTATACTCTTGTGCTGATTGCTGGTTTTAGTTCCTAAGTGAAGCTTCCTTTGTGGCACTTGCTCTTTCTGGGGTCTGACCCAGCTGGTTTTGTATGGCCAGATTTTGGAGCAGCTCCTGAGGATCCACCGCTTTTCCAGCCCGATGGTGAACACCAGACGTAACCCGGGCAACGAGTGGGTTTATTTTTGCTCTCCCACTTTATTGTAAAAATATTCTTTTGAGGCGTTTAGCCGACGAGCACCTGTTTAGCTCGATTGCACTTTACTTACTGTCTACCTACGGGCTGTAACATGATTGACAGATCCTAGGGTTGATCATGTATGACTAAACTCTTGCTAGTCCTCACATTTTGTAACGACTAGCTTCATGATCAGCTAAATATGTAATATTTGGGACGTCTTATTATTGTATATTTAATGATCATACATCTTGTAACATCTATTTACTTGCTTGTGATTGAGACAATAGGCTTGTTCATGACCACAGGAGACTGTTGGCTTGTAGTAAACCCTCATGTATCTAGACAGCCGTGACCGTATAGCGAGATGGAATCCATTTCAATATACGTAGCTGGCTATGTCTGCCCCCGCTCTCCAGTATTCTGGTTCTGGGATGTGACATGGTTTAAGTGGTGGCCCATGCAGGTCTTGTAAATCAAGATATGTGAGGGTTTGCCGAATAGAGGTCTCAATCAGTATTCGTCCTTGATCTCTGCTCGTATCTTCTGAATCCCTGAATTCTTGTCCTGATCATATGCTTGTATCGTTGATCTGTCCTGGTCCTTCCTTATTGTTCCCTATGTCGTCTTCTTCAGCGACATTGTTCGTGGTCCTACCGATCAGCAAGGCGGAGCACCTCCCGTGGATCAGCAGCAACCCGGAGATCAAGTCCAGCACTCCGGAATAGCCTCTAGAGTCGAGCCTATTGGAGAAGAGCCCCCAGTTCAGCCAGTCCAGCCTGCCGAGCCTGATGATGGCACTTTGGTAGGTCTCGTCAGGACCTTGATAGCTTCTCAAGATCGTCATGGAGATGCCTTACAACAGGCAGTGACGGATGCTTTGACCAGAGGAGGTCATCAGGGTAACAGCACGGCCAACAGCTTCAAGCGCTTGAACCCTCCATTCTTCGATGGTAGTGAAGATGCTATCGCGGCAGATGCATGGCTTCAGGATACTGAAGTGATTCTCGACGCAGCCAAGACTCCAGAGAACGAGAAGGTGGCCGTTGTGCGCCTGCAGTTATTAGTTCTTGCCCGCAGCTGGTGGGCAGCTCAGGCCGTTGGATTAGCAGCACCTATTGCTTGGGCGGTATTCAGAGAGAGATTCCAGACCAAGTATTTCGATGCCGTGGCTCGGTATGATCTACAGACCAGGTTCACCAATCTGAAGCAAGGAGGCAGGACGGTCGATGGATATGCGGCCAAGTTTTCGAGACTCGGTCGGTTTGCTCCCACCTTGGTGGCAACCGAGTATGATAGAGCCCAGCGGTTCCAGCAGGGGCTTCACCTGGAGATCTTGTTGGCAGTTGAACAGTTTGAGCATCAGACTTTTGATGCAGTCTTGAGAGCAGCCCGGAGGTATGAGTATACCTCCCAGAGGATTGTGGATAGGGTCGAAGGTCGGAAAAGATCTCACGGCCAGATGAATCAGTCATCAGCACCAGCCCCGGCAGCCAGGGCTTTGACTATTGGAGCTCCGAGGCGAGCGGCCTCAGTAACGTCGGTTCAGCACTCAACCCCGACGAACCCTCAGCAGCAGCAGAAGCAGAAGCAGTCTTCCGCAGTGGGATGTTCTCATTGTGGGAAGCCAGGCCATGTAGTGGCAGAGTGTCGTAGGGCACAGGGATTGTGTCTGGTTTGTGGAGCACCAGACCATAGGGTTGGATCCTGCCCGAACAGGGGTGGTTCATCATCGTCCAACCTTTTTAGCTCTTCGGTGAGAGGACCAGCCCCAGTTTCAGTCCAGCAACAGCAGCAGTATCCATTGCCAAGGCCCTTGCCGCCTCAGTCCCAGATGTTCCAGCAGCAGAACCCCCAGCAGCATGCACAAGCCCAAGCCTTGAGTCAGAGCAGGCAGCAAGGATTCCAGCAGAGGGGACCAGCACCCCGAGGGCACGGTCAGGCTATGGTGATGACCGCAGAGGAAGGATTGGCACCAGGTGAGGTAGTGACAGGTACTATTCTCGTCAACTCATTTCCAGCTTCAGCTTTATTTGATTCTGGTGCATCCCATTCTTTTATGTCTGCACGATTCGCGACACGGGTAGGATTGGAGCCCGAGTCATTATCAGTAAGGCTCAATATACTTACTGGTAACGGACTTGTGGGAGTCGATAGAGTATTTTTCTCGTGTCGAATCGTAGTTAGCGGTAGAGAATTCCCCGCTAGATTGATAGAGTTCCCGATGGCCGATTATGATGTGGTCTTAGGGATGGATTGGTTGAGGAACCAGTATGCTAGAATAGACTGCCATATTGGTAGGGTTGTTTTTAGCATTCCAGGCGAGCCGGAGTTTTCCTTTTCCAGAGGAGCAGTTGAACCTTCTCCTCCAGTATTGCGGATGGCAGTAGCAGCAGTGCAGTTGCCCAGGATAGTCGAGGAGTTTCCAGATGTTTTCCCAGAAGAGCTACCAGGTATGCCTCCAGAGCGGGAGATCGAGTTCACCATAGACTTGATTCCCGGGACAGCCCCAGTGTCAGAGAAAGTCTACAGGATGGCGCCGTCAGAATTGGAGATCTTGTACAAGATGATTGAAGAACTCAGAACCAAGGGATTTATTCGTGCTAGTGGATCGCCTTGGGGAGCCCCGATGCTTCTTGTGAAAAAGAAGGATGGTACGTCCAGGTTATGTGTTGATTATCGTACCTTGAACTCAGTGACAATCAAGAACAGATACCCTCTTCCGAGGATAGATGACTTGTTTGATCAACTCAAAGGGGCTTCAGTATTCTCGAAGATTGATTTGCGCTCAAGTTATCATCAGATCAGAGTCAGAGAGCAGGACATCCCGAAGACAGCTTTTAGATCAAGATATGGGCATTGGGAGTTCCTTGTTATGCCTTTTGGAGCAACCAATGCGCCGGCAGTATTCATGGACCTCATGAATCGCATCTTCATGCCTTATTTGGATTAGTTCGTGATTGTATTCCTAGACGACATCCTGGTCTACAGCAAGAGTGAGGCAGAGCATGAGCAGCATCTCCGTGTGGTTCTTCAGATTCTCAGGGAGCACCAGTTATATGCCAAGTTCAGTAAATGCGAGTTCTGGCTTGATCGCATTTCGTACTTGGGTCATATCATCACCAGAGGAGGAGTAGAAGTGGATCCCCAGAAGATTGTGGCTATTGAGTCATGGCCAGTGCCCAGTATAGTTGCAGAAGTTCGCAGTTTCCTTGGATTGGCCGGCTATTACCGGCGGTTTGTATCAGATTTTGCTCGGATATCAGCGCCGTTGACCCAGTTGACTCGCAAGGACGCGCAGTTTGCTTGGACGACAGAGTGTCAGAGTTCTTTTGAGCAGTTGAAGCGAGGCCTGATAACAGCTCCTATTCTTACGATTCCAGATGGAACCGGAGGATTCTCAGTGTACTGTGATGCTTCAGGCAGAGGTTTAGGATGTGTTCTGATGCAGCATGGGAAGGTAATAGCTTATGCGTCACGACAACTTCGTGATCATGAGAGGAATTATCTAACCCATGACTTGGAGCTGGCAGCAGTAGTGTTTGCATGGAGACAGGGTGGAGATTTTCACCGATCACAAGAGTCTGAAGTATGTTTTCACCCAGAAGGATCTTAACATGCGTCAGAGAAGATGGCTAGAGCTTCTTGTGGATTATGATGTCAACCTGCAGTATCATCCTGGGAAGGCCAATGTTGTTGCAGATGCTTTGAACAGGAGAGCCGGAGTTTATTTTCTAACAGCACAGCCAGAGCTGTTAACAGAACTTCAGAAGATGGGTATAGAAGTTGTTCTCCCTTCCAGTGTAGCATTGATGGCCAGCATGCAAGTTCAGTCTACTATAGTCGAGAGGATCCGGATGGCACAGTCGGCAGATCCCAAGCTTCAGCGACTCAGAGCAGAGTGTGAGGCAGGACGAAGACCAGAGTTATGCATTCATGAGGACGGTATACTTCGACATGGTAAGCGTATTTGTGTACCCAGCGGAGATATCAGACAGGAGATCATGGCAGAGGCGCACAGTTCGCAGTATTCCATCCATCCTGGCAGTACGAAGATGTACCGAGATATTCGGCAGCATTTCTGGTAGAATGGCATGAAGCGGGAGATAGCTCGGTTTGTCTCTCGATGTTTGGTTTGCCAACAAGTCAAGGCTGAACATCAGAGACCAGCAGGACTTCTTCAGCCCTTGCCGATTCCAGAATGGAAGTGGGAGCATGCGACCATGGATTTTGTGACTGGATTACCTAGATCTCCAGCTGGTCGAGATGCTATTTGGGTTATAGTTGATCGGCTCACGAAGATGGCTCACTTTCTTCCATTCAGAGTTGGTCAGTCGACGGCTCAGCTAGCGGAGATATACCTCAGGCAGATTGTCAGATTGCACGGAGTGCCAGTCAGTATCACCTCGGATCGAGATTCAAGATTTACGTCGCACTTTTGGCGTAGCCTGCAGCAGAGTTTGGGAACTCGTCTCCAGTTCAGTTCAGCATATCACCCACAGACAGATGGCCAGTCGGAGCGCACGATCCAGACTCTTGAGGACATGTTGCGGTCCTGTACACTTGACTTCGGTGGTTCTTGGGAAGATCACTTGCACCTGGTGGAGTTCTCATACAACAATAGTTTCCAGGCCAGTATCCAGATGGCACCGTTCGAGGTACTATATGGTAGGAAGTGCAGATCCCCGCTAGCCTGGGATGATGTTAGAGAGAGACAAATGCTTGGTCCAAAAATGATCGCTCAGACAGTTGAAGTGGTCAGAAGGGTCAGAGATCATCTTAGAGTTGCCCAAGATCGCCAGCGCCATTGGGCCGATTCTCATCGGCGTCCTCTCGAGTTTTCGGTCGGCGATCATGTATTCCTGAGAATTTTGCCTAACCGTGGCGTCATTCGTTTCGGCGTCCGGGGAAAGCTTAGTCCTAGGTATATAGGACCGTTCGACATTCTGGAGCGAGTAGGAGATGTATCCTATCATCTCGCTCTTCCGCCGTCGCTAAGCGAGGTGCATGACGTGTTCCATGTATCCCAATTACGACGGTATATCCCGGACCCGAGCCACATCCTGGATCATTCGGAATTGGTTGTTGGTACCAACCTTTCGTATGAGGAGAGGCCCGTGTCTATATTGGACCGAAGAGAGAAGACCCTCAAGAACAAGACTATCAGGTTAGTCCGAGTTGCTTGGGGTTATCACTCTTTGGGGGAGTCAACGTGGGAGCGTGAGGATGATATCCGATCGCGATATCCCGACTTGTTTGACTCGTGAGGTATAATGTCTTTCTTATGTCTCATACCTTCGATTCCTTGCTTGCATGAGTGATTGTCTGCCTAGTTATAGCTTGCATGTGATTAATGTAGCTTGTCATTGCTCCTCTAGCCTCTTGATTAAATTCCGAGGACGGAATTCTTTTAAGGTGGGTAGAGTTGTAATGCCTGTGGTCCGTATTACGTATTTCTGGAATACGTGTACGTATTTTATTCTGTATTGCATGATTCCTTGTTTAGCTTGCATCTTGGCTTGGTTATTTCTTGGCTTGGTTCGGCTTGGCTCGGTTTTCTTTGTTTCAATATGAACCAATGTGAACCCCCTACCTACCACCACCATTTGTATTTATTAGCCCATTCTTTTCTCTCTCTTTATTAATCTCATCTTCTTCTTCCTCATTACTTCTTACCTACCAGAGAGAGAAGAGAGAGGTCTAGGCAAGTGCAACTTGCTTCATGGAGGAACTCTGATTTTATTGCTCTATTCTCTTCTTTACTACATTCTAAAGCACTTTAGTATTTGACATTTTTCATTTCCATGGCTAGATTCTTGTAGATCTAAGTTTGCATTATTTTTAGATTTCTTGGGTTTTTGATCTACTAAATCTTGTTATTTTCGAGTTTTGATAGTTCCATGTTGTAGAGAATTTTGTTCTACCCCATTTTGACCTATGGAAGTTCGGATTTAGGCTCCGGATGATAGAGTTATGGAGCTTGAGGACTTGGCTCTCATGGTGTTCTTCTTCTCTAAAATTTTGGAGAAGATGAACAGTGCTTGACTTGACCGCATGAATATTCATGCGACAAGTGTTCTCTTCAGCCGCATGGCTGGAAGTACTTGAGCCGCATGAGGGCCGAACTCATCTGGCCGCATAGCTCACTCAATTCCCAGCCGCATAAGTTCTGAACTCTGCAGCCGCATGCGCCATTCCCGCTGGCCGCATGAGACTTGCTTGACCCAGCCGCATGAGGACTTTACCCTGAGCCGTATGAACTCAACACTCGCGAGCCGCATATGCACACTTGCTCCCAGCCGCATAGGCATTGCTCCCCGCAGCCGCATGAGTACTCTTCCCTTCTGAGTCGCATATGGTTCCCTTCCCCCGCAGCCGCATGGGTTGCTTCTTCTCGAGCCGCATGGAACCACACTTTCTCCCGACCGCATGTACCTGATTGGCCAGCTAGCCGCATAAGACCCATTCCCCCAGCCGCATGAGTTTCCTATCTTCCTGACTGCATGCGCCCCCTTGTCTTAGCCGCATGGGATCCAGTGACCCTGGCCGCATGCGCTCTCCTAATTGGGCCGCATGAGTCTACCCTTTCCTGACCGCATATGACTTAACTGCATGACCTTCTCATGGTCCTGTGTACTGTTATTTATAATTATTTGCCCATGTTTCGTAACTCCTTTATTAGATATTTTACGTCCATTTTATATCCTTACGCCTTTTTGTCATGAACTTGATAATCATGGATTTGTTTAATATGTTTAGAAATGATACCTGAGCATGACACCATAGTGACCCGTAGTGGTGCACTCTTGACAAGAAAACCTGACATGACCTGATAGTGGCCCGTCGTGGCGCACTTCTGACAAGAATACTTGACATGATAAACCTGACATGATATATCTGACAAGCTGTTGCGACGGCTACCTGACATGACATGACCTGTATAAATTAAATGGACACCGTGGGCGATTGTGCTTGTACAAATAAACCAGTCCTGTCTTGCATCATGTCTAGGGAGGGACTCCTGAGTACCACGGTCAGGAGTACCTATTGAAATGGACTAAGGCTAATAACTAGATTAATATATTAGTCATGAAGAGATTTTCCAGCTACAGGCAATCCCGTTACCTGGGCGCGCCTGGGATCTGTAGCCTGCCGTCGAGTAGGGCACATTTCCAGCACACTGTCATGTGTTGCACCTTTCAAGCTACTTAAGGGTACATGCGTTTCCTGGACGGTGTACCCACCTGAATTCAACCCCTAATTTCGACCTGGGTAACCTGGATGGTCTGCAGGGCTTGTGGCTGTGGAATAATCTCACTGCATCTTGCTAGTAATTAGGCCTGTGATAACCCTAGTTAGTTAAAGTATCAAGCCGTAGTTCTTGCTTGGCCGTGAAGTGATTGGATGGAGTCTAACCAGTCTAGTCTTGTCTTGATCCTGTTACACATCCTGATTTTATATTATCTTGCCGATAAATGGTGGAAAACCAAGTTCCGTTCAGACGAAGGGTTACAACCCCGGTCCTTATTTGGTTTACGGGTTATAACCTGGTTATCTGAATAGTCCCATGGTTATCTCGTCGTATATCATCCTGATGTATTTTCTTTATTTCCAGTCCTTACTTTTATTTATACTCTTGTGCTGATTGCTGGTTTTAGTTCCTAAGTGAAGCTTCCTTTGTGGCACTTGCTCTTTCTGGGGTCTGACCCAGCTGGTTTTGTATGGCCAGATTTTGGAGCAGCTCCTGAGGATCCACCGCTTTTCCAGCCCGATGGTGAACACCAGACGTAACCCGGGCAACGAGTGGGTTTATTTTTGCTCTCCCACTTTATTGTAAAAATATTCTTTTGAGGCGTTTAGCCGACGAGCACCTGTTTAGCTCGATTGCACTTTACTTACTGTCTGCCTACGGGCTGTAACATGATTGACAGATCCTAGGGTTGATCATGTATGACTAAACTCTTGCTAGTCCTCATATTTTGTAACGACTAGCTTCATGATCAGCTAAATATGTAATATTTGGGACGCCTTATTATTGTATATTTAATGATCATACATCTTGTAACATCTATTTACTTGCTTGTGATTGATACAATAGGCTTGTTCATGACCATAGGAGACTGTTGGCTTGTAGTAAACTCTCATGTATCTAGACAGCCGTGACCGTATAGCGAGATGGAATCCATTTCAATATACGTAGCTGGCTATGTCTGCCCCCGCTCTCCAGTTTTCTGGTTCTGGGGCGTGACATCTTCTTCCCGTTGAAGAGGTCATTTGATGCCACCGCCGCAGTCGCCTGGTTGTCGCAGTATATCGGTATCGCCGGTATTTGTGCCCCAACCACTGGAAGATCATACATGAGCTCCCGAAGCCATTCTGCTTCCTCGGCTGCGGTATCAAGTGCAAAGAACTCAGATTCCATGGATGACCGCGAGAGCATAGTCTGCTTCTTTGACTTCCACGATATAGCAGCTCCACCCATTGTGAAAACGTATCCACCTGTGGACCTCTCGCTCTCCACCTCTGAGCACCAACTGGCATCACTGAAGCCTTCCACTACCTATGGATCTCCGCTGTAGTACAGTGCATATGTCTGAGTCTTCTTGAGATATCTCATAACCCGTTTCACAGCTTTCCAGTGTTCAGCACCTGGGTTGCTCGTAAAACGACTCAGCATTCCCACGGCGAAAGCTATGTCAGGCCTTGTGGCAGTAGTAGCATACATCAAACTTTCCATTACGCTTGCATACTCCAGCTGCCTGATGCTTTCCCCTGAATTAGGCTTCAGCTTTAGATCACACCTGTACGGCGTATCGATCCCTGGAAGATCCCGATACCCATAACGAGTGATTATTTTCTCAATATAATGAGACTGTGACCGCGCTAGTCCAGTGTCTGTCCGGATGATCTTGATCCCTAAGATCACATCAGCTTCCCCCAAGTCCTTCATACTGAACTTGCTTGAGATGAATTTCTTTGTCTCCGTGACACAGCTAATATCCGTACCTAGAATAAGCATGTCATCCACGTACAGACAAACGATAACACCTCTTTCATCAGCGAATTTTGTGTAAACACACTTGTCCGTATCGTTGACCATGTAGCCATTTGATCTTATAACTTTGTCAAATTTCTCATGCCACATCTTGGGAGCCTGTTTAAGACCGTACAAAGATTTCACCAACTTGCAGACTTTGTCTTCAAGACCCCTGATGACAAATCCCTCTGGCTGTTGCATGTAAATCTCTTCGGTCAGCTCGCCATTTAGGAAAGCCGTATTCACATCCATCTGATGTATCACCATCTTATGTATTGCTGCGAGAGCAATCAACATTCTGATGGTGGTCATCCGGGCTACTGGAGCATACGTGTCAAAATAGTCAATCCCCTGCTTCTGAGAAAACCCCTTGGCTACCAACCTAGCCTTGAACTTGTCAATAGTTCCGTCTGCTTTCATCTTCTTCTTGAAGATCCATTTGCATCAGATGGGTTTCGTTCCTTCAGGAAGATCAACCAACACCCAAGTGTTATTTGAGGTGATGGAATCAATCTCATTGTCAATCGCCTCCTTCCAGAAAACCGCGTCTCTGGTCTTCATCGCCTCATCATAGGTAAGCGGATCTGCTTCCACATGATAGGTGACAAAGTCACTTCCGAAGTCCTTCGGCCTCCTCACACGCTTAGCTGACGGCTCAGCTTGTTTTGGTTCAACTGTTGTTTCAACAACAACATCTTCTTGGACCACATCTTCATTGAAGACTTCAGTCTCTTGTGCACCCTCATTATTCTCCGGAACATCCGGAAGAACAATATTCTTGTGCTTTGCAAACTTGTCTTCAAAATATTCTGCATCGCGAGATTCAATGATATGATTTGACTAAATATCAAGAAATCTCCGAGCATCACTCTTCTCGACATACCCCAAGAAGATCGTCTTTGTAGTCCTTGTCCCAAGCTTCTGAATCTTTAGATCTGGAAGCTTGACATACGCCAGACACCCCCACACTCGAATGACATTCAAGTTAGGTCTGACCTTGAACCAGAGTTCATGAGGAGTAACGTCTGAAGTTGCATGAGGCATTCTATTTAGAATAAAAGTGGCCGTCAATGCAGCTTCTCCCCAGTAGCACTTAGGAAGGCCAGCAGTCAACAACATTAAATTTATCATTTCTGTCAACGTCCTGTTCTTCCTCTCAGCTACTCCGTTTGATTGAGGAGAGTACGGAGCCGTAGTCTCATTGACAATTCCATGTTCTTTGCAGAACGATGCGAATTCATGAGACCTGTACTCCCCACCTCGATCACTTCTTATCCTTTTGAGTTGTTGTCCAGTCTGTCGCTCAGCTTCGGCCCTGAACTCCTTGAACTTCTCGAATGCTTCGTCTTTAGCCTTCAGCAAGTAGACGAACGCATACTTTGAGAAGTCATCGATGAAGGTTATAAAATACTTCAACCCGGCCTTTGTAGAGAACTGTTTGAAGTCACAGATATCGGAGTGAACCAACTCCAGAAGATCTGTACTTCGATTAACCCGAGGAAAGGGTTTCTTTGTGATCTTCGTTTGAGCACAAACTTCACATTTCTCTACCTTATCCCCACATTTGGAGATAAGTCCTAGACTAGACATTCTGTTTATTCGTTTACAATGAACATGTCCTAGCCTATTATGCCACAACTCAAGAGTATAAGCAGAATGAGTGACTTCATTAATTACATTAATTACATTGGACTGATTTTTACAAGCTGAATCTTGAACATTCCATCGGTATAAAAAGCTTTCCCGAAATATGTTCCCTTGATAGACATCACCATCTGGCCAGTATTGATGTCCATCCTGAGGCCTGCATTACAGAGTAGGCCTCCCGAGACCAGGTTCTTGGCGATAGCAGGTACGTGCTTTACGCCTTGAAGCGTCAAAGACTTCCCCGAAGTCAGCTTCAACACCACTGTCCCGATCCCGAGCACTTCAGCTTGTTCTTGGTTTGCCATCATAACCACTTCAGAAGTAGGTGAATAGGTGGTGAACCACTCCTTACTGGAGCAGACATGGCAGGAGGCTCCAGTGTCAACCCACCAGTCAGAGTCAGTCCTTACTGCATCAACCTGTGCAATCATAGCAATTACGTCAGTGATCATAGATACCTTACTAGGCTCTCCTTGTTCTGATTGCTTGGTCTTTGCTTTACACTCATTCTTAAAGTGGCCCTTCTTGCCACACTTGAAGCAAGGCATTTCTGACTTTGGCTTCTTTTTCTTGATAGAAGTTCCCTTGACTTTTAGATTGTCAGGGTTCTTCTTCTTGCTGTGGAAAGCTGCCTGCTTTCCCTTTGGTTCCTTGGTCTGAACCAGATTGGCGTTAGCCAATTGCTTGGACAGTGTGTCCACCTTCAGTTGAGCCAGCATCTGGTCCTCAATATAGATTTCCTGTAGGAGATCTTCAAGGGTGATCTCCAACTTCTTCCTATGTATGTTTGCATAGAACTTGCTCCACCCAGCGGGGAGCTTTGAGATAATCCCTCCAACAACAAACTTGTCGGGGAGGGGCATCGCCTCGTCTTCTAGCTTCTGTCGCAGTTTCAGGAACTCCTTTACCTGCGGCAGCATAGACTTTTTGTCCTCAAAGAACCACTTGTGATATTTTTCAACCACAAATATTTTACTGCGGTTCTTGTCTTCTTCGTAGAGTTTTTCTAGAGACTCCCATATGTCTCTAGCGATATTCTTCTTAGAATAGGATTCTGCTAGGGAATCCTCCATAGCATTCAGGATAAGCAACCTGCAAATGCTATTCTCCCTTCTCCACTTGGCCTGAAGTTTAGTAGCCGCAGAGATTGCGACAGCAGACCCAGTATCTGGAACGGTAGGTTCCACTTCAAGAAGCACGTGATCTACGTCTCTGAGTTGAAGAGTGAGATAAACCTTCCTCTTTCAGACTTGATAATGCTCTCCATCAAACTTCTCTAACTTACAGAAGTCAGTGTTTAGGAGTGAAGCATTAATGTTTTCCATCGTAGCAATAAAGCTTTGAGATTGTTATTGCCGGGAACACCGGGGTACGCTATTCGATAGAAAATACAGAAACTGAAATAGTTGTAAAGACAACGTTTCAAATGCAATTCCTTAAAGAAGGTTTTGCAACAGAGATCCAGAAGGATTCTGCAAATTACGAGATCTAAAAAGATATCGTAATACACGAATAATCTAAAGAGATTTTTGTGATCGTAGCAAACTGGCAGTAGTGCCTTCTAAAAAGAAGATACTGACAGAACTGCTAAAGGCAACAGAAGGATGACAGACGAGAGATGGAAATGCTGGGGTGAATTATCACCATTGCTCAAAGCTTTATTCGCCCTCTGGAACAACTTCCAGGAACCAGCAAGGTTGACGAAAAACCTTGGAACACTCCTGCTCTTCTGACTCCTCGGAAGACGGCGAACTCCTCTGGCAATGGCCCTACTCTTCTCTCTCTGTTTGAAGTAACAGAACCCACACGTACTAAAAAGTACTAGTGTTTGTGTTAAAGAACACGCTCACGACTCTGTTGTGTTGAAGAACACTTAGAGTTGTTCTCCCTGGAATTCTGATTACTACTACCCTCTAAGAGAGGAGAGAACCTGCATATATAGCCCACGGGGCGGTTGCCAAGCAGTTGCCTGAACTTCAGGGTAGTGG
Source organism: Iris pallida (assembly GCA_029216955.1). NCBI lineage: Eukaryota > Viridiplantae > Streptophyta > Magnoliopsida > Asparagales > Iridaceae > Iris > Iris pallida. The sequence goes on along the minus strand of JANAVB010009400.1, from coordinate 10,037,950 downwards.
CAGAACCACTCCTGAACGTGCAACAACTGCTGCAACCGTTCCCGCTCTAATATGCAGCCAGCCATACGCATACAGCCCCTTTTACGCACCCTACGCATACTACGCACACTGCGTACGCTGCGCACACTGCGCACTCTACGCACGCTGCGTACGCTGCGCACACTGGGCGTACTGGGCTGCGTACTGGGCTGCGTAACTGGGCCAGCGTAACTGGGCTCGCGTAACGGGCCGTGCAACGTGGTCGCGCAAGTGGCTCGCGCAACGAACGCAACTTAAGCGCACTATGCGCCTAGCGACGATGCTGACGTGCTAAGTGCAAAGTGCGCCAACAAAACGCCATATTACGCCTCATGAGCCCTTGAGTCCGAGCCCGAGTCCGAGTCCGAGTCCGAGTCCGAGTCGCTAAGCTCCTACGGAGCTTAGCTCCATGGAAATAAATTTCCAAGAGCAAAAAGCTTACAGCTTCTTAATTGTTGATTAAGCCTTTATACCATTAATAATTAATCCCACATGGCACACACCCATGTGCACTACATGTGCATCTCCATAAAGAGAATAGACTCATATATGTAGAGATACACATTCCTTTCAAGCCGATGTGGGACTAAAAACCAAAACAAAAGGCTACAAACCCAACATGCTTCACATGAATGTACCAAAGAAGTATTGATCTCATGGTGTATTAACTGCAGTCTACCTGATAAATAGACTTCTGTACAGGATTCTCAAGTTCCAGCCACCTTTAGGCATACTCCTTGGTCGAACACCTGATATATCACATCTTCGTGTGTTTGGGTGTGTTTGTTATGTGCACATTTAAGCTGGTCATCGTGATAAACTTGAAGCTAGAGCAAGGAAATGCATTTTCCTTGGGTATTCTTCGACCCGAAAGGGCTACATATGCTACAATGAAGAAGGTCAAAAGATTTGTCTCTCAAGATGTTTGGTTTGTTGAAACTGAGGCATATATACTTTAATCTGCAGTCTGTGTATCAGTTCTTAGGGGGGAGTATTTATCAGATTTATTCCCTCTTCTACTTATATCTTCTGACTTACAGGCTGCAGAAAAAGATCTTGCTGAGCCACATGAGCAAGTCGAACATATTGAGCATGAGATAGAAGATGTAACAACCCGCACCCTTTTTAGGGGCACGAGGACGTGGATACGTCCAGCCTACGCCGCAGTGTCGGCGGTAGAACGCTATATAGGTCATCTACAACATCTATCATCTAACAATGTGAAGTACAAACCTGTCATCTCCGCATGGAGGAATAATATGACATCTCAACTATATAATCTTAATCACAAGTCCAAAGGAAGATAGAGCACGATATAGAAATAGATAATAAGGAAGATAACTGAATAAAGAGTAAAGTCGTCACACACATGAGTTTAGATGTCTAAAACAATAATTACATACCATGAATATACTAGTGTAATGCCCCGCTCCGCACGGTGCATTACGCTGAAGCGTTGACTCAACGAGTCGTGTTGACCAAATAAAATGTATCAATGCGAATCGATACGAGAGTTACGTTGTCCCGAACAACGCATCGAACTAAGTCGATGCGAAGAGTTGCCTTGTCCCAAAGAATGCATCGAGTGAATCGATGCGAAGCGCCGCGTTGCCCCGAAGGATGAGTGCGTTGAATCGGCTCGAAGATTCTAAGAAATCAAATCGACCAAGGCGCAAGTCCGAATCGATGCAAGTATTGATTTTAGTTGGTTTCGTGTGCAGGTTATACGTTGACGCGAAAATTTTAGAGGTCGATCTTTTGCCATATTTAGTAAGGGGTCCACGAAATTAAATCGACGCCTTGCGACGGGCTGAGACTTAGGCACGGTAAGCCAAATCGGACGTATAATTCAATGAAGCACGAAGTGCTCGAATGGCTAAGTCAGGAGAGTGGCCGTGCAACAAAGTTATGAAATCAAACCGCATCGGCTTGGCGAAACGATAAAGGCGTATCGACTCAAGGTGGGAGGATTGACTCTTCTTTTTACTCCTTCATGCGATAAGTCAAATTATATCATTGTATGCTAAAAGTTATAACCTATTGACGCCACGGGAGTGGTCCGATCGGAGATAAATCGTAGTGTGAGTCGAACACTAAGTTAGAACAATTGAAATAAAACGTGCATCATATGCACGAGTTGCTATGGAACATTGGATATCGCAAAGGCGAGCGTCTCGGTGCGCAAGCCGCAAGAACATGAGATAACTGTACTCGGCGAGTGCCTTAGTGCACGAACCATACCGTGCCTTCGTGCACGAACTAGAAAGGTTAGAACATTGAAAGATAATAGGCGAGCGCCCTAGCGCACAAGCCCCGAACATTGAACACTAAGTTATAGAACATGGGGATACGGTCGAAACGTGCCTACGTGTACGGGATAATAAAAGATGGCTTCGTTGCGAAAGAATACAATTGTGGCATGAATGTGGTAGAACTGTCGGATATGACATGATGCCTCAAAAGGTGTTCGGGAGCTTCGAGTTGTTCGGTTGAGGAACATTGAGTTGAGACATAATGCCATTGAACATTGAAATAAAGTACGAAACGTAAGAACATAGAAAGTTAACGGAAGAAATGCGAGATGATAAAGTCTGAGTCTCGGACTCAAGACTATGCTTGGTTGTTTGAATAATAAGGGCGTTGCATGGTCGAATGGGATGGACTTGAGATTAATGTGATAATAACTCGTGCACGAGCATTTTCTCCAAACGGTTAAATGTCGGAGCGCCCCGGAACCGCTTGGCCTAGGAGGGAATCAAATAATCTTTGTAGGCGCACATCCTTAAGACGAGTAGCACTTGCTTATAGATGGAAAAAGCTGCAAATGATGGTATGCAGCGGGAACGTTTTGGTTGTTGGGATCGCAACCCACCCGTTAAACGCCGGGCAGCCCGACCAATTTCGAGAAAAGAAGGAGAGAAAAGAAAGGAACTTCTTTAGTCCATTCCGACGCGGATACGCCAATGGCCTTCATATAGCTAAGGAACGATGGGTTGAAAGTGTAGGCGTGTATGCGTTCCGCACATAGATCCTGCTTAGAGATGCACTTATAACATGGCAGGGAAGGAATGTGGCACATTCACCTTGCGTCGGTACAAGGGCGAGTGCGTCGACTTGGTAAGAAGTCGTGCCACGAATCAAACACGAGATTGCTTGCATGCTTGCCTATTTCAATTCGAATAACATGCTTGCCATGCTAACATGCTTTACGCTTTCGATTATGCCATGAAAGTGACCCTAAGGAGAACATAGCAAGATCGTAAGCTAAGTTGCATGATTCAACATGAATGCTAAAATGTCGGTTTAGAAAGAAGATCTTTGCATCAATACATGCGAGGACGAACGTACTGATCCCCCACCAGCTTTTATGTAGGGCACGGGGAATGGATTGCTCGCAGCGAAGCGTTGCTTGAACGCGTTGAGGCTTGGAATGCCGAAGCGTATTGAAGCGTGTGATCGCATTGACGTTCGGACTATGCAACATGATTGATGCGGCCGAGATATAGAAGGCATGATGTATGGAACGGTAAATCCTTTGTGGAAAAGAGAGAACCTGAGTGTTGTAGCCAATCTGGCATATATTGTTAGGCTATCGAAAGCCTTTGTAATCTCAGTTTCGGATATTAATAAAGAGAATTGTTTCGTATACTCTGTTTTTCTTTTGTTGTTAATATCGAATCAAAAGATAACCATTTGAGAACTAGTCATCTTGTCTTGTACGAGTGCAACTCCAGGCTCGTGCGGCATCACGCCCCCTGCAAGGACGATAATTCGGGTGATTCCGGGTCGGGGCGTGAGAAATTGGTATCAAAGCTCTAGGCTCAATTTCCTCTGGACGCTCGCTTCATTACAATTCTAAAAGTTGCCCACCACCACTTGAAATCACTCTTGACTCTACTCGATGCCGCACTAGATATTCCATACAATAAGTCTAATACAAATCGTGTAATTTTGCCGCATGTGTTTTAGAAATTATATGATGTTTGCTAAGAAAGTCGCGAAGGGTATATTGCATTGAATGCAACGAGCCGTAAAAATGTTAGTTGCTGCAAGTGCAACAAATTGTGAAATACGATTTAAGATGTTGTTGCAATGTAACATATTGAAAGAGAAATAAAATGATGCACGAAGTGCAACGAGTTAATTGTGAATATGCGTTAAAATGAAAGTGATAAGCCAATACCGAATGTGTTGAACGGATTTGGGCATTGACTTTGAAAGTCGGGAATAAATCGTTGCACGATGTGCAACGCGTGTTGGAAGTAAAATTATTGCACGTGGTGCAACGCATATCAAATTAATCGTTGCATGGAGCGCAAAGGAGATTGGAAATAAATTGTTACACGAGATGCAACGTAAATGAACTGATATCGTAAATCGATAGAACGAATCGTTCTGTTGCATACCAAACTTATGTTGACAAACAAGAACATTGACCAAGTTGTGTCGGATGTGATTTAATCAAAGTTACGGTTGTGATCAAGCATGATCACTGCGGAAATCGTGAGTTGGAAGAGATTGTTGGTTATACTAAGTATAATACGAGGGAAATGACTTGATTTTCGAGTGGTATATGTAGGCGATGAATGACTCGATTCCGAGTGGTATATGGTATACCATTTGTGCGATGAATTGCATCGACGCATTGTGAGAATTGTAAAAGGTTTGTCCGCAACGGACGGGGGAGTACCGAGACTCGATTGGAAATTTGTATGACGGTATGTTGATGCAAGTGTTCTTCGAAAAATCGGTTGGGACGATAAGGCGAGACTCGTATCAATGAACGATACATCGAACGAGAATTATAAGTCGGTCGAACGACCGAGATTAGCAGAACGATTATGTCTTGAAGTAATAATCGGACCGACGAGAAAGGAAAACTCTAGCTTACAAATGAATCGCACGACTTGCGATCTCAATAGAAATGTTGGGCGAATCGAATCGTATGACTTGCGATCTCGATAGAAATATTCGGCTAGACGAATCGAATCGCATGACTTGCGATCTCGATAGAAATGTTGGACGATGCGAATTATAATCGAATCGTACGATGTACGACTTCGATGAAGAGTTGGTTGACGCGAGTAATCATGCCTAAGAAATAGTTGGTTACGTTACGGCGAAACTCATTTGAGTACGACTGAAAAGCACACGAAACTTAGAGGGCGAGATTGTATGACTTGAGAGTTCGATGTTGGATAATCGATAACTCAGTTATGCGATCAAAGTATAGCGGGATGCGGCAAATTAAAAAACCAGTTGATGCGTATGGAAAAGTTTGTTGCAAACTTGGACATATACAATGCAAGTTGTCGACATTGAAACGGATTCAAAGTTGACCCTTACGCTATCGAAAATTGATACGACGTATCAAGATCGATACGTAAGGAAACGTAAGCACGATGTGAGAATACAAAATGGAGTGCGCCTCGCGCTATCAAAGTTTTATAAATAACAATACGAGAATAAAACGAACCGGTTGATCATGAACCTTGTAAGTAATCAAGACGAGACTATAAGTCATCGACGATTGTTCGATGCGTATAGCATCTCGTGTGTCGACCCGCAAATAAGATAGACTCGAACTCGATACGAGTAGATATTTCATAAATTGCAAATTCATCGACGGTAGTGCATGACTTGACTCGGAGGATAGTTGCGCATCAGTTGCGCCGATAGAAACGGTTTTGTCCGAAATTGGGTAGTCGCATAGAATCGTCGGAGCGTGATTTGGCTCCGAAATAAGATATAGCATGGTTCGTAGTAAACTGTCCTTCGTTAATGATCCATAATTATCGAGTGTAGCTTCGGAGCAGCTGATCCTAGAAGACTTGACCGCCAAATCAAATTGAATGCTGCAGACCGTAAGATGACCCATGCGATATTGCATATGAGATTGTACCGATAACAAATATAACACGGTGTATGTTGACAATAAATCTAGGCGATCGAGAATTGTTGGAACAACTTTAGATTGAGAATATATAGTTATATCTTTGAGTATTCGTCGGATGAAAGCTTGAATGGTTATGTTGGTCGACGATCAAACTAGAAATTTACTAATGAACTTGGTGATTTGGATAGGCGATTGCGAGAATCGTGCTATGCACGATAGAGAACGATAAGTGAATGACTTATGAGTCATGTCGTTATATTCGGATTCACCTTGCAGTTGAGCTTGCGTGAATCGAACTTATATTCGATGTCGCGAGACGGGTAAGTTGAAAATTTGGCTAATGAACTCCTACTCGTTAGAAATCGAACGTAACGCATCGTAAGGACCTTCGTGTTAAGGCGAATCGTTATTTTGAGTACCGTCGCCTCGATGTAAACTTTTGTATCGGATAGATTGTGGCCTTTGTGCAATATCAATTTAAAGTTGCGTCGGGAGAAGTTAAGCACGGTGTCTAGGTAAGTCACCTAGCGGGCGTAGTCCTGAATGTTGATGCGTTTGCAAGTCTACAAAGGAAATCGTATCGAGATAAGTTGCGTAGCCAGACTTCGAAAATAGTTGGGTGGCGACTTCGAACGCAAGGCATTGCGAAGGATCGTTGCGATCGGATGCACGACGGTTCGACGCGACGCACAGAATTGATAGTTCCAATGAAACATATGAAATGAGAAATGCAATTTTAAATCGCATCGTGTGCCTTGACTTTTGTTGGATGATCGCGTGTGTATCAATATGCATATGCAATAAAATTGTGAGAACAAGCACTAGAGTCCAAGTCTGATCGAGAGTACGAGATGGCAAGCATAGGATTGAAATTTACCTGTCAGCTTTGTTCCAATTTGCTACGACTGGACTTGGTCGAAATACATATATCTTCGGGACGCCTTGAATATAGGTACGAATCCAAATCGAGTTGTATACAAAAATTCAAATCGAGCTGCAGGAAAGACTTTGAAATGTTAGTGAAAAGCTTGCAAGATAGTGTGAAACTGAACAACATTCACTACCAAAATACATGGATTTACCGACGGCCTTATCCGTCGGTAATCCGTCGCCAAAAATAAATACCGACGGATTACCGACGGATATTTTGGTAAAACAGCCGTCGGGAATAACCTCGTCGCTAAAACATATCCGTCGCTACTCCGTCGCTCAGCGACGACTTAGCGACGAAATACCGTCGGCGCATTTAAATATATATAGCGACGGATTACCGACTAGCTTTCGTCAAAACATGTATCAGGATATAGGGTTAGTGACGGAAAACTCCGTCGCTAAAGAGTCGGCAAAACCGTATCAGTGATTTTCTGATACGCAATATCCGTCGCTAATCCGTCGTAAATTTGTCGGTAAAAGCATATCAGAGATTTTCCCATACGGCAGGTCGTCGTTATGCCGTTGCTAATCCGCCGAGGTGTACGACGGATTAGCGTCGTATTAGCGACAAAACATCCGTCGCTAACTGCAAAATTTATGGACATCAAACAGAACCAGGTTGACGGACATTCCGTCGCTAAACCGTCGCTCAATGTAAAATTCTCTAGGTAGCGACGGATATTACGTCGCCAATCCGTCGATACATTAAATTCCTACAGTTAGCGACGGATAGTCCGTCGGGACTTTGTCGCCAGTCCGCCGTAAGTTAGTCGCCAATCCGTCGCGAAAGCTAAAATTTATGGACATCAAATAGCACCAGGTCGACGGATCGTCCGTCGCCAATCCGTCGCTTTATTGAAATGCTCCAGGTAGCGACGGTTTTTACGTCGCCACTCCGTCGCTAACCTCAGTTTCTTCAGTTAGCGACGGACTATCCGTCGCTGAGTGGTCGCCAGTCCGTCGCTAACTTCTAATTTTTGAAAAAAAATACTGCAAACAGACTCTTTCCTGTTTATACAACACATCCAACACAATATCAAACATGCAAAATATCCATATACAACACCATATATCCATATCCAACACGAATATCCAACGTATCCAATATCCAACACCATATATCCATATGCAAAATATCCATATCCGACACCAATATCCAACGTATCCAATATCCAACAAAATATTACCAACACAATATATCCAATATCCAACATTAAATTATCCAAACATAAAAAAAATATCCGAACATACAATGTATCCAAATGTCTACAAAACCAACAACATAAACAAAATCAAACCCCGTCCGTCGGATCGTCTCGTGCTCATGCCGCCGCATCCGCTTTGCGTATGTACTCCTCCACCGTGTGTGCCGGCACTTGGGACAAGACATGGTCTGGAAGCGCGCGTAGCTGCTCTGGCGACAACATGTCAAGGAGCGTCAAGATGGTGTTATCCGATACGATGCGGGCGTCCGCAGAGCGGTTAAACGAAAGCCGTCCGGGGAAAGAAGGACCAGGTCGATCCGAAGCACCGGCAGCAGCAGTAGACGGACCGGGAGCACCACCAGATGAACCGAGAGCACCAGCAGACGGACCGGGAGCAGACGGATCGGGAGCAGACGGACCGGGAGCAGACGGATAGCGCCCCAACACTATCGCCCGCAAATCTGACACCGCGGAGGTCAGAGTCGCAAGCTGCGCCCTCACATCGTCAACCGGGGGCGCTGGGGGAGGCGGAGGCGGTGGATATCTCGGGGACGGCTGCAACGAGGGCGCCATGGAACCTAAGCCATAGACGCGCCCTTTCCTAACGCCGCCGACGGATTCTACGAACACGTCGTCGTAGCGAGCGACCATAGAAGAGTGCGTCTGGGTGGGCATCGTTTTGCCGACATTCTCGGAAGGGGGCTCGATCTCAAGCCGACTAAGTGCCTCACGATACGCAGCCTATCCGATGAATGTGTTTATACTATAAGTTTTCCTAAGTTATAATCTAAATCCTATGTTTCCCTAAGTTATAGTCTGAATCCTAAGTTTATCTAATTAACTTAACAATAATTATATTTCTAACATAAATCTCATAAACGTAAGTACTTACATCAGTCTCCTCGGCCCTCGCGTCGACGAAGCTCCCGTCCTTCCGCCTCTTGTGCGTATGCACGAATACATCGTGAGCAGTGACCGTCTCCGCCTCTTTCCCCTGCTTCACCGCCCGTTGGGCCTGCATACGTAGAATTTAATTAACTTCGTATATTAACAGTACGAAATTAAATAATAGAATGAATTTAAATTTGTGCTATCTCACCAAATCTGTACGCGTCGATGCGTGGGGCCTTGATCCCCCCGTATGCAGACCCGCGGCCTGTCGATTAGCCTTAGCTTTCTCCGATTTCAGCTTGAACTGCGGAGTATCCATCTTCTCCAACATCTGCTCATAGTACTCCGCCCGGATCCAGTCCTTCCTCGTATGCGCCGTACGAAGGTCGTACACCGCATCCCGTATCTTCTTCCCGGCGGCGGCTTTGTAGGTCCTGCGGATCGCCTCCTCGTGATGGGGGGGGCCACCAGAACGTCCTCTGACATACAAATTCAAATATCACGTAATAAAAAATTTAATGATTTAAAGAATAATTAATAATTTACCAACGGATTTATACCCTCATCTCGTCGAGCCAGACGTACTTCATGTCCTGAGGCACCTCAGAAAAATTGAGGTAGGGGCCATGGTAGTTATCCCGGATAATGCGCCCTAGAATCCGGGCAGCATCCCACAGGAAAAACCTATAAAGAAGCAACGACTGGATTATTAACTTGAATAAATGAAACAAATTTAATAAATTAACTTAAATTTACTTACGATTCACCAGCGGGCCATAGCTCTCGTCGGAACTCGTCCACCAGCCTCTCTGGTGGCGTCGGGGGATCCGCGGGTCCGCACATGTACTCCCCGGTAACAGGATGAAACTGAATCCCGGGGTACTCCGAGGCCCACCCTGCAGTAACTGTTGGGCCCCCTGCTGCATCTGCTGTTGCATCCGCTGGTACATCCGGTGGCGGAACGGATCCGCTAGCGGATGGAGTCACAGGCCTCGACGACGATGTCGGTGGCACCGAGGAAGAATGACGGCGGGAAGAGCCTGTGTCCGGGCTCTCCAAGTCGGGATCGGAGGTCACATCCGGGGAATGCGGCTGGCGACCACGACCGCTACCACCACGCCCACGCCCACGCCCACGACCACCACCACCACCGCCGCCGCCGCCGCCACCGCCACGACCACGGCCAGCACCACCAGTACGGGTGCTCGCAACCATGCCCTGTAAATAGAACACATAAACAAAATACCGACAACATAGATTTATAAATGAATATAAAACTAAACATATCCATACCAGCAGCAGGGCGATGAGTGCCGCCCAGACGAGTAGGCCTAGGAGTGCCATCTGCAAAAAGAAACTCATACAATAATACGCAAATATCCCAAACTGAAATAAATATTACAATCAGAAGTGAAGTACGAATAAAAGCTAGATACACAAAATCTGATAAAATCACGCACCAATACAACAAAGTACAATTCTTGTAACTTTTGATGAAAGGGCATCTTGTGTTCCACTAGACTTGTAATTGTAAATCCAAATGTAATAAGGTAATTTAGGATTCGAGACTAGATATTGGGTGCTTCAAGATACAACTGAAATATAGCGATATTTAATCATCGTCATCGTCCTTGGCCTCATCATCATCCTCATCCTCATCGTCGAATTCATCTGTATCCTCATCCTCATCCTCATAAAGTTCTTCTTCTTCTTCTTCTTCTTCTTCTTCTTCAGTCTCAATACTTGGGACAAGACGCCTCTTTCTCTCCTGGTTGACATCTAAGTCTTGTATATCAACCTTTTCCTCCCCTCTATTTTCATCAGCAAGAGGTATATCAACCTCTAATTCAACATCCATGTCACAAGACTGTTGTCCCAAGTATTGGGGCTTTTCGATCTGGTCCTCTTGGTATGCTGGGTCTCCAACGTTGAATGTATTTCTAGATTTAATCTTGCATACTGCCCACCAGTCAAAGCGATCTCTACGACGCCTTGGGTAGCTTGTATAGTAGACTTGAATAGCCTGACTTGCTATCGCAAACGTGTCGGACCCTCTATACCTCCTGTGATGATTTATATCGACGAATCCAAATTGTTTATCGATTCTCCAACCGATATTTGGTGTCGTATCGAACCACTCACATTTGAACATAACAATATGTATATCAAATGGGGCACTATATTGTAATTCTACAATATCTCGAAGCACTCCATAATAGTCAAAGTCCGGCTCGTCGTCATAGATTATGCCTCTTATGCAAACACCAGAATCCTTCGTACTGAAGCCGTCATTGAGAAATTCGGCATTTATAGGATGTTGAGTTGTCTTAAACTTGAAGCCATTAATGACAAAGCCGGGCCAAGTCTTTGCATGCTTCTTCGGTCCCAATGACAAATAACGAATGCTCTCATTTGTGAGTGTACTTGGTTCAGCTAATAAAACCTGTAAACTTTAAATGTTTTAGTTGCATATATATATTTAAATGGTAGCCGCATAACATATTATCTCAGTTACTTATGTAATCTCGAAATCATGACGGAAAGGTAAAATCAACCTCTCTTTGAAGTCCCTCATCGGTAATATCGGGTGTCCTTATTTTGACTTCATCTCTAAATACACTGTTAGAGAGAATAAAAATTAGTGTAGTCACTTACCTCACCAAATTAGAGATTATAACGAGGTGTAGTCACTTACTTCTCCAAATCTCTCACTTCTTGTATGTCATAATTTAACAAGACATATCGGTGAGCGGCATCATACTCATCGTCACTCAACCACCGTTTCTTACTAGCCCCAATAGGCTTGCCCCTTAAATTGAATATACCTCCTTTCTCAACGTCTTCGTCATTCCTTTGAGGTCTATTTCGATTTGTCTCAACATGAGTATCGAAATAAATGGAGCAAAAGTTTGACACCTCCTCGATAAGATATGCTTCGCATATCGAAGCCTCTATATGAGCCTTGTTGCCAACTTTCTTCTTTAGATGATGTAGATACCTAGAGAGACAAATTATCTTGAGAATTAACAATGAATTGTAAAATCCACTTAAATTATATCGATTTTTATTTACCTTTCAAAGGGGTACATCCATCGATAATGAACAGATATACCGACACGGGCTTCGTATGCTAGATGAATCGGTAGATGCTCCATACTGTCGAAGAAACCCGATGGAAATATTTTCTCTAACTTGCAAATTATTAAGACAATCTTCTCCTCAAGTTGCATCATATGTTGCACCGTGAGCTTAGTTGAACAGATATCCCTGAAGAATGTAGACAGCTCGGCCAACGGAACCCATACAGCAGAAGGCAACAACTCTCTCAACGCAATGGGCAGTAATCTTTCCATAAACACGTGGCAGTCGTGACTCTTCATTCCTGTTAGCTTGCGTTTATTGAGATCAACGCATCTAGACAAATTCGACACATAGCCGTCGGGAAATCTTAAAGTAGATATCCACTTGCAGATTATTAATCTATCTTCCTTGCTCAATGCGTATGGCGCTATCGGCTTAGTTACTTGTCCACCAGCTTCCCTTTGTATCAAGTTTAGATTATGACGTTTGCATATCTCGGCCATGTCTTATCTTGCTTTTGGATTGTCCTTCGTCTTTCCTTTAATATCCATAACGGTATTGAAGACATTATCGAACACATTCTTTTCGATATGCATGACATCAAGATTATGCCTAATAAGATTATCTTTCCAATAAGGCAAGTTCCAGAAGATACTCCATTTGGTCCAGTTATGGCTTTGTCCGAACCCCTCGACACGATTGTTCGATGGATCTTCCATTGCGGTGGGCAATTCCTTTACATCTTCCCAAATATCGTATCCCGACAATCTGGCAGGAGGTTCAGAAAATTCTTGTTTTCCATATCTGAACGCGTCCTTGTTCTTTCGCCAAGGATGTCTCGTTGGCAGAAATTGACGGTGACAGTCAAAGAAAGAAGTTTTTCCTCCATGTCTAAGGCGGAACGCCTTACTATTTTCCATACATATCGGACAAGACATGTTGCCGTGCGTACTCCATCCCGACAGCATACCGTATGCTGAAAAATCATTGATTGTCCACATGAGTGAAGCTCTCATCTGAAAGTTTTATTTTCTGAAAATATCATAGGTCGTGACGCCGATCTCCCACAACTGTTTCAGCTCATCCACCAACGGCTGTAAATATATATCGATGTTCTTTGTCAGATTTTTGGGACCGGGTATGATAGCTGTCAAGAACATATAAGGAGTCTTCATACACATCCATGGTGGCAGATTGTAAGGGGTAAGAATGACCGGCCAGCATGAGTATTGAGATCCCGACTGTCCGAAAGGGGCGAAGCCATCAGAACATAGCGCCAGGCGTACATTTTTAGGCTCTGCAGCAAAATCTGGATGACACAAATCAAAATATTTCCACGCCTCCCCATCCGAAGGATGTGACAATTCTCCTTCGTCCTTTATGCGATCTTCACTGTGCCATGTCATGTGTTCTGCTGTATTCAGAGACATATACATCCTCTGTAAGTGCTTCGTGATCGACAAGTAATGCATATACTTGTAAGAACGTCGTTTTCTAGTTGACTTTCCTTTTTCCTGTACTGTCTTGTAACGATCCGCATTACAGAACCAACAACTTTCTAATACGCAATTCTCTTTGTAATACAACATGCATCCGTTGCGACAGCAATCTATCTTCTCGTACCCCAGTCCCAGTTGTCGGACCATCATCTTTGACTTATAGAAGTTTCTTGGAAGCTCTTTTGATTCCTTCGGTAACACCTCATTAGTTAATTGTGTGATCCGATCATAGCAAGCTTGTGGCAAGTTAAAATTAGACTTTATGTTCAACAACCGCATCGTCACTGACAGTGTGGAATGAGTCTCACAACCAGGATATAGAGGAGTATCTGCGTCCTTAAACATATCATATAACTCCTTTGCCTCGGGATTAGGATCCTCCGGATCAAAATTAGGCCCTGCCGCAGCATACACCATATCTCGTGTAAGGTTCTGCATGTCTCTATAATCCACAGAGCATCCGTCGTCTTCGAGGACATCCGTTGCAGCATTATCATCAAAAGCATAAGTACCAGCTTCTGCAGCCTGTCTTTCTGAATATAATTCACCTTGCGATGACCACAGGCCGTAATCACGTACGAAACCCTTACGGGTCAAATGATCTCTCACAGTCATCACTTCTTCGAAATGTCTATTGTGACAATTAACACATGGACACTTGATTTTTTTATCGTCCATGTACTGAGTTTTGCTCATGGCATACTTAAGAAATACTTCCACACCTGCCTGAAAATCGTCACTCACACCAATTCTGCTCTCGTGTTGTCGTTTGTACATCCATGTACGATCAACAAAGTAACGATTCATGCTCGATTTGATGTGAATATCTGTATCGTAAGACAAACTAAACATAAGAATTAATAGCCCGATACCGATACTCATATCGTAAGAAAAACTAAACTTGTGGATAACACGCTAGGCCTACGACGAGGCTACTTAGTATCACAATCTAACATAATTAGTATATAATCATGTAACTGGTGGATCCGCTAGCTAGTAAGCCGGATGTACTTAATATCAGAGAGTATCAGATTAGTATTAGTATATAGGTTAGGTAGACCGTATCAAACGCATATCGGAATAGTAGGCCGAATAGGAGGCCGAGATAGTCGAATGAGAAGAAGGGAAGAAAGGAGGAGCAGATGGGTCCAGAGCCATGGTGGAGGAGGAGAAGTAACATGAGAGCAGTTTCCGCCGTAACATCTCCTGGCTCTGCTGGCAACTGAAGTCCAGATGCTACAAAGGACGATCCTTCGCTGAAATCGACTACAACACCCATCAGTTCAAGTTCATTCCTATATGAGTATATTCCAATGCCATAGAGGAAGGTCAACAAACTGATGGCTTCTATAGCATTGGAATCTTCTCATATAGGAATGAACTTGAACTGATGGGTGTTGTAGTCGATTTCAGCAAAGGATCGTCCTTTGTAGCATCTGGACTTCAGTTGCCAGCAGAGCCAGGAGATGTTACGACGAAAACTGCTCTCATGTTACTTCTCCTCCTCCACCATGGCTCTGGACCCATCTGCTCCTCCCTTCTTTCCTTCTTCTCATTCGACTATCTCGGCCTCCTATTCGGCCTACTATTCCGATACCGATACTTTGAACCTTGATCTTAACCCAAACCTATATACTGATCGATACTAATCCGCTACGCCCGATACTAAGTATATACGGTCGATACTGATAGCGATAGTCCGATACCGATAGCGATAGTCCGATACCGATAGTTCGATCGATACCGATAGTTCGATACCGATAGCGATAGTCCGATACCGATAGCGATAGTTCGATACCGATAGCGATAGTCCGATACAGATACACATGGACCTACATATCTATATATCACTAGTAGCCATACTCCTCTACATACTACTCTACACTAGGATCTAGTAACCATATACTACTCTACACACTAGCTACGTAGTCATACTCTAAAATAAGGTAAACTAATTTACCCACACATTAAAACCAACCCAATCAAATCTTAGGCAAACTATTCATATGATATCAAACGAAATACAAATAGGTCAACTAGGCTAGTTCTAGGTCAAATTAGGAGTCCAAGTCAACTCTGTCAAAACTAACCTTAATTAGGCTAAACTTCTACCTTAGCTAATCAAATATATATACTAGACTTCACGACGTGTGTCTGTGTATATATATATATATATTATTAATAAATTACTTAAAATTATGCCTATATATATATATATATATATATATATATATATATATATGTCTGTGTGTGTGTATCCGTGTGTCTGTGTCCGTGTGTGTCCGTGTGTGTGTCTGTGTGTGTGTGTGTCTGTGTGTCCGTGTGTCCGTGTGTCCGTGTGTGTGTGTCTGTGTGTGTGTGTCCGTGTGTGTGTGTGTCCGTGTGTGTGTGTGTCTGTGGGAGAGGAGGAGGAGGACTCCTGCGCGGGGACTCCAGAGTCCCTCCTACCGTCCCCCTGCCCCGACCCCCCCAACCCCTGCCCGACCCCCCCAACCCCTGCCCGACCCCCTCTCCCACCCCCCTGCCCCGACCCCCCCCAACCCCTGCCCGACCCCCCCTAACCCCTGCCCGACCCCCTCTCCCACCCCCCTGGCCCCCCCTGCCCCGACCCCCCAACCCCTGCCCGACCCCCTCTCCCACCCCCCTGCCCTCCCTGCCCCGACCCTCCCAACCCCTGCCCGACCCTCCCCCAACCCCTGCCCGACCCTCTCTCCCACCCCCCTGCCCAGACCACCCCCCCACCCCTGCCCGACCCCCTCCCCGACCCCCCATGCCCCCTCTCCCACCCCACCCTTGCCCCGACCACCCACCCCCTACCCGAACCCCCCATCCCAGACCACCCCCCACCCCTGCCCGACCCCCTCCCCGACCCCCCTGCCCCCGACCACCCCACTCCACCCTTGCCCCGACCACCCTACCCCGTACCTGAAACCCCCTGCCCCATACCCTCTTCGACCACTACGACAGCCCCCCAACCCCCCAAATCGTAAAAGAGAGAGAGAGAGAGAGGGAGATAGAGAGAGAGAGGGGGGGGAGAGAGAGCATACCTTAGAGAGAGAGGGAGATCGCCGGTCGGAGAGAGGGAGATCGTCGGAGAGAGGGAGAGGGAAGAGAGAGAGTGTTTTGGGGGGGAATGAAAATTCTCCCCCCGTCGGTTCAATTTAAGTTAGGGTACAGAAATTAGCGACGGAGTAGCGACGGATTATTCCGTCGCTAAGTCGTCAGTAAATCTCGTGCCAATATTTTAGGCTTTTGCCGCCAAAATATGCGACGTTCTAGCGACGGATATAAAACCGTCGCTACTTGGCCGACGACCTATCGACGGCATAGCGACGGATATAGACATAAAAAAATAAAAAAAATTGTCCACTGCTTTTCGTCGGTATTCCGTCACAAATCCGTCGGTGATCCGACGGTAATAGCGACGAAAAATTTCCGTCGCTAAATGGCCGTCGCTAAAATACTGTAATTTGGTAGTGATTGGTGGGATGAGATCATGAAACGATCTATAAAACACTTAGTCGGAGTGTTGGTTTTGGTTCGAGGACGAACCTTATTTTGAGTGGTATATTCTGTAATGCCCCGCTCCGTACGGCACATTACGCTGAAGCGTTGACTCAACGAGTCGCGTTGACTCAACGAGTCGCGTTGACCGAATAAAATGTAATGCAAATCGATACGAGAGTTACGTTGTCCCGAACAACGCATCGAACTAAGTCGATGCGAAGAGTTGCCTTGTCCCAAAGAATGCATCGAGTGAATCGATGCGAACCATCGCATTGCCCCGAAGGATGAGTACGTTGAATCGGCTCGAAGATTCGAAGAAATCGAATCGACCAAGGCGCAAGTCCGAATCGATGCAAATATTGATTTTAGTTGGTTTCGTGTGCAGGTTATACGTTGACGCGAAAATATTAGAGGTCGATCTTTTGCCATATTTAGTAAGGGGTCCACGAAATCAAATCGACGCCTTGCGACGGGCTGAGACTTGGGCACGGTAAGCCAAATCGAACGTATAATTCAATGAAGCACGAAGTGCTCGAATGGCTAAGTCAGGAGAGTGGCCGTGCAAAAAAGTTATAAAATCGAGCCGCATCGGCTTGGCGAAACGACAAAGGCGTATCGACTTAAGGTGGGAGGATTGACTCTTCTTTTTACTCCTTCATGCGATAAGTCAAATTATATCATTGTATGCTAAAAGTTATAACCTATCGACACCACGGGCGTGGTCCGATCGGAGATAAATTATAGTGTGAGTCGAACACTAAGTTAGAACAATTGAAATGAAACGTGCATCATATGCATGAGTCGCTATGGAACATTGGATATCGCAAAGGCGAGCGCCTCGATACGCAAGCCATAAGAACATGGGATAACGGTACTCGACGAGTTCCTTAGTGCACGAACCATACCGTACCTTCATGCACGAGCTAGAAAGGCTAGAACATTAAATGACAATAGACGAGCGCCCTAACGCGCAAGTGTAAGCCCCTGTTTTTTTCAATTTTAGTTTTATTAGTGCTAATTAAATTTTAATGTTAGTTTTGGCCTTAAAATATTTTATTAGGATTTTTAGGAATTTTTCTATATTTTTAAATGAGTTTTAAATATAAAAATATCACTTTGCAAATTATTTAAAATTAATTAAATAAGTTTTGCAATTTTTTAGAATTAATTTTATATCAGTTTGTAATTTATGATTTGTTCTTAATTATGAAATGCAAATGTTATTTTGCATTTCATGCTGATAGAAGCCTTTTTGCAATTCCTAAAACATGGAGGACTTTTGTGCTAAACTACCAACTCCACCCCCCCGACCAGTCACCCACTCTCTCTCCTCCAGCTCGCTCACCCACCCCCGCTGACCCGACGACCAGCCACGTCGCCGACGGGCAGCCCCCGCTGAATCCGGCTGCCCGATCGCCCTAAAAACCCCTATAAAGCTCCCCATCACTCCCAAGACCCAAACCCTAAACCTAAATCTCCTCCACGACCGACCGCTGCCCTCTTCTTCCCCGACGAACCCCCAAACCCTAACCCTACTCCGGCGAACGCTGCACCGCCCCAACCGACGACCTTCACCGCCAACCACCACCATCATTCGACTCGCCCTGTCACGCCGACCCCAGCGCCACCCGACCGCCACCGCCACGACACCTCCTCCGCCGTCCCCGACCTTCGACTCACCCTGGGTTGACCGGACACGTAAGTATCAGCCTCGATTCGTGTCGTGCGAGTCTCGTCTTCACATATGAGACTCGCCAGGACACGGGGATGTTCGTCCAGTAGCTGGACACGAGAACTAGGGTTCGTGCGTGTCGTGCGAAGCACGGACACGAGAAAATCCTGTGTCCTTAACTGTCAGGACACAGGACAGATTTTATATTTTTTTTTATTATTAACCTAACCTAAAATGAAATAAAACAAACCCAACCCCTTCCCTAACACAACTGATGGGCTGACCCCCTGGCCAGCCCATCCTAAGCGAAACCCCCCCCCCCCCCCCCCCGCGCGCTGTGATGGCTCGGGTTCGAGCCCGGCCTCTGTAGTTTCTTTTCCTTTTTCTTTTTCTTTTCCTTTTTTCTTTTTCCTTTTATATATATATCTATTTATATATATATGTATATACATATTTTTGTATATATATATGTATTAATATATACTATATTTAGGTATATATAGTTGCTGTTTTTTTATATATATATATATATATATATACTTTATTATTTTATGTATGTATATATATATATATGTCTTATGTATACATATATATTTATGTATATATATTTCTTTGTGTATATATTATCATATATATACTATTATATGTATATGTATACATTAATTTTGTATATATATATATATATATATATATATATATATATATATATATATATATATATATATATATATATATATATATATATATATATATATATATATATATATATATATATATATATATATATATATATATATTATAGTTAAGTATTTTCTTATATGTATGTATATATACATATATTTGTATATATATATATATATATATATATATATATATATATATATATATATATATATATATAATATAGTTAAGCATTTTCCTGTATATATATAAATATCCCTATATTTATATATATATATATATATTATTTTCTATATGTATTTTACTTAGCTTAGTGTAAATTATTTATATAAAATAATGTTCATACTTTCATAGTTACTATGTAAAACTTTACCTTATTAAAATAATAATATTTATTTTGACTATTACCAAATTATATTTTTATCGTATTTAAATTACTGCAACCATTTGGTGTCCAAGCCTAGCATGGATATTTGGGCTCAAATGTGTTTTCACACATTCAAGACCTGTACAAGTCATATTGGACTTGATTCATGGCCTTGGGTCCTGTATTTGAACTTTGGTTCAAATTATATACATGGACAAAATACGCAGATAATTAATTATTGTGTGCAATGTTGTTTTTGATTTTCTAAAAATACTTAAAGTATTGTTAAAATTATGGAAAAATAGTTTTTAGATACTATGTTAAGTTAGCTAATTTAGTATAATTTTTGTAGTATTTAATTTACTGTTTTTCCACTAGTTTGGCATATGAAACCAAAACTCATTTTCTGTATACTTAGGAAAACTGATTTTTATAAAATATTTGTACTGGTTAATAAATTCCAGAAAAATTATAATAAATTTCTATGATTAACAAGGATCACTTTAGTACTTTACTTTAAGAAAAACTAGGCTTTTTGCCTATCTCTAAAATTGTTAGAACACAATGATCTTTTGATTTATTTATTGATTAATTACGACTTGTAGCTTTTTGTGTTATTTGGAGTTTTAGTCGTGTTGAACCCCATCCCTCACTAGTGTAAAGACCCTAGAAAGTTAGTTAACAAAGTGTGTCACCCCACATTGGTCTCCTATGCCAAGTCATCATTTTGGCTAGGTACCCAATCACAAGTCGTGTTTCACCATTTAGTGTCCTAGTGTTTTAGCTTAGTGTAAAACTAAGTTATTATATTTTACTTCTACAGCGACGAGTTACTAGACATCCATAGCATTGTTATTGCAGCTTGTTTTGTTTTGCTTTGCTAGAGGCAAGTACTTTCTACGAACTTTACATATTGTCACATAAATGAACTGCAAACCCCACCATGTTATATGCTGATCCTTGGGGTAGCAAGTTAGATCTCTACATGTTGTACTTTCAGTTACTACCATGCTTAGAATAGTCCTGATGTATATCTCACATGATTAGAATATGGGTTATGGGGAAACTGTTAGTAGTGTACGTGATTATGCCCCCTTCTCCCGTACGTATGTACCGAGCAAGGTCGACATTTTATGTGTATACCTTGTCGTAGGCTTTATCTCAACGCGGATTTGTACGTATGTATATCTGTCGCCGTTTCACTTGTATGGAAGTACATTTTATTATGTGCCCCCAGCACATTGTACATCTATTGACCGATCACGTACTTGCTACAGTTTTAAACATTACATATACATCTGTCTCTATGACACGTGTATCCTTGCTATGATAGATTGAGTGATGCCATACTTTCCAGTTATTTTCTCTCATGTTCATTTCCATGTTTTATATGCTAGTTTGCTAGATTCAGTACTTGCTCCCGTCCTGACAGGATAACGTTGTAGGTGTCCTTACTGAGGAGGAGTTACTCTGCGACTCATACTATGGAGTTACTACCGAGGACCCGACTCTACTTTACGAGGATGTTCCTACAGGGAACCTCGCCTAGTTGTCTTTTGTTTACTTAGACTTTTGAGAGTAGACATGTATTAGACTACATCATTTTGTAACTGGACATGTATCCAGTTTTATATTTCAGTTTACTTGTACTTGGATATTTTACTATATACGACGACTTTTGTGTTTGGAGCATTTATGATTCTTCTTCACTTATAGAACTGTTAGCACATTTTAGTCTTATCCTGTTGTCTTTAGAACAGCTTACTACATTTTATCTCAACGTAGGCTGGGCATGACTCGGCCTGGCCCAACAATTTGGGTAGCGGGTCGTGACATATTTTTAGTGGTGGCCCATACAGGTCCTGACTAAACTGTTTGGTTACGTTATTGTACCAAGCATGCCTGCAATTAGGAGCTTAAGGTAATTAGACAACATTAGGAAAGACGCATAGAACACTTAGAGGAATGCTAGGATTGCAATATAGGAAATACATCACATGTTTGCTATTATAATTAGATTTTTCTTGCATATGATTGCTTACTTTAAACAAGTCCTTATAAGTCTTTTTATGTGTAATTTAGATGGTGCTTACTCGTTCATCCCAGTATGTTACCCCCGAGAATGGGGCCCTCCATATCCAGTCAGCTGACCGGTTGACTGATACACCTCCACCTACCACATTCCCCCACTCCACAGATCCACAGACCCAGATACCACCTTCCACATCCCAGGCCTGGCAGGACCCGATACTTCCACCACCCCCTATCACTATACCCACCCAGGCTTCCGTCACACTCGACGGGACCCAGCTGCTCACACTGATCCAGGGGTTCCTAACAACCCATCAGGAGCAGACTACCCTACTCCGCCAGAGCATGGAGCGTTCTGAGGGACGTCCCGTGGTCCCACTACATGTAGAGCCACGGCAGAGAGCGGGGACGGTCAAGGACTTCATGGGTCTGAATCCCAAGGAGTTCTCAGGGACTGAGGGCATAGTAGTAGCTGATGACTGGCTAGATTCTGTAGAGAGGAAGCTTCTGGGAGTTAGGATGCCGGATGACCTTCAGGTCGAGGCAGCAGGATTTCTGCTGATAGACTTAGCCGGAGTCTGGTTCAGAAATGAGCCGTTGTTCGCGAGAGGTAGAGCCACCTGGGACCAGTTCAAGACCCAGTTCAAGAAGAAATTCTTCTCGACCACTGCTAGAGTAGCCATGGGGCTACGATTCCAGAACATCCAGCAGGGGAACCGTTCTGTTGATGACTATGCGGGAGAGTTTAGTCGCTTGAGCCGTTTTGCTCCTAGTCTGGTTGCTGATCCAGAGGAGATGACCCGTAGGTTTTGCCATGGTCTAGTTCCAGACATTGGCATCCTTATAGTGGCGAACGGTACGACTGACTACTACCAGAGCCTAGAGTTAGTCCGGAGTATTGAGGAGCGTCTTCTGTCATGCAAGAGGCTGGCTTCTGTACATCATGAGGGACCGTCCAAGTGTCAGGCTTTCTAGCAGAGAGCGCCGACGCCACCCCAGCAGACTTACCGTCCCCCTACACCACATCATCAGACCCTGCCAGTTCGAGCCCCGGGACCCCGACAGCAGCAGCAGAAGGGAGCTATATGTTCTTTCTGCGGAAGACCAGGGCACGAGTACTCCATCTGCAGGAAGAGGTTGAAGCAGTGATTAGCTTGTGGGTCTGCCACCCATCAGATTCGAGAGTGCCCAGTAGTGAAGACTAGAGGACCGCTCCCGACTCAGCAGCAGAGGTTCGGGCAGCATCTGCAGCAGCAGAAGGGACCTCAGGGGAGGGTTTATAGTCTAGCCATTGAGCCGGAGCCGGAGCAGGTTTCGGAGCCGGATTACTTAGCTGACGTCATCACAGGTCATGTTTATTTGCATACTTTTCTAGCTGTATGTTTGTTTGATTCTGGTGCATCTCATAGCTTCCTATCATTAGAGTTTATGCATAAACATCATCTAGTAGCTACACCTACTGCGAAGATTAGTAGAGTGATGATGGGAGGAGGACCAGTGCCTATTAGATCTATCTATAGATGTTCTATTTTTATAGCCGGGAGAGAGTTCAGAGGACGATTCTTTGTGATGCCACTCCTCGGTTATGATATCATATTGGGGATGGACTGGCTTAGCTATGCCCATGCATCTATAGATTGCCATGAGGGTAGTATTGTGTTCAGTCCCCCAGGCACAGCACCATTCAGTGTCAGGAGGACAGGGCCGGAGATCAGCCTAGAGCCGAACTGTTGTGCGACAGTCGGGGACGCAGCACCGCCACACCCTATCATTAGGGAGTTTATGGATGTATTCCCAGAGGATCTTCCAAGACTTCCGCCTGACAGAGATGTGGAGTTCACTATAGATCTAATGCCGGGTTCATCACCAGTATCCCGGGCTTGCTATAGAGTGAATCCCAAGGAGGCCATAGAGATGAAAGAGCAGATTGATGACCTGTTGAAAAAGGGTTTCATTCGATCCAGTGCTTCTCCATGGGGAGCGCCAGTGCTCTTTGTACCTAAGAAGGATGGTACAGTCCGGTTGTGTATTGATTACCGGGCCTTGAATGCCATCACTATCAAGAACAAATATCCTCTGCCCAGGATAGATGATTTGTTCGACCAGTTGAGCGGGGCGAAGGTGTTTTCCAGGATAGACTTGAGATCCGGGTACCACCAGGTGAAGGTTAGGCCAGCAGACATCCAGAAGACGGCGTTCAACACGAAGTACGGGCAGTACGAGTTTCTGGTGATGCCATTTGGTCTCACAAATGTGCCAGCTGTCTTTATGAACTTGATGAATAAGACATTTCACCAGTATCTGGATAAGTTCGTCGTGGTGTTTATCGACGACATCCTGATATACTCGAAGACGCCGGAGGAGCATGCAGAGCACTTGCGGATAGTTTTGAGGATTCTGAGGCAGGAGAGATTGTTTGCCAAATTGTCGAAGTGCGAGTTCTTTTTAGACCGAGTGGAGTTTCTCGGCCATGTAGTCACTGGAGATGGAATCTCGGTGGATCCCAGGAAGATTGTTGCAGTTGAGACGTGGAAGGCTCCGACGTCAGTTTCAGAGATCAGGAGCTTTCTGGGTTTAGCAGGCTATTACAGAAAGTTCGTCCAGGACTTTGCTAGGATAGCTGAACCCATGACGAAGCTGACACGGAAGGACGCAGAGTATATTTGGTCAGAGGACTGCCAGGCGGCATTTGAGGAGCTGAAGAGGAGGCCGACGACCGCTCCAGTTCTTACTTTACCTTCAGGTTCTGGAGGTTTCACCATATACAGTGATGCTTCTGGGAAGGGGCTAGGATGTGTTCTACAGCAGCATGGGAAAGTAATTGCTTATGCATCTAGGCAGTTGCGGACTCATGAGAGGAATTATCCTACCCATGACCTAGAGTTAGCTGCGGTGATCTTTGCACTCAAGTTATGGAAATATTACTTATACGGAGAGCGTGTGGAAATCTTTACTGACCACAAAAGCTTGAAGTATGTGTTCACGCAGAAAGAGCTGAACATGAGGCAAAGACGATGGTTGGAGTTGATGAAGGACTTCGACATCGATTTACAGTATCACCCCAGGAAGGCAAATGTGGTGGCAGATGTGCTGAGCAGGCATCCGATGGCATGGTACCTGATGATTGATCGGTATTTGCGGGAGGATCTGGAGAAGCTCGGTATCGAGCTAGTCCGGCCAGGATCAGTGATACAGATGATGGCGCTTGACATTCAGTCAGGTTTGATGGAGCAGATCCGGGAGGCACAGTCTACAGATGAGAGCCTTCGCAGACTTCGACCCCAGGCATTAGCTGGATTGCTGGATGACTTCACTATAGCAGAGGATGGATCCCTGAGGCATGGCAGCCGATTGTGCGTGTCGAAGGGAGAGCTAGTAGAGGCAGTTTTGCAGGAGGCGCACCGATCGAGATATTCTATTCACCCTGGTGCTAACAAGATGTACCGTGACTTACGGGAACATCTTTGGTGGCACGAGATGAAGAGGGATGTATCACGTTTCATCTCAAGATGCCTAGTTTGCCAGCAGGTCAAGGCGGAGCGCCAGAGGCCAGCTGGTTTGTTGCAGCCGTTACCCATTCCAGAGTGGAAGTGGGACATATTACGATGGACTTCGTTTCAGGGCTTCCTCGTTCCCAAGGAGGGAAGGATGCCATCTGGGTCATCGTAGACAGGCTGACGAAGTGTGCGCACTTCATACCCTTCAAGGTGGGGCTTTCTACCGAGAAGTTGGCGGAGCTATACATGCAGCAGATAGTTCGCCTACACGGAGTATCGGTGAGCATCGTGTCAGACAGAGACAGTAGATTCACATCCCACTACTGGAGGAGCTTATAGGAGGAGTTGGGCAGTAGGCTCAAGTTCAGTACGGCGTACCACCCACAGACAGATGGGCAGTCCGAGAGGACAATACAGACACTGGAGGATATGCTGAGGACTTGCGTGCTGGACTTCGAAGGATCATGGGAGAGCCATCTGCACTTGGTAGAGTTTTCATACAACAACAGCTACCAGGCCAGTATTGGTATGTCTCCTTTCGAGGCGCTATATGGACGACGGTGCCGGACACCGCACTTTTGGGATGATGTCGGAGACAGAGTTATGCTTGGGCCAGAGATGATCACGGATGCAGCAGAGAAAGTCGGGATGATCAGAGACAGGCTCAGAGTAGCTCAGGACAGGCAGAAATACTGGGCTGATGCTAGTCGCAGGCCGATAGAGTTCGCAGACGGTGATATGGTGCTAGTGAAGATATCACCTACCAGAAGGACGATCCGGTTCGGACGATGAGGGAAGCTGAGCCCAGATACATCGGGCCATTCGAGGTGCTTGGCAGGATCGGAGAGGTAGCTTACAGGATCGCACTTCCACCCAACCTAGCAGGAGTTCACGACGTCTTTCATGTATCTCAGCTGAGGAGATATGTTCCAGACCCCAGTCATGTGCTAGATCATTCAGAGTTGGAGGTCGGACCCAGCCTTACAGTTTCTGAGCAGCCAGTGGAGATATTAGACCGGAGAGAGAAGAGGCTGAGGAACAAGGTTATACCCCTAGTACGAGTAGCTTGGAGCCGTCACTCCCCAGGTGAATCTACTTGGGAGAGGGAGTCGGACATGAGGGAGAGATACCCTTACTTGTTCGATCCAACCGCTGCGAGGGAACCACCCGTTCCCGCTTGATACCTTAGAGGTTAGTTTCGATCGCAGCCTTAGTCATTTTGTTGCATTACTTGCTATGTTAGAATATTGTCGGGTCTTCAATCCTTGTGAATTTCGAGGACGAAATTTTTCAAGGAGGGAAGACTTGTAAGCCCCTGTTTTTTTCAATTTTAGTTTTATTAGTGCTAATTAAATTTTAATGTTAGTTTTGGCCTTAAAATATTTTATTAGGATTTTTAGGAATTTTTCTATATTTTTAAATGAGTTTTAAATATAAAAATATCACTTTGCAAATTATTTAAAATTAATTAAATAAGTTTTGCAATTTTTTAGAATTAATTTTATATCAGTTTGTAATTTATGATTTGTTCTTAATTATGAAATGCAAATGTTATTTTGCATTTCATGCTGATAGAAGCCTTTTTGCAATTCCTAAAACATGGAGGACTTTTGTGCTAAACTACCAACTCCACCCTCCGACCAGTCACCCACTCTCTCTCCTCCAGCTCGCTCACCCACCCCCGCTGACCCGACGACCAGCCACGTCGCCGACGGGCAGCCCCCGCCGAATCCGGCTGCCCGACCGCCCTAAAAACCCCTATAAAGCTCCCCCTCACTCCCAAGACCCAAACCCTAAACCTAAATCTCCTCCACGACCGACCGCTGCCCTCTTCTTCCCCGACGAACCCCCAAACCCTAACCCTACTCCGGCGAACGCTGCACCGCCCCAACCGACGACCTTCACCGCCAACCACCACCACCATTCGACTCGCCCTGTCACGCCGACCCCAGCGCCACCCGAACGCCACCGCCACGACGCCTCCTCCGCCGTCCCCGACCTTCGACTCACCCTGGGTTGACCGGACACGTAAGTATCAGCCTTGATTCGTGTCGTGCGAGTCTCGTCTTCACATATGAGACTCGCCAGGACACGGGGATGTTCGTCCAGTAGCTGGACACGAGAACTAGGGTTCGTGCGTGTCGTGCGAAGCACGGACACGAGAAAACCCTGTGTCCTTAACTGTCAGGACACAGGACAGATTTTATATTTTTTTTATTATTAACCTAACCTAAAATGAAATAAAACAAACCAAACCCCTTCCCTAACACAACTGATGGGCTGACCCCCTAGCCAGCCCATCCTAAGCTAAACCCACCCCCCCCCCCCCCCCCCCCGCGCGCGCTGTGATGGCTCGGGTTCGAGCCCGGCCTCTGCAGTTTCTTTTCCTTTTTCTTTTTCTTTTCCTTTTTCCTTTTTCTTTTTATATATATATATATCTATTTATATATATATGTATAAACATATTTTTGTATATATATATGTATTAATATATATACTATATTTAGGTATATATAGTTGCTATTTTTTTATATATATATACTTTATTATTTTATGTATGTATATATATATATATATATATATATATATATATATATATATATATATATATATATATATATATATATATATGTCTTATGTATACATATATATTTATGTATATATATTTCTTTGTGTATATATTATCATATATATACTATTATATGTATATGTATAAATTAATTTTGTATATATATATATATATATATATATATATATATATATATATATATATATATATATATATATATATATTATAGTTAAGTATTTTCTTATATGTATGTATATATACATATATTTGTATATATATATATATATATAATAATATAGTTAAGCATTTTCCTGTATATATATAAATATCCCTATATTTATATATATATATATATATATATATATATATATATATATATATATATATATATATATATATATTATTTTCTATATGTATTTTACTTAGCTTAGTGTAAATTATTTATATAAAATAATGTTCATACTTTCATAGT
Organism: Iris pallida; assembly: GCA_029216955.1. Lineage (NCBI taxonomy): Eukaryota > Viridiplantae > Streptophyta > Magnoliopsida > Asparagales > Iridaceae > Iris > Iris pallida. The sequence continues at coordinate 10,009,631 of JANAVB010009400.1, read as the reverse complement.
TACTATGTAAAACTTTACCTTATTAAAATAATAATATTTATTTTGACTATTACCAAATTGTATTTTTACCGTATTTAAATTACTGCAACCATTTGGTGTCCAAGCCTAGCATGGGTATTTGGGCTCAAATGTGTTTTCACACATTCAAGACCTGTACAAGTCATATTGGACTTGATTTATGGTCTTGGGTCCTGTATTTGAACTTTGGTTCAAATTATATACATGGACAAAATACGCAGATAATTAATTATTGTGTGCAATGCTGTTTTTGATTTTCTAAAAATACTTAAAGTATTGTTAAAATTATGGAAAAATAGTTTTTAGATACTATGTTAAGTTAGCTAATTTAGTATAATTTTTGTAGTATTTAATTTACTATTTTTCCACTAGTTTGGCATATGAAACCAAAACTCATTTTCTGTATACTTAGGAAAACTGATTTTTATAAAATATTTGTACTGGTTAATAAATTCCAGAAAAATTATAATAAATTTCTATGATTAACAAGGATCACTTTAGTACTTTACTTTAAGAAAAACTAGGCTTTTTGCCTATCTCTAAAATTGTTAGAACACAATGATCTTTTGATTTATTTATTGATTAATTACGACTTGTAGCTTTTTGTGTTATTTGGAGTTTTAGTCGTGTTGAACCCCATCCCTCACTAGTGTAAAGACCCTAGAAAGTTAGTTAACATAGTGTGTCACCCCACATTGGTCTCCTATGCCAAGTCATCATTTTGGCTAGGTGCCCAATCACAAGTCGTGTTTCACCATTTAGTGTCCTAGTGTTTTAGCTTAGTGTAAAACTAAGTTATTATATTTTACTTCTACAGCGACGAGTTACTGGACATCCATAGCATTGTTATTGCAGCTTGTTTTGTTTTGCTTTGCTAGAGGCAAGTACTTTCTACAAACTTTACATATTGTCACATAAATGAACTGCAAACCCCACTATGTTATATGCTGATCCTTGGGGTAGCAAGTTAGATCTCTACATGTTGTACTTTCAGTTACTACCATGCTTAGAACAGTCCTGATGTATATCTCACATGATTAGAATATGGGTTATGGGGAAACTGTTAGTAGTGTACGTGATTATGCCCCCTTCTCCCGTACGTATGTACCGAGCAAGGTCGACATTTTATGTGTATACCTTGTCGTAGGCTTTATCTCAACGCGGATTTGTACGTATGTACATCTGTCGCCGTTTCACTTGTACGGAAGTATATTTTATTATGTGCCCCCAGCACATTGTACATCTATTGACCGATCACGTACTTGCTACAGTTTTAAACATTACATATACATCTGTCTCTATGACACGTGTATCCTTGCCATGATAGATTGAGTGATGCCATACTTTCCAGTTATTTCCTCTCATGTTCATTTCCATGTTTCATATGCTAGTTTGCTAGATTCAGTACTTGCTCCCGTCCTGACAGGATAACGTTGTAGGTGTCCTTACTGAGGAGGAGTTACTCTGCGACTCATACTATGGAGTTACTACCGAGGACCCGGCTCTGCTTTATGAGGATGTTCCTGCAGGGAACCTCGCCTAGTTGTCTTTTGTTTACTTAGACTTTGAGAGTAGACATGTATTAGACTACATCATTTTGTAACTGGGCATGTATCCAGTTTTACATTTCAGTTTACTTGTACTTGGATATTTTACTATATACGACGACTTTTGTGTTTGGAGCATTTATGATTCTTCTTCACTTATAGAACTGTTAGCACATTTTAGTCTTATCCTGTTGTCTTTAGAACAGCTTACTACGTTTTATCTCAACGTAGGCTGGGCATGACTCGGCCTGGCCCAATAATTTGGGTAGCGGGTCGTGACATGTTTTTAGTGGTGGCCCATGCAGGTCCTGACTAAACTGTTTGGTTACGTTATTGTACCAAGCATGCCTGCAATTAGGAACTTAAGGTAATTAGACAACATTAGGAAAGACGCATAGAACACTTAGAGGAATGCTAGGATTGCAATATAGGAAATACATCACATGTTTGCTATTATAATTAGATTTTTCTTGCATATGATTGCTTACTTTAAACAAGTCCTTATAAGTCTTTTTATGTGTAATTTAGATGGTGGTTACTCGTTCATCCCAGTATGTTATCCCCGAGAATGGGGCCCTCCATATCCAGTCAGCTGACCGGTTGACTGATACACCTCCACCTACCACATTCCCCCACTCCACAGATCCACAGACCCAGATCCACGTTGCATGGTCGAATGGGATAGACTTGAGATTAGTGTGATAATAACTCGTGCACGAGTGTAATTCCCCCAAACGGTTAAATGTTGGAGCGCTCCGGAACTGCTTGGCCTAGGAGGGAATCGAATAATCTTTGTAGGCACACATCCTTAAGACGAGTAGCACTTGCTTATAGATGGGAAAAGTCACAAATGATGGTATACAGCGGGAACGTTTCGGTTGTTGGGACTGCAACCCACCCGTTAAACGCTGGGTAGCCCGACCAATTTTGAGAAAAGAAGGAGAGAAAAGAAAGGAATTCCTTTAGTCCATTCCGGCGCGGATACGCCAACGGCCTTCATATAGCTAAGGAACGATGGGTTAAAAGTATAGGCACGTATGCGTCCCGCACATAGATCCTACTTAGAGATGTACTTGTAACATGACAGGGAAGGAATAGGGTGCATTCACCTTGCGTCGGTGCAAGGGCGAGTGCGTCGACTTGGTAAGAAGTTGTGCCACGAATCAAACACGAGATTGCTTACATGCTTGCCTATTTCAATTCGAATAACATGCTTGCCATGCTAACATGCTTTACGCTTTCGATTATGCCATGAAATTGACCCTAAGGAGAATATAGAAAGATCATAAGCTAAGTTGCATGATTCAACATGAATGCTAAAATGTCGGTTTAGAAAGAAGATCTTTGCATCAGTACATGCGAGGACGAACGTACTGATCCCCTACCAGATTTTATGTAGGGCACGGAGAATGGATTGCTCGCAGCGAAGCGTTGCTTGAACGCGTTGAGGCTTGGAATGTCGAAGCGTATTGAAGCGTGCGATCGCATTGACGCTCAGACTATGCAACATGATTGATGTAGCCGAGATATAGAAGGCATGATGTATGGAACGGTGAAATCCTTTGTGGGCAAGAGAGAACCTGAGTGTTGTAGCCAATCTGGCATATATTGTTAGGCTATCGAAAGCCTTTGTAATCTCAGTTTCGTATATCAATAAAGAGAATTGTTTCGTATACTCTATTTTCCTTTCGTTGTTAATATCGAATCAAAAGATAACCATTTGAGAACTTGTCATCTTGCCTTGCACGAGCGCAACTCCAGGCTCATGCGACATCATGCCCCCTGTGAGGACGATGATTCGGGTAATTCCGGGTCGGGACGTGACAACTAGTAAGTCTCAAATCACACAGTCGGAACAATCCGATACAATATGAATATTAAAAACTCTAAACTATCTAGGACACTCTCTACTGAGCATGATCCTCCTCAGACCCCCTGCGTGCATCCCTCGTATGCCCCCTGCTCGTAGTAGGTAGGACAGTCATCTAAATCATTTGAGAAATGTTGGTTATCCAGTCAGGATTGGAGCGAAGTATAACTCAAATAGCAGTTTCAGTTAATTGACAAGCACTATGAAATGTAAATAATAATGAAATACTTGCTGAATAGTTTATTGAGACAATGTACAAAGAAGAGGCTAAGTGAATATCGAGCCATAGAGGTATAGAGAGAACATGTGTTATATGAAAACAGACAGATATGTAATAAAAGGAAAACCTGTCATGTAAGGTATACAACAAACAATCTAGAAAATCAGTGTTTAAGACCAGTGTTTTGAAATACTAAGTTGACATGTGAACGGCTAGAGTGTGATATCCGGCAAACCATACACGTCCGTGTGTGGCCGCTATTATTCCAGTAATACCATGGGATAGAAAGGGTATATTTACATGTCTCCTATGTATTTTCCCGTCTGACTAGTACACATGGATCCAGGTTTCGACACGTATCTTCATTAGTCCAGTAATTCATTAGTCCAGTAAATAGTCAATAGGTATGAAACTACGTATCTCAAGTCAAGGAATCCATACAATACTAATTCGTATGTACATCGTGTCAGAATCAAGATAGAACACTAATATAAGCATGCATTTAGAAATTATCAAGAAATGAAAACTATCAGAGAATGTGTCACGACCCGCTCCCGAATAATCGGACACGCCCAGCCTTCGTCGTTAGACACGACAAAGTAAGCTGTACCAAGCTAGGGAAAACTAACGAGATAAACATGAATATGCACAATCACAGCATCTATAAAACGTTCCCAGAAAGATCACCATAATCCACAAGACTATATAACGTAAAGGTACCAGAGTCAACAGGAATAAAATACGATATGAACTCTAAGAAAATAATATCTAGGAGTAACGCTAAACAGTCTAAACCTGAAGCCTCTAGCTAAGTCATGTCTCCATCTTGCTCAGCTAAGATCCTGGGCACTGGCCCATAAGGTAGAACAATATCCTGCAAGTATACCTGCAACATATCCAATCAGGAGCGGAGCTAAGTATATCCAAAGAAATGAACAAGAACATCATGATATGGAAATGAATACAGGAAAATATAAAGTACGGGAAATAAGAACATAAATACTGAAAAGTAAATACAGGAAATACATGGAACATGAAATGAAACCTGAACATGAACTATACAAGGAAACTGACGTGTGCAATATATCGAAATACATCCAGAGTGTGTGATCGGCTTGGGTAGAACATGGAACATGAAATGGTACGGCTTCGGTCCCGCGTGCACGATGTGAGGCCTAAGCTATTGACATGAATTATAACTCGGGTTTGATCACACATCTGTAGTATTTCTCCTCCTAGACACAAGTAAACTCAGGGAATAAGATACAAGACAAACTCGTGAAGTATCGTGTCAACAAGAAGGTACAAGCATGAATATAGAAAAGTACAAGACATGAAGTAAGGGACAAGTCTGAGGAGTATACTTGCCTTGCTCAGGGTGAGTCGAGAATAGAGTAGTAGTAGTCTCTATGCCCTCCTGTACCAATTTGGAATTTTAATTAGAAACTAAATGATGGCAGCTACCTAATTTTCCATAAGCTAACCGTAGGTATAGACTAGCTATAAATAATTTTGTAAAAACAAAATAACATTTAAAGTATACCCTAGTTTAATAAATACTTAATTGTCAAAGTAAAATCAGAAGTACTTAAAACTATTTATTTGTAAGTAATTGCTAGATAAGGAATTATCTAAATATTTAACAAGAGCAATATATATAGATTGACAATTCTATACTAACTTCTTTGCTATGAAAATATTACTAATGATAATAATAATGCTAATTTAACAGTCTATGATAATAATCCATAAGTTCAGTCTTAAAATCTGACTATACAGGCCCAAGCCCCAAACAACTACCTTATTGAACTGGTCTAATCCATATAGTTAATCTCACCTGCCAAACTACTTAAAACAATTACCACACCTAGTCGAAAGGCTCAGCCAATTTGTCTAGCAACAAATAAAAAATCCCAGCTACCCCTGCAAACTACAAGTCGAAAGTCCACATTATACTAAACTAAGCTAAAATCATACATAAAGCTCAGTAGAGCTCAGCAATTCTACTTCACAAAACTTCATAATTTAAAATACAAAATCCAACCATAAATTAGCTCAAATATAAGCAAAGCCGAACCATGCTAAAAAAGCCAACTCTACCTATTTATAACTCAAGCCTAATACAGCAGTTTGATCTTAACGGCTATGTTCTCAGACTCTGAAAGGAAATTATAGATGAATACACTTAATAGTGATGTAACTGCAACCAATATCCATGAGATTAAGTCTACTACTGCCTATAATCACACATATAATGATACAAAAACCCTGATAACCCATATGAATCCTAGCTCAATCGAGGCCCATGCCACCTTCAGTCCAGTTGTCCTTGTGTGACACCAACAGGGATACACGAACATGAACATGATACAGCTTAGGTACGCATACGGACACGCACACGACACCATCAGGGAATAACCCCGACTCCTTCCTGTCCTTGCCAACGCCATACTCAAGAGCTGTTACTCACCCATTGCAGTCGACTATTGTCACAAACAAACACACGAACACCCATAGGTATCGGACACCACTAGCGTTGGATACAATCTCCAACAGACACAAAGGAATGGTCGTACACCAGTCTCCAAACACCCTGCATCCCGACCACAACCCCATTCAAACCTCTATTAATTCTAACTATAAATTAACAAGCAATACTTGAAGAGAACAGAGCAATACCAGTATGCAAGGACCGAGTCTTGGAGTGGAATCACGACCTCAGGAAATCGGACACCGGTCCTTCTTGTGTCTGATTGCTAGCGCGTGTACGTCGAATCATGTCCAGAACAAAAATGAGTCGCAGCCAATAAATTTTGATCAAAAATTTCTGAAGAATCTCAAGAATCTAATAGATCTAAAACTCACCGCATTTTTGTCGTCGATTCGTCACTCATTCCTCAAAGAAACAATTCACACAGATCAGTCCTGCATGCCACGACCTCGTTGTTGGTTCGCCGAAAGAGATCGGCTCACTGGAAGGAAGATCGAACTGCTCGTCCTCGTTCCTGATCTAGTCGTTGTCTGAAAGGTGAACGCCGCCTGGTGACCGTTGTCGAGGAGACGAACAAAGGATCACCGTCCACGGGAAGGAACCTCGCCGTCGATCGAGTGATACGATGTTCCAGTCAAGCACCGTCGAGAAGACTGGAACCACCGCCGCTGCCCACCGCAGAGAAGAACAACGCACCGCTTGGGGTTGTAAAGGAGAACGTCGACCGCCGCCGTAGTCAAGGAAACGACCTGCTCGACACGATCATCAGTAGAAAGGCCATGTGCCGCCATAGAAATCGTCCCGTTCGTCATCGCCACTGCTCTGCCTTCAGATCCCGAAGATAGGGAGCCACCGCCGTCGGGACTTTGAGGAAGTTGGAGACTCGTTGCCGCCACTCGAAGGATCCTTGGTGTTGCAATCGCCGAAGGATGATGATCGGTCGCGCACAAGGCTGTGCGCCGCTAGGATGCGCCGCCGGAGTGGTGGTTCTACACCGGGGATATAGTCGCCGAAGGGTGAAAGCATCGTTGTCACCATCTCCATCATCATCGTCGGCTGGATTGAAGAAGCTAGGGTTAGGGTTAGATCAATAGAGAAGAATTGAGAAAAAATAATAGGGACTCAGTTCTCAAGTGTAATGCCTGTGGTTCGTATTACGTATTTTGGAAATACGTGTACGTGTCTTTTCTTGTATTATTCTTTGTTTAGCTCTCGGCTTGGTTTAACTCTCGGTTTGGGTTGGCTTGGTTCGACCGGCCCAATGCTTGGTTCATCATGGGCCAAGGGTGGAACACCTTAGCCTATGCTTCTCCTTCATTTCCACCACAACCCCCCTCTTTATTATCCTCACCAACCTTCTCTCTCCTCCATAATTCTCATTTACTTCTCCTTTCCCTACTATTACTCTTCTCCACCAACCAAGAACACCATAGGCAAGTGCAACTTGCTTCCACAAGAGAACTCCTTTTGATGGTTTCATTAGCTTCTCCTCATGATTCTAAACCACATTAGAACTTGTCATTTTCCATTTTGAGGCTTGAATTCTTGTAGATCTAGAGTTTTGCTATTTTCAGATTTTTGGTGTTTTGATCTATCAAACTTGCTTGTTTTCAAGTTTTGATGGTTTCATGTTTTAGAGAATTTCATTCTACCCAATTTTGACCTTTGGAAGTTGGATTCGGACTTGTTTCGACCAAGATTTGGACAATTGAAGCTTAGATTCAACTTTTGAGTTCTTGCTGTTCTTGCCATTTGGAGAAGATAGTGAACAGTGAGCTAGCTTTTTAGCTTACGATCGCTGAGCTGTATGCTAACTTGTGTACGCTGCTCTTTAGCGAGCGTACGCTGACTTGTGTACGCTGCTCTTTAGCGAGCGTACACTGACTTGTGTACGCTGCTCTTTAGCGAGCGTACGCTGACTTGTGTACGCTGCTCTTTAGCGAGCGTACGCTGACTTGTGTACGCTGTACTTTAGCGAGCGTATGCTGACTTGTGTACGCTGCTCTTTAGCGAGCGTACGCTAGCCTTGATACGCTGCCTGTTGGTAGCATGTCTTGAGCGTACGCTAGCTTGAGCGTACGCGTGCCTTGGTACGCTAGCTTAAGCGAGCAAGACGTACGCTGACCTGTAGCTTGAGCGTACGCTGACCTGTAGCTTGAGCATACGCTGACCTGTAGCTTGAGCGTGCCCTTGTGTACGCTGACCCTTGCGTACGCTCCCCATTGGAAGTGTATGGAACCTTTGGTACGCTAGCTCGAGCGTACGCAGACCTGAGCGTACGCTAGCCTGAGCGTAGCCTGGCTTGAGCGTAGCCTGATTACCTTTGATCTTCTATAGACCTGTATATTGATATTTTATTAGATATTTAACGTCCATTTTATATCCTTAGGCCTTTTTGTCCTGAACTTGATAATCATGATTTTACTTGATATGTTGTAATTGATAACTGAGCTTGACACGATAGTGACCCGTAGTGGTGCACTCCTGACATAATGACCTGACATGACCTGATAGTGGTCCGTCGTGGCGCACTCCTGACTAGTATACTTGACATGATAAACCTGACATGTTATATCTTGATAAGCTGTTACGACGGCTATCCGACATGACATGACCTGTATAAATAACCTGGACACCGTGGGCGATTGTGCTTGTACAAATAATCCAGTCCTATCTTGCATCATGTCTAGGAGGGGACTCCTGAGTACCACGGTCAGGAGTACCTACTAAAATGGACTAAGGTTAACAACTAGATTAACACATTAGTCATGAAGAGATTTTCCAGCTACAGGTAATCCCGTTACCTGGGCGTGCTTGGGATCTGTAGCCTGCCGTCGAGTAGGGCACATTTCCAGCATACTGTCATGTGTTGCACCTTTCAAACTGCTTAAGGGTACATGCATTTCTTGGACGATGTACCCACCTGAATTCAATCCTAATCTCTCGACCTGGGTGACCTGGATGGTCTGCAGGGCTTGTGGCTGTGGAACAATCTCACTGCATCTTGTTAGTAATTAGGCTTGTGACAACCCTAGTTAGTTAAAGTATCAAGCCGTAATTCTTGCTTGGCCGTGAAGTGATTGGAAGGAGTCTAACCAGTCTAGTCTTGCCCTGACCCTGTTCCAGACTATTGAATGACCAGAATGCTTGTATTTATTTTATCGATAAATGGTGAGAATTTCAAGCTCTGTTCAGACGAAGGGTTACAACCCCGGTCCTTGTTTGGTTTACGGGTTGTAACCTGGTTATCTGAATAGTTCCATGGTTATCTCGTCGTATATCATCCTGGTGTATTTTTCTTTATTTTCAGTTCTTACTTTATATTTATATCTTGTGCTGATTGCTGGTTTTAGTTCTTTTGTGAAGCCTCCTTTGTGGCACTTGCTCTTTCTGGGGTCTGACCCAGCTGGTTTTGTGTGGCCAAATTTTGGAGCAGCTCCAGAGGATCTACCGACTTCCCAGCCAGATGGTGGCCACTAGACGGAACCCTGGCAACGAGTGGGTTATTTTTGGCTCTCCCGCTCTATTGTAAAAAATATTTTTTTGAGGCGTTTAGCCGACGAGCACCTGTCTAGCTCGATTGTACCTTACTTACTGTCTGCCTACGGGCTGTAACATGATTGACAAATCCTAGGGTTGATCATGTATGACTAAACACTTGCTAGTCCTAACATTTTGTAACGACTAGCTTCATGATCAGCTGAATATATAATATTTAGGACGCCTTATTATTGTATATTTAATGATCATACATCTTGTGACTCTTACTTACTTGCTTATGATTGAGACACTAGGCTTGTTCATGACCTTAAGAGACTGTTGGCTTGTAGATAAACCCTCATGTATCCTAGACAGCCGTGACCGTATAGCGAGATAGAATCCATTTCAATATATGTAGCTGGCTATGTCTGCCCCCGCTCTCCAGTATTCTGGTTCTGGGGCGTGACATGGTTTAAGTGGTGGCCCATGCAGGTCTTGTAAATCAAGATATGTGAGGGTTTACCGAATAGATGTCTCAATCAGTATTCGTCCTTGATCTCTGCTCGTATCTTCTAAATCCCTGGATTCTTGTCCTGATCATATACTTGTATCGTTGATCTGTCCTGTTCCTTCCTTATTGTTCCCTATGTCGTCTTCTTCAGCGGCATTGTTCGTGGTCCTACCGATCAGCAATGCGGAGCACCTCTCGCGGACCAGCAGCAACCTGGAGATCAAGCCCAGCATTCCGGAGTAGCCTCCAGAGTCGTGCCTTCTGGCGGAGAGTCACCAGTCCAGCCAGTTCAACCTGTAGAACATGATGACGGCACTTTGGTAGGACTCGTCAGGACCTTGATAGCTTCCCAAGACCGGCGTGGAGATGCCTTGCACCAGGCAGTGACGGATGCTTTGACCCGGGGTGGTCATCAGGGTAACAGCGCTGCCAACAGCTTTAAGCGCTTGAACCCTCCATTCTTCGACGGTAGTGAAGATGCTATCGCGGCAGATGCATGGCTTCAGGACACAGAAGTGATTCTAGAAGCAGCCAGGACCCCAGAGAACGAGAAGGTGGCCGTTGTGCGCCTGCAGTTGTTAGATCTTTCCCGCAGCTGGTGGGCAGCACAGGCCATTGGATTAGCAGCACCCATTGCTTGGGTAGTATTCAGAGGGAGATTCCAGACCAAGTATTTCGATGCCGTGGCTCGGTATGATCTGCAGACGAGGTTTACCAATCTGAAGCAAGGAGGCAGGACGGTCGACGGATATACGGCCGAGTTTTCCAGACTCAGTCAGTTTGCTCCCACTTTGGTGGCAACCGAGTATAATAGAGCCCAGCGGTTCCAGCAGGGACTTCACTTGGAGATCTTGTTAGCAGTCGAGCAGTTTGAGCATCTGACTTTTGATGCAGTCTTGAGAGCAGCCCGGAGGCATGAGTATACCTCCCAGAGGATTATGGATAGGACCGGGGGTCGGAAGTGATCTCACGGCCAGATGAATCAGTCTTCAGCACTAGTCCCGGCAGCCAGGGCTTTGACTATTAGAGCTCCGAGGCGAGCGGCCTCAGTGACGTCGGTTCAGTATTCCACTCCGACGCACCCTCAGCAGAAGCAGAAGCAACTTTCCGTAGTAGGTTGTTCTCATTATGAGAAGCCAGGCCATGTGGTGGCAGAATGTCGTAGGGCACAGGGATTGTGTCTGGCTTGTGGAGCACCAGACCATAGGGTTGGATTCTGCCCGAATAGGGGTGGTTCATCATCGTCCAACCTTTCTAGCTCTTCGGTGAGAGGACCAGCTCCGGTCCAGCAGCAGCAGTATCCATTGCCGAGGCCTTTGCCGCCTCAGTCCCAGGCATTTCAGCAATAGAGCCCCCAGCAGTATGCGCAAGCCCAGGCCTTGAGTCAGAGTAGGCAGCGAGGGTTTCAGCAGAGGGGACCAGCACCCCGAGGGTACGGTCAGGCTATGGTGATGACCGTGGAGGAAGAGTTGGCACCAGGTGAGGTAGTGGCAGGTACTATTCTCGTCAACTCCTTTCCAGCTTCAGCTTTATTTGATTCTGGTGTATCGTATTCTTTTATGTCTGCACGATTCGCGACACGGGTAGGATTGGAGCCCGAGTCAATATCAGTAAGGCTCAATATACTTACTGGTAACGGACTTGTGGGAGTAGATAGAGTGTTTTCCTCGTGTCGGATCGTAGTTAGCGGTAGAGAATTCCTCGCTAGATTGATAGAGTTCCCGATGGTCGATTATGATGTGGTCTTAGGGATGGATTGGTTGAGGAACCAGTATGCTAGAATAGACTGCCATATTGGTAGGGTTGTTTTTAGCATTCCAGGAGAGCCAGAGTTTTCTTTCTCTCGAGGCGAGGTTGAGCCTTCTCCTCCGATATTACGGATGGCAGTAGCAGCAGTTCAGTTGCCCAGGATAGTGGATGAGTTTCCAGATGTTTTCCCAGAAGAACTTCAAGGTATGCCTCCGGAGCGGGAGATCGAGTTCACTATAGACTTGATTCCCGAGACAGCCCCAGTATCAGAAAGAGTCTACAGGATGGCACCGTCAGAGTTGGAGATATTGTACAAGATGATTGAAGAACTCAAAACCAAGGGATTCATTCGTGCTAGTGGATCACCTTGGGGAGCCCCGATGCTTCTTGTGAAAAAGAAGGATGGTACGTCCAGGTTATGTGTCGATTATCGTACCTTGAACTCAGTGACAATCAAGAACAGATACCCTCTTCCGATGATAGATGACTTGTTTGATCAACTCAAGGGGGCTTCAGTATTCTCGAAGATTGATTTGCGCTCAGGTTATCATCAGATCAGAGTCAGAGAGTAGGACATCCCGAAGACAGCTTTTAGATCGAGATATGGGCATTGGGAGTTCCTTGTTATGCCTTTTGGGGCGACCAATACGTCTGCAGTATTCATGGACCTCATGAATTGTATCTTCATGCCTTACTTGGATCAGTTTATGATTGTGTTCTTGGATGACATTCTGGTCTACAGCAAAAGTGAGGCGGAGCATGAGCAGCATCTTCGTGTGGTTCTTCAGACTCTCAGAGAGCACCAATTATATGCCAAGTTCAGTAAATACGAGTTCTGGCTCGATCGTATTTTGTACTTGGGTCATATCATCGCTCGAGGAGGAGTAAAAGTGGATCCCCAGAAGATTGTGGCTATTGAGTCATGGCCAGTGCCCAGCACCATTGCAGAAGTTCGCAGTTTCCTCGGATTGGCTGGCTATTACCGACGGTTTGTTTCAGACTTTGCTCGAATATCAGCACCATTGACCCTGTTGACCCGCAAGGATGCACAGTTTGCTTGGACAGCAGAGTGTCAGAGTTCTTTTGAGCAGTTGAAGCGAGGCCTGATAACAGCTCCTATTCTCACGCTTCCAGATGGGACCGGAGGATTCTCAGTGTACTGTGGTGCTTCAGGCAGGGGTTTAGGATGTGTTCTGATGCAGCATGGGAAGGTAATAGCTTATGCGTCACGGCAACTTCGTGATCATGAGAGAAATTACCTAACCCATGACTTGGAGCTGGCAGCAGTGGTGTTTGCACTTAAGTTGTGGAGGCACTACTTGTACGGAGATAGGATGGAGATTTTTACCGACCACAAGAGCCTGAAGTATGTTTTCACCCAGAAGGATCTTAACATGCGTCAGAGGAGGTGGCTGGAGCTTCTTGTGGATTCTGATGTCAACCTGCAGTATCATCCTAGGAAGGCCAATGTCGTAGCTGATTCATTGAGCAGGAGAGCGGGAGTTTATTTTCTAATAGCACAACCAGAGCTGTTAGCAGATCTTCAGAAGATGGGTGTTGAAGTTGTTCTTCCTTCCAGTGTGGCCTTGATGGCCAGTATGCGAGTTCAGTCCACTATAGTCGAGAGGATCCGGATGGCGCAGTCGGCAGATTCCAAGCTTCAGTGACTCAGAGCAGAGTGTGAAGCAGGACGAAGACCAGAGTTATGTATTCATGAGGATGGTACACTTAGGCATGGTAAGCGTCTTTGTGTACCCAGTGGAGATATCAGACAGGAGATCATGTCAGAGGCGCACAGTTCTCAGTATTCCATCCTGGCAGTACGAAGATGTACCGTGATATCCGTCAGCACTTCTGGTGGAATGGCATGAAGCGGAAGATAGCTCGGTTTGTCTCTCGGTGTTTGGTTTGCCAACAGGTTAAGGCCGAACATCAGAGACCGGCTGGACTTCTTCAGCCCTTACCGATTCCAGAATGGAAGTGGGAGCATGTGACCATGGATTTCGTGACTGGATTACCTAGATCCCCAGCTAGTAGAGATGCTATTTGGGTCATTGTGGATAGGCTTACCAAGGTAGCGTACTTTTTTCCGTTCAGAGTTGGTCAGTCGACGGCTCAGCTAGCGGAGATGTACCTCAGGCAGATTATCAGATTGCACGGAGTGCCAGTCAGTATCACCTCGGACCAAGATTCAAGATTTACGTCGCACTTTTGGCGTAGCTTGTAAGAGAGTTTGGGGACTCATCTCCAGTTCAGTTCAGCATATCACCCGCAGACAGATGGCCAGTCGGAGCGCACGATCCAGACTCTTGAAGACATATTGCGGTCTTGCACACTTGACTTCGGTGGTTCATGGGAAGATTATTTGTACCTGGTGAAATTCTCATACAACAATAGTTTCCAGGCCAGTATCCAGATAGCACCGTTCGAGGCACTGTATGGCAGGAAGTGCAGATCTCCGTTAGCCTGGGATGATGTTGGAGAGAGGCAGATGCTTGGTCCAGAAATAATTGCTCAGACCGTTGAAGTAGTCAGGTGAGTCAGAGATCACCTTCGAGTTGCCCAAGATCGCCAGCGCCATTGGGCCGATTCTCATCGGCGCCCTCTCGAGTTCTCGGTCGGCGATCATGTATTCCTGAGGATTTCGCCTAACCGTGGCGTCATTCGTTTCGACGTATGGGGTAAGCTTAGTCCTAGTTATATAGGACCGTTTGATATTCTGGAGCGAGTAGGAGACGTATCCTATCGTCTCGCTCTTCCACCGTCGCTAAGCGAGGTACATGACGTGTTCCATGTATCCCAATTACGGCGGTATATCCCGGACCCGAGCCATATCCTGGATCATTCAGAATTGGTTGTTGGTACCAACCTTTCGTATGAGGAGAGGCCCGTGTCTATATTGGACCGGAGAGAGAAGATCCTCAAGAACAAGACTATCAAGTTAGTCCGAGTTGCTTGGGGTCATCACTCTTTGGGTGAGTCAACGTGGGAGCATGAGTATGATATCCGATCGCGATATCCTGACTTGTTTGACTCGTGAGGTATAATGTCTTTCTTATGCCTCATGCCATCAATTCCTTGCTTGCATGATTGATTGATTGCCTAGTATAATTGCCTGTGAATAGTGTAGCTTGTTCTTGTCCCTCTAGCCTCTTAATTAAATTCCGAGGACGGAATTCTTTTAAGGTGGGTAGAGTTGTAATGCCTGTGGTTCGTATTACGTATTTTGGAAATACGTGTACGTGTCTTTTCTTGTATTATTCCTTGTTTAGCTCTCGGTTTGGTTTAACTCTCGGTTTGGGTTGGCTTGGTTCGGCCGGCCCAATGCTTGGTTCATCATGGGCCAAGGGTGGAACACCTTAGCCTATGCTTCTCCTTCATTTCCACCACAACCCCCCCTCTTTATTATCCCCACCAACCTTCTCTCTCCTCCATAATTCTCATTTACTTCTCATTCCCCTACTATTACTCTTCTCCACCAACCAAGAACACCATAGGCAAGTGCAACTTGCTTCCACAAGAGAACTCCTTTTGATGGTTTCATTAACTTCTCCTCATGATTCTAAACCACATTAGAACTTGTCATTTTCCATTTTGAGGCTTTAATTCTTGTAGATCTAGAGTTTTGCTATTTTCGGATTTTTGGTGTTTTGATCTATCAAACTTGCTTGTTTTCAAGTTTTGATGGTTCCATATTTTAGAGAATTTCATTCTACCCAATTTTGACCTTTGGAAGTTGGATTTGGACTTGTTTCGACCAAGATTTGGACAATTGAAGCTTAGATTCAACTTTTGAGTTCTTGCTGTTCTTGCCATTTGGAGAAGACAGTGAACAGTGAGCTAGCTTTTTAGCTTACGACCGCTGAGCTGTACGCTAACTTGTGTACGCTGCTCTTTAGCGAGCGTACGCTGACTTGTGTACGCTGCTCTTTAGCGAGCGTACGCTGACTTGCGTACGCTGCTCTTTAGCGAGCGTACGCTGACTTGTGTACGCTGCTCTTTAGCGAGCGTACGCTAGCCTTGATACGCTGCCTGTTGGTAGCGTGTCTTGAGCGTACGCTAGCTTGAGCGTACGCGTGCCTTGGTACGCTAGGTTAAGCGAGCAAGGCGTACGCTGACCTGTAGCTTGAGCGTACGCTGACCTGTAGCTTGAGCGTGCCCTTGTGTACGCTGACCCTTGCGTACGCTCCCCATTGGAAGTGTATGGAACCTTTGGTACGCTAGCTCGAGCGTACGCTGACCTGAGCGTACGCTAGCCTGAGCGTAGCCTGGCTTGAGCGTAGCCTGATTACCCTTGATCTTCTATAGCCCTGTATATTAATATTTTATTAGATATTTAACGTCCATTTTATATCCTTACGCCTTTTTGTCCTGAACTTGATAATCATGATTTTACTTGATATGTTGTAATTGATAACTGAGCCTGACATGATAGTGACCCGTAGTGGTGCACTCCTGACATAATGACCTGACATGACCTGATAGTGGCCCGTCGTGGCGCACTCCTGACTAGTATACTTGATATGATAAACCTGACATGTTATATCTTGATAAGCTGTTACGACGGCTACCCGACATGACATGACCTGTATAAATAACCTGGACACCGTGGGCGATTGTGCTTGTACAAATAATCCAGTCCTGTCTTGCATCATGTCTAGGAGGGGACTCCTGAGTACCACGATCAGGAGTACCTACTAAAATGGACTAAGGTTAACAACTAGATTAATACATTAGTCATGAAGAGATTTTCCAGCTACAGGCAATCCCGTTACCTGGGCGCGCTTGGGATCTGTAGCCTGCCGTCGAGTAGGGCACATTTCCAGTACACTGTCATGTGTTGTACCCTTCAAACTGCTTAAGGGTACATGCATTTTCTGGACGATGTACCCACCTGAATTCAACCCTAATCTCTCGACCTGGGTGACCTGGATGGTCTGCAGGGCTTGTGGCTGTGGAACAATCTCACTGCATCTTGTTAGTAATTAGGCTTGTGACAACCCTAGTTAGTTAAAGTATCAAGCCGTAATTCTTGCTTGGCCGTGAAGTGATTGGATGGAGTCTAACCAGTCTAGTCTTGTCCTGACCCTGTTCCAGACTATTGAATGACCAGAATGCTTGTATTTATTTTACCGATAAATGGTGAGAATTCCAAGCTCTGTTCAGACGAAGGGTTACAACCCCGGTCCTTGTTTGGTTTACGGGTTATAACCTGGTTATCTGAATAATTCTATGGTTATCTCGTCGTATATCATCCTGGTGTATTTTTCTTTATTTCCAGTTCTTACTTTATATTTATATCTTGTGCTGATTGCTGGTTTTAGTTCTTTTGTGAAGCCTCATTTGTGGCACTTGCTCTTTCTGGGGTCTGACCCAGCTGGTTTTGTGTGGCCAGATTTTGGAGCAGCTCCAGAGGATCTACCGACTTCCCAGCCAGATGGTGGCCACTAGACGGAACCCTGGCAACGAGTGGGTTATTTTTGGCTCTCCCGCTCTATTGTAAAAAATATTCTTTTGAGGCGTTTAGCCGACGAGCACCTGTTTAGCTCGATTGTACCTTACTTACTGTCTGCCTACGGGCTGTAACATGATTGACAAATCCTAGGGTTGATCATGTATGACTAAACTCTTGCTAGTCCTAACATTTTGTAACGACTAGCTTCATGATCAGCTGAATATGTAATATTTGGGATGCCTTATTATTGTATATTTAATGATCATACATCTTGTGACTCTTACTTACTTGCTTATGATTGAGACACTAGGCTTGTTCATGACCTTAAGAGACTGTTGGCTTGTAGATAAACCCTCATGTATCCTAGACAGCCGTGATCGTATAGCGAGATGGAATCCATTTCAATATACGTAGCTGGCTATGTCTGCCCCCGCTCTCCAGTATTCTGGTTCTGGGGCGTGACATGGTTTAAGTGGTGGCCCATGCAGGTCTTATAAATCAAGATATGTGAGGGTTTACCGAATAGATGTCTCAATCAGTATTCGTCCTTGATCTCTGCTTGTATCTTCTAAATCCCTGGATTCTTGTCCTGATCATATACTTGTATCGTTGATCTGTCCTGGTCCTTCCTTATTGTTCCCTATGTCGTCTTCTTCAGCGGCATTGTTCGTGGTCCTACCGATCAGCAATGCGGTGCACCTCTCGCGGACCAGCAGCAACCTGGAGATCAAGCCCAACATTCCGGAGTAGCCTCCAGAGTCGTGCCTTCTGGCGGAGAGTCACCAGTCCAGCCAGTTCAACCTGTAGAATATGATGACGGCACTTTGGTAGGACTCGTCAGGACCTTGATAGCTTTCCAAGACCAGCGTGGAGATGCCTTGCACCAGGCAGTGACGGATGCTTTGACCCGGGGTGGTCATCAGGGTAACAGCGCTGCCAACAGCTTCAAGCGCTTGAACCCTCCATTCTTCGACGGTAGTGAAGATGCTATCGCGGCAGATGCATGGCTTCAGGACACAGAAGTGATTCTAGAAGCAGCCAGGACCCCAGAGAACGAGAAGGTGGCCGTTGTGTGCCTGCAGTTGTTAGATCTTGCCCGCAGCTGGTGGGCAGCGCAGGCCGTTGGATTAGCAGCACCCATTGCTTGGGTAGTATTCAGAGAGAGATTCTAGACCAAGTATTTCGATGCCGTGGCTCGGTATGATCTGCAGACGAGGTTTACCAATCTGAAGCAAGGAGACAGGACGGTCGACGGATATGCGGCCGAGTTTTCCAGACTCAGTCGGTTTGCTCCCACTTTGGTGGCAACCGAGTATGATAGAGCCCAGCGGTTCCAGCAGGGACTTCACTTGGAGATCTTGTTGGCAGTCGAGCAGTTTGAGCATCAGACTTTTGATGCAGTCTTGAGAGCAGCCCGGAGGCATGAGTATACCTCCCAGAGGATTGTGGATAGGACCGGGGGTCAGAAGAGATCTCACGGCCAGATGAATCAGTCTTCAGTACCAGCCCCGGCAGCCAGGGCTTTGACTATTGGAGCTCCGAGGCGAGCGGCCTCAGTGACGTCGGTTCAGCATTCCACTCCGACGCACCCTCAGCAGAAGCAGAAGCAGAAGCAACTTTCCGCAGTGGGTTGTTCTCATTGTGGGAAGCCAGGCCATGTGGTGGCAGAATGTCGCAGGGCACAGGGATTGTGTCTGGCTTGTGGAGCACCAGACCATAGGGTTGGATCCTGTCCGAATAGGGGTGGTTCATCATCGTCCAACCTTTCTAGCTCTTCGGTGAGAGGACCAGCTCCGGTCCAGCAGCAGCAGTATCCATTGCCGAGGCCCTTGCCGCCTCAGTCCCAGGCATTTCAGCAACAGAGCCCCCAGCAGTATGCGCAAGCCCAGGCCTTGAGTCAGAGTAGGCAGCGAGGGTTTCAGCAGATGGGACCAGCACCCCGAGGGCACGGTCAGGCTATGGTGATGACCGTAGAGGAAGAGTTGGCACCAGGTGAGGTAGTGGCAGGTACTATTCTCGTCAACTCCTTTCCAGCTTCAGCTTTATTTGATTCTGGTGCATCGCATTCTTTTATGTCTGCACGATTCGCGACACGGGTAGGATTGGAGCACGAGTCATTATCAGTAAGGCTCAATATACTTACTGGTAACGGACTTGTGGGAGTAGATAGAGTGTTTTTCTCGTGTCGGATCGTAGTTAACGGTAGAGAATTCTCCGCTAGATTGATAGAGTTCCCGATGGCCGATTATGAGCAAGGCGTACGCTGACCTGTAGCTTGAGCGTACGCTGACCTGTAGCTTGAGCGTGCCCTTGTGTACGCTAACCCTTGCGTACGCTCCCCATTGGAAGTGTATGGAACCTTTGGTACGCTAGCTCGAGCGTACGCAGACCTGAGCGTACGCTAGCCTGAGCGTAGCCTGGCTTGAGCGTAGCCTGATTACCCTTGATCTTCTATAGCCCTGTATATTGATATTTTATTAGATATTTAACGTCCATTTTATATCCTTATGCCTTTTTGTCCTGAACTTGATAATCATGATTTTACTTGATATGTTGTAATTGATAACTGAGCCTGACACGATAGTGACCCATAGTGGTGCACTCCTGACATAATGACATGACATGACCTGATAGTGGCCCGTCGTGGCGCACTCCTGACTAGTATACTTGACATGATAAATCTGACATGTTATATCTTGATAAGCTGTTGTGACGGCTACCCGACATGATATGACCTGTATAAATAACCTGGACACCGTGGGCGATTGTGCTTGTACAAATAATCCAGTCCTGTCTTGCATCATGTCTAGGAGGGGACTCCTGAGTACCACGGTCAGGAGTACCTACTAAAATGGACTAAGGTTAACAACTAGATTAATACATTAGTCATGAAGAGATTTTCCAGCTACAGGCAATCCCGTTACCTGGGCGCGCTTGGGATCTGTAGCCTGCCGTCGAGTAGGGCACATTTCCAGCACACTGTCATGTGTTGCACCCTTCAAACTGCTTAAGGGTATATGCGTTTCCTGGACGATGTACCCACCTGAATTCAACCCTAATCTCTCGACCTGGGTGACCTGGATGGTCTGTAGGGCTTGTGGCTGTGGAACAATCTCACTGCATCTTGTTAGTAATTAGGCTTGTGACAACCCTAGTTAGTTAAAGTATCAAGCCGTAATTCTTGCTTGGCCGTGAAGTGATTGGATGGAGTCTAACCAGTCTAGTCTTGCCCTGACCCTGTTCCAGACTATTGAATGACCAGAATGCTTGTATTTATTTTACCGATAAATGGTGAGAATTCCAAGCTCTGTTCAGACGAAGGGTTACAACCCCGGTCCTTGTTTGGTTTACGGGTTGTAACCTGGTTATCTGAATAGTTCCATGGTTATCTCGTCGTATATCATCCTGGTGTATTTTTCTTTATTTCCAGTTCTTACTTTATATTTATATTTTGTGCTGATTGTTGGTTTTAGTTCTTTTGTGAAGCCTCCTTTGTGGCACTTGCTCTTTCTGGGGTCTGACCCAGCTGGTTTTGTGTGGCCAGATTTCGGAGCAGCTCCAGAGGATCTACCGACTTCCCAGCCAGATGGTGGCCACTAGACGAAACCCTGGCAACGAGTGGGTTATTTTTGGCTCTCCCGCTCTATTGTAAAAAATATTCTTTTGAGGCGTTTAGCCGACGAGCACCTGTTTAGCTCGATTGCACCTTACTTACTGTCTGCCTACGGGCTGTAACATGATTGACAAATCCTAGGGTTGATCATGTATGACTATACTCTTGCTAGTCCTAACATTTTGTAACGACTAGCTTCATCATCAGCTGAATATGTAATATTTGGGACGCCTTATTATTGTATATTTAATGATCATACATCTTGTGACTCTTACTTACTTGCTTATGATTGAGACACTAGGCTTGTTCATGACCTTAAGAGACTGTTGGCTTGTAGATAAACTCTCATGTATCCTAGACAGCCGTGACCGTATAGCGAGATGGAATCCATTTCAATATACGTAGCTGGCTATGTCTGCCCCCGCTCTCCAGTATTCTGGTTCTGGGACGTGACATCAAGTCCAGAGGAAAATGAGAGAGCTCACTCTCTCTTCTCTATAAATAATAAGGGAAGGTGTATGGGAAATTTATACTTAAATCCTAGGCAACTGATAAATTGCGTTCTAGCCCTAAAAGTTGTTAGGAAAACTGTTTGGTTAGTTAGAAAGTGGTTAAAAAAATGTGGGGGCCACTCAAGTTAGTTGTAACTAACCAGGGAAAAATTCCATGCCAACTAATTCAAATTCTTTCCTCTATGATGATCATAAAACTTTTATAATATTTAAAAAATATGGACAAGTGAGGTTACAAATCTTCCCCCCTTAGAAAATTTTGTCCTCGAAATTTCAGAGAAGTACAGAAGACATAGTGAGGCAGTAAAATTTGAAAATGAGCAACTCGGTTAGACGTACCATAGAATCAAATTTAGTCATTGTTGAGATCACCATGTAGGTCGGCGACGCTTCACCACGCGAGTAGCAAAATTTGGTCACTCCAGGTATGCAGAAGGGGACCTTCTTTCCTGCACAGTCGATGGTGGCATTGCAAGCGCCGAGCCAATCCATTTCTAGTATGATGTTGTAGTCCTTAATATCTAGAACTATCACATCCAGATACACCTATTTACCTTCGATACAGATGATTCTATCTCTGCCTGCTAAGTTTGCAAGTAGTGACTTGTTCGACTGTATGCTAACACTAAGATTAAGGCCTAGTGGTGTCATGGGAAATTTGTATTCGACGACAAATTCTATCGATATAAAGCTATATGTAGCACCTGAATCAAACTGTACACGAGCAGGCTTATTATTGAATAGCACTATACCTGTCACGTCTGTATCAGAGGCGAACGTCTCATCTCGAGTCATGGCATAAATGTGTCCTTGGGCATTGGGGCGACGGTCTTGGACATTCTGTGTACGGGCGGGGGGCTCGAGGTGCCAGGCCTTGAATCCTTTGACGATACTGCTGTTGTTAAGGAGCCGTTGGGTTCGGCCTTCTGGTCGGACAATCAACATATATGCGTCCCTTTTTACCATAGTTCCAGCATCCATCTTCAGGTATCAGGCAGCGGTTGATAGTGTGACGGAGCCGGTGACATCGGGTGCAGTGAGGCCATAGGTTCTGCCGTTGATATCCGCCTTGTTGTCCATTGTTTGGACGTTTGTTCACGTTGTTTCCTCCCACATGGCTAGGACGTATGTGATTATAGGTATGCACAGTGCTGACAGTGGCTGGAGAATATTGGGCTCAAGGCGGAGAGCGTGATTTTGGGACTCGCCCATCGTCTTGTATTCCGAAACTGACACATGAGCATAGATGGAGGGTTGCAGACCCACTTCGAACTGTCTAGCGTGACACTTCTCAGTAAGTAAAAGTGAATCGACAAATTTGGATAACTTATTAAACTCCGTCGCGTATTGTTGTACTGTCATGTTCCTTTGCTTCAACTGCATGAATTTGTTTTCCTTTTTCTGATGAACGACTAAGGAAGATACTTGACTTCAAAGGCTTTGCGAAACGTGGCCCAAGCGATCAGCGCTGTTTGGTTGTCGCATTGGATCGCTCGTTTGTGCATGGCCCACCAGTTATGCGCATTCAACCTGAGTTGAAGTTGAGCGCAAGCGACTTGCTTTGATTGTTCAATGCCGAGAAGTTCAAAATGGTCTTCTAGATCTTCAAACCAGTCGATCGTAATCGAAGGGCCTTCGGCGCCTCTAAAGGAAGCACAAAAAGCTTTCTTGAATTCTGATACCTCAAAATTGTAACTTCTCGGTGCTGCAGGTGCAGGTTAGGTCATGCGCTCCTCCGGATCAGCTTTAATAGCTCGGGCCGTAGGCTCGGTAACAGCATGGGTTGCTACGGAGTTACTATTTGCCACAACCATCAGAATGATCTGCTGGAGAGTATCAAGCTGCTTTTGTAGCAACTTGAATTGCGCATCGCATCGGGCCTCAAACTGGGCCTGCCGTGCCTCAGCTTCTTTTTACTGGTTTTTAACGTGCCGTCGGTGTTGCTCATTTTGGCGCTGATTGGCCTCGACCTGCCGTTGTTTCACTTCTAGCATGCACATCATATGTTCCATTAGGACGTTTGAGGGTTCAGCCCTCGAGCTACTCGAGTCGCTCGAAGCATCTTCATTACTCGTGGCACCAGCTTCTCCAACTTCTAAAATAAGAAGGCAACTCACATTAGTTTCAGAAAATATTACGGACTCACTGTATGGAACAACTCATCTTATCGACACGAGGTCAAAGGTTCAAGACTCAAATAGAAGGCCAAAGGATGTAAAGCCGTGCTCTGATACCATTATGTGATGCTTTGCTTCCGAAGAATCGATAGTCGTCCCCCAGGCATGATGTCCTACGAGCCTAGGTTGCGCTTGCATAAGGTACTTTCATAAGGTTATCCGAAACACAACAACAAAGAGAGTACGCAGAGTAAATTAAACATATTGTACAGAAGAAAATTTTACTTTATTGATAATGAACACATATTACAAACTCGATACAAAGGTGTCGTGCGGGCTTACAAACTGACTCCATTACAAAATGAACGTCGATGAGATAGTCGTTCCATATATCATACCCCTTTATACAACCAAAATGTGCAGACACCTTGATAGGGGAGAGTTGAGACATCTCTGCTTGGACAGTTGTGGGGTCTTCAAAAGAGATTCTATCAGGTCTTCGCATGCACATGCGAAGTTTCAAAACACACGGGCGTCGTCTTTAATCAGGTGGCACGCTTCTCCTGATTTATAGCACCTATTGAGAGTGAGGATCAGTACGTTCATGTGTAATAGTGTGTGGCTAATTAATTTTTGTGCTCTCATTTGGTTCAAGAATTCAAATGAAACATGCATCATATTTTAGTGATCTTTCTAGCCATCCTAGCCAGTTTCATGCAAGCAATTTGACGAAACATAAACAAGATAAATTATGCTAGAACTTATCCAAGGCAGAGCGTACCGTACAACATAAAGTTTACCATAATCCTCCCTGCCAATTTGTTAACATTGTTTAAAAATAGTGTGTTGTGGAGGTCACTAGTATTAACTAGCAATCCTGGACATAGCCTGGTTAGACGGAATCCTTTCAATGCAAGTAGCGATCTCCGTTGAAAGTCCTCAAATTACCCGTTGCTTAAACCCAGCTCGGCTATACCTTGTTTCTCCAAGGCCGAATCGGTCCCGTGGCCCCATGGTACCGTTCGAGAAAATATCGCCCTTGTGCACAAGTTTTCCATGACCGTGCTAGACTAAACTTAGTTATTCAAGCATGGTCTACAATTTCATAGGAAACTCAACTGAATTTGGCGTATACCGCCTTATCATTTGTAACATTTATTCATAGCATTAGTCTTTGTTTAATACAGTTCTATGACATATATGTAAAACATAAGCATGTAACTGTTCTATAGCATATGTGCATGTGAGAATTCGTGCAACAGTTCATTTAACATAAGCATTTATGTCCTTATGGCTACAACTAGCATATTAATTCATATGATGCTATCGATTGATTGAAGATAAGAGGGTCAAGGGGAGAAGGGCCAAGCACTCACCTTGATTGTCTGATTGGGGCGAGAGACCGATTGATTGCGCTTAGATGGCGCCTAATCACCTAAAATCGCATAAGTAACGATCAAAACACTGTCCTATTCAAATGAGTTTGATATGAAATGCGAGTTCGAAGAAAGCAAGCTAGGAAAACCATTAAAAATATTCACAAAAACACATTCAGAAAACCCAAAGCCAAAGAAGCATTTGCGACATGAAAAAGCAGAGCAACGAGAGGTCTCTCCCGACTCAGCCGTAGAGTCCATCCTCGAGGTGCAACCCGTTGAATATGGGACTTGATTCCGAAGAAGTCATTCCATAACGAGGAAATAATCTTAATTCAATCATTTTCGTTTAATCAATTCTATCGATCCCCGACCAATCAATTCCGGTCAAATCGATAGTGACAGTGTTCCTTTATCGCGTATCCCGTAGACAAAAATTGGAACACGATGTAGGGATGGGACACTACAGCTAGACCTCAAGGTCAGATCCTAAGTCTAGTTCCTATAACTCCAAGAATGAAGAAAAAAAATGGAGATAAGAGTGTGAAGATAAAAAAAAATGAATGAAGAAAAGAAAGAGAGTGAAGTAGTGAGGACTTGGGCTGATGGGGTGGCCATATTGTATGGCTTCCATTTCATCAGATTTCATGCATATACTGTCATATGCCATTGGTATACCGCTGACCCAAAAAAACTCAAATTTTAAGGTTTTGGGTATGTCATCCTATGTACGGGTCCTAGCACGGGTTCATATCATTATCGAGGGTCTCTAGGGGTCTAAGATAGTCTTTTGATTAAGTTATCTTGTCAAAAATTTGAAATCCAAGTGAGGTTGCATAAGTACGATTTATTATGTTTTAGCCTGTTGATTACCTTATGGTCGATCCACCTGTATGGTTTTTGTGACACACTCGGGAAAATCAAAACCAAATGTGCAGAAGTAAACAGGATATACCGATCCAGTATTACGTGTATTAGGTATAGGTACATGAAGCACAAGGTATATAATACAATACCATTATAAGACACACAAAAGATACACAAATGCAAAATATAGGTGGATCGTCCAATACCGGTTCTTCTTGGTTGCGCAGCTGCTTCCGCTTTGTTGAGCGTTGATTCTACTTTTTGCTACTGCATTAATCTTGATTTTGTGCCATTGTGCGCTTTTGCTCCTTCCGTATTGTTGCACGCCTAACCAACTGAGGGTGGTTGATAATCCATATTCTAAGTGGGTGTAACAACCCATGTTATTAGTGGTTTGTTAACTAACTTGTTAATAGGCCACCATGGCCTTGACTTCTGTAAGGAGTGGTAGAACATATGTAGTGTTCCCCACTAAATAGTGGTTGACTCGTTGCTAGCCCAACAAAGCTTGTAACGTAACTCCATGGAAGGCAACAGAACCGTTCATCAAATGATTTCAAAGGGCTTTTCATTTATAAATAGCCCATGGTGCAGCAAAATACGAATATTCTTAAGAAAAATTCTTACTCCATTCGTGTAAAGGAGAGACCCCCCAAGGCCAATTCTTCGGTTATAGCTATTCAGCACTGCAACAAGAGATCGATCCTAGGCAACTCCGATCTCTCTCAAGTCACATGGATCATAAGCTTATTTACTAGCAAAACCTTCCAACAAAAGAATGTTCATTGCTCATAGCTCGACGACAAGATTTTGATGTCTTAGATTTGTGAAGCAACCAAGAAGAACTCCTCACTGTCGAGAAGAACTCTCGTCTTGGATTTAGATCGTCAACGGAATAAAGAATTTGCGTTGATCATACCTCCATTATCATACTTTCCAGACTCTATAGATGTTATAGATTTTGCTTTGTAAGCTCTGGGGAAAGACTTGTAATAGTTTATCTACATCAATTTTTTTGTAGAAGTTTTTCTTCATCATTTTCATAAAAAAACAACAATGTGATAATTTTGATGGTCATAGTAAAAGTAAAACCGAAGAGAAGTTTCTTCGAGATACTCAACTGTCACATAAATGTCTCACAAACTTTCGACAATAACTTGGTAATGAAAAAGGACGATCGAAGTTTAGAAGAGAATAGAATGATTTCGGGTATATGTACCCCCAATCGATCGACATCAACTTTGTTGTATGACCAATAAAGGACTAAAGTACAAATCACCTTTGTCTATTAGCTTATTCTTTTTCTAATTTTAGATATCCTTCTTTTATTTAAGGAAGAATAGTTATTTATGTAATAGTTGATTATGTAATTGTTTGCCATCAAAAAAAGTTGAACAAACTTTTGGATTAACAAACGAAAGAAGTAAAAAAGAAATCCTAAATAGGAACTCTAAGCACAAAGTTTTTTATTCTGGGAAAGTGCGAAGGTAGAGATCGAACGTTGTAGTGGTTCCTTTACTTCGTTCACGATCTGACGACGAAAGAAAATTGTAAGTCTTCTGCTCAGCGACAAGATGGACAATAATTCGGCTCTCTGAAGTTTGCTCTGACTCTCTGAATGTCTGGGGGTCTGAAATGAAGGAAGACTCCTTCTATTTATAGATGGCTAGAATGATTCATACATCTGCGCATACGCGGAGGAGTGCTGCATGCATGAGTTTTATCCACGTCGCACTTTTGAATATAATGTCGTTGCAAACTGTGCGCATATAGCGCAACTGACTGCCACGTGGCCGTGGTTGGGATGTAGTTGTTGCTGAGATGTTGGACAGTTGACACCCGTCATAGGCATGACCGAGTCGTTTGACACATGACACATTTTGATAAATCAAAGATCTCGTTTTGTTGCAACAAGAATGATTTGATGTTCATAAAATAGTCAACGCATGAGGGGACCTGGCGTGTGGCAAGTCTAGGCACATGGATTTTGGGGCACATGTCCAGGCTAGACGCATGGCTTCTAAGGTGCATACGAAGATTCATCTTTGTCGGCCATGTGGCATTGTACCGTTGTTAACTAGACAAAAAGTAATGATGATACAGATGTCAGCACTGACGTTGATTGTTAGCTTATACATTGAGGTGTTTTGTCTTTAGTAAAAACCACTTTGCTACGCCTGCATAATCCTATGCTAAATACTGCTGCTGTATAGGCAGATAGGATCATGGAGAGTATGACTCCTCGATTATAGTGTAGCCATCAACTACGCAGTGCTCGAGGCACACGCTGCAGTCTGTTCGAAGTGTCAGTTGATAGCTGACACTGTTGTCAGATTGGCATTAACTGCCCCTTTGTTGAAAGGGCGCTTAGGCGTATGGCCTCTCAGGAACAGCTGGTATGTCTGGATCTAGGTGCATGATCTTGCTTGATTCTTTTGAGTGCATGGTTAGGGGTGCGCATGGTATGTTAAACATCTCTTACCTAGCACATGGTTGTTTGTACTAATTTTCCATGCTTTTATAGTAATATGTACCAAGCAGGTAGCATGTCCAATACAGCTAAAAAATAAGGAATGCACACTAAACAACTGCAGAAAGAGGTAGGACCATAAAATACCAAATTTAGTGACTTAAGCTCTGCCTCCTTGGTGTTTGATCATATGCCCCACCGATGAGGCGATAATGTTCTTCTTCTTTAAAGTGGTTTACATTCTACATTAAGAAAGTAAGATTTCTTTCACTAGAAACTTAATAATTACTAATACTAGTGGCTATTACTTGAAGCTCACATAGAACCTTATAAAGAGTCTAACCCACTAGACATTTTCCACTAAGAATTGTTGCATGCAAAACTAGTAGTCAAAATTTGTGTCATGTTCATTATTCCACTCAAAGTGAAAATCACAGTGGAACGTGGCAACTCTCGAACGAAATGGTGAACATCTACACAAGTTTTGATGCAGGAACAAAAATAGACTCCCTTACAAAACCAATGTTTCATCATCGAAAAAATATTAGTTACTTAGCTATATAAACATTAGTTGCTTGCTATATATAATGAAAAATTGTATCATAAGCATTCAAGTTTTAAAGTATTGTGTAAAAGGAACGAAGTTAGGGTAAATTGCAAAGTAGGACCCGTTATGCCCCAAATTTGGGCGTTTAAAAAATACGCCCTAAATTTGGATATCAAAAAGAAATTTTATTGTTTAAAAATTAGGTTTCATCGTTTGATTTTTGGTTAGGGAGCTTAATCTCGACCGTAAATTATATGCCCAAGATTTGGGCATTTTTTCTATGAGCAAAAATTATAAGCGCAACATTTGGGCGTTTAATTATTTATGTCCATTATGAGCTAAACTCTTTAAGATTTTGTGGTGCATTATGGATCAAAATGCCCAAGCCACCTGCCCAGCAATGCTTACTGACGTAAAAATTACTATAGCGATAATAATTTCCATTAAGTTGGATATAACAATAAAAGTTTCGAGAAATTAATAGAACTGATAGACATCGCCATATAGTCTGGCGGAAAACGAGCCATGCTCAATTTCTGCCAGACCATCCGACGGCCAGACAGTCTAGCAAAAATTGGGCATGGTTGGTTCAGTTTACATGGGTGGCAGTAGGGTTTAATGGAGGAAGGTTGGGTTCGCAGGGTGTTGCAGTAGGGTTTAATGGAGTTAGGTTGGGGTCGGGCGTTGGGGGTTGGAGTTAAGTAGGGGTTTCTCCCTATATATGAAGAGGACGAGTGATGTTCAGAAAGCAAAGAGAGTAATAAGAAGAAGAAGAAGAAGAAGAAGAAGAAGACGAAGAAAGAGGTTAGTTTAATTTTGAGTTAGTTTTTAACTATATTTATTAGTATTATCTAGATCATAATCCTAACTATAGTTTATCTTCAACCTATTTAATTTTGAGTTAGTTTTTAATTATATTTATTAGTATTATCTGGATCCTAATCCTAACTATAGTTAATCTTAAACCTAATCCTAATCCTAATCCTATCCTATTCCAAACCCTAAGACTAATCCTAACCCTAATCCAAACCTTGATCCTAAGCCTAAGCTTATGCCTAACCCTAATCCAAACACCAACCCTAACCCTTATCCTAACCCTACCCGATTCTAAACCCTAACCCTAATCTAGACCCCAACCCTAATCCAAACCCTAAACCTAAACAAAACCCCAACCTAATCCAAACTCCTATCCTAATACAAACCCTAACCCTATCCTACTCTTAACCTTTACCCTAACCCTAATCCAAACCCTATTACTAACCTTAACCCTAACCCTAATTGAAACCTTAACCCTGATCCTAATGTAAATCCTACTATGACTATTAAAATATGTGTTTTGGCAACCATCTTTTTACAGATGGCTAGCCAAAATGATGGTCATATACTAGGGGGCCCACTATAGACTTGATTATCTAGCAACATGAGTTGCACGTATCTAGTCTGATATTTTTTGGAAGGGTATATTAAAATTTAATTGGATTAGTCATTATAATTTACATTTTTTTTATCTTTAGTAGCAACATAGTCAGTATATTTTATATATAGCTATGTGATTATAATGACGATGTGCAATCTCGAGAGCATGTCACATGGCGCTATGAAAGCAACCTTGGGTGTTGGAAGTTGACTAGTTAGCGACCTTGGGTGTTGGAAGTTGACTAGTTAGCGACCTTGGGTGTTGGAAGTTGACTAGCGACCAAGAGGCCTTGTTGCATGTATTTGGTTTTCAGTACATTGATCAAATACGTTTTCTACGTCACAACAGAGACTTGATCCTCAGTTTAGTTGAGCGTTGGTGGCCCGAACGAAATAGCTTCCAACTACCATTTGGTGAAATGACTATTCTTCTTGCAGATGTGGCAAACATTTTAGGACTACCTATTACGGTGAACTAGAATATTTGATGATCATTTTTAGCTAAGAATACGATCATGGAGTACCTAGGTGTGGAGGCACCAAAATTATATGACAAAAGCTTAGTGACGTATAAATGACTCCGTCATAATTTTATGCACCTACATCGTATTAGTGATGAAGATCTCAATTGATAAAGATCGGGTAAGTATAACATTTAATGTTAATGTTATTGTTGTATAATAGATAACAACTTGGTTTAATGAATATAATTTTTTGCATAATCTGTTCAGGTCATTGCTTGCACCAGAGCTTATTTACTAGACCTATTTAGTGTAGTTTTGTTTCCCGACTCATCAGACAAAGTAAATTTACGTTTTCTACCATTTCTAAAAGATCTGACAAAACCTGCGGTTAACACATGGGGAGCATCAATGCTGGCATATCTATACAGTGCTATGTTAGATTTTGTGCATACCCACTCAGCGGATAAACTGATGAAAAATTTAAATCTTGGCTCGAATACCATCAATTAGTGTTATTATTGGTTTATCATGTAGGTTTTTAATCCAGTTATTGAAACATTCAGCAAGATTGGACGTGTTAATGCCTAACCTAGGACAAGGAGAATAAACTATAATCCAGTGTGAGAAAACACGAGTTTCATCATTTACTCTAATGAGCCAATTATAAACATCTATATTTTCAGCTTTAATTATTTCTATGCAATTGTTGGCATCTGTTTTATTATGACATCTTGCAAGATCCAAACTACATTAAAATTGTTTCAATCTACATATTGATTTTAAATTTTGTTTAAAATGTTGAATAAAAAAAATGAGACGAATATGGAAAAACAACATGTATGGCATTTATCAATTCTTTTTGTTTATCTGATATAAAAGAAATTATATTCCACGATCAAAATAGCTTTCAGAATATGTTCTCAAACCGTTTAAAACCAAGCCCAAGAATCATTGTTTTCACTCGACAATAGCATAAGCAATTGGATATAATTGATAGTTAGGATCCTGAGCACAAGCAACAAATAAAATACCTTTGTATCTAGAGGAAGGAAAAGTAGCATCAGTACTAATCACAGGTAAACATCCCAAAATCTATCAATGCATGCCTTGAAATAAATAAAAATTCTTTGAAAGCTATTGTCTTCTGCAGTCTTTATAAAATATTGGCTACCTGGATTTGTCTCAATAATTCTAAAATCATACTCTTCAAGGCTACTATACGCATGAATATAACTACCATTTTTTTTAGATAGAGCAAGTTATCCAACTTTTCAAGCCTTACAATATTTAATATATATTCGGTGTTTCCTATATATATCATTTACAATATGCGATGGACTATACGATTAATTATCTCAAATTTTATCAATAATCTTATTTTAACCCATACAGTAGTAGTTAATGGATGACAACCTGTTGCAAGCCCACCTAAACAAGAATGTATATTTTCTAGCATAGCAATGCAAAATCTTTCGTCTTTACCAATGACTTTAGCGTATACTCTCCAGTAACAACTTGAAACGTTATATTTATATACAATTCCACTAGCATTGTTTAAAGTAACTGAACAAGTAAACTTTTGTTTAATTGCTATATCACTAATAAAACTTCTAAATTTAGAACGATTCTCAAATTCTTTTCCAATAAATAATTCAGGAGTGCTAACACTATCAACAGAATCATAAAATTTATCATCAAAATTTTCAATTAAATTATCACTATTTTTATTATCGTTATTACCATCATCTACTATATGTTCTTCTTCGATAAATATAATAACTCAGTGAGAAGAACTAGCGGCAATATTAACATCTATATTAGAAGCATGTATACTACTTACACTATTAATTCTTGGTGGTGGTGGAGTGACATGAATACTAATATATGGTGATTATACATTAACTTCAAGAATAAATTTTCATGCTTGTTCACTATCTACATTTATACAATTTGATGCAAAAATATGTACTAATATAAATTCATAATCAATAAAATATTATTCAATAATTAGATTACGTAAACTAACAAAAGAAAATTTTTGATCAATTAAAAGAACTTGATTTAAACCTCCTTCATAAGCTAACCCATTTAGTACACCTCAGTGAGCATAGTATTGTTAGATTTTGATCCATGCTGACTACAAAATGAGCTTTCAAGTGAATTGAATGAGATGAGCTTCTTTTGAATGATGGTTTATATTATGAAGAGAATGAAAAATTTTGAGAGAGAAAGAGATTGTTTGGTTTGATACTTACATGCCTCAATTTATAGGTGGTATGAAATACCCGTTGCAATTGAATGTTGGAATTAAAACGTTGAAAAAAAAAACTAGCCGTTAGCCTCAACAAAAAGAACCCACATAAACCAAACAACTAAATCAAAACTAATAAAGGAAACCAAACTAGTTACTATGAAACAAACCAAAATAAAAACCAAAACATATTGAACCAATAAAAACCAAAGCATGTAACCGACCCAACCTAAAACACTCAATTTATACCATATTGTCTTGCAAAAATTGGACATGTCCAATTTCTGCCGGACTGTCTAGCGGAAGCTTTCGGCCTACTTAACTTTTATAAACTTTTATTTTTTTTTAGCAAATTTTATATAAATTCCTACCGCTACAGTAACTTTTTTTCCCTTCTTTTATGGTTCTGCCTACATATACAGAAGTGGAATTGAAAAAATGCCCTAAAATTGGGAGTTATGGCAGAAATTTTTTCTTTAGCCAAACTAATTTTTGGCTCAGCTACTAACTACGTTCTAGACGCCCAAATTTAGGACATTTTTTAAACGACCAATTTGGGATGTAACAGGTCTTATTTTGCAATTTTTCCTAACTGATTTCCTTTTACACAATACTTTAAAACTTATATGCTTATGATATAATTTTTGTTGGTGTTTTGCCTTAGAGGCTAGAAAGATAGTTCCACATTGCCTAGGCTAAATGGATTGTATTTCTATATAAAGCTTTGCTTGTGTTGAGAGAATCACATGAGGTGTGGAGAGGCATATGGGTGCAATGTGGGGGTATTTTTCTAGTGGAAAGAAGGCTAACTCCACAAAAGAAGCATCGATCCATGCTTTTTGTCATGCTCATGGAATTATTTTTCTATGGAGCTAAGCCCCGAAGGGGCTAAGCGACTCGGACTCGGACTCGGGCTCAAGGACGCAAAGTGGCGCTTTGTTGGCGCACTTTGTACTCAGCATTGGCGCACTTTGTACTTAGCATCGGCGCTTTATGCGCTATCGATGCGCTCGTGCGTTCGTGCGTTCGTCTTATGCGCGAGTCGCATGTGCTGGGGCATGCGCGGACTAAGCGCAGCTATGCGCGTATTTTACGAGTATGCGCACATGCGCTGCTGCGGGGCTGCGCTGCTGCACTGCTGCGTTGCTACGCTGTTGTGCTTCTACGCGCTTGCGGTGCAACGTGTCTGTGCTGTTGTGCAGCTACGCGCAGGCGCATGGACTGACGGGCTGAGTGGGTGCAGGGGCGCAGGTGGCGAATGATGTGGCTGATTGGAAGACTTGAGCGGTTATGGAAAGATTTGAGTCAATTATTCAAATCCATCTTTTGTGTGATTTGAATTTAATTCATTAAAAATTTTTCATTATTCGCTTCTATCTTTTCGCAATCAGTTACGGCCAGCATTGGAGATTAGAATTTCGGCCCAACTCTATAAATACTCTCTTCAGGCCTTCATTGAGGACAACTTAGAAATTAAGGGACGAAGAGAGTTACGCAGCCGCTGCCATTAGAGTCCACGGAGTTCAGTGAGTTCGTGAAAGGAGGTGACAGCGAGCGTTCCAGAAGTTCTTTCGAACTTGTTGGTTCCTGGGAGTAGATCGTAGTAGGATGAATCTTACTTTGAGCAACGGTGATCTTCACCTCCCCAACAAAGTTGTGTTCATCAACTTCGAATCTCACAAAGAGACCAATTTTTTAACTCTGGTTCTCACAAAGAGACCGAGTTATCAGCCTCGTATCTCACAAAGAGAACAAATATTCAACTCCGTGTCTCAATAAGAGATCGAGATTTCCATCTAAGATATATTCAGTAACAACAATTTTCCATATATATATAATGAACGTAACGAAATACGATAGTTGGTGTGAATTGCAAAATTTCGTGAAACATCGAATATTTGAACGCAAGTTGTGTCCGAGGATACGTAACGTCGTGTCCCCAAAAAAGGGAAAAAAGGAAAAATAATTGATGACTACATAGGATCACAACAGTCGATCTCTGATACACTGTCATACAAAAATGCTGGTCCTTATTTTGGCAACTCTTCTAGTTTTCCTTCTCCAACCAAAGTAGACCTGATACTCTGCATTTTCCAGACCACTTCCCTCATCTCCATACGCTCTCTCGGCGCTGCAGTAGAACACAACAGACCGATGCCGATAACCGAGACCAAGCTTTCTCTAATTCGACTGTTTTGTAGGCTGTTCTCGTCACCGATGCTTACTTCCTTGTGTACTTGTTGTAATGGCATCAAGGGATCGACGACTTCCATCACGCGTTCGGGGTACGCCATCTTCACGAAATCGTGAACGCACAGTCCGTCCTTGAAGCTATCGTCAGTCGGTCTCTTCCCCGTAAACATCTCTAACACAAGTATTCCGTAGCTATACACATCACCTCGCGTACATAGCGCGCCCCCAGCTCCATACTCTGCAGTTACATACAACATACATTCTTTACGTTGGTCATATGCTACAATCGAAGAATTCTAAACGATGATAGCTTAAACTCTGACACATTAAGAAATTAAGATGTGAATGTGTATCTGAAGATGTCAGTGTTACCTGGAGGTATGTACCCAATAGACCCCTTGATTGTCATTGAGCTGATTTTAAACCGAGAACTCGTATCACTGAGAAGGATCTTTGCCAATCCGAAATCGCTCAGGTGAGAAGTCATGTCCTCATCAAGGAGT
Source organism: Iris pallida (assembly GCA_029216955.1). NCBI lineage: Eukaryota > Viridiplantae > Streptophyta > Magnoliopsida > Asparagales > Iridaceae > Iris > Iris pallida. The sequence continues at coordinate 9,973,961 of JANAVB010009400.1, read as the reverse complement.
ACATTGCTCGGCTTTAGGTCGCAATGGACGATAGGCGGTCGACATTGGTGGTGAAGATAGTCCAGTGCAAAAGCCACACCTATGCTTATGTCCAGCCTCTGAAGGAAGCTGAGTAGTCCCGGCTCATGTTGTTGCTTCTCTACATCCGGATGTAGCCACTCCTCCAAGCTCCCGTTAGGCATGAACTCGTACACTAGCGATTTGAAATAGTTCCCCTCCGAATCTACACTCGAACAAGCAGTCAAGATCTTGACAAGATTGCGGTGGCGGACGTTCCTCAGCGCCTCGCACTCCGCCATGAAACTCCTGGAAGCTCCAAGGATTTCGAGGTTGAAGACCTTCACGGCCACATCCTTCTCGTAGCCATCTAAGGTTCCTCGATAGACAGTACCGAAGCTTCCTTCTCCAATCAAGTTCGCCGGAGAGAATCCGTTGGTGGCTCGAAAGAGCTCTTTATGAGAAACCATTGCGTGTGGAGTTCTCAAGGAAGACTCCGCAGGCCGGTGCGTTTTGGTAGGTCTCTTCCAACAGTAGAGCATGCTACACAAACACAAGAGCAATATTGAACCTGATGCTGCACAAACAACAGCGATTACTATCTTCTTCTTCTTCTGTTGATTCCTCTTAGAACTTCGAATCGAGCACGGCGGAAGCTGCAACGAGGGGATGCCTCCGCATAGCTTCGTGTTCCCCAGGATTGAGATGGCGCTGGAATTCTCGAACACGCCTTCTTCCGGCACAAGACCCTCGAGATCGTTGAACGACAGGTCGAGGTACCGTAAACCTTTTAACTTGCTTAAAGTCGGAGGGATGGATCCCCGAAACCTGTTTCCTTGCAGGTGTAGGTACTCCATGCTCTCGCAACCGCTGATGCTCCGAGGAATTTCGCCGGATAATCTGTTCCCGGAGACGTCCAGCTCCCCCAGGTTCTTCAACCTGCCGACCTCGACCGGCAGGGAGCCGGTCAACGAATTGCGGGCGAAGCTGAGGAAGACCGACAGCGAGGGGATACCGATGACTTGTGCAGGTATTGCGCCGTCCAGCTCGTTCTGGGACAGGTCGAGATACTGCAAGTCCCTACAGTTTGCGAGGCTCGAAGGGATGCTGCCGCGGATGGAGTTCTTCGCCAAGCGCAGGTCGTTCAGCTGAGTTAAATTTCCGAGACTTGGTTGGATCCGTCCCGAAAGTCTATTTCCGGACAAGCTCAGCAGCTGCAGATTCCGGAGCCCTCCGATGGAAGCAGGAATGGTGCCGGTAAGGAAGTTCTTCTCTAGTCGCAGGACGGACAAGCCGGCTAGCCTGTTCAAGTTATCAGGCATGCCTCCACGTAACCGGTTCCCGCTCATGATCAGCATCGAAAGCCCGCTTGAGAGGTTGGCTATTGAACTGGGCAGCGAACCTCCAAATCTGTTGCCATCTATGTCCATTACTTGAAGATTAGTACAGTTTCCTAATGAAGTGATCAACGAATTCAAGTCATCCGTCGTCGTCGTATCCCCATTTCCGAGCTGATTCCCTTCGAAGTTCAGCCATTCAAGACCTCCTAACGTCCCAAGATCAGCAGGAACGGAACCGGTGAAGTTGTTGTAGCCAAAATCAAGGTTTATGATCCCGGAGGCATTCACCAGGGAAGCCGGGATTGGCCCGGAAAGCAGGTTTCCGCCCACGTAGAGCGTCTCGAGTTCTCGGAAGGTGAAGCCCAGGTTCGGAGGAAGGCTCCCGTTCAGTCGGTTGCTGGCGATGGCGATGAACTTGAGCGACGAGAGGTTGTAAAGAGACTGAGGAATTGCGCCGGAGAGTTGATTTTCGGCAATCTGAAGGAACTCGAGCCCGGTCAGTCGGCCGATCGATTCCGGAATGCTCCCTTCGAGAGCGTTTCTTCCGATGGCGAGTCTGGTTAGAGAGGTGAGGTTTCCGACGGACGCAGGGATCTTGCCGGTGAGATTGTTGACGAGCAGGTACAGTTCTTTCAGGTCCGGCAGAGAGCCGAGCGCGGTCGGTATCTCGCCGACGAGCTGGTTGGTGCCGAGGTCCATGATCTCGAGCTCCTTGCAGCCTGACAGATTGGCGGGGATCTCCCCTCCGAAGGAATTGGCGGTCAGGTTGAGGATTCTGAGCTTCGCAAGGTTGCCGAGCTCGGGAGGGATGCTGCCGCGCAAGCTGTTGCCTCCGAGGTTGAGTTCTTCGAGTAGTGTGAGATTTCCCAAGGAAGGAGAAAGAGACCCAGCCAGGCTCCGTTCGTGTAGACGCAGTGCAGCAACCCTCCGGCTATGGTTGCTGCTGCTGCATGTTATCCCTTCCCACTCGCACAAGCCGTTGGCGCCGTTCCATGAACTGAAGGTTCCCGGGGGGCTGGACGTGATTTGATCTCGGAACGCAAGCAGGGCGAGGCGGTCTGTCTCGTTCCCTGGAGTCATCGCTGCGGCCGCGGCTGAAGATGGCAGGACCATGTTGGTTGCAGAGAAGAGTAGTAGTAGTAGAATGGTCATGGCACATAAGAACAGGCTTTCTTGGCGGAAAATTGTGAAACTTGGGAGAATCTTCATTTGCATGGCACTGCAGAGCTCCTGATCTCCTCTTTCATAAAACCTGCAGAATCATATAGAACCAATAAATTCTTTGTTTTAGTTGATGGTATATATCCAAAGAAGAAGATTGTCAATAAGCTACCAATAGATTGAAGCTATAGAGAGAGGATTGCTAATAAAAAGAGAAGAAGCTATTTCCGAGCTAAAGCTTACATTAGACAAGTACTTATAATCAAGGTCCGCAGTATCGTTATTGTTGAGAGTCAATAAGGGACTTTTAGTCCCACATCGGAATATGTAGTATGTAGAGGAGCTAGACTCCCGATAAGTAGTGAAGTAGTCCATCAATAAAATAATTAACCCTTATTTTCTACATGGTATCAGAGCCATAACTCTCTCTCTCTCTCTCTCTCTCTCTCTCTCTACAAAAAAAAAAAAATTTCCCCTCCCCCCAAGCCGCGACCCGCTTCAACACTCCGGACACGGAACCGATCCGACGACTACATTTGGGCTTATTATCTCCCCCTCACATCGAACACCATCTGTGTTAGGTGTGTCACCAAATGCTGAACCTTCATCCGAACCATAGTATGGTTCGAGTTCTCTGAATGTAACGTCCATGCTTACAAACATCTTCCGCTCGACTGGACTCCAACAGGCATATCCCTTCTGAGTCGCCGTGTAACCGACAAAGACACATTTAACTGCCCTAGGATCCAGTTTGCCAACGCCTGGCCTATTATCTTGGACAAAGCACACACATCCAAAAACTTTCGGTGGAACAGTGTACGTAGTTGCCCCAGTAAGCATCTCCAACGGTGTCTTCCAGTCCAATACTTGAGATGGCATTCTGTTGATGAGATAAGAGCCGTCAATATAGCCTGCCCCCATAAGTGTTTCGGGAAATTCATAGCCAACATCATCGTCCGTGCGACTTCTAGCAGGTGTCTGTTCTTTCGTTCAGCCACACCATTTTGTGCTGGAGTATAAGCACAGGAAGTTTGATGTAGTATTCCATGAGTGGAAAAATACTCAGCAACCCTCTTATTAGTATACTCCGTCCCATTGTCAGACCGGAAACACTTAATTTTAGCGCCATATTGTGTTTCCACCCGTCGATGAAAGTCCCGAAAGGCCTCAAGGACGTCACATTTATTCTTCATAAGGTAGACCCATGTCACGCGGGTATAACCGTCAATAAAGGTGACGAACCATCGAAAGCCGTTAATGCCGGTTGTAGGACAAGGATCCCATACGTCCGAATGTATCATGTCAAAAGCAGCTGAACTCCTATTCCTCGAGCTTACATACGTGCTTCTAGTATGTTTTTCCAACTCACAAGCATCACAAAATAACTTCTCTTTATTAGCCCTTTGATATAAGGACGGATACATTCGACTAATAACTTAAAAAGAGGAATGACCGACACGCTGGTGGTGGAGTAGCAAGTCGGCTTCAACACTGCGACAGAAAGCTTCTGGTGGTGCGGCTGCGACCAAGGATGCCAATGCGTTGTCCAGTCCAGTCCTGTCTAAATACCACAGTCCCTTATGCCATGTGCCAGTCCCAAGTCGTCGTCCTGTCCCCTTCTCCTGAAAAGTCACCGTAGGAATGTCAAAGGAAACAGTACAGTTAAGATCAAGTATAATGGCACTAATGGATAGAAGATTGACAGGAAAAGATGGAGCATGTAAAACGTTAGTTAGAGTGATGGAAGGGGTGCATGCGACAGTATCTTTACCCACTACAGGACTAGATGTACCATCAGCGGTCTGAATACTCTCCGGCAATGGTAGGTGAGTATAGTCCTGAAACGCACCACGGGATCCCGTGACATGGCAAGATGCCCCAGAGTCCATTATCCATCCTGGCCGATGGACAGATGCAAGAGCACGTGCAGGATTACCGGTGCTGGATTGGACAAAGCAAGTGATGAGATCTCCCGAGGTAGAAGACGCCCCAGGACTGTCGGCCGAACCCAGCTTTGTGCCTCGCAACTTCTCAAGGAACTCCCGCTCAAGCGGGATTATTTCAGCTAGTTGATTCTCTCCCCCTTCATCCACCAGATTCGCTTTGTGTCCTCTATGCGGGTCTTTCAACTATTTGAAGTGTCCTCGGATCGGTTCCGTGTCCGGTTGTAGAGAACTGGACGACAGGGGGAGAGCACAGTGACTTAGATACAGAAAATGAAGAAGAAGATCCATATGTTACGCAGGGGGAGCAGCAGACAAAAGAAAAGGAGCTCCAAGTCTACAGAAGGAGACAACAGAAGTCCAGTACTGTGCCTATGCCGTGCCCTGTGCCTACTGTACCAAGTCCTTCGTCTACTCCTGCTCCAACTCCTGAAGATGTTGCCCCCACACTGAATCACTCGAATTCTGATGCGGATCTCTCCGACTCGGATGGTATGATCTCTCCACCACCAATTGCTCCCTTAAGGAGATCTTCTCGCATCAATGCGGGTAAGGCTCCTGCTCGTTTTGATGATTACGAACATGACATTGCCAACTTCTTGTCTTATTCTAACATTTCTTCGAATTATCGAGCCTTCATTGCATCGTTAGACTCTACTTCGTTGCCCAAGTGTTGGCAGGAAGCAAAGAAAGATCCAAGGTGGAAGGCAGCAATGATGGAAGAACTTGGGGCACTGGAGAAAAATAAGACATGGGAGCTGGTTCCATTATCCAAAGGGAAGAAAGCTGTGGGATGCAAATGGGTGTACACAGTAAAAGAGACGCCAGAAGGAAAAGTAGAGCGGTATAAGGCGAGGTTGGTTGCAAAAGGATTCACACAGTTATATGGAATAGACTATGATGAGATGTTTGCCCCAGTAGCAAAAATGAGCACCGTGAGAACTCTGGTCTCCATTGCAGCGAACTATGGGTGGAAGCTGTACCAACTGGATGTGAAGAATGCCTTTCTTCATGGGGACCTGCAAGAAGAAGTATACATGGAGCTCCCGCCAGGGTGCTACGTGACGGAATCAAATGGAGGGACGTCGCAAGGAAAGGTGTGTAAACTGAAGAAGTCGCTATACGGGCTCAAGCAATCTCCTCGAGCCTGGTTTGACAGATTCAGAAAGGCTGTTACAGGCATGGGATACCGTCAAACAAATGCAGATCATACGGTCTTCCTCCAGCATGCAAGAGGCCACATCACTATACTTGCTGTATATGTGGATGATATAGTGATCACAGGTGATGATGAAGTCGAGATCACTAAGTTGAAGTCAAAACTCGCGAAGGAGTTTGAAGTAAAGAATTTAGGAGCGATGAGGTACTTTCTAGGTATCGAGGTGTGTGAAGGTGAACAAGGAACTGTTCTCTCATAAAGAAAATACATACTAGATCTGCTGAAGGAGACAGGGATGCTAGGATGCAAAGCAGCAGTCACTCCAATTGACCAGAAGTACAAGTTGGGAGCAGAAGCAGGAGAGCCAGTTGATCGTGAAAGATATCAACGACTTGTAGGAAAATTGATTTATCTGGGACACACTCGCCCTTATATCTCATTCGCGGTGAGTGTAGTGATTCGCTACATGCATGATCCAAGAAAGGGTCATATGGAAGCAGTATTTCAGATATTGAGGTATCTGAAAGGAACGCCGGGAAAGGGGCTATGGTTCAAGAAGAATGGACGCATAGAAGTTGAGGGATACTGTGATGCAGACTGGACGAGCTGCATAGACGACAGAAGGTCTACCACGGGATACTGTATTTTTGTAGGAGGAAATCTGGTCTCATGGAGAAGCAAGAAACAGTCTGTGGTAGCACGGTCGACAGCTGAAACAGAATACAGAGCAATGGCTCTGGGAGTGTCAGAATTGCTGTGGGTGAAAGTGTTGCTGACAGAGTTGAATCTAGACAAGGGAGCACCATTACGTCTTCTGAGCGATAGTCAAGCTGCGATAAGTATAGCTAACAATCCCGTTCAGCACGACAGAACGAAGCACATCGAGATTGATCGATTCTTCATCAAGGAGAAGCTGGAACAAGGGATACTGAAGATTGACCATGTCCGCTCAGAAGAACAAGTTGCAGACTGTCTGACTAAGGGTCTTAGTTCATTAAGTCTGTCGAAGCTATGTAACAAGATGGGGATGATCAATATCTATCGCCCATCTTGAGGGGGAGTGTTGAGAGTCAATAAGGGACTTTTAGTCCCACATCGGAATATGTAGTATGTAGAGGAGCTAGACTCCCTATAAGTAGTGAAGTAGTCCATCAATAAAATAATTAACCCTTATTTTCTACAGTTATCAGAATTGGTATCGGATCATTCCTATGAGTATCGGATCAATGGTATCGACCGTATCGATGGTTTCAGATCGGATTATCAATTTTTTGATAAAATTATTAACATTTTAGAAAGTTTATTTGATATATTTGGGCATCATTTTAAGTATTTTCAGTGTTGTTTATTAGCATTTTTGAAATTAAATGCAATTGCCAATTGATTTACATGCGATAGAAAAGTTTTCTCTTTTACATACTTTTACAACCTTATTATGCTTTCACACAATTGCTGATTGCTCTTTTTCATTCAATTTTTTGAATTAACCGAAAAAATGATCTCGAACGTCGGTATCAATCAGTATCGGATATCGGTTAGTATCGAATCAAGATATATCAAACCTTATCAATATCGATATGGGCGGATACTGCAAACTCTTATAATTATGAGTTTACTTGCAACATTTGACCTCTAACTATGTTCATGTTCCTTCGAGAAACACCAGTGATCGAAGCTTTCAACTTGATGTCATTGGTGGCTACTCTATTGTCCTTGTCTACAAGTACGGAGAGCTTTATCATGTTTGAATCGGTATCGACCATATCATCCGATATAGGCCGATACTGCAAGCGCCTATAACTATGAGTTTACTTGCAACAATTTGACCTCTCACTATGATCATGTTTCTTAAAAAGAGGCTATTGACTTTAGTACACAAGTGAAGCTTTCAACTTGATGTCATTGGTGGCGACTCCATTGTCCTGTACAAGCACGGAGAGCTTTATCATGTTTGAATAAGAGAAGAATAGCTTGCGTTCTCTGCTACTACTATACTACCAGTGTGAATTCAATCGTTGCTTCTTCAAACATGAGATCACCTGTATAGTTTTGAAGATAAGGTTGTTGGGACAAAAATTTGTATCATTATTATTATTATTATTATTTACACTTTTTTATATACAAGATTGACTAATCTGTACTCAGACCTCCTTCACCGGAAAGAAAAGAAAAGAAAATTATTATTATTATTATTATTATTATTATTTATTTTCTAAATTGTAATTTTTTTTTTTTTTTTTTCGTTGCACACACGCACTATATTTACCCTCCTCCTCTAGAGGTGTCGTACGATCCTACACAACCTTTAAAAAGGCAGAATACATTTTTGACTAATGACTAACACTAGTTTAGTCCTAAAATTTTATAATAAATGCAAATAATTATGAGAAAAGTAAATCGTTAGGATGGATGGGAGAACCAATTTTTATATTTTTTTGGGGAACTATTTTTCTTTTATGCTACTTTCCATAAACACTAAAAAATTAATGACTTTTCCTTTGGGAACCAACTGTGGCCACAGTGTCCTCCCATCATGCAACTATTTTTTGACTTGGTCCGTGTGATTTAATTCATAGCAAGTTCCAAGTCCCATCATCCAGTTCATCGAAAGCTAATTTGAAAATATAATTGACATTTATGACATTTGACACGATTCATGAACAAGTCCCATGAGATCCGTCTCGTAGTATCGATATTCATATACGGATACACGTGATTGTTGTATCGTGAGATACTCCTGTTTACTTAAGTTAATATTAATATTAATGTTAATATTAATATTAATGTTAATATTAATTTTTTTAAAATTTTTTTATATTAATTTTAATGTTAATGTTAATATTAATGTTAATGTTAATGTTAATATTAATGTTAATATTAATTTTAATGTTAAGTTTAATGTTAATTTTAGTATTTAATGTTAATATTAACATTAATATTAACATTAACATTAATATTAACAATAAATTACAGATTAGAGTGAGGGGGATTTTTAGGAGGTTTTCTTAGGGGGGCTTTTGATCCGCTTCCATATATATATATATATATATATATATATATATATATATATATATATATATATATATATCCCTTCACTTTATTTAGATTTTCTTTTCTCTCTCTCTCTCTCTCTCTCTCTCTCTCTCTCTCTCTCTCTCTCTCTTCGGTCGTGTACTCTATATTTTGGTGGTTCGCAGGAGGACCCACATAATTATGTAAAATTATTAAATGATACTGACGAGTATTTAATTACTCTTTACATTCTCTAGAATGACAAATAATAGTGTTGTCTGCAAAGAAAAACTAGGGTAAGAATTACTTTTAATGATTTCTATGACTTGAAATTCAAGTGGAGTATATCAAGATATTTTTATTAGGAAGTCACCGATGTGAGTGTGGAAGTGGGGACATTTTTATGAGAATTATAAGACTAAACTCTAAGAACACTTATGAAAGCAGAAAAATTTAGGACCAAAATGGATATATCAATATAAGCAGTCTTGGTGGAAAGGAATTATGTGATATTTATTGACTCAAGTTTACAACAATAGCTGAACAGTTCAAGTCATTATGTACACTGGATAGCTAGTAAATAGTAAACTCGATAAATATTCACAAGGGAAGTTTCAAAGCAAAGAACTACCTATCTTGATACAATAACTTTTAAAATGCTCTCTCTCTCTCTCTCTCTCTCTCTCTCTCTCTCTCTCTCTCTCTCTCTCTGCATCTCTCTCTCTCTCTCTCTCTCTCTCTCTCTCTGCATTACGTCTGCATTGTGTCTGCATTTGTTTGTATTGTGTACAGTCAAATATTCATTCACGTGGGAATTGTTGGAAAAGTGAATAAAAAATGACTTAGAAAAATAATATAAAAATATTTTAATTAATTTTTGTAAATTCTCAATAGGTGTTTGTTGGAAAGGGTGTGTCCCTTCCAAACATTGTGTCTGTTCAAAAGGGTGTATCATTTCCAAACAATGTCTCTTTATATTTTGTATCTTTTCATCGCTGGATAGTCCTATGAGTATTTGATTGAATTCATTAAAACAACTCATTCACTCATCAAGCATTCAATGAGAGAGAGAGAGAGAGAGAGAGAGAGAAAGAGGGGCTATTTTTATTGTTTCGTCCAGTTTTCGAGGTTTGAAATGATGCTAGCGGAGGAGGAATTCCATTGTATATTGGGAGACTAAATTGTCATTCAAACATAAGCACATGTGCGGAGCGAATATTGTCTAAGGATATTAAACCAAGTTCAAATCTCGATCTCGATCAGATTATTTATTTATATTATTACATTCCTACTGTATATAATACATGTAGAAAATGACACAAACTAACGAAGAAAAAAAAAGGGTTATAGTGATCACTTATGTCCAAGAGTCAAAGGCTATTATGTGAGAGACAACATCACCATTAGGAGAGGTCCATCCATCCTCACGCCTGTTCATGATCATGACAAAGGTTATTAGCTTTCTGCTTTCTCTATGGAAAAACCAATACGGTACAAGCAGTTTGATTTCAATGTCTAGAAAATAACCTCAGTGCTGTGGAAATACTGGACATATTTCTCAACTCGTCACAGAATTTGTGTCAAATCGACATCTTCAGTCTGGAGACTAAGTTAGTTGCTTTTCCAACTTTGCTAGTGACACCTTCTAATACAGCTAGAATTTCATTAGGAGAGTATGAAAATGATAGCAGAACATCTAGCAAAAAAAAAAAAATCTCAACAAGTTCCAACTTTGGGGTCAATTAGTGCTGATCACCATCGTTTGTACTTCTAAACTACCTTGGTAAATACATATATGAGAATGATTATAAGATGATCTATAGAACTTTTTGTCGGTAAAGTTAGTATTCTGTACAGAAAGATCTTGTAGCTAATTATGTGAACTACTCACCCTGAGAACCTTGTTTCAAATACCTCTCTCCAATGTCAACCACTGAATAGCTGCTTTAAATATGGCTCTAAGCTTAGTTTGAAGCAAGGTCCGCATTATCAGTATCGGAATCAATTTTGGACCATTCCTATGAGTATCGGTATCGACTGTATTGGTGGTTTCGAATCAGAGGATCAGATTTTTTTGTATAAAAAAGTAGATAATTATTAATAAATTATTAAACTTTGAGAAAAATTAGTTTATACTTTTAGTGAAACTATATATTCCCAATGCCTAAGCAGGCTCTTCTGCTCAAGTGAAAGATTTCAATTTCGTCCCAATTGCAAACTTTGAAGCTCAGCCATTCAACAAGGATCCTGATTTTATGTTTCCAGTGCAAAAAGTACAATTAGTGAAGGAGTTTCAGTGCAGGGGATTTTTTACTTGGAAAGTTTTCTACTTTGCTCTGTCATACTAAACAAATTTCTGATCACTTCTAGAGATTGCAAATTTACTTTGTATGCATTATTAAAGGAATAATATGTTATCTTCAAAATATACAAGTAAATCTCGAGATGATACTGATCCTACAATTCGAGAAACAAGTATAAAAGTGCCAACCCAGGTATGAATCCAGGTTCCCAGTCTCTCTCTTATTAATCCACCAAGCTTCATTTCCTATGTACTTCTATGCCTATGGATTTCTTGGTTGATAAGTTATTTGGATACAATTGAAGCACAACAAGTGATAAGCTATAGTAACCATGTTATTACATATATATTTGCTTCAAAGATGAAAATGCAATGTATGTAGACCTAAATAGATCTATAGGGATCCCAAAAATGAGCAGAGTTCAAGTAAACAGTGAGATGGTATGCAACACTAGTTGTCCTTACGGTGAATCTGAGTCCATTGCAGTATTGATGTCTAGCCCCATAGGTATTCGACTTGATCGTAATCATAACCAACGTAACCTTGTTCAGGCCAACCTAACCTAAGTAAGTAAAAGAACCATCTTGGTATGACTCAATTACATGAATTTATGGCTTGAACTGGGTATACAAACTAGACTTCATGGTATCCTTAGTTTAAGTAGCAATGACAAGGGACTCATTGTTCAATTTCAAGCAAAGTCGGGCATCTTTGCTATAGTAAAGCAACTCAATCTGATGGAGTTGCAGAGGAGCCTAGTCTATCTGGTAGAATCCTCAGTCTGTTTCTGCTAAAATATTTATGGTGTTGAAGTCTGTGTTGTACTGAAAAAATGGTGTCCATATTCTTATCATGCCGGTATCCATATCAGTATCTATTATGCAAGATAGGTGACTACTATTGTACGTATTTGAAAATGTTCATATCCGTACCAGTGTCATGTCCTTATCTGTATCTGTGTCACGCACATTTATTTTTCGGACCCACCATGATGGATATGATGCTATTTAGGCATCTTTATAATAATTTAGTAGCTAAAATTATGCATGGAATATTCTTAAGACCTAAAATAATTTCTAGAATATTCCCTAAAATAATTTCTAGAATATTTCCATTCCATAAGTTTCTTGTAAGCCTTGGTGGCACTATAAATAAGGGAGGAGACTCATTTGCTCCTAACCACCGAAACTTGTAAGCTTTATTCATATTAATAAAAGTTTTTCAAGTTCCACTCTTACTCCACTACTCTCTCTTTCTTCTTAGCATTTTAGCTAAGTTCAATTGGGGGAAGGCTTGCACGGGTCTTCGAGGAGGAAGCTTGTGTGCCGAAAGAGTCAAAGTGTAGTAAAAAAAATACTAAGTCCGTGACGTGGTATCAGAGCAAGGTTCGGTTGGTTCTATGTCAACATCCGAGATTGTTAACGACCATCTCTCATCACCCAAGAAAATACCAAGAGGGACAAAAGCAAGGAGCCGAGATAGAACGAGTCCTTGGTGATTTGACGTCCCATCTTGAACTCTTGGAACAGGGCGTGATGGGCGTAGAGGCACAAGTGGAGTATAATCAAGCTGCTCACGAGGAATTCGCTCATGGGTTAGAGACGGATGTTACCAATGTCATGGCGCTGTTCAGAGAGCAACTCCGCGAGATGCAAGACGAGTTTGAGGAGGAACGTAGGGCTGCAAAAGCGAAAATTGCCGAACAGCGTGAGGAGCTCAAAACCAAGACGACGATCTTCGAAAATGCCATTGTCGGTGGTGGTTCTCTGAGTAGGGAGGCGGCACTGAAAATGAATTATCCAGAACCCAAGTCCTTCAATGGCGTGCAAGACGCGAAGGAAGTTGACAACTTCATTTGGAATATCGAATGGTACCTGAAGGCGGTTCGCATCGAGGATGAGACCGATAAGGTAAACACGGAGTCTATTTACTATTTTGATGATGCTATGCTGTAGTTGCGCTGCAGGTGCATCGAGAAAGAGAAGGGACTATGCTCGATCGAGACTTGAGAAGATCTCAATAAGGAGATCAAGTTCCAATTCTACCCGGAGAACATGAAGTTTGTAGCAAGGCGGAGCTTGCGACAACTCAAGCATACCTAGTCCATCAAAGACTACTATATGGCGGAGTTCACCTACCAGATGCTTGTCATTTCAAATATGGGCGAAGAAGATCATCTGTTTTTCTTTCTAGATGGTCTGCAACCATGGGCTGCACAAGAGTTGTAGAGGCAACGCATCTCAGATCTGAACACAGCCGTTGCAGCGGTCGAGAAGCTGATGGAGTATCGGCGGAGCGATACCTCCAAGCCAAAAGCAAAGACCACCATCAAGTTCAATGGTGGGGAAGAAAAGAAGAACAACGAAAAGGGAGCTCGACGAAGGACAAGCAGCATGCAAAGACTTAGACGAAAAAAGATTGAATGATTTGTGTGCGGAGGGAACCACTTTGCACGCGACTGCAAGAACAAGGACAAGAAGGTGAACACAGTCCAAGGCGAGGAAGCCGAGGGGCCTATGATAGGGGCTTACTGTTGAGAATGAAGCGCGGAAACCGTTCCCCCAAGCCAGAAAGTCCTGCGAGAGAATCGAGCAAAAGCACACAAACCAAAAATGCCAAACACAATCGCAGACACAAAGATTTTTGACGTAGAAAATCCTTGCGGAAAAAACCACGGGACGATCGGAGTCCAATCCTGAAGAACCTCCACTAATAGAATAAAGAGAATACACCCTCTACAAGCTCCTCTCGATCCAACACGGATCACCACAACTCACTTGAAAGAAGAAAATTTTTGATTGCGGACTCCGAAGAACAAGAGATGCCGAAAAATTATTCGAAGCAATCTCTCCTTCACAATAGTCCTTAATCCTCTCTCTCTCTCTCTTAAAGATTGTAAAGCACTCTTTGTTTTGAGATGATTTTACAACTAGCATGCATCACCCTTTTATAAGCCCTTGGTAACCCATACATGGAAGGCGAATATATATGGAAACTTCCAATATAAATCAATTATATATTTAATGGAAATCCAATCATAATTAGCTTACCATAATTGAAAATCCAATAATATGGAAAGCTACGATATGAAGGGTCCAATCATAAATATATAATCAAAGTAATTAATATGGAAATCTAATCATATATTTCCTTACCATATATGTACCAAAATAAAATCCATGCACTCCCCAAGCTTCGCCGACACACGGATGACGCTCGTCGCTCTCCGGGGTATTTTCACATAAGTGGGAACCCTACCCACTCCAACAAATCTCCCCCTTCATAACTATATGGAGGAGGTCGTCATCCCGACGATCTGCCTGCAGTACTCAAATTTTTCCCTCGGAAGAACCTTCGTGAGCATGTCTGCTCCATTGTCATCAGTATGAACCTTCTCAAGCGCCGCATCCTTCTTCTCAATCACATCCCGTATCCAATGATACCGAGTCTCGATGTGCTTGGACCGACTATGAAATGTCTGGTTCTTCACAAAGTGAATAGCACTCTATCTGTCGCAAAGCAAAGTATACTACTCTTGCTTCAACCCTATTTCCTGTAGCAGCTTCTTCATCCACAGCAACTCCTTGCAAGCCTCCGTCGCCGCAATGTACTCTGCCTCTGTCGTCGACAAGGCAGCACACTTCTGCAACCGCGACTGCCACGATACCGCTCCTCCAGCAAACATTATCACATAGCCCGAAGTCGATCGCCTCGTGTCTACATCTCCAGCCATATCAGCGTCAGTATACCCAACCAGCTTCGGCTCGTCACCACCAAAAGAAAGTCTCCAATCGGCAGTGCCCTGAAGGTATCGTAGAATCCACTTGACCGCACTCCAATGTACCCTTCCAGGATTTGAAAGGTACCTGCTAACTGTGCCAACTGCATGAGCGATGTCTGGCCTCGTACACACCATAGCATACATAAGACTTCCCACAGCTGAAGCATATGGAACCCGCTCCATATCTTCTTTTTCATCCTCGGTAGATGGACACTGCTCCTCAGTGAACTTAAAGTGAGCCGCAAGGGGGAACTCACTTTCTTCGACTCGTCCATACCGAAATGCTGAAGTACCCGGTGAATGTACTTCTTTTGGGACAAATGTAGTAGCTTGTACTCTCTCTCTCGGCTGATCTTCAACCCAAGAATAGTCTTTGCTGTGCCCAAATCCTTCATAGAGAAGGCCGTGCCCAGTTGGCGCTTCAACTCCACTATCCTAGTGGCATTCTGACCCACTAACAGCATATCATCTACATAGAGCAATAAAATGATGAAATTATCCTCGGCAAAGTACCTCACAAATACGCAATGGTCCGACGTCGTCCGTGCATAGCCATGCTCCCCCATAAACGACTCGAACTTCCTGTACCACTGCCTCGGAGCCTGCTTCAGACCATATAAGCTCTTCCTCAACCGGCAGACCAAATGTGACTTGCCCTTCTCACAGAATCCCTTTGGCTGCTTCATGTATAACTCCTCTTCAAGATCACCGTGGATGAATGTCGTCTTCACGTCCATCTGCTCGACCTCCAAGTCGAAATTGGCTGCCAATGCTAGCACCACCCGAATAGACAACTGTTTGACGACTGACGAAAAGATTTCATCATAATCCACGCCTTTCCGCTGACCGTAGCCTTTAACTACCAGCCTTGCTTTGTATCAAGGGCGAGTAGCATCATCCGTCTGCTTCACTCTAAACATCCATCGATTCTTTAAAGCCTTCTTGTCCTTTGGCAACCGCACCAGCTCATAAGTGGAATTGGCATGTAAGGAACTCATCTCCTCCTGCATAGCCTCCATCCACTCCTGTCTGTGTTCGTCTTCCATAGCCTCTGTAAAACTTTCGGTCTCTCTCCCGTCAGTCAATAGCACATACTCATCCGGTGAGTATCTCGTAG
Source organism: Iris pallida (assembly GCA_029216955.1). Lineage (NCBI taxonomy): Eukaryota > Viridiplantae > Streptophyta > Magnoliopsida > Asparagales > Iridaceae > Iris > Iris pallida. The sequence goes on along the minus strand of JANAVB010009400.1, from coordinate 9,958,148 downwards.
ATGGTCGACGCTCTCTGTCGCTCCTTCTCAGTGGAGCCACTGGTGCTGGTTGTATACCAACAGCCTCCTCCTCTTCAGGAACCATCTCCCTGGCATGCTCATCCTCCTGAGGGACACCCTGACCACCATCAGCAGGTTGATGATAAAGGTTGGGAGTAACTCTATGTACTGGCTCTCCCATAATTGGATCCTCTGCGATGTCCTCTGGAAATTGTTCGAAGCGAAATGACTCTAATTCAGGCAATTCCTCAGCCTCAGAAGGCGTCTCGAAATCCTGAGTGTTGGTCATGGTCTGATCCTCGACGAATACCACGTTCCTGCTTCTGTAGAGCTTTTTTCCCACCGGGTCGTAGAGTCTATAGCCAAACTCATCCCGACCGTAGCCGACAAAGACGTATCGTCTCGTCTTCGGCTCAAGTTTGGTCCTCTCGTCCTTCGGTACATGCACGAAGGCCTTACAGCCAAACACTCGTAGGTGATTGTATGACGGCTCTTTGCCGTACCATACTTTGTCAGGCACATCACCCTGCAAAGGAGCACTAGGAGATAAATTAATAACATAAGCAGCTGTGAGAAGAGCCTCACCCCAATAACTGTCCGACAAGTTTGCTTCTGACAGCAAACATCGCGCCCTCTCCATCAGTGTCCTGTTCTTGCGCTCCGCTACACCATTGAGCTGAGGTGTCTTGGGTGGAGTCTTCTGGTTTCGTATCCCTTGCTCTCTGTAATAAGTATCAAAGGGACCAATGTATTCGCCGCTGTTGTCGGACCAAACATACAATAACTTTTTGCCCGTCTCTCTTTCAACAGAGACCTGAAACTCTTTGAAAGTAGGCAGCACCTGATCCTTGGTCTTTAAGGCATAGACCCAAACCTTCCTGGAACAGTCATCAATAAAAGTTACAAAGTAAAAAGTACCAGCAATAGATTTTACCTTCATAGGACCGCAGACATCTGAGTGAATCAACTCGAGTAACGCCGGCTTCCTTGAACTTGGGTGACTTTGGAAAGACACCCTATTTTGCTTCCCAGCTAAGCAGTGCATGCACTTCTCCAACTTTGTAGACTTGAGCCCTGGAATCACCTTCCTATTCACCAAGTAGCTCATCCCCTTCTCGCTGATATGGTCGAGCCGCCTGTGCCACAACTCAGTAGACGCATCACTGACTGCGTTCACCTCCTGTCCCCCCTGTCCGCTTCCTTCCATATAGTAGAGACCGGACTTCTTCCTTCCTCTGGCAATTACCATCGAACCTCTAGAAAGCTTCCACTGACTATTTTCAAAGAGACTGAAGAATCCCTCATCATCCAACCTTCCAACCGACACTAGGTTGAAACGGATATCAGGGACTAGGGATGGCAATATCCCTCCGAACCCGACGGGGACCCGATTTTTTTACCCGATGGGGACGGGTTTGGGGATTTAAAAACGGGGATGGGGACGGGGATGGGGATTAAAAAAATCCCCGATCGGATTCGGGGACGGGTATGGGTATAGTACTTCCCGCCCCGATAAATCTTCGACCCTGATTACTTATATCAATATCCATATGTGTAACCCTTTGGAAATGATATGTTCTCTTTATCTAACTAGTAATATATATATTTATTTTATGAAAACTATTATTAACATGCCATGTAGTTTTTTTGAATAAAAATAATTTTTTAAACTTATATAATGTACATGAAAATTTGTTAATCGAACGAGAGACGGAGATGAGAAAATTCGGCCCCAAAAGTGCTAACGGGACGGGGACGGGGAATGCATTGTTTAACGGGGATGGGGATGGAGGTAAAAAATAAAACCCGACGGAGAATGGGGACGGGGATGGGGATTCAAACACTACTCGGAGATGGGGATGGGGGATATGGTCCCCGACCCCTACCCGCCCCATTGCCATCCCTATCAGGGACATGACGAACATCTTTGAGAACAAGAACTGCACCCGTCTTCGTCCTCAAATGCACATCTCCAACGGCAACTGCCTTTGACACATCTCCATTGCCCATCTTCAACACTCCACAGTCGCCTGTTGTGTAAGTGGCAAATAGTGCCCTGTTGTGAGATACATGCACGGAAGCTCCTGAGTCCACCAGCCAAGAATTGTCATCGCAGGCGAGGTTTGTGATAACCTTATCACATACGACGATCACATCGCCTCCATGTATCGAAGCCGCCGCTGTAGTGTTTTCATCTTGCTTCCCCTTGTCGCCCTTCTTCTCTCTCTTCCAAGCGAAATAGTTCCGCTTGATGTGGCCCTTCTTGCCACAATGGTAACACTCCGAGTCCTCGTACCGACCCTTAGACTTCCCCCTGCTCTTGTCTCTGCCACCACCTGGACCCCTACTTTTGCCCCATCCGTGGCTCTCCGAAACTAGTGCCTCTGAGTGATGGGATATGGATGAAGTGCCCTGAGAACGTCTCCGCATCTCTTCATTTAGTACCCCGCTCTTGGCAAACTCCAGACTGACCATGCCTTCCGGAGCAGAAGCGATCATAGATACTCGTACGGTCTCCCACGAGTCTGGCAATGTATATAGCAACCAAAGTCCTTCAACCTCGTCATCGAACTTGTCTCTCATCGAGGATAGCTGGTCCACCATGCCCTGGAACTCACTCAAGTGATCCGTAATGGATGCACCATCTTTGTACTGCAGACCCATCATCGTCCGGATCCGGAACAATTTGTTTACCCTGGTCTTTTTCATGTACAAAGATTTCAGCTTCTCCCACAACGTCTTTGCATGCTCAATATTGGCAACGTAGTTGTATACGTTCTTGTCAACGAACTGCCGCATGTACCCACACACCTGTATATGCTCGAAGTTTCAGTCCTCATCGGATTTGTCACTGGGCTTCTCGGATGCAAATACTGAAAGATGCAGCTTCTTGACGAACAACAAATCCTTCATCTTGCTCCGCCAATAATGGTAGTTGGTACCGTTCATGTTCACCATGCGCACCGGCTTCGCATCCATCTCTGCTTCCTGGTTTGACTGTCAACTCCTGACACTTCTTTGAACCCAAAGCTCTGATACCACTCTGTTGGGAACGAAGCGCGAAAACCGTTCCCCCAAACCAGAAAGTCCTGCGAGAGAATCGAGCAAAAGCACACAAACCAAAAACGTCAAACACAATCGCAGACACAAAGATTTTTGACGTGGAAAACCCTTGCCGGAAAAACTACGGGACGATTGGAGTCCAACCCTGAAGAACCTCCACTAATGGAATAAAGAGAATACACCCTCTACAAGCTCCTCCCGATCCAACACGGATCACCACAACTCACTTGAAAGAAGAAATTTTTTGATTGCGGACTCCGAAGAACAAGAGATGCCGAAAAATTATTCGAAGCAATCTCTCCTTCACAATAGTCCTTAATCCTCTCTCTGTCTCTCAAAGATTGTAAAGCACTCTTTGTTTTGAGATAATTTTACAACTAGCATGCATCACCCTTTTATAAGCCCTTGGTAACCCATACAAGAAAGACCAATATATATGGAAACTTCTAATATAAATCAATCATATATTTAATGGAAATCTAATCATAATTAGCTTACCATAATTGGAAACCCAATAATATGGAAAGCTACTATATGAAGGGTCCAATCATAAATATATAATCAAAGTAAATATGGAAATCCAATCATATATTTCCTTACCATATATGTACCAAAATAAAATCCATGCACTCCCCAAGCTTCTCCGACACACGGATGGCGCTCGTCGCTCTCCGGGATATTTCCACATAAGTGGGAACCCCACCCACTCCAACACTTACATGGTTGCCTTGTGCCTTTTCAATGCTTTGAAAGAGCAAGATCACCGTGAATAGAACTCTAAGTCGAGAACTCATGTATGTGGACGTAAAGATCAACGGCCACAACACAAGGGCGACGGTGGACACGGGGGGGGGGGGGGGGGCAACATACAACTTTATCTCGGATGCGGAGGTCCAACTCTTGGGTCTGGTGCTAGAAAAAAACTCGAGTAGGATAAAGGTAGTCAACTAATTAGAGGGCCATCCCGTGCATGGGGTGGCCAAGGGAGTGAAGATCCAAGTAGGATACTGCACGGGTGTCACCAATCTCACCGCTGCACCACTTGATGACTTCAAAATATTCTTCGGGATGGACTACCTCACAACGGCAAAGACGATTCCAATGCCTCATCTGGGAGTCGTCGGGATCATAGAAGAGGGCTTTCTGTGCATGGTGAATATTGTACGAGGCAAGTTTGCAAAAGGGGCTATGGAGGAATCTGCTCATCTCTGGATGTGATGACTGAACCTAGTGGTAAGGAGTAATCGGGTCATTACCGGGGGCTGTGGAGGAATCTGCTCCTCCTGAGCTGCTGTCTCACTCGGGGTGATAGCAAGAGAAGCGACACGTCCACTGCGAAGATTCATCGTACTAGACACGAGAAATAGGGTTTACTTCATAACTTAATCAACTGGATGCAAAACAAGCAATTAAACGAGAGTTCAAAATAAAATCAAGGAAGGTGATTTATAATGGATGAGATCTGTTAGTTCCGGGGCTTGATCAAAGATGGTAAAACAGATGCAACAGAGATCTACGATGATAAAAAAACCAAATAGCCCGATTACAATATGAAGAAGGGAAATAGAGAAGAGAAGAACTCTCGTTCTTCCTTGCAAACGTGTTGCAATTGGGACAGAACGAGTTACAATAATCTAGAGAAAGATTAGAAGAAAAAAAATGCTGGGATGTCAAAACACCGTTGCTCAAAGCAAGATTCGCCCCACACGAACTGCTTCCAGGAACCAACAAGTTTGAAGAAATTGTGGAATGCTCGAAGTCACCTTTGTTCTGACTCCACGGATGGACTTGCAATGGCGGCTGCAGCTCTCTTTCTCTTTCTCCTTTTCTGATTTATATTTTCGTAGTACCCACAAAGGAGGCCAGAAGAGAATATATATAGAGAGAGGGTGGAAACCCTAGCCGCCTCTTCAGTTATGGAAAGATTGAATCAAATCCGAAAAAGATAGCAACGAGATTAATTCAAATCCTACAAAGATAGCAACGAAATTAATTCAAATCCCATAAAAAGTAGATCTGAATTAATCGCATTGAATCAGTCTTTCCATAACTGACTTGTAGTCTGCACAGTCAGCGGATGTAACACCCACTTTTCTAAAATAAGGGTAAATTTGAACTTTTGTATTTTAAATCATTAAAATATTTGATTTTAGTCATGATATGATTTTTTGGTGATTTTTAGTTATTTTAAAACTATTTAATTGAGTGAAATGTGAAATTGGTGTTTTGCTAGTGTAACCTTAGTCATACATGACCTAGAAGACTAATCATGACCAAGGAGACCTAATCATGTGTTTAGGATTTCAAATTTCTACTTTTAAGCCTAGAGGTATTTTGGTCATTTTGACACTTTTGTGAAATTGTAAATTATATTAATTAAATATGTGTTAGTTAAATTGTTGAGACTTGACCTAGAAGTTAGCCTAATCTAGATGTTAACCATGACCCTAGAAACTAAGTTAGAGGATTTCAATTAAGTAATCACATTAGTGCAATATCTAGATATTTGCTAAAGAGATATTTTAGGCTAAAGGTTAAAGGATGTTACTTTAATTGTGAGCCCTTAGATTGGCTAGAAATTGTTGGAGAAGCCTTGACCACTCATCCTAAACCCTAACCCTAACTTAATGGCAGCCATCATACATTTCCCCCCTCTATAAATACAACCTATTAATCATTAGCACCCTTTTTAATTCATTTTAATTGCCTCCTTTAGTGTTCTTCCCCATCTCCTCCCCAAATATCCAAATCAACTCCAAATTAAGCCTAGTTTCTTGCATTGGGATCCCCTACCATTGAGGGCGCTAAGGGGAGCTAGCTAGCAAGGTTGCACAAGCTTTTGGCATCACCAAGTGAAGAGGATCCCCCCCTATTCTAGGTTTTTCATTGAGTTTTCACTCAATAGGTAAATACCCTCATACCTAGTTAATTTTCTATTTTCTCTTTATGAATGCATGCATCTAGGTACGAGGGACCTATAGGCTAAGTTTGGTAGAAAATAGATTGGGTTTGGTGTTCGTATCGGACACGTATCTAGGTTTTAATTCAAGTGTTTGATGAATTGTCTCTGTGAATTAAATGTTTTTATTTTCGAAAACTATTTAAACAAATTTTTAGCCCTATAGGTGTAGATCATAGAACCCTAACACTGAGTACGATATTGTGTCGTGTCCGTGTCAAAATCAGACACGAACACGCTGCACACACTGCACTGCACAGTGTGGCAGTGTCCTGCTACCACACTGTTCGTGCACAGTGCATAGGTCACTTCGACACGCCAAAATTGGCATGGACACGGGGGCAATGTCTGCGAACATGTCCCCAAGGTTTCACGGTGTTTCGTTTTGCATCGGACATGCAATCACCCACGCATTGGACACCTACACGCACGTTCAGTCGAATTTTCGACTAGGACACGAGCCTTGTGTCCCACGCACACAAGTCGTGGATACGTATCAGGCTGACACGTGTGTAGCCCATCATTGGGCAAAAACCAGGACACAAGCACGTGGTGTGTCGTGTCCTGTGTCGTGAGCACGAGACACTCGACCGCGTGCACGACGCGGTTATTAACGCACGATTTGTGACACTGATACACGTGTCGTATCACGTGTAGACACGATGATGACATGTAACAGTGTGTCGATCGTGTAGCCCTATATGTGGGCTATACGTGTGCATGACTACGAGACGTGTCGTGTCTCGTGGTGTGTCCACGAAGGTCGTGAACTGGTGCACGACACAGTGCTCTGCACTGTGTCCAGTTTTATCCGATTGGGGTTTTATTGAGTTTGACACGTCGTGTCGTGTCAAGATGGACACTCAGGCACCCTAGACACTAGGGGACACTGGGGGACACATTTACCAACCTAGGGTTTTGAGCCTTAGGTCGTTTTGGACTCGGGTTTGGGTTTTCTCCCAATATCCTTCACTGTGTTCAGCCTTAGTATTTCCTGTATTTTCCAGATTTTAAATTCCATTTTCAAATCAATTTTTGACTGATATATATATATATATATATATATATATATATATATATATGTGTGTGTGTGTGTGTGTGTGTGTGTGTGTGTGTGTGTGTGTATTTATGTGTTTATATACTGTATATGTAAGTATATATGTATATGAGTGTGTGGGTATATGAGTATGTGTATACGAGTGTATATATGTGTATATATAAGTATGTATAGGTGTGTGTATATAGATATGTAATGTGTCTGTGTGTTTGCCAATTCTCAGAAATCTGAGAATTGACACCCCCCCTCTCACTGTCACACACACACACCACTACCCCAAGCCTCAAACCCCCTCACACCCTCTTTCTCTCACATTCCCTTCCCTATATATAATTATATATATGTTATATTATATAGTATGTTATATACATGTATAAATATATGATATGTATATATATGTTGTATATATATATGGTATAGAGATAGATATCCATGTGATTTAGCCTATGGTATTCATTATGAGCCTATGGCTATGAGGTTAGGCTTTTGACCCTTGTTTGACTAAAGTTGACCAAAGTCAACCTTAGGTCAAACTTTACCTAGTTAACCTAGATTTGACTTGAAATAACCTAGAATGACTAGTTTGACTAAACCCTAACTAGTCTGACCATGGTTGACCAAGGTCAACTATAGGTCAACCTTGACCTAGAATGGACTTGGATGGGTATAGAAGGGACTAGTTGACTAAGATTGAGTAAACCCTAGACTATTAGCTAGCTGATTGAGTTTGACCTATATGTGAGTGCCCTAAGTATATAAGGGTATTTGTGTGACTTGGGTTATATGGATAGTTACATGTTAATTAAGATATGTATGGGTTAAGTGAGATACTTAGAGTTGAGTCATGACTTGAGATTGGAATATGGGATTAGCTTGAATATAGGATTAAGGTTGGTATTATATATATATGTATTTATACGTGGTATACTTGTATAGGTATTGGTTATACCTTAAACTTGTGGTGTAGTACCTTAGATAGTCTAGATTGACCTAGACTTGACCTAGCTTGACCATATTAACTAGTAATTGACTAGTCTGACCATTGTTAACTAAACCCTAGATAACTTGACTAGTTTGACTAGAATGTTGACCAAAAGTTGACTTTAACCTAGATTTGACTAACCTGACTTATTTGACCTAGTGTGACTTGGTTTGACTTCCTGTGACCTAATATGACTTAAGTTGACCTAGTTTGACTTTTAGAGTTGACCAAGAGTTGACTTTTGACCAGATTGACCTAGAATCATGTAGTATGTATAGTAAACTTTATTTTTACTATTTAGAATACATTGTGACTTGTGTTGCTCTGATTAGGAGACAGACACCTCTCCTCAGGCAGTACATCATCTTCGGACATTCAGTTATCAGGCGAGTACATTCTCTGATCGTTTCATACTTGTCACGATTTATATTCTCGTTCTAGATTACTTTTACTTGATGCTGTCACGTTATCATCATGGATTGGTACTATATGGATCTCTTCTTAGGATGTTATCCCCCTTAGCGGGCGCATCGGATACTTTATGACATGTGTTTCATGTACATCATGTATTTCTTGTTTCTGCGTTATTCATGTACACTCATGTTCTCTCATGTTCTTTCATGTACGTTCATGTACTTTCATGTTCTTTCATGTACGCTCATGTTTCCTCATGTGTTTCTTGTGTAACCAAAATATCATGTACGTAACGTAACTGGACCGGATCCTTGTGTATTGATTGTGGGTAGGGGTGAGTATAAATGGTCATGTGATTTACCATCATGTACACTCTGTTACTTTTCATGTTTATCATGTTCAACCCAAGCCAATTACATGCCATCTCGTACTCTAAATCACTAGTCACTTACAGTTCTTACTTATCATGTATATATTTCCAGTTATCAAATATCTCTCCTGTTTTCATGTACATCTTCTTACAGCGTTTCATGTATCTTACTCTATTGCTTGCTTTATATTTCCTGCCATGATATGAACTGCATGAGATGTACTGTGCTCGCTCCTATCCTGACTGGACCTGTTGAAAATATTACAGAGGATGAGGATGAGGCCCTATGTACCACCTATTACGGAGCAGGCTTAGACGACACCTGCGACCTGGCTCCTTTGGAGGACCCAGCTGCAGCTCAGGATGCTACTCCCATAGTCTATGCTAGACAGCTAGGCTTTATCTTTCTTTTCAACATTGTTTTTGACTTTCAGTTGTTGTTCTGAGATGTATATATTCTTTCATATTCTGTAGTTGAGACTTTATTTTTGGATGTTTGCTGAGATATTATCTTAGACACTTAGACTCTTCTGTTTATCTGTACTTCATTTTTGAGTTCTATATCATATCGTACTTTTTCTTCTTTAGTTGTGATTGAGTTTACATTCTGCTATGTCACCCCCATTCGGGGAGTATAAACTGCTTAGCTTTATATTGTTAGATGTTGTGACCTAGAACAGTGTTCTACCGCCGACACTGCGGCGTAGGCTGGACGTACCCACTTCTCGTGCCCTTACTCTAGGGTGCGGGTCGTGATACGTTTTTAGTGGTGGCCCATGCAGGTTGAGTTTATGTAGTGGTATTCGAACTAGAGTATCACTACAGCCTACAGTAGGAGTAGAATATTTTGGGGTACTCAATCACATTAGGAAAAGCTCTTAACCTGATTCTTGTTATCAAATTCTTGCTACTTTAATACTTCCTTTTGAAATAAACTGTCCTCCCTTGATTTATCGCTTCTTTCTCAGCAATTGATACCCTTGTTTGATCTGTCTTCAGGATGGTGGAGACGCGGTTACAGCGTGCCATTCATGGAGATACTGTAGAGGGGACTGCTACCTCTCAGCCAGTTCGACAGGGTTGGGAGGCTACAGCTCCTGCCACCTCTGCTCATATTAGGATTTCAGCAGCAGTAGCAGAGGGTATGGCTCCACCAGTTCGGGGGCAGGACCCAGTCACCCCAGAGACGTCTTTCTAGCAGCCGTCGCCTACAGGACACGTGGACGCGGCACAGATGTTTGCCTACTTCCAGCAGTTTATGGACCAGGAGCAGGTCCGACAGGACAGGGGCATGGAGTTGGCCATTACGACAGCCGCAGCTCGACCAGCAGTCCAGCAGCCGAAGATACCTGGGATCGAGCAGTTCCAGAAGATGAGCCCCAGAGACTTCATGGGGACGGAGGGGATTATATATGCTGACGAGTGGATCGAGCATATAGAGGAGATCTTTCGCCTGGCCCGGATACCGACAGATCTCTAGATAGAGGCTGCAGCTAGCCGGATGCGAGATCTTGCTCGCACCTGGTATCAGTCAGACCCCAGGGTGGGAGTAGCTAGACAGACCTGGAAGGAGTTCAAGGGCTTCTTCAAGAAGAAGTTCTTTCCAGATTCAGCGCTCAGAGCCTTAGAGGCGCAGTTCGAGAGCCTAGTTCAGGGGAGCCTTACAGTAGAGGAGTACGCTGGGGAGTTCGGCCGCCTCGGCAGGTTCGTAGAGGGATTGAACGAGACGACGAAGGCCCAGAGGTTCCGGAAGGATTTGGTCAAGGAAGTCAAGTCCTTGACCAAGGGCAACAGGGATGCCACGTTCGAGGAGATTCTGACGGGAGCCTTATTGGCAGAGGATGACCTTGAGCTTAGGCTCAAGAGAGGGCGAGACCCAGTTGGGGGCAGTAGCAGCGGAGGCCAGGCCAAGAGGCCTCACTTTCAGCACCAGCAGCCGAGGCAGTTCCAGCCGCAACCGTTCCAGCAGAGGCAACAGCAGGCTCCTAGACAGCAGCATGTTATCTCTTGACCTTTCTGTAAGAAACCAGGGCACGATTGGGGTGAGTGCCGGATGAGGCTAGGCAAGTGCCTACTCTGCGGATCATCAGATCATCAGTTGAGAGAGTGTCCCAAGTCTGCGGGACGGACAGCTCAGGGAGCAGGAGCCAGGGCTCCAGTAGGCCAGCAGCAGGCTAGAGGAGGCCAGCAGGGGCGAGCTTACGCCATGACGTTTGAGGATGCTCGGGCAGTAGGAGAGGTGCTTACAGGTTCTGTTCTTTTCGATTCCATTCCTACCTTGCCTCATTGTTTCCATCTTGAAATTCAATTCCATCTGTTCCTATCTTTCCTATTTGTTGATAATTTAGAATCTGTATGTTTTGTTGTTGATTTAACCTTTTACCGAATCATATGGGCTAGGTCGCCTCAATTATGGAATCTAGAGTCTTCGATAGTTATATTAGTTGGTACGGCGAGGGCATAGTCTGTGTTGCAGACTCCATGGGTACCATAGACTTACTTGCTAATATGGCGAGGAAATTCTGATTATCATGATTCTGGATAGACGCATATGATTATCTAATTATATTAAAAAAAATTCAAAAATATACTATTTCTATCTTTCATTTTAGTCTTTCAAAAAATATATATATAAATAAATAGATTGGTAAAATATTTTGATACTATTCTAAGACTTTAAATTGATTGGGGTGTTTAACCTAGGAGGAGTACGACCATCTTAATTTCGAGGACGAAATTCTTTTAAGGTAGACTTGTAACACCCACTTTTCTAAAATAAGGGTAAATTTGAACTTTTGTATTTTAAATCATTAAAATATTTGATTTTAGTCATGATATAATTTTTGGTAATTTTTAGTTATTTTAAAACTATTTAATTGAGTGAAATGTGAAATTGGTGTTTTGCTAGTGTAACCTTAGTCATACATGACCTAGAAGACTAATCATGACCAAGGAGACCTAATCATGTGTTTAGGATTTCAAATTTCTACTTTTAAGCCTAGGGGTATTTTGGTCATTTTGACACTTTTGTGAAATTATAAATTATATTAATTAAATATGTGTTAGTTAAATTGTTGAGACTTGACCTAGAAGTTAGCCTAATCTAGATGTTAACCATGACCCTAGAAACTAAGTTAGAGGATTTCAATTAAGTAATCACATTAGTGTAATATCTAGATATTTGCTAAAGAGATATTTTAGGCTAAAGGTTAAAGGATGTTACTTTAATTGTGAGCCCTTAGATTGGCTAGAAATTGTTGGAGAAGCCTTGACCACTCATCCTAAACCCTAACCCTAACTTAATGGCAGCCATCATACATTTTCCCCCTCTATAAATACAACCTATTAATCATTAGCACAATTTTTAATTCATTTTAATTGCCTCCTTTAGTGTTTTTCCCCATCTCCTCCCCAAATATCCAAATCAACTCCAAATTGAGCCTAGTTTCTTGCATTGGGATCCCCTACCATTGAGGGTGCTAAGGGGAGCTAGCTAGCAAGGTTGCACAAGCTTTTGGCATCACCAAGTGAAGAGGACACCCCCCCTATTCTAGGTTTTTTATTGAGTTTTCACTCAATAGGTAAATACCCTCATACCTAGTTAATTTTCTGTTTTCTCTTCATGAATGCATGCATCTAGGTACCAGGGACCTATAGGATAAGTTTAGTAGAAAATAGATTGGATTTGGTGTCCGTATCGGACACGTATCTAGGTTATAATTCAAGTGTTTGATGAATTGTCTCTGTGAATTAAATGTTTTTATTTTCGAAAACTATTTGAACAAATTTTTAGCCCTATAGGTGTAGATCATAGAACCCTAACACTGAGCACGATATTATGTCGTATCCATGTCAAAATCAGACACGAACACGCTGTACACACTGCACTGCACAGTATGGCAGTGTCCTGCTACCACACTGTTCGTGCACACTGCACAGGGCACTTTGATACGCCAAAATTGGCATGGACACGGGGGCAATGTCTGTGAACATGCCCCTAAGGTTTCACGGTGTCTCGTTTTGTATCGGACACGCAATCACCCACGCACTGGACACCTACGCGCACGTTCAGTCGAATTTTCGACTAGGACACGAGCCTCGTGTCCCACGCACACGAGTCGTGGACACGTATTAGGCTGACACGTATGTAGCCCATCATTGGGCGAACACCAGGACACAAGCACGTGGTGTGTCGTGTCCTGTGTCGTGAGCACGAGACACTCGACCGCGTGCACGACGCGGTCTGTAACGCACGATTTGTGACACTGATACGCGTGTCGTATCACGTGTAGACACGATGATGACACGTAACAGTGTGTCGATCGTGTAGCCCTATATGTGGGCTACACGTGTGCATGACCACGAGACGTGTCGTGTCTCGTGGTGTGTCCACGAAGGTCGTGAACTGGTGCACGATACAGTGCTCTACACTGTGTCCAGTTTTACCCGATTGGTGTTTTATTGAGTTTGACACGTCGTGTCGTGTCAAGATGGACACTCAGGCACCCTAGACACTAGGGGACACTGGGGGACACGTTTACCAACCTAGGGTATTGGGCCTTAGGTCGTTTTGGACTCGGGTTTCGGTTTTCCCCCATTATCCTTCACTGTGTTCAGCCTTAGTATTTTTTGTATTTTCTAGATTTTAAATTCCATTTTCAAATCAATTTTTGACTGATATATATGTGTATTTATGTGTTTATACACTGTATATGTAAGTATATATGTATATGAGTGTGTGGGTATATGAGTATGTGTATATGAGTGTATATATGTGTATATATAAGTATGTATAGGTGTGTGTATATAGATATGTAATGTGTGTGTGTGTGTGTGTGTGTGTGTGTGTGTTTGCCAATTCTCAGAAATCTGAGAATTGACACCCCCCTCTCACTGTCACACACACACACACCACTACCCCAGGCCTCAAACCCCCTCACACCCTCTTTCTCTCACATTCCCTTCCATATATATAATTATATATATATGTTATATTATATAGTATGTTATATACATGTATAAATATATGATATGTATATATATATATATATATATATATATATATATATATATATATATGTTGTATATATATATGGTATAAAGATAGATATCCATGTGATTTAGCCTATGGTATTCATTATGAGCCTATGGCTATGAAGTTAGGCTTTTGACCCTTGTTTGACTAAAGTTGACCAAAGTCAACCTTAGATCAAACTTGACCTAGTTAACCCAGATTTGACTTGAAATAACCTAGAATGACTAGTTTGACTAAACCCTAACTAGTCTGACCATGGTTGACCAAGGTCAACTATAGGTCAACCTTGACCTAGAATGGACTTGGATGGGTATAGAAGGGACTAGTTGACTAAGATTGAGTAAACCCTAGACTATTAGCTAGATGATTGAGTTTGACCTATATGTGAGTGCCCTAAGTATATAAGGGTATTTGTGTGACTTGGGTTATATGGATAGTTACATATTAATTAAGATATGTATGGGTTAAGTGAGATACTTAGAGTTGAGTCATGACTTGAGATTGGAATATGGGATTAGCTTGAATATAGGATTAAGGTTGGTATTATATATATATGTATTTATATGTGGTATACTTGTATAGGTATTGGTTATACCTTAAACTTGTGGTGTAGTACCTTAGATAGTCTAGATTGACCTAGACTTGATCTAGCTTGACAATATTAACTAGTAATTGACTAGTCTGACCATTGTTAACTAAACCCTAGATAACTTGACTAGTTTGACTAGAATGTTGACCAAAAGTTGACTTTAACCTAGATTTGACTAACCTTGACTTATTTGACCTAGTGTGACTTGGTTTGACTTTCTGTGACCTAATATGACTTAAGTTGACCTAGTTTGACTTTTAGAGTTGACCAAGAGTTGACTTTTGACCAGATTGACCTAGAATCATGTAGTATGCATAGTAAACTTTATTTTTACTATTTAGAATACATTGTGACTTGTGTTGCCCTGATTAGGAGACAGACACCTCTCCTCAGACAGTACATCCTCTTCGGACATTCAGTTATCAGGCGAGTATATTCTCTGATCGTTTCATACTTGTCACGATTTATATTCTCGCTCTAGATTACTTTTACTTGATGCTGTCACGTTATCATCACGGATTGGTACTATATGGATCTCTTCTTGGGATGTTATCCCCCTTAGCGGGCGCATCGGATACTTTATGACATGTGTTTCATGTACATCATGTATTCCTTGTTTCTGCGTTATTCATGTACACTCATGTTCTTTCATGTACGTTCATGTACTTTCATGTTCTTTCATGTACGCTCATGTTTCCTCATGTGTTTCCTGTGTAACCAAAATATTATGTACGTAACGTAACTGGACCGGATCCTTGTGTATTGATTGTGGGTAGGGGTGAGTATAAATGGTCATGTGATTTACCATCATGTACACTCTGGTACTTTTCATGTTTATCATGTTCAACCCAAGCCAATTACATGCCATCTCGTACTCTAAATCACTAGTCACTTACAGTTCTTACTTATCAAGTATATATTTCCAGTTATCAAATATCTCTCCTGTTTTCATGTACATCTTCTTACAGCATTTCATGTATCTTACTCTATTGCTTGCTTTATATTTCCTGCCATGATATGAACTGCATGAGATGTACTGTGCTTGCTCCTGTCCTGACTGGACCTGTTAAAAATATTACAGAGGATGAGGATGAGGCCCTATGTACCACCTATTACGGAGCATGCTTAGACGACACCTGCGACCTGGCTCCTCTGGAGGACCCAGCTGCAGTTCAGGATGCTACTCCCATAGTCTAGGCTAGACAGCTAGGCTTTATCTTTCTTTTCAGCATTGTTTTTGACTTTCAGTTATTGTTCTGAGATGTATATATTCTTTCATATTCTGTAGTTGAGACTTTATTTTCGGATGTTTGCTGAGATATTAACTTAGACACTTAGACTCTTCTGTTTATTTGTACTTCATTTTTGAGTTCTATATCATATCGTACTTTTTCTTCCTTAGTTGTGATTGAGTTTACATTCTGCTACGTCACCCCCATTCGGGGAGTATAAACTGCTTAGCTTTATATTGTTAGATGTTGTGACCTAGGACAGCATTCTACCGCCGATACTGCGGCGTAGGCTGGATGTACCCACTTCTTGTGCCCTTACTCTAGGGTGCGGGTCGTGACAGCGGAGCCCTCCATGCGGCAGCAGCAGCAGCAGCCTGGCCGCATGAGCCGCATGGACGCATGGACCGCATGGACCACATGAACCGCATGAGCCGCATGGCCGTATGGACCGCATGGGCCGCATGGACCACATGAGCCGCATGAGCCGCATGAGCATCATGGTCGCATGAGACGCATGACCGCATGACCGCATGAGCCTCATGGCCGCATGGCCGCATGGACGCATGAGCCGCATGAGGCCGCATATGAGCCACATGTCGCATAAGACCGCATGGCCGCATATGAGCCGCATGACTGCTGACGTGCTAAGTGCAAAGTGTCCCAACAAAATGCCACATTACGCCTCATGAGCCCATGAGCCCGAGTCCGAGTCTGAGTCCGAGTCGCTAAGCCCCTTTGGGGCTTAGCTCCAAATGGAATTAATCTAAGAGAATGACAAAATCATTAATGCTTAATCCTTGGAGCCTTATTCTTACCTCCTAGTAAAATCACCCACATGGTTCCCTCCTTAAGGTCACCACCCCATGTGCATCTCTCAACAACACAACCAAGTATATATGTTGAGATAACTCATGGTGCATTTTCGATGTAGGACTAAAATTTTACAAGGCATGTTGAGAGCAAGCTCTCTCCATGTAAAGAAAGCACCAACAATCCCCCACATATCACAATATATATATATGTGTCCAGGGTTGAGTGTTCCCCACAGTAATTGTCCATTTCGTATTAGGATAGATGTCGCTGACGACTTGAATCTTCCCGCATGGGTTAAATAACAATGTGATACAAGAATGGACTACGCCTTGAATTCTGCACCACAAGTGTAATTCTTTCCACTCACAAAGTGTAGTTACGTGTGCTTCTGGCTGCACATTAAAGGCCCTGTGCCAGCCTGGTTTCAGTGTATAATTTTGGGCGTCTACAAGTTTACCCTCAAGAGACGGTCTGATATCTCTTTCTATACACTATAGGTGAGTTCTTTATTAAAGAGATATGGCATGAAGCCTTGCGCTTCCTTGCGGTGCTACTCCGCTATGACATGGCCTGAAGCCGAGGCATTACCCCTACCTGGGAACCTCATCGTAGTGTCATACTACTGTAGCATGAGGTCTCAGCCTCTTTGTAGTACCAATCTACTCAGCATGAAGCCTAAGACTTCCTTGCGGTGTTACACCGCAACGATATGACTTGCAGGGCCGAGGCTTTACCCCTACCTGGGTACCTCATCGTGGTGTCGTGCCACTGTAACATGGGGCCATCCTTCTCTTTGTAGTGCTGTCTACAACTCTTTAATTACGTCATACAACATTAGGCTACCTGCCTATTTGCGGTGCTACGCCGCTATGACTTGGCTTGCAAAGCCGAGGCATTACCCCTATCTGGGAACCTCATGGTAGAGTCACCCCACTGTAGCATGGAGTTTCACTCCTTGTAGTGCTGCTCTACCGTGCTTTCTGTAAAGCACACCAGGCATTCACTCTGCCTGAGAACTCATTAAGGCGTTTAAGCCAACCTTCCCCAGGATCTGTTTTTTCCGCAGAAAATACATAGTAGACAACAGTGGTTATGGGTCCGTATCCCTTCCATGTTCCAGAGAACAAGTACCCACTGTTTACCTGATAGTTTCCCAGTCAGTGATCCTCCTTTGAACCAAAAGTTAGATGCCTAGTAGATTTTTCTTTGAACTAATAGCATAAAACTTTATGGTAGGATTACAAAGACACACTATCAGAATACCTTCAAGCCTATTTTACAAGCTGTGTCATCGACCATCTGGCGCTTGAGGTCCTTTATGAACGGATCTGCCAGGTTTTCTTGACTCTAAATATCAACCACTGCAATTACACCTCTTTTGATAAGATCATGTACTGCCCTGTGCTTCAACCGCACAGTCCTCTTCTTTCCGCTGAAGAGGTCATTTGATGCCACCGTCGTAGTCGCCTGGTTGTCACAGTATATCGGTATCGCCGGTATCTGAGCCCCAACCACTGGAAGATCATACATGAGCTCCCGAAGCCATTCTGCTTCATCTGCTGTACTTTCAAGTACATAGAATTCAGATTCCATGGAGGAACGAGAGAGTATAGTCTGCTTCTTCGACTTCCACGATATAGCAGCTCCATCCAAGGAAAAGACATATCTACCTGTGGATCTCTCGCTTTCCACCTCTGAATACCAGCTAGCATCACTGAAGCCTTCCACTACTGTCAGATACCCGTTGTAGTGCAGTGCATATGTCTGAGTCTTCTTGAGATATCTCATCACCCGCTTCACAGCTTTCCAGTGCTCAATCCCTTGGTTGCTTGTGAACCGACTCAGCATTCCCACGACGAAAGCTATGTCAGGCCTTGTGGCAGTGGTTGCGTACATCAAACTTCCGATAATGCTAGAATACTCCAACTGCCTGACGCTTTCCTTCGAGTTTGGCTTCAGCTTCTGATCACACATATATGGCATATCGATCCCTGGAAGATCCTTATACCCATAGCGTGTGAGCATCTTCTTAATGTAGTGAGATTGTGACAGCGCTACTCCAGTGTCTGTTCGGATGATCTTTATGCCCAAGATGACATCTGCATCTCCTAAGTCCTTCATACTGAACTTGGTTGAGAGGAACTTCTTTGTCTCTGTGACACAGCCTATATCCGTACCTAGGATTAGCATATCGTCCACGTACAGACAAACGATGACTCCTTTTCCATCAGCGAACTTTGTGCAAACATATTTGTACGTCTCGCTGACTCTGTAGCCGTTTGACCTAATAACTTTGTCAAACTTCTCATACCACATCTTGGGAGCTTGCTTCAAACCATACAATGATTTTACCAACTTGCAGACTTTGTTTTCAAGACCTTTGATGACAAATCCATCTGGCTGTTGCATGTAAATCTCTTCGGTCAGTTCCCCATTCAGGAATACTGTTTTAACATCCATCTGATGTATCACCAACTTATGTATAGCTGCTAGAACGATTAACATCCTGATGGTGGTCATCCGAGCTACTGGAGCGTACATGTCAAAATAGTCTATCCTCTGTTTTTGAGAAAATCCCTTGGCTACCAGCCTAGCCTTGAACTTGTTAATAGTTCCATCTGTCTTCATCTTCTTCTTGAAGATCCATTTACATCCGATGTACTTTTCTCCTTCAGGTAGATCTACCAACACCCATGTGTTATTGGAGGTGATAGAGTCAAACTCGTCATTCACTGCCTCCTTCTAGAAGATAACATCTCTGGTCTTCATCGCCTTATCATAGGTAAGCGGATCTGCTTCCACATGATAGGTGACAAAGTCATCTCCGAAATCTTTCGGTCTTCTCGCTCGCTTAGCTGACGGCTCTGCGAGTCCTGGTACAAGAGTTGTTTCATCAACAACAGCTTCTTCTTGGACTACTGGCCCATATGAGATTTCAGTCTCATTTGCACCTATATCATTTTTTGGAATGTCCGAAAGAACAATGTTTTTGTCTTTTGTAAACTTGTCTTTAAAGTATTCAGCATCGCGAGATTCGATGATATGATTTGACTCAATATCAAGAAATCTCCTAGCATCACTCTTCTCGGCATACCCCAAGAAGATCGCCTTCGTAGTCCTTGTCCCTAGCTTCTGAATCTTCAGATCTGGGAGTTTCACATATGCCAGACACTCCCACACTCGAATGACATTCAAGTTTGGTCAGACTTTGAACCAGAGTTCATGAGGAGTTACGTCCGAAGTTGCATACGGCACTCTATTTAGAATAAAAGTGGCCGTCAATGCAGCTTCTCCCCAGTAGCATTTAGGAAGACCCGCGGTTAGCATCATTGAGTTCATCATTTCTGTCAACGTTCTGTTCTTCCTCTCCGCTACTCCGTTGGATTGAGGAGAATATGGAGCAGTAGTCTCGCATATGATTCCATGTTCTTTGCAGAACGATGCGAATTCATGAGACCTGTACTCTCCACCTCGATCACTTCTTAACCTCTTGAGTTGTTGTCCAGTCTGCCGTTCAGCTTCGGTCCTGAACTCTCTGAACTTCTCGATGGCTTCGTCTTTAGACTTGAGCAAGTAGACGAACGCGTATTTTGAGAAGTCGTCGATGAAGGTTATAAAATACTTCATCCTGGCCTTCGTGGAGAAATGTTTGAAGTCACACATATCGGAGTACACCAACTCCAGAAGATCTATGCTTCGATTGACCCGATGAAAGGGTTTCCTAGTGATCTTCGTCTGAGCACACACTTCACACTTCTCCACCTTACCCCCACATTTGGAGATAAGTCCTAGACTAGACATTTTGTTAATTCTTTTACAATGAACATGTCCTAGTCTATTATGCCACAACTCAAGAGAATAATCAGAAAATGCAACTGCATTAATGTCATCAAACTAGTTGACAAGCTGAATTTTAAACATTCCTTCGGTTTGATAAGCCTTCCCGAAGTATGTTCCTTTCTTGGACATCACCATCTGACCAACATTGATGTCCATCCTCAAGCCTGCGTTGTAGAGCAGGCTCCCAGAGATCAGGTTCTTGGCAATCGCCGGAACATGCTTCACACTTTGAAGCGTCAGAGTGTTCCCAGAAGTGAGTTTCAGTTCCACGGTCCCGATCCCCAGAACTTCAGCTTGGGCCTGGTTCGCCATGACAACCTTCTCAGATATCAGCTGGTACGTGACGAACCATTCCTTGCCAGAATAGACATGGCAAGTCGCACCAGTGTCTATCCACCAGTCAGAGTCAACCCCCACAGTTGTGACCTGTGCGATCATTACAACAAAGTTAGAAACCAATGAAACCTTATTAGGCTCACCTTTCTCTGATTGTTTAGGCTTAGATCTGCATTCACTCTTGTAGTAGCCTTTCTTGTCACAATTGTAACAAGTCACGTGGGACTTAGTCTTTTGCTGCTTGAATGAAGGACCCTTCACTTTTAGATTAGTGAAGTCCTTCTTCTTGGGATGAGAAGCCGCCTGCTTCCCCTTGGGATCTCTCGGCTGCACTAGATTGGCTTTAGCCAACTGTTTGGACATTGTGTCCACCTTCTGTTGGGAACGCATCTCATCTTCAACATGGATCTCTTGAAGTAGATCTCCCAAGCTAATGTCTAGCTTCCTTCTGAGCATCCTTGCATAGAAGGTACTCCACCCAGCAGGAAGTTTTGAGATGATCCCTCTAACGACAAACTTGTCGGAAAGGGACATCTCTTCGTCTTCCAGTTTCTGACGTAGCTTCAGAAATTCCTTCACCTGTGGCAACATGGACATCTCGTCCTCAAAGAGCAATTTGTGATATTTTTCAACCACAAACATCTTGCTCATGTTTCTGTCTTCTTCATACAGTTTTTCCACAGACTCCCATATGTCTCTGGCAAGTTCCTTCTTCGAGTAGGATTCTGCCAGGGAATCCTCCATAGCATTCAGGATGAGAAGCCTGCAGATGCTATTTTTCCTTCTCCATTTGGCCTGGAGTTTGGTAGCCGCATTGATTGCGGCAGTAGATTCAGTATCTGGAACAGAAGGTTCTTCCTCCAACAGAACATGATCAACGTCTTTTAGTTGAAGAGTTAGATAAACCTTTCTCTTCCAGACTTGATAATGCTCTCCATCGAACTTTTTCAACTTGCAGTAGTCCGATTGGACAAGCGAAGCATTAATGTTTTCCATCTATAAGGATCTTGCTTTGAGATTGTTAGTCCCGGGGCTTGATCAAAGATGGTAAAACAGATGCAACAGAGATCTACGATGATATAAAAAACCAAATAGCCCGATTACAATATGAAGGAGGGAAATAGAGAAGAGAAGATCTCTCGTTCTTCCTTGTAAACGTGTTGTAATTGGGACAGAACGAGTTATAATAATCTAGAGAAAGATTAGAAGAAGAAAAATGCTGGGGTGTCAAAACACCGTTGCTCAAAGCAAGATTCGCCCCACACGAACTGCTTCCAGGAACCAGCAAGTTTGAAGAACTTGTGGAATGCTCGAAGTCACCTCTGTTCTGACTCCTCGGATGGACTTGCAATGGCGGCAGCAGCTCTCTTTCTCTTTCTCCTTTTCTGACTTATATTTTCGTAGTACCCACAAAGGAGGCCAGAAGAGAATATATATAGAGAGAGGGTAGAAACCCTAGCCGCCTCTTCAGTTATGGAAAGATTGAATCAAATCCCAAAAAGATAGCAACGAGATTAATTCAAATCCCACAAAGATAGCAACGAAATTAACTCAAATCCCACAAAAAAGTGGATATGAATTAATCGCATTGAATCAGTCTTTCCATAACTGACTTGTAGTCTACACAGTTAGCGGAGCCCTCCATGCGGCAGCAGCAGCAGCAGCCTGGCCGCATGAGCAGCATGGACACATGGACCGCATGGACCGCATGAGCCGCATGGACCATATGAGCCACATGATCCGCATGAGCCGTATGGCCGCATGGCTGCATGAGCCGCATGAGCCGGACGCATGGACCACATGAGCCGCATGAGCCGCATGGACCACATGGACCACATGAGCCGCATGAACCGCATGGCCGCATGAGCCGCATGACTGCTGACGTGCTAAGTACAAAGTGCGCCAACAAAATGCCACATGAGCCCATGAGCCCGAGTCCGAGTCGCTAAGCCCATGGACCACATGAGCTGCAAAGTGCGCCAACAAAATGCCACATTACGCCTCATGAGCCCATGAGCCCGAGTCCGAGTCTGAGTCGCTAAGCCCCTTTGGGGCTTAGCTCCAAATGGAATTAATCCAAGAGAATGACAAAAGCATTAATGCTTAATCCTTGGAGCCTTATTCTTACCTCCTAGTAAAATCACCCACATGGTTTTCTCCTTAGGGTCACCACCCCATGTGCATCTCTCAACAACACAACCAGGTATATATGTTGAGATAACTCATGGTGTATTTTCGATGTGGGACTAAAATTTTACAAGGCATGTTGAGAGCAAGCTCTCTCCATGTAAAGAAAGCACCAACAAGATCCTATACTTTAATCCTATGTACAGGCTTGTTCGGTACATTAACATAACCGAGACAATATTTTCTGACCTGCATGGGCCACCACAAATTTGTCCATGGATTAGAGACGAACGTTACCCATGCCATGGCGTTGTTTAAAGAGCAGCTCCGCGAGATGCAAGCCGAGTTCGAGGAGGAACATAAGGCTGCAAAGGTAAAGATTGCCAAACTATACGAGGAGCTCAAAACCAAGACGATGATCCTCGATAAAGCCATTGCTGGTGGTGGTTCTCCCAGGCGGGAGGCAACACCGAAAGTGAAGTATCCAGAAACTAAGTCCTTCAACGACGTGTGAGACGCGAAGGAAGTGGATAACTTCATTTGGAATATCGAGCGGTACCTGAAGGTGGTTCGCATCGAGGATGAGACCGATAAGATAAACACGACGTCTCTTTATTTTTCTGATGATACTATGTTGTGGTGGCGTCGCAGGTGCTTCGAGAAAGAGAATGGACTCTGCTTGATCGAGACTTGGAAAGATCTCAAGAAGGAGATCATATCTCAGTTCTACCCTTAGAACGTGGAGTTTGTGGCAAGGCGAAGCTTGCGACAACTCAAGCACACGGGGTCCATCAAAGACTATGTGGCGGAGTTCACCCCCCTGATATCGGAATCAGAATTGATATCGGACCATTCCTATGAGTTTCGGGATCAATGGTATTGACGGTTTCGGATAGGAGTATCGAATTTTTTTGTATCAAAAATTATATATTTATTATCAAATTATTAACATTTTAGAAAGTTTAGTTTATACATTTAGATATAATTTTAAGTATTTTGTTGTTTATTAGCGGTTTTAAAATTGAATGAAATAATAGTCACCTTTGTCAAATGGTTTACCTGCAATAGATAAAAAAAATTCTTTTACATATTTCTACAATTTTATTATTCTTTCACACCCTTGTTGATTGGATTTTTTTCATTCATTTTTTTTTTGTCGAATTGATCGAAAAAGAGATCTTCAACCGATATCGATTAGTATCGGTTATCGATCGGCATCAAATAGGAATATATCAAATTGAATCGGTATCAACCATATCGGATTGATATAGGCCGATACTGCAAGTGCCTATAACTATGAGTTTACTTGCAACAATTTGACCTCTCACTATGATCCTGTTTCTTAAAAAGAGGCTATTGACTTTAGTACACAAGTGAAGCTTTCAACTTGATGTCATTGGTGGCGACTCCATTGTCCTGTACAAGCACGGAGAGCTTTATCATGTTTGAATAAGAGAAGAATAGCTTGCGTGCTCTGCTACTACTATACTACCAGTGTGAATTCAATCGTAGCTTCTTCAAACATGAGATCACCTGTATAGTTTTCAAGATAAGGTTGTTGGAACAAAAATTTGTATTATTATTTACACCTTTTTATATACAAGATTGAATTATTCCCAAAAAAAAAGTTTGCCCCAAGCCACACTGGTGCCAACAAAAAAAAAAAGGTCCCAACCACACTTGCACCGAACCAAAAAAAAAATGGCGCCAGTGCGATTGGCGCTCGAAAAAAAATCATGTTTAAATTAATTTGTATATTATCTATAAATTAATTTGTATATGTTAGTTTGGTTTAATCTATTAATTAATTCATTATTATCTATACTATGGATAATAAAAAATATATTAGTTATTATATTTATTTTTACATATTAATTTTATATTAACTTATAGATTTTATTATTATCCATATATATATATATATATATATATATATATATATATATATATATATATATATATATATATATATATATATATGAAATTTAGCTAATATCCATATTAGCTAATATACAAGTTAATATATACAAATAGATATACTAATCTATTGGTTTAATTCGATTGAAACCAAAAGATTAACAAATTTCCGTTTAATCTTTTGGTTTGGTTTTGGTTTAACAAATTATAAATAAAGATTAACATATGCAAATAAATAAATATATAAATATATATATATATATATATATATATATATATATATATATATATATATATATATATATATATATATATATTAATATACAAAATTAATTTGTATATATTTATTTGATTTAAAAACAAATTGATTATTAGTATAGATAATAACAAATTAATATATAAAATAATAATAAATTAGTATAGATAATAATAAATTAATATATACAGATAAATATATTAGTATCTAAATAAATGTATTAATATATACAAAATAAATATATATAAATTAATTTGAATATTAGCTAAAAAAATGTATATATTTATTTTTATATTAGCTAATATGTATAATTTGTATATCTCTATATTAAATTTTTTTTATCTATATTAATATGTTGTTATTATATATTTATTTAAAAAAATATTTTGTATATTAATTCATATATATAATAATAATCATGTATATGTATATTAATTCTTTAATATCTATATTAATTTGTATATAATAATTTATTATTACCTATAATTTTATATTTATTTGTAAACTAGTTATATTTATTTGTATAATAATATATTTATTTGTACATATAAATTTGATGTTTTCTATATTAATTTATTGTTATCTATATTTATTTTTATATGAATATATGAATTTGTTATTATCAATACAAATATATTTATATGTATATATTAATTTGTTATTAATAAAAATAAAAATATGTAAATAAAATATATAAATTAATTTAAATATGAATACATATATATTAATTTGTATATTAACTAATATGTGGCAATAAAAGATATCAGTTATATAAAATTAATATATACAAATAAATATAATAACTAATATATTTTTAATTATCCACATTATAGATAATAACAAATTAATTAATAGATTAAACCAAACTAGCATTTAAACCAACATTATAAAAATAGACAAATTAATTTACAGATAATACAAATTTATTTAAACTAGAAAAAAGAAAATCTAGCACTAGTGGTGCTGGCGCCAGGATTTATTTTTAATTATTTTTGGGTTGGGCGCCTATGTAACTGGCGCTATAATTTTTTTTTCTTTTTTGTGTTAGTGTGACAGGCGTCAGAATTTTTTTTTTGTTTTTTTTTGTTTTTTGTTTTTTTGTTTTTGGTTTTGTGTGTGTGTGCATAATTGTGACCCTTGTCGGATCCCTTTCTTTGGGATAATCCAAATATTTTCTGTTCTATACAAATAGAATATTTTTTTTTCATCCATAGGAAACTGTTTATATAATTAATGGAAACGTCGAGATTCCGACTTTATGATTAAGTATCACCATATAATGCAAGTAGTTTTGACTTAGTCCATGTGAATTAATTCAAGAGCAATTCCCATCACCAAGTTCATCGAGAGCTAATTTGAAAATATAATTGACATTTATGACACTAATAAGTCCCTACTTCTACACCACTAATCAAGCCAATGTATGTTTCAGGCTCTAATCGATTCCCAACAATAATCAGTTCGTATCAAAACGTACACCAACTCTAACTCAACTAATCACCTTTTCGCGTGTATCATGTTATTATACACGAAAACTTTGAACACTAACCGCGATGTTGCAGTATTAAACACAACTAATATATATGTATATGTGTTGTACGTATTTTATACTATTTGGAAAGAACAAACAGTAGTCTTTTATTTTATTTTTACTAGGTAAGAAGTGCAAACAAATTTTAATTTTTATTACTTGAAAAGATCAAATAATAGTTACACTAATTTTTTTTATACTTAATTATCTAGCTATTTATGTTAAATTAAATAAAAAAATTAATTAGTAAATGTAAATAAAAAAAGTTTTGAAAACAAAACTTTCAAGATGAAATCAATTTTTTTAATTATATAGTAGTACAGATAATTCGATAGAAAAACATGCCATTAATGATATGGTATAGTGGTATTAAATATCATAGATATTTCCTTTTGTCAAACAAACCTAGTGGTGATTTGCCAATCAATATCTAGTTGTTTACTTGAGAACACTGTCACTTCCTCCAGCATCTCAATTCCTTGTTCTATGATTGACTTAATTGCTCTTGCTTTCTTACGGCTACAAATAAACAAAAGAGTTATATTTCGTCCTTGTCCTCAGGTGAATGTAATTCTGTAAAAAAGAAGAAGTAAGATTGTTTATGAAAAATTCACATGTGCAATAGTTTCTCAAATATATAAAAGAAAATAAATACACTTCCTATATTCAATAAGTATTACAGGGACTACACTTACTTCGAAAATAATTACACTGACTATCCATCTGATTTATAATTTTGATAAAATATATAGGAGTTGTTTTTTTTTTAATAGGTTGTACTCATTTTATTCAAACTTGATTATGGAGAGATACAACTGAAGGAGCTTCCTCCTTTAGAACATGAGTTATGAACTCATGAGAAGAATGAAAAGTAGAGAAACTAAGGTTGCAGTCCTATCCTGATTGGTTTGCAAGTACCAGTCCTATCCTGATTGCCTGGATCTCCGCCTGCAGGCTGTCGTCCCCCGTATAGATTGATTGTCCGTACCATGTGATGGCCTTCAAGGAAAATGCCCCTTGAGTCCCTGGTGATGATCGCCGCTGCTAAGGATGTTTTGTACGTCGCCCCATCGACGTTAATCTTAGTGTATCCTCCAGGAGAGGGTATCCACTTGATCATGGTGCTGGCTTCCTTGATAACTGCTGGGTTCACTTCCCGATTGTCTGAGACTACTGAGGAGTACGAGTTGTGGATGCTAGTGGCTATCTCCATAATAAGTTTTGGTACAGGCGGTGAATGACATAATAAACAGTCCCCTCTGGCTTTCCAAATGGCCGAAAGGATCGCCGCCCCCATCCGGAAGACCTCTTGTGCGAGTGGGATATAAGTTTATATAGAAAATATAAACTATAGGGATAGTCCGTATAATTAGTTTCAAAATAGAAATAATTTCTGTAAGAAGTGTAAACATAGGAATAGTTAAAGTAAATTGTCCAAGGGTGTGTTTGATTGCGCTTTTTCCAAGTAGAATATTTCTATCACAAATTTTCCACCAAATGAAGAATACATTATATTTTTCATGGAATTGTTTTTCAAAACTGTCATTTTCCATATTTTCTTTACAAAGTGTGGAAAATGAAAACGGGCCCAGCCCATGGGAATATAATTGTGTTGAAAATTTTCTCACAGCCACTCTCACACACCCGCAAGTCTCTCACATGAAGGAATTGGGGATCGTCTCTCTCTCTCTCTCTCTCTCTCTCCCGCGCGCGCGCGTACGCGCGATCGACAAAGACTAGGTACTCCTCTCTCCCTCTCTCTCCTCTGTCTCTCGAGCATTTCTCTCCTCTCTCGAGCATCTCTTTCTCACACATGCAATTTGGAGATCGACACAGCAATTTGTGTCGCTATGTTGAGAGCTCACGGCCGACGATCTGGATCCGCCTCCACTAGCCTTCGAAGTTGACGACGACGTAGGGGCTCGACGTGTTGTTGTGTCGATTTGGGAATTTGTGTCGCTGTGTGTGAAACCCATCATTTTCGTATTTATTTATTTAATAGAATTTTTGTGTTATTAATTAACGTTTTCAAAATTATTATTATTAAATATTATTATTAATTATTTTTGGGTGAAAAAGAATTTTTAAAAATTATAACAACTTGGATTTTTGGATTTCGAGCCCAGACCCAGGCCCGAGCCCATTCTTTAATCTATTTTCTCAATCCTGATCCTTGACCCGGTTTACGTAAAAAAAAAAAATTAATAATAAAATAAAATTTATTTAGGCTGGTCCCGAAGGACCAGCAACTTTTCCACTACTTGGTAAACTGCTACCCATTCGTTTTCCCCCTTTCTCTCCTGACCACTTGTCTCCCCAATGTAACACCCCCCTACTCTTCCCATTATAACTTTCCTTACTCCCACGTATTCATCATCTCACCTCTCTCTCTTCTCGTCAACAGAAGGAAACTTCCCTCTAGAGTAAACAACAAACCTCTTCCTCATTATTTTCCTCACAGAACCCCTTTAGCTCAAATCTCTCTCTCTCATCGAGCTCTCCTCTCTGGAGAAACTACCCAAGCCCTAACCCTAACCCCCCAAATCCTCACCCGCGGCCGAGCTCCCCTCCGGCGCGCGTGCGTTCTCCCCGAGGCCGACGCCTCCCCACCGTGCGACCCCGACCGCCCAGAGCGCGGTCCCTGTCCGCGCTGACCTTCTCCGGCTTCCCCGCCGCCCGCGGCTCCTCTCCCGCGCCACCAGCGCGCGAGTCCCCTTCTCCGGCGAGCCGACCGCGCCCCTTCTGTCCCCGCGGCCCGACCTACTCCGGCCGAGCGCCGCCTCCAGCGCACGGATCTCCCCGCGCTGTCCCGAGCTCCGGCACCCTCGCTTCCCCGCTGTTCAGATCCGTCCCCGGCCGACCCCGAGCCTCCAGCGTCGTCAAGTTCCGCGGTGCCCTCCGCGGTGCCCATTGGCTATCCCCGTTTCCCGCGGCTCGACGGCTCCCTGATCCGCTGTCCGCATGTTGCCCGTGCGTTGATCCTCCTGTCTGAGCTTCCCCGTACGTTCGCAACGCATCGTAACGCTGTCCGGAGACTCTCGAGTCCATGACGGCGCGTCCCGAGTCCAGGCCACCCTTCGGACTCCGTCATCGAGCCTCTCGGTAAATTTTCCTGTTAATCACAGTAGTTCGTCCCTTCGTAGAGTCTATGATGATAATCGATCCCCGGTTTCCCTTTGGGAAATCCGGTTAGCTACGTAGAAGATTCGGTTAGCTACGTTAGCTTTTGGTGTGGTTGGTTTACGAGATTTTTGTGATGTTGTTGCTGAGATTTTTATGTTGTTGTTTGATTGCGGAAATCCCGGGTATTTCGGGAAGGTTCTGTGGTTGGAAATTATTTCTGTGGTTGGTTTTCGGTGGTTATATTTTCGGGATTATTATTTTGGTTGGAACAATTGCAGGTTTTGTGGCGCATTTCCTAGTTTTGGGTTGTCCCGAAATAAAAGAAATGCTGCCCAAAATTTTACAAAACTTTATTTAATTTGATTTCAAAATTGGTTTTCGGAATAATGAATTTAAAACTAATTTTTTGGGCGACGACCGTACCGGTCTGTGGGCCCTGGCGAAATGCAAACGCACCGGTCCGACCGGGCGTTGAGGTATTAGCTAGATTTGATGTTGGACCGAGTCTGAGACTCCAACTTATATTTTAAATTATTTTTATTTAATAGTTAAGCTATTTATTATAGTTATTTAATTACTGCATTTTATTTAGTAACTTAATCGTTTCCTCTTATTTTTTTATGTAAAAAGAATTGTACCGGGCATAAGCCCATAACTCTAGGATGATTAGCTGTGCCCATGTATTATTTAGCGTAGGTTTTACTTTATTTTTCTGGGTGGATGTTGATCTTGGGTGGTATTTTGATTAGACGTATAAATCGTAGTTAGAGCGTAATTTTATAATTAATCAAGAATTAATTAAATGGATAAAATATTAGTAAATAACTAGTTCATGATTTATCACTATAAGAAACTATAATTTTATAAATATATTACAAAAACACAAAGTTTTCCAAAGTTAATTGGTCATTGTTATTATTTCCAAATAACCAAATTAATCGGTTTAATCAACACACGTAGTTGCGACGTAATCGTTAGCTGTAAATTAATACAACTTAAAACCTGACTAGGATTTACTACTAGAGATTGCAACTAGCACACTTAGTCTGGTTATTCAAGGTTCTAAGTCGAGTTCTCAACTGTAGGAACTCGAAGTTACACCTGACGTTCCTCCTCGGTACCGACTCGTCTATCCAGTCATTCTAAAACAAAGGCAAGTACATTTATGTTGATTACAATTATTTAATAATCACTTTACTGCAATTTTAAACCACTATTCAAACACGAACTCCTTCGGGAGTATTGACTGTACTGTTGGGGACTGGAGGAGTAGAGTAATGTTTATGACCACATCCAAATTACTGTAACTGACTGTATTAGCTTTCCCCTCTTCACACGGGGACAAGCCATACCTATCGCTAGATACTACTGTAACCCAAGCCGGTCATATACATTGCCTATTCACATCACTGTACTGTATTGTTTCAAAACTGTTCATCTTCAAACTGTTTAAAAGTGCATGATTTTATTGTTAAATTAATTGTCAAGATTAGCATGAATTGTACTTTGCTCCCTCCTGACTGGAGAACCAACATTTTAGGTATCACTGATGAGGCTTTGTTCCGCAATATTTTTCGAGGTCCCAACTAGAGGACGATGATCTCGAGACTGATGAGCTGGTTGCCTAGATTTTTCTTCTTCTTTATAATTCATGGTGTTTGTGGAAAGCAATGTACTTCAGATGTATTTTTATTTTATTGTAAAAAGTTTTAAACTATTCGAATTATTAAAGTTGTGGCAATTAGACTGTGTTGTTTTATTTACCTGCATGAGTGATACAGCTTACTGCCACCGTCTCAACAACGGTGCAGGCTGGACATGATCTGATTCGACCCAAGAAATTGGGACCGGGTCGTGACATGTTTTTAGTGGTGGCCCACGCAGGTCTGAACAACAACTTAGGAAAACATACCTAGAAACAATTAGAACAGTAGAACATCAATTTGTCACAACATAGGACCGAAATATATTATAAATAAATATTTTTGTTTGATTATAGACTGGTAGGATACCTTGCTTATGTTTGCATCCTAAACCATCCAGAGAATGACCGTTGACCAAATCCTGCTGGCGATGAGGTGTCATCTCCGGATCATACCCCATCTCCTCAACCAAGCCTAGGGTCTTTTCCCTCGCGGTTGTTTGACCGTCCTCAAAGTGCATCCAGTGAAGTTTTCCCTACACTGGCGATTCCTACCTCATCTCAAACTGAGTTGCATTTCCTAGGTAGAGTATTCATTTTGTTGCTCCACCAGTACCAGCAAACATCTTCCAAATGGTTGCCCTATTTCAAGTAATCCTGGAGTTCCAGAAAGCTCAAGATGAAGCCCAGCAGGAACAGAAGAATATCACGAGAGAAGACATGAAGAACGTCAATGATGTAGCCTTAGCTATCTTAAACCAAGTTGGAGCGGAACCTCACCCTAGAAGGGGTACCCCTGAAATCTAGAAGACATTTTGAGCCCTATCCGACAGTTATATCGTAAGAAACTATTGGTTTGTGGCTACTGTAAAAGGCTTGGTCACCAAACCAATATTTGTCGCAAGAGATTGGAGAAATGTTTGGTATGTGGATCTGCTGAACATCGGGTAAAGGATTGCCCCTTATCTTTCCATCAAACCAGAGCTCTTATCCCAGTAACACCTGTTAGGCCACAACCCAGAGACTCTCTTCCTATCTAGCAGACCTTGCCTCCTACAAAGGCATGATGCAGACTCGAAGTTCATAGAAGATGAAGGACCAGATCAATGAAGGCTCTAGGATTTATCCAAGATAGAACTTCACCTTAGGGAACACCTATCTTGTTTGTGCCCAAGAAGGATGGAACAACTGATGTGCATAGATTATCAGACACTAAAGAACAAGTACCTTTTCTGGATTGATGATCTGTTTGATCAATTTGAGTAGAGTGGAGTTAAGGAGTTTTCGAAGATTGACCCGATCACCATTAGATCAAGGTCAGGGAAGAGGACATTCCCGAGACGGCATTCAACACTAAGTATGGGTAGTTTTATTTGGTCATGACGTTGGACTGACAAATGCTCCTGCTGTGTTCATGAATCTCATGAACATAGTTTTTCATGAGTATTTGAATCAGTTTATCTTCTCCATAGATAACATTCTGATATATTCGAAGACTGAAGAAGAGCATGAAGAACATCTGAGGAAAGTTCTGGAAACTTTGAAGAAAAAGAAGTTTTATGGTAAGTTATCTGAACGTGGATTTTTTTTTGACAAGGTGAATTTTTGGCCATGTTGTCAAGAGAAGAAATTTCGATGGAAGATAGCTGTTGTTGAAAAGTGGTATACCCCAAGTTCAATTCGGAAGATTCTTGAACTTGGCCGGCTACTATCAGAAGTTCATGAAGGATTTCGCCAAGATTGACTGAGCCAATGACGAAGCTCACTTGGAAGAATGAAGAGTTCATCTGAACGAAAGTTTGCCAGGCGGCATTGAGGAGCTGAAGAAGATACTTACCACTACACCAATCCTTGCACTACCCGCAGGAACCGGTGGGTTCTCAATTTACAGTAATGCCTCTGGAAAAGGACTGGGCTACGTTTTTCAACAATATGGGAAAGTAATTGCTTACACATGTAGGCAACTACAGACTCATGAGAAGAATCATCCCATACCTAATTTGAATTGCTTCAATTATCTTTACTTTGAAGCTATGGAAGCATGATTTTTTTTTTATGGAAAGGGAGTGAAAATATGTACAGGCTACCAAAGTCTGAAATATATCTTCACTCAGGAAGGGCTGAATGTTAGACTAAGAAGGTGGTTGAAGCAGATGAAGGATTACGACATCAACCTGCAGTACCATTCAGGTAAGGCTAATGTGACCGCTGATACACTTAGTCGATACCAGTGGCGATGTTCTTAACCAAGGAGTGGCACCTACTAGAAGACGTTGAGAAGCTTGGACTGGAGGTTATACTACCTGGAGATAGAAGGACGGAGCTGGATGCTGATTCAGTATTGATGAAGTTCGAGGCTAATGGACAAAATCAAGATGACGTAGTTTCAAAACGAGGAACTTTGCGGGCTTAGAGATCAAGTGTTGGCTGGAACACTTGAGGGTTTCTAAATTGATCAGCAGTGGAACTCTGAAGAATGGTACGAGACTTTGCGTATCGGCTGACAAACGGAGGAACGAGTTGAAGGAAGAAATGCACCAGTCGCAGTATTCCATATATTCAGGAGCTAATAAGATATATCGAAATATGCCTCCATTGATTGGTGTTATGGAATAAAGAAGGACAATTCCAGGTATAGGATTAGATGTGAAGTTGTCAACATGAGGAATTTAGCAAGAGAACAACAAGTTTGTTGGAGCCGCTGGACAATTCGGAGTAGAAGTAGAAGCATATGACAATGAACTTTGAGTAAGGATTGCCTTGTTCCCAAGGAGGGAAGGGCACCAATTGGATTATAGAAAACCGACTGACTAAGTCAGCACACTTTCAAAGTTGGTTTATCCACTAAAGAAGTTGGCAGCATTGTACGAGAGGCACATTTACCGGATTCATGGAGTACCGCGGGACGAGCAATCAGAGAGGTCAATCCAGACGCTTGAAGATGTATTGAGATTTTGCGTCTCGGAATTTGGCAGGTCTTGGGAAGACCAAATTGTATTTGGTGAAGTTTCTCCTACCAGAGAAATAATCAGTTTCGACGGAGCTGGAAATTGAGGCCAGGTACATCAGGTCATTTGAAGTTTAAGACGCGTTGGAAGTAACGTACCAGTTAGCTCTACCAGCTAATCTTGAGAATGTGCAACGTCTTCTACGTCACAGCTCAGACGTTACATTTCGGATCCGAGTCACATTTTGGATAATTCAGAACTGAAGATTGGAATCAACCTTTCAGTGCCAGAGAAACCAGTTGCAAGTCTAGTCAGAGATGAGAAGAAATCAGAATTTGAGCCATCACTTAAACTCCTATTCCTTATCTTTTCTTTTTCCTGTTCTAAATTTGACTAATGCTGCTAAGTTAGCCTAGTTTTGCAAGCTATCTCTTTAAATCAAGCTTGATCATGATGATATTTTATTGGGTGCACCCACTAATATATTGTTTAATCAGGACCGGTGCATGATGGTCTGATCAACCTCTGTACTTTGGTTCGCTTTTGTATTTTCTACATGGATGATATCATAAATGAAACTTATCCCTAAACCGTCTCATCCACGACTGCTTTGGAAATTCTTATTTTTGGACCTGAGTTACGAGTGTAGTACCCGTACCTGTTTGATTCTCCTACCCTATCTTTTAATTTCGAGGACGAAATTTTCTAAGGAGGAAAGATTGTGAAACCCATCATTTTCGTATTTATTTATTTCATAGAATTTTTGTGTTATTAATTAACATTTTCAAAATTATTATTATTAAATAATATTATTAATTATTTTTGGGTGAAAAAGAATTTTTAAAAATTATAACAACTTGGATTTTTGGATTTCGAGCCCAGACCCAGGCCCGAGCCCATTCTTTAATCTATTTTCTCAATCCTGATCCTTGACCCAGTTTACCTATAATAAAAAAATAATAAAATAAAATTTATTTAGGCTGGTCCCGAAGGACCAGCAACTTTTCCACTACTTGGTAAACTGCTACCCATTCGTTTTCTCCCTTTCTCTCCTGACCACTTGTCTCCCCAATGTAACACCCCCACTACTCTTCCCATTATAACTTCCCTTACTCCCACGTATTCATCATCTCACCTCTCTCTCTTCTCGTCAACAGAAGGAAACTTCCCTCTGGAGTAAACAACAAACCTCTTCCTCATTATTTTCCTCACAGAACCCCTTTAGCTCAAATCTCTCTCTCTCATCGAGCTCTCCTCTCTGGAGAAACTACCCAAGCCCTAACCCTAACCCCCCAAATCCTCACCCGCGGTCGAGCTCCCCTCCGGCGCGCGTGCGTTCTCCCCGAGGCCGACGCCATCCCCACCGTGCGACCTCGACCGCCCAGAGCGCGGTCCCTGTCCGCGCTGACCTTCTCCGGCTTCCCCGCCGCCCGCGGCTCCTCTTCCGCGCCACCAGCGCGCGAGTCCCCTTCTCCGGCGAGCCGACCGCGCCCCTTCTGTCCCCGCGGCCCGACCTACTCCGGCCGAGCGCCGCCTCCAGCGCGCGGATCTCCCCGCGCTGTCCCGAGCTCCGGCACCCTCGCTTCCCCGCTGTTCAGATCCGTCCCCGGCCGACCCCGAGCCTCCAGCATCGTCAAGTTCCGCGGTGCCCTCCGCGGTGCCCATTGGCTGTCCCCGTTTCCCGTAGCTCGACGGCTCCCTGATCCACTGTCCGTATGTTGCCCGTGCGTTGATCCTCCTGTCCGAGCTTCCCCGTACGTTCGTAGCGCATCGTAACGCTGTCCGGAGACTCTCGAGTCCATGACGACGCATCCCGAGTCCGAGGCCACCCTTCGGACTCCGTCATCGAGCCTCTCGGTAAATTTTCCTGTTAATCACAGTAGTTCGTCCCTCCCGTAGAGTCTATGATGATAATCGGTCCCCGGTTTCCCTTTAGGAAATTCGGTTAGCTACGTAGAAGATTCGGTTAGCTACGTTAGCTTTTGGTGTGGTTGGTTTACGAGATTTTTGTGATGTGGTTGCTGAGATTTTTATGTTGTTGTTTGATTACGGAAATCCCGGGTATTTCGGGAAGGTTCTGTGGTTGGAAATTTTTTCTGTGGTTGGTTTTCGGTGGTTATATTTTCGGGATTATTATTTTGGTTGGAACAATTGCAGGTTTTGTGGCGCATTTCCCAGTTTTGGGTTGTCCCGAAATAGAGGAAATGCTGCCCAAATTTTTACAAAACTTTATTTAATTTGATTTCAAAATTGGTTTTCGGAATAATGAATTTAAAACTGATTTTTCGGGCGACGACCGTACCGGTCGTGGGCCCTGGCGAAATGCAAACGTACCGGTCCGACCGGGCGTTGAGGTATTAGCTAGATTTGATGTTGGACCGAGTCTGAGACTCCAACTTATATTTTAAATTATTTTTATTTAATAGTTAAGCTATTTATTATAGTTATTTAATTACTGCATTTTATTTAGTAACTTAATCGTTTCCTCTTATTTTTTTATGTAAAAAGAATTGTACCGGGCATAAGCCCATAACTCTAGGATGATTAGCTGTGCCCATGTATTGTTTAGCGTAGGTTTTATTTATTTTTCTGGGTGGATGTTGATCTTGGGTGGTATTTTGATTAGACGTATAAATCGTAATTAGAGCATAATTTTATAATTAATCAAGAATTAATTAAATGGATAAAATATTAGTAAATAACTAGTTCATGATTTATCACTATAAGAAACTATAATTTTATAAATATATTACAAAAACACAAAGTTTTCCAAAGTTAATTGGTCCTTGTTATTATTTCCAAATAACCAAATTAATCGGTTTAATCAACACACGTAGTTGCGACGTAATCGTTAGCTGTAAATTAATACAACTTAAAACCTGACTAGGATTTACTACTAGAGATTGCAACTAGCACACTTAGTCTGGTTATTCAAGGTTCTAAGTCGAGTTCTCAACTGTAGGAACTCGAAGTTACACCTGACGTTCTTCCTCGGTACCGGCTCGTCTATCCAGTCATTCTAAAACAAAGGCAAGTACATTTATGTTGATTATAATTATTTAATAATCACTTCACTGCAATTTTAAACCACTATTCAAACACGAACTCCTTCGGGAGTATTGACTGTACTGTTTGGGACTGGGGGAGTAGAGTAATGTTTATGACCACATCCAAATTACTGTAACTGACTGTATTAGCTTTCCCCTCTTCACACGGGGACAAGCCATACCGTATCGCTAGATACTACTGTAACCCAAGCCGGTCATATACATTGCCTATTCACATCACTGTACTGTATTGTTTCAAAACTGTTCATCTTCAAACTGTTTAAAAGTGCATGATTTTATTGTTAAATTAATTATCAAGATTAGCATGAATTGTACTTTGCTCCCTCCTGACTGGAGAACCAACATTTTAGGTATCACTGATGAGGCT
This sequence comes from Iris pallida, assembly GCA_029216955.1. Classification (NCBI taxonomy): domain Eukaryota; kingdom Viridiplantae; phylum Streptophyta; class Magnoliopsida; order Asparagales; family Iridaceae; genus Iris; species Iris pallida. The sequence goes on along the minus strand of JANAVB010009400.1, from coordinate 9,920,479 downwards.
TTGTTCCGCGATATTTTCCAAGGTCCCAACTAGAGGACGATGATCTCGAGACTGATGAGCTGGTTGCCTAGATTTTTCTTCTTCTTTATAATTCATGATGTTTGTGGAAAGCAATGTACTTCAGATGTATTTTTCATTTTATTGTAAAAAGTTTTAAACTATTCGAATTATTAAAGTTGTGGCAATTAGACTGTGTTGTTTTATTTACCTGCATGAGTGATACAGCTTACTGCCGCCGTCTCAACAACGGTGCAGGCTGGGCATGATCTGATTCGACCCAAGAAATTGGGACCTGGTCGTGACACTGTGTCAATCATCTCTCAATTTAGAGATTTGTGTCGTTGTGCCGAGTTGTTGGTGACGATGAGTCTAGATTTGATGTAGTTGGTTGGTGCTTCCTTCAAGGCCTTTCATTATGGGAAGATCCACTCGAGTTCAAGTCGAAGAGGTTTCTAAGCACGAGCAACGGTATAGAGTTCAATGGCAAAGATGACTAAGCAACTGGTTGCTATTCCTATTCCAAGGTTGCCTATCCCTGGGCAATATGCAAAGATTTTTCATAAGACAAAGCATGAAATGTTTATTTGTGTGTGTGTTATTTGAATCAAATTGAATCAAATTGGGTTGATGTGTAAAATTGCTTTTGGGTTATTTAATTTTATGGCATAGTATAATTTTAAAAATCTATGTTTAGATCTTTGTATTTATTGTTTGATTTGGTCTTGGCGTATGGATTGTCAGAATTGCGAGAGTACCGAGGCAAATGCAACTTGTTGTCGTGTTTTGGATGATGATGATGCAAGCAGTGGCAATATATAATACTATGATGCACCATCATTTTACCCGACGTCTCACAAGGCACTCTTATCATAATTTTAGAGCTAAGAGAAAGGTAACATTGAATCAAATGTTCGATTTGAGTGACAGGGTATGCCATGAGATGCTTCGAATAAAAATTTGTACATTGCAACAATTATGTGGTCGCTTACGTGGTTATGGTTTAGCCAATAGCTAGTTCTTGCGAGTTGAAAAACAAGTGGTAATTTTTTTAAGCACAGTTGGCCACGACCATCATAGCAGGATGGGAGCTTACACCTTTTTTAGGTCTAGCCAAACTGTGAGCCATTATTTCCATAGGGTGTTAAATGCATGTCTTGCACTCTATAGGGACGTCGTCATCAATACCACTACCCAGAACTCCTCCTACGATAAGAGTGACGAAGTCTAATACCATTACTTTCATGTTAGGTGTTTATTTACTATTAGAAAGTTATGTTTTTTAAATTTTATTTTCACATTATTTAGTTAATATTAATAGAGAAAACAGTTTTTGTTTTTATAGGATGTTGTATGTGCCATCGATGGTACTCACATTGCTGCAAACGTGCCTGTGCAAGAACTAGTTAGGTATCGAAATAGGAAACAAATTATATCTCAAAACGTTTTGGTGGCATGCACATTTGATATGAAATTTACATATGTGCTTGCTGGCTAGGAGGGGTCTGCGGATGATGGTCGTTTGTTGAAGAGTGTAGTTTTACGGCAAGTACATAGACTATATCCCATGATTGTTCATGAGTTTAACAACTTAAATAGTAATATCTATATGCATTAATAGTTATTTCTAATAATAGGTAAATACTATCTTGTCGATGCGAGGTTCCCCTTGATTCTGGGCTTTGTTACACTGTATCGAAGTACGCGTTATCTTCATAGAGATATCGTGGGTCTTCTTCCTCAAAATAGCAGAGAGTTATTTAATTTTTGTCACTCATCTCTATGTATGTTGTTGAGAGGACGACTGGCTTGGTGAAGAAAAGGTTTGCTTATCTTAGATATCAACTGTTCCACGACATTGATACGCAAGCAAAGATAGTTCTTGTATGTTGTACGCTGCACAACTTTTTACGGGCTGATGACAATGATGATCTCTTTGATGAATATACAGAAGCTAATAGTCCCAAAAGTGACGGTGAAGATGAAGTTTAACTCTCCACATGTCGATGTACCCGAAGATGCCCTCGATAATGTCTACATAACTATCACACCGGAAACTGCGTGGACTAACAAGAGAGCTACAATAGCTAATGCTATGTGGGCTGATTACAATCCCAATACTAATGTTCCAGTTGAATGAATTTTATAGTATTTGTTTGAGACATGCTTTATCATCATCGTACCATAGTATCTTTTGGTTTGAACATAGCTAGTGTTTGTGACATGGGGATTTGGATCCTTAGCATGAGTAGACTAATTTAAGATTATCATAGTTTGTGTTATCAGCAATGAGTTTGTGTTATCAGCTTGTTTGATTGGATGCTTGGTTCTGGTGATAAATGTGCAAGTATCTATTAGCGGGTTTATAATGTTTGATTGGATGCTTGGTTCTGGTGATTCAGGTCAAGTATTTACTTTATGCATAGATTGCAACATTAATTTGGCATGCACATATGATATGTGAAGATACTATAGAATATTGTGTATGGCCTGGCAAAGAAGATTTAGTTATATATATGTTGAACTTTTCAAACACTGAAGGATGGTACAACAAGGTCATGATGATCAAAAAGTTTATAACAAATAATATATTGCACACACCAAAATATAGCATCTGGGTAATTCCATAAAATGATATATAGAAATTTCCTCAAATTCTATATATTAAGGCAGTGTGTGAACCATGAATTCCTTTACACACAAACCACCACAAACCATCTGAATATTTGTGCTCTCTTTCCTTTATTGTTTACTTGTTACATCTTTTTTTATAAAGCATAGTGTTCCATATATGCTTTCTATGGGAGTTTCATGTCAAATCCCTTCCTTATTTATTTTTTCCATCTTGACAACTAGGTTTATCCACTTTCTATCTGCAAGTATTAACATTTGGTTGATCTGTGTTATTCCTCAATATTGTTTTGCTTGAAGATATTATATTATATGTTTCTAAAATGATATTATTATTTGCCTAGGATTTTTTATCCGATTTTTTTGTTTTAATACCATGAACTCTATGACATGCAGGTACAATACTTTATATTTCTAACTTTGTTTCTTGAATGTCAACTTTCAGGAGAAATCCGATGGAGCAAAGATGAAGGGAAAACTATATATCTAAGGTACTATGATTTGCTTACCGTCTTTGGTAACGATGTCACGACAGGTGATCGAGCAGTCTCGGAAAATGATTTTCCTCCGATGAACGAACCTATGGATGACTTGGAGGGCAAAAATGATCTGGAGGAAACACAACCATGTCATTCAACGAATTCGCATCGGTCAATTCAAGGGGGTACACCACAACGACGAAAGCGTACAAGACCAATGGAAGATGCTGTATTGGCCCTTACGAAGATAGTGAAGTCATCCGAAATGATTGTTGTTGCTTTCGACAAACAAGCAGTACCAAATTACGTCAATGGACAAGCACTCTTAGAAAAGCTAAATGAGATGGACATTGACCAAGGAGCCATACTAGATTTGATGCAAGTGTTTGAGAAGGACGAAAAGGCGGAAAAGTTTTTTCTTGAGATCACAGATTTAGAGTTCCGATGATTATGGGTCTACCTTAAGCTTGGACGGGATCCTCCCCGTTGATTTTTTTAGCATTTCATTTTAGAATGATGGAAGTGTTAGTTATCTTTTATATGGTTAAGGAATGGCTATAGCAAACTTGGACATTTGTGGTAAAATATCGTTCTTCTTTTTATTGTTAGTTGAGTATTGTTAATGTTTGATTGACCTAATTTTTTTGTTGTTTGTTGAATGATTGTGGAGATTTGGGATGGATTGATATGAGATTATTGTTGTACAGTCATTTTGAATGTCTCCTAGGTTTGTCCGAATTATATCTATATCAAGTGTATAATGTTGAATTGAGTATTGTAGATGTGGAATATATAAGGTTTCAATAGAAAATGTAAATTTTCCATGGAAAAAAAGTACAACCAAATAACAAAATATCATTATCCATGTAAAATTAACTATTTTTCGTGGAAAATAATGCCAATCAAACACCAAAATTTAGTTTTCCATGAAAATTTATTTGATTTTCCATGAGAAAATAATTGCAATCAAACACCGCCATTATGGAAAATTTTAAATTCCATGAAATTTTTTCCTAGTAAAATAATTTTGTGGAATTAATTTCTTTTTCACGTATTTTCCATCTTGCAATCAAACGTACCCTAAATGATTTGGATTTCTTTTATCACAGATAGTCTAGTTAACGATTTCTAATTCATAACAGTGTGCTCTTTCAGCCAACGAAATTGATAATCAAGAAAGCACGAACACTCCAAAAGTTAGTGTTGCATTCTTACCATGCATGTTGTCCACGTACTGGACATATTATAGACACTCCTAGATGATGACTATAAAGGTAGCATCTCCAGTTCCTTGGCACGCATTGGACATAACACAAACATATGTATATGCATGTAAATGAAGAAAACGTAGCTACGGTTGGTAAACCAATCAATTCGGATGAGTATTAATTTATTCAATTTCAAAACTACTATAAACAACACAAAAATGCTTAAAATTATGCATAGATATCTAAAATATTTTCTTTAAAATTATTAATAATTATTTGCTTTTCGATACTAAATGTTCGATATTCCAATCTGAAACCGTTGACACAGTCAACAATACTGATACTCATGATGGATCTGAAACCGATTCTAAAACCATGAACCTTGGAAGACACCTTCCCTCCAGCTCCCTACTCTGCAGTTTCATGTAACTTTTTTTTTGGTCACATTCGAAGGAGTGGAGACTAGAGGGGACGGTGCAAATGTTCAAGAATGCTAAAATATGATATGCTTAATCGCAACTTGTGGGACTAAGAATTGACCTTCACGGCTGTTGGAAATCAGATACGTCCTCCTGTGCTCCGATACCGTGTCTGAGATATTACCGTAGCGAAAACTTAGGCCAACCTGCCTGAAATAACCAACCCTCGTGTAACGGGCACCAAGCACAGATAAAAACAAGTATATGGCGGTGACTACTTCACCAGGATAAATTCCAATCTCTATAACTCAGATGAAATTACAAGATTGACAAAAACTAATGTTGAACCCTTTGTCCTAATAGGTTCAACCTCCTCACCACACTCAAGAAGAAAAGAAAGATTACAATTGAAATCGCTCACCAACCCGTAGCAATCTCCCTAACCGAAGTTGACGACCCCTCGATTAGATCTCTTCTTCCTTCTGTCTTAGATGGCGAAGTCCTAAGAGTAAAGTGCAGAACTTTTTCTTAAATTTTCTGTGGACGAGCATCTCGAATCTCCACTTTTTTGCTGTGCTTTGTGCCTCCACCCTTACCCCATATATATTGGATGAGAAAAACCTATTTTAGGTTACAATATGATTTCTTAAATAGGAAGCCCTCAAATAAGAATCCTACTACATCTAAAATAGTCCATCAACATCCTATTTTAGATTATAATAGGATCTCTTAAATAGAAAACCCTTAAATAAGAATCCTATTATATCTAAAATAGCCCAACACTAATTATGGACATCCAAATCAAATTAAATCAAATATTTAATCAGATTTGGACTCCATAAATATACTATTACCAAATCCAGACTGGACTCAACAATCTCTCCCTCCAGTCTGATGAGAGGGTGTTGACCCCATGGCTCCTCAACAGGACTCCAAGCCTGTCGTCATGCGACAGAGTTCCTGCTCCCCCATGCCACTGATCTTCGATCCCCCGATCTACTTTACATCTTCCTTCGTCTCCAGCTCCTCGACCGTCACGTCGACACTAGCTGCCATGCGTAACACCTCTTGCACCACTGGGATCCTGCCGATATCAATAACATGATCAAGACCGAAGTTCCTGATGATCAACCTCACTTTCTGTCTCCGACTTCTGTCTTTCACCAAAAAGTGTTAACGTTCCGACGAGCTTCTTCATCCTTGGCTGGCCCAACCAAACAGATGGTACGGTCCTCCTGAGATTCGAACTCCTGAACCTGCCCACCTTCGTGTCTGAACTTGAAGCTCCTCCATACACGTGCGTCCTCGAGAAGAACATCATGCACTGTGTATGCATATCATCGATGACCTACAGCTCTTCTTGAACTATGTGAATGATGATGCTCCCGCCTCATATTGAGTTTGCTACAAACCTTGATCTCCTTCCTGGCTTCGAACTGCTAAAATCGATGTCGCTCCGTGAAGCTTTGGCAAACCACCCGTTGCCAAAACTGGATCCGTAGAGCAACCCCTACCTAGAGACCGACCAGCTGTCATAGAACCAACAGACTGACCCTCAATCTTTGACTCACCACTATCCGTCGCTTTATCTCGACGAACCGAATCTTCCGTATCCCTTAAAACAGCTAGAAGCCCCTCCTCAGCAAGTTCTCGACGATCCACCTCCTGTCGAGCACCCTCGAGCCTCCATCTGATGTCTGAGGCCTACCTGTATAGCTCTGTGACTTGAGCCTGTACATGCCACAACACAAATCTCTTCGAGCCAGCTATTGGAAACCCTTCACAAGCATCCAATATTTGTCCCCAAATAGACTGCTACAGCCATCATCTGTCAGCCTCCCTACTGAAACCAAGTTGTGGCACAAACTTGGTACATGTCGTGCACCCTTGAGAATGAGCTTCTCACCGAGCTCCGTTGTCAAGTGCACATTACCGATGCCTATAACTGTAGTTGTCCCCTTGTCACCCATCTTCACACGTCCAAACTTGCCGCCGTAGTATGACGTGAAGATCCTTCTATGTGGAGTGGCATGATACGATGCCCCCATGTCTATGACCCAGTCGCTGTCATGACACAGGCCACAAGGTTCCTCTGCGTCGGTAGCTGCGATGATGATATCTTCTATTGCTGTGAGATCCTCCTGACCGTCCTTGCCTTTTGCCTTCTCAGCTTTAAGCTTCATACAGTTCCTCTTGATATGAGACCTTTTACCACAGTGATAGCAGCCCTCCTTGCGGTCCACAATCGTAAGATTTCGAGAACTCTCCCATGTCCTTGTCTGTGAATTGGGTCTTCCCTTCTCATAGGAAGTCACCAGAGCGGACTCCTGTGACGATTCCACTTGCTTGCGCCGGACCTCTTCATTCAACAAGCTACTTTTGACTGCCTCCATCGTGACAACTCCATCAGGTGCGGAGTTGCTCACCGACACCACCAACGTCTCCCAGCTTTCCGGTAGAGAACTCAAGAGCAGTATGGCCTGAAGCTCATCATCAATCACCATCTTCATCGCAGACAACTGATTGATGATACCATGAACCTCGTTCAGAGGTTGTGCCACTGGGGCACCCTTCGTGTACTTCGAGTTGACGAGTTGGCGAATAAAAAATATCTTGTTGCTAGCCGTCTTTCTTTCGTACAGCGAATGCAGCTTCTCTCATAATGCTTTTGCTGAACTCTCCATGGACACGTGGTGAAACACCGAATCATCCAACCAACGACGGATGAATCCAACGACCTTCCGATCCAGTCGTTTCCAGTCTTCAGCAGCTTTGTTCATTGGCTTTGCATTGTCGCCCTCCAACAGACCATGCAAGTCCTTGCACCAGAGTAGTTCCTCCATCCTTGGCTTCCAAATTGCCCTGTTTCTTCTTGTGAGGGTGATCATACGAGTGTTCATCTGCTCTGTAGACATGGTTGCCAGAACCTCCAAAGCTCTGATACCAGATATTGGGAATCAGGTACGCCCTCTTGCGCTTCGATACCGTGTCTGAGACGTTGTCGCAACGGAAACTTAGGCCAACCCACATGAAATAAGCAACCCCCGTCATCGAACACCAAGCACAGATAAAGACAAATATATGGCGGTGACTACGTCACCTGGACAAATCCTAATCTCTATAACTCAGATGAAATTGACAAAAACTAATGTTGAACCCTTTGCCCTAATAGGTTCAACCCCCTCACCACACTCAAGAAGAAAAAAAGATTATAATTGAAATCGCTCACTAACCCGTAGCAATCTCCCTAACCGTAGTTGACGACCCCTCGATTAGATCTCTTCTTCCTTCTTTCTTGGATGGCGAAGTCCTAAGAGCAAAGTGCAGAACTTTCTCTTAGATTTCCTATGGACGAGCACCTCGAATCTCCACCTTTTGTGCTGTGCTTTGTGCCTCCACCCTCTCCCCATATATATAGGATGAAAAAAACCTTTTTTAGGTTATAATAGGATTTCTTAAATAAGAAGCCCTCAAATAAGAATCCTACTACACCTAAAATAGCCCATCAATATCCTATTTTAGATTATAATAAGATCTCTTAAATAGGAAACCCTCAAATAAGAATCCTATTTTATCTAAAATAGTCCAGCACTAATTATGGACATCAAAGTCAAATTAAATCAAATATTTAATCAGATTTGGACTCCACAAATATGTTATCACCAAATCCAGACTGGACTCCAACAACGGCTATATTCTTCATGTAGCTATGATGAGTTCATAAATATCAGGTTACTTGCAAGAACTGATCTGTAAGTATCCACTTTATCAAAGAATGTAGTATTGATAAATGCACCAGTGAATCCTTCAACCAGATGTTATGTTGATTTTTGTTAGATTTTGTTGCTTGTGAAGCAACACCAATGTGATTCAAAAATGCATCCTTTTTTTAGTCCCACATAGGAAAGGAGAAAAAGTTATCCTTTGCATATAATGCTTTGCCCTCCTTAGTGGGTTAGTGGGTTGTGTAAGGGATGTGCTACATCCCATCCAACCCTCAAGCGGGTGTGTGATTAATGCTCATTTTTGACGCATTTATTTGTCACGCACTTGGCACCTAGCGCGCCGCGGACTGGACCAATGGTATAAAGGTAATTTTCTAATTCATTTTTTCATTTGATTTAATTTTTTGGTTTGGTTGTCCGTAGACCTGTTACCACGTAATCACGTTACGGGATTTGTGGATCGCGAAGATAATTCTGGCCACGTACATAGATATTTAATTTTAAAAATAAAATCAGTTGATCTATTTTTGGGCTACGAAAAATCTTTTCTCTCCCTCTCTCTCGCTCTCTCTCGTTCGAAACTCTGTTCACACAGAAGAGAAAAATCGCAACCAGAATCTTTCTCCTCTCCTCCGTCCAACTCCTTCTCTAGGTAAGGCTGTGATCGTTCAAGGGATCCAATACCGGGTACACGGTGCTATAGATCGAAGGATTTATTGTATCTCGGGGATAGATCGTTTGGAACCCGTTGCACGATTGTGGGGGCAAAATTCTATTCTATGGATAACTTTGTAACGTGCCTCGAATCCAAAACTCTTTAATTCCTGTTCTTAGAATATAATTTTTCTTTTGTAGCTTCTGTCTACATTTTGTTTGCTAAAATTCTTATGCACGTACTATGAATTCTACAGTAGAAGAATTCTTGACCAACATTCACAACTCCTCCAAACCGAAGAAGTTTGATGGTCAGTATTCAAACGGTGGCAGCACGGAATGACCTACTGGTTGACCTGCCTAAAACTGTCTAAGGTTCTCAAAGGACCTGACACCCTACCTGATTTATACGAACCTGCTAGAACCTTTGAATTAGAATCATACAATGCGACAGACTTTATCTATTACAGGAAAATTCTTAGTTGCATGTCTGACACGCTGTATGATATCTACTATACGATTACCACTTCTAGAGAGCTTTGGGAAGCCCTCGATAAGAAATTCTCCAATGAAGGAGCAGGTTCTGAGGTTTACATCATAGACAGGTTCTTAGAGTTTAAGATAGTTGATAAGAAGTCTGTTGTTGAACAGACTAACACCCTACAAACTATTATTCACGAGATGTCTTAGAAAGACATGCCACTAGCTGATAAATTTTTTATTGTTGCCTTTAAAAATAAATTGCCTCCGTCCTGGAAAGCCTTTAGCTTAAAGTTGAAGCACAAGAAGGATCCTATGTCCTTAGATCAACTGTTTGTTTCTCTCCACATTAAGGAAGAGAGTAGAACTAGGGTTAAGGAACCTATGAATACTGAATTTGAGGCAAAGTTACATATTACTGAATCCAAGGAAAAGTCTAAGGGCCAACCCTTTCAACAGAGGAATAACCCCCAGAACAGGAACCCTGCAAAGAAACAATTTCCAAAACCAAAACCTGTTATTGGAAAAGACAACAGGCCAAAGCAAAAATTCTACAACTGTGTTAAGCCTGGCCACTTTGCGAGGCAATGTCACCACAGGAAGAAGGGTAAGGAATTCCAGAATCCTGATCGTCGAACTCCTGCTTCAGACGCTCCTATTGCTCCTCTGGCTCACGTAGTCATAGCCGGGACCAAATCTTTTGGTACCGATGATGAAAGGATTATAGCTGTATGTAAGCCCCTGTTTTTCAAATTCATTTTTAATTAGTGTTAATTAAATTTTTATGTCATTTATAGCCTTAAATAATTATTAGGAATTTTTAGGAATTTTCTAGAAATTTTAAATAATTTTTAAATGAGTTTTATATATTAAAAATATCACTTTGTAATTTATTTAAATGTTTTAATACCATTTTGTAATTTTTAGAATTGTTTTTATATCATTATGCAATATTTAAATTGTTTTAATATCTGTTTGTAATTTTCTAATTTGTGTTGTAGTCAGTTTGTAATTAATTATTTGTTTTAGCTACGGTATGCAAATTCTAATTTGCATTTAAAGCTGTTAGGACCTGTTTGTAATATTCTAAAACTCTAGGGACCTAAACCTAAAAACATCCCACGACCTTCTCTCTCCTTCCCCACGTCTCACCGCCACGTCGCCGACGACCGACCCCGATATTTCCCGTCTTTCCCGGCGACCAACCGACCTCCCTTCCCTATAAAACAAATCCTAGACTCAGCCCTAACCCTAGAACGACCCCACGACCACCATCGACGCCCCCACAGCCCATCTCCTCCCCCATTTCCCTTCCCCGTAACCCTAACTCCGGCGAGACTCGTTCACCACTCCACAGCGACCTTCACTGCCAACCACCGCCGTCGACGAGTTCGTCGCAGCGAGCTGAGTCGATCGCCACCACTCCGCCGCGACCACATCGCCTCAGCCGCCGTCGAGCACCCTCTAAACCCATTGAGAAGTCGGACACGTAAGTGGCAGCGTCAAATACGTGTCATGCGTGTCTCGTTTTCACGCACGACGTTCGCCTGGACACGAGCGTCCTAGGAGTAAGTCTGGACACAATAAATTCGACCTGTGCGTGTCGTGCTTAGCACAGACACGCGACACCTGTGTCCCTAACTGTTAGGACACAGGATTTGTTATATCGGGTTTACTGTTATTAGATTTAAAACCTAAATAAAATCAACCCGAGCCCCACCCTAACAGCAAGCCCGCTCAGGCCCACTGGTCAGCGGGTGGGGCTCTAAGTATCACCCTACAGTCCAGAGGGCCGAGTTCGAGCCCTCTGTCTGTTTTCTTTTGTTTTTGTTTTTATTTTGTTTTGTTTTATTTTTATATATATATATATGTATTTAGATATATATGTATATATGTAATTAAGTATTTTTACATATATACTGTTATATAAGTATATATATATACAATATTTATGTATTTGTGTATATATGTATATATATATATTTCTTTATGTATAAATAAACTATTATATATTATAATTATTGTTTTATACATATATATACATATATTATGTTTATATTTATATGTATATATTATATATTTAATTCTTTATGTATATATATGTATTTTCTATATATATACATATATGTTATATATGTATATGTATATATGCATAATTATTTACCCTAAGTAATTTATGTAATATTATGCCTATGTATATTTTAATATATATGTAAATATTACTTGTCATATTTTTATGGCTATTATGTAAGAATTCACATAGTTAAAATATTAATATTTATTTTGCACTTTTTAACCAATTTGTATTTTAGTGTATTTAAATTACTGCAACCATTTGGTGTCCAAGCCTAGCATGGGTATTTGGGCTCAAATGTGTTTTCACACATTCAAGACCTGTACAAGTCATATTGGACTTGATTCATGGCCTTGGGTCCTGTATTTGAACTTTGGTTCAAATTATATACATGGACAAAATACGCAGATAATTAATTATTGTGTGCATTGCTGTTTTTGATTTTCTAAAAATACTTAAAGTACTGCTAAAATTATGGAAAAATAGTTTTTAGATACTATGTTAAGTTAGCTAATTTAGTATAATTTTTGTAGTATTTAATTTACTGTTTTGCCCCTAGTTTGGCATATGAAACCAAAACTCATTTTCTGTATACTTAGGAAAACTGATTTTTATAAAATATTTGTACTGGATAATAAATTCCAGAAAAATTATAATAAATTTCTATGATTAACAAGGATCACTTTAGTACTTTACTTTAAGAAAAACTAGGCTTTTTGTCTATCTCTAAAATTGTTAGAACACAATAATCTTTTGATTTATTTATTGATTAATTACGACTTGTAGCTTTTTGTGTTATTTAGAGTTTTAGTCATGTTGAACCCCATCCCTCACTAGTGTAAAGACCCTAGAAAGTTAGTTAACATAGTGTGTCACCCCACATTGGTCTCCTATGCCAAAGACATTATTTTAGCTAGGTGCCCAATCACAAGTCGTGTTTCACCAATTAGTGTCCTAGTGTTTTAGCTTAGTGTAAAAGCTAAGTTATTGCATTTATTTCTACAGTGACGAGTTACCGGACATCCATAACACATTTATCGCAGCTTGTTTTGCTTTGCTTTGCTAAAGGCAAGTACTTTCTACGAACTTTACATACTGCTAGAACAATAAACTGCGACTTACCAACCATGTTAAATGCTGATCCTTGGGGTAGCAAGTTAGAACTTTACATGTTGTATTACTTTCAGTCTCTACCATGTTTAGGACAGTATCTCATATCTCTCACATGCTTTATATCGTTCTCGTATCTTCCACATGTTATTACTGTTTTCATCTCTCACATGTTTAAAATAACGGGTTAAGGGGAAACTGCTAGTAGTGTACGTGATCATGACCCCCTTCTCCGTATGTATTTACCGCGCTCGGGGACATTCTATATGTAACCTTGCCGTAGGTTCTGATCTCGCGTTTGTGTATGGATATACACCAATGCCGTTCGTGCACGTATGTGCATGCCAGAAAAACTTGATATGTGCCGCTGTACATCCTATTTACCTATTGACCGATTCACGTACATGCTACAGTTTTAAACTTTTAAACTATATGTTGTCATTTCCTAAAAAGAACCAATTAAACCATGATATACCATGATTCCAGTTTATTACCTTCCTGTTCATGCTTTGTATATTTAGTTTGCTAGAAAACAGTACTTGCTCCCGTCCTGACAGGATAACGTTGTAGGTATACTTACTGAGGAGGAGTTGCTCTGTGATTCGTATTATAGAGTCACTGCCGAGGACCCGGTTTTGCCATACGAGGATGTTCCTGCGGGAAGACTCGTCTAGTTTGCTTAGCTGCTTGGGATACTTAGTGTAGTCATGTATTGGACTACGTATTTTGTAACTGGACATGTATCCAGTTTTATATTTCAGACTTGTACTTTGGACTTATTTCTATATATGAGATGACTTTTGTGTTTGGAGCATTTATGATTCTTCTTTACTTATAGAACTGTTAGCACATTTAGTCTTATCTTGTTATCTCTAGAACAGCTTACTGTGTTTTATCTTAAGCGTAGGCTGCACATGGCTCGGCCCGGCCCAACAATTTGGGTAACGGGTCGTGACATGTTTTTTTGGCGGCCCATGCAGGTCCTGACTAAACTGTTTGGTTACGTTATTGTACCAAGCATGCCTGCAATTAGGAACTTAAGGTAATTAGACAACATTAGGAAAGACGCTTAGAACACTTAGAGGAATGCTAGGATTGCAACATAGAAAATACATCACATGTTTGCTATTATAATTAGATTTTCTTGCATATGATTTCTTACTTTAAACAAGTCCTTATAAGTCTTTTTATGTAATTTAGATGGTGCTTACTCGTTCATCCCAGTATGTTACCCCCGAGAATGGGGCCCTCCATATCCAGTCAGCTGACCAGTTGACTGATACATCTCCACCTACCACATTTCCCCACTCCACAGATCCACAGACCCAGATATCACCTTCCACATCCCAGTCCCAGCAGGCCCCGATACTTCTACCACCCCCTATCACTATACCCACCCAGGCTTCCGTCACACTCGACGGGACCCAGCTGCTCACACTGATCCAGGGGTTCCTAACAACCCATCAGGAGCAGACTACCCTACTCCGCCAGAGCATGAAGCATTCTGAGGGACGTCCCGTGGTCCCACCATATGTAGTGCCACAACAGAAAGCGGGGACGGTCAAGGACTTCATGGGTCTGAATCCCAAGGAGTTCTCAGGGGCTGAGGGCATAGTAGTAGCTGATGACTGGCTAGATTCTGTAGAGAGGAAGCTTCTGGGAGTTAGGATGCCGGATGACCTTCAGGTCGAGGCAGCAGGATTTTTGCTGATAGACTTAGCCGGAGTCTGGTTCAGGAATGAGCCGTTGTTCGCGAGAGGTAGAGCCACCTGGGACCAGTTCAAGACCCAGTTCAAGAAGAAGTTCTTCTCGACCACTGCTAGAGTAGCCATGGGGCTACGATTCCAGAACATCCAGCAGGAGAACCGTTCTGTTGATGAGTATACGGCAGAGTTTAGTCGCCTGAGCCGTTTCGCTCCTAGTCTGGTTGCTGATCCAGAGGAGATGACCCGTAGGTTTTGCCATGGTCTAGTTCCAGACATTGGCATTCTTATAGTGGCGAACGGTACGACTGACTACTACCAGAGCCTAGAGTTGGCCCGGAGCATTGAGGAGCGTCTTCTGTCTAGCAAGAGGCCGGCTTCTGTATATCATGAGGGACCGTCCAAGCGTCAGGCTTTCCAGCAGAGAGCACCGACGCCACCCCAGCAGACTTACCGTCCCTCTACATCACATCACCCGACCCAGCCAGTTAGAGCCCCGGGACCTCAGCAGCAGCAGAAGGGGACTATATGTTCATTTTGTAGAAGGGTAGGCCACGACGCTTTCGTTTATAGGAAGAGGTTGGGGCAGTGTTTAGCTGTGGGTCTGCCATCCATCAGATTCGGGAATGCCCAGTAGCCAAGGGACCCCAGGGAAAGACTTATAGCCTAGTCCTTGAGCCGGAGCCGGAACAGGTTTCGGGAGGTTAGTTTTGATCGTAGCCTTAGTCATTTGTTGCATTGCTTGCTATGTTAGAATATTATCGGGTCTTCAATCCTTGTGAATTTCGAGGACAAAATTTTTCAAGGAGGGAAGACATGTAAGCCCCTGTTTTTCAAATTCATTTTTAATTAGTGTTAATTAAATTTTTATGTCATTTATAGCCTTAAATAATTATTAAGAATTTTTAGGAATTTTCTAGAAATTTTAAATAATTTTTAAATGAGTTTTATATATTAAAAATATCACTTTGCAATTTATTTAAATGTTTTAATACAATTTTATAATTTTTAGAATTGTTTTTATATCATTATGCAATATTTAAATTGTTTTAATATCTGTTTGTAATTTTCTAATTTGTGTTGTAGTCAGTTTGTAATTAATTATTTGTTTTAGCTACGGTATGCAAATTCTAATATGCATTTAAAGCTGTTAGGACCTGTTTGTAATATTCTAAAACTCTAGGGACCTAAACCTAAAAACATCTCACGACCTTCTCTCTCCTCCCCCACGTCTCACCGCCACGTCGCCGACGACCGACCCCGATATTTTCCGTCTTTTCCGGCGACCAACCGACCTCCCTTCCCTATAAAACAAACCCTAGACTCAGCCCTAACCCTAGAACGACCCCACGACCACCATCGACGCCCCCACAGCCCATCTCCTCCCCCATTTCCCTTCCCCGTAACCCTAACTCCGGCGAGACTCGTTCACCACTCCACAGCGACCTTCACTGCCAACCACCGCCGTCGACGAGTTCGCCGCAGCGAGCTGAGTCGATCGCCACCACTTCGCTGCGACCACATCGCCTCAGCCGCCGTCGAGCACCCTCGAAACCCATTGAGAAGTCGGACACGTAAGTGGCAGCGTCAAATACGTGTTGTACGTGTCTCGTTTTTACGCACGACGTTCGCCTGGACACGAGCGTCCTAGGAGTAAGTCTGGACACAATAAATTCGACCTGTGCGTGTCGTACTTAGCACAGACACGCGACACCTGTGTCCCTAACTGTCAGGACACAGGATTTGTTATATCGGGTTTACTGTTATTAGATTTAAAAGCTAAATAAAATCAACCCGAGCCCCACCCTAACAGCAAGCCCGCTCAGGCCTACTGGCCAGCGGGTGGGGCTCTAAGTATCACCCTACAGTCCAGAGGGCCGAGTTCGAGCCCTCTGTCTGTTTTCTTTTGTTTTTGTTTTTATTTTGTTTTGTTTTTGTTTTGTTTTATTTATATATATATATATATATATATATATATATATATATATATATATATATATATATATATATATATATGTATTTAGATATATATGTATATATGTAATTAAGTATTTTTATATATATACTGTTATATAAGTATATATATATACAATATTTATGTATTTGTGTATATGTATATATATATTTCTTTATGTATAAATAAACTATTATATATTATAATTATTGTTTTATACATATATATACATATATTATGTTTATATTTATATGTATATATTATATATTTAATTCTTTATGTATATATATGTATTTTCTATATATATACATATATGTTATATACGTATATGTATATATGCATAATTATTTAGCCTAAGTAATTTATGTAATATTATGCCTATGTATATTTTAATATATATGTAAATATTACTTGTCATATTTTTATGGCTATTATGAAAGAATTCACATAGTTAAAATATTAATATTTATTTTGCACTTTTTAACCAATTTGTATTTTAGTGTATTTAAATTACTGCAACCATTTGGTGTCCAAGCCTAGCATGGGTATTTGGGCTCAAATGTGTTTTCACACATTCAAGACCTGTACAAGTCATATTGGACTTGATTCATGGCCTTGGGTCCTGTATTTGAACTTTGGTTCAAATTATATACATGGACAAAATACGCAGATAATTAATTATTGTGTGCATTGCTGTTTTTGATTTTCTAAAAATACTTAAAGTACTGCTAAAATTATGGAAAAATAGTTTTTAGATACTATGTTAAGTTAGCTAATTTAGTATAATTTTTGTAGTATTTAATTTACTATTTTGCCCCTAATTTGGCATATGAAACCAAAACTCATTTTCTGTATACTTAGGAAAACTGATTTTTATAAAATATTTGTACTGGATAATAAATTTCAGAAAAATTATAATAAATTTCTATGATTAACAAGGATCACTTTAGTACTTTACTTTAAGAAAAACTAGGCTTTTTGTCTATCTCTAAAATTATTAGAACACAATGATCTTTTGATTTATTTATTGATTAATTACGACTTGTAGCTTTTTGTGTTATTTGGAGTTTTAGTCATGTTGAACCCCATCCCTCACTAGTGTAAAGACCCTAGAAAGTTAGTTAACATAGTGTGTCACCCCACATTGGTCTCCTATGCCAAAGACATCATTTTAGCTAGGTGCCCAATCACAAGTCGTGTTTCACCAATTAGTGTCCTATTGTTTTAGCTTAGTGTAAAAGCTAAGTTATTGCATTTATTTCTACAGTGACGAGTTACCGGACATCCATAGCACATTTATCGCAGCTTGTTTTGCTTTGCTTTGCTAGAGGCAAGTACTTTCTACGAACTTTACATACTGCTAGAACAATAAACTGCGACTTACCAACCATGTTAAATGCTGATCCTTGGGGTAGCAAGTTAGAACTTTACATGTTGTATTACTTTCAGTCTCTACCATGTTTAGGACAGTATCTCATATCTTTCACATGCTTTATATCGTTCTCGTATCTTTCACATGTTATTACTGTTTTCATCTCTCACATGTTTAAAATAACGGGTTAAGGGGAAACTGCTAGTAGTGTACGTGATCATGACCCCCTTCTCCGTATGTATTTTCCGCGCTCGGGGACATTCTATATGTAACCTTGCCGTAGGTTCTGATCTCGCGTTTGTGTATGGATATATACCGATGCCGTTCGTGCACGTATGTGCATGCCAGAAAAACTTGATATGTGCCGCTGTACATCCTATTCACCTATTGACCGATTCACGTACATGCTACAGTTTTAAACTTTTAAACTATATGTTGTTATTTCCTAAAAAGAACCAATTAAACCATGATATACCATGATTCCAGTTTATTACCTTCCTATTCATGCTTTGTATATTTAGTTTGCTAGAAAACAGTACTTGCTCCCGTCCTGACAGGATAACGTTGTAGGTATACTTACTGAGGAGGAGTTGCTCTGTGATTCGTATTATGGAGTCACTGCCGAGGACCCGGTTTTGCCATATGAGGATGTTCCTGCGGGGAGACTCGTCTAGTTTGCTTAGCTGCTTGGGATACTTAGTGTAGTCATGTATTAGACTACGTATTTTGTAACTGGACATGTATCCAGTTTTACATTTTAGACTTGTACTTTGGACTTATTTCTATATATGAGATGACTTTTGTGTTTGGAGCATTTATGATTCTTCTTCACTTATAGAACTGTTAGCACATTTAGTCTTATCTTGTTATCTCTAGAACAGCTTACTGCGCTTTATCTTAAGCGTAGGCTGGACATGGCTCGGCCCGGCCCAACAATTTGGGTAACGGGTCGTGACACTGTATGTTCTGGTTTTGAAACCTCGTATCAGCCTACTGATTGGTGGGTTGATACAGGGGCAAATTTCCATGTATGTCCTAATATTGATTTATTTTTCTCCTACCGACAAGTTGAGGAAAGCGAATCAGCAGCTATGGGAAACTCAATTACAGCCAGAGTGCTTGGAAATGGAAGAGTGTAGGGCTGCAAACGAGCCAAGCCGAGCCAGGCTTTTGTAAGCTTGAGCTTGGCTTGACTATAATTAATCGAGCTCAAGCTCGAGCTCGAGCTTGATAATTTTTTTTATTTTAGAGCTTGAGCTTGGCTCGAGCTTGTTTATATTGAGCTTGAGCTTGGCTTGGTTTGAGCTCGATCTTGGCTTGATAAGCAAGCTTGATTCAAGCTTAATAAACAAGCTTGATAAGCTCAAAATCAAGCTCGTTAAGCTTGATTTCAAGCTCGCTCAAAATTTATTTCAAGCTCATTAAGCTTGATTTCAAGCTTAACGAGCCCGATTTCAATTTACTTAGGTTTGAATTCAAGTACCTGTAATATTAACAATTTAATTATAAAGATTTAACTAATTTTTTTCCTTAATATCAATTATTAAGGACACACACACACACACACATACACACACACACACACACACACACACACACACACACACACACACATATATAATTAGAATTCAATAAAGAACAAACAAGCTTCTAAACGAGCCAGCTCACGAGCTAAAATGAGCCGAGTACTTCTAAGCTTGAGCTTGACTCGTTTATTAAACGAGCTCGAAAGTGAAGCTTGAGCTCGGCTTGTTTACTAAACGAATCGAGCTCAAACGAGCTTTTATCGAGCCGAGCTTCAAGCAACTCGTAAACGGCTTGGCTCATTTGCAGCCCTAGAAGAGTGAATCTCAAGTTGTCTTCAGGCAAGATCCTTCCTTTGCATAATGTGCAGCACGTACCTGACGTAAACAAAAATCTGATTTCTGGATATTTGTTAAATAAACATGGCTACAAACTAGTTTTTGAGTCTGACCGAGTTGTTATCTCCCTAAACGGAAATTTTATTAGAAAAAGTTATGCATGTCTGTGGGGGCCTATTTAAACTTTCTGTTGACATGCCTTATAGTATTGAATTCTACTTTAAATAATATTGATTATACTTATGTTTCTGTTTCAAATGCTATATCTTCTAATGTTGATAGCTATGATGTTTGGCATAGTCGCTTCGGACATGTTAATTTTAATTTTGTAAAGAGAATGTTTAATTTGCAATTGATTTTCAAGATTGATATGAGCAGGAATGAAAAATGTGAGATTTGTACTCAAGCCAAACAGCCTAGAAAGTTCTCTCATTCAGTTGAAAAGAATTCTCAGATTTTGGAGCTTATTTACGGCGATATCTGTGAATTAAACGGCACTCTTACTCGTAATGGTAATCACTACTTCATTACTTTTATAGATGATTATTCCAAATACTGTTATGTTTACTTGCTTAGAACAAAAGATGAGGCTTTTAGTAAGTTTGTGTCTTTTAAAGTTGAAGTTGAAAATCAGCTTGAAAAAAAAATAAAAATTCTTAGGTCAGATCATGGGGGTGAATACACCTCTGCTGAATTTGATTCTTTTTGTGAAAAGCATAAAATAATACATGAAGTGGCTGCCCTTATACTCATCAACGGAATGGGGTAGCAAAAAGAAAAAAATAATACTTTAGTTCATATGATTAATGCTATGTTAGGTTGCTCTGGTTTATCTGATAATTTGTTGGGGAAGCCTTACTTTCTGTACGCCATATTCTGAATAAAGTTCCTTTTAAAAAGACTGATAAAACCCCTTACGAATTATAGAAGAGCAAAAAATTATCTTTAAAATATTTCAATGTATGGGGGTGTCTTGCAAAAGTCTCTGTCCCTACTAAGAAAAGGAAAATGGGACCCAAGACCGTAGATTGTGTATTTTTGGGTTATGTTCAAAACAGTATTGCTTATAGATTTTTTTTGTTATTAAGACTAGTGATGTTAATGGTATTAATGCAAACACAGTTATGGAATCTAGGGATGCTATGTTTTCTGAAAATATTTTTCCTTTGAAAAAATAGAACCCCTAGATCTTCTATATTTGTACAAGTTCCAATTGCAACATCTAGTTCTCACGTACAGACCCTAGTAGAACCTAGGAGGAGTAAAAGAACCAGAAGAGAACCAAACTTAGGAGAAGATTTTTTCACTTACCTTGTTGAAGAGGACCCTATATCTTATCAAAGGGCTAGGTCTTCTGTAGATTAACTATTTTGGAAAGAAACAATTAATAGTCAAATATATTCTATAATGTCAAATAGAACTTGGGATTTAGTTAACCTGCCTGTAGGTTGCAAACCATTAGTTGCAAATGGATCTTCAGAAAGAAGCTAAGACCTTATGGGTCTATTGCAAAATTTAAAGCAAGTTTAGTTGCTGAAGGGTTCAAACAAAGGGAATGAGTAGACTTCTTTGACACTTAATCTTCAGTTACTAGAATTGCCACAATTAGAATGTTAATTGCTATTGCTTTTGTTTATAAACTGTTTAGTCAACAAATGGATGTAAAAACTTCTTTTTTGAAGAGAGATTTATAGGAAGAGATTGACATGGAACAACCTGAAGGGTTTTTTTTGTTCCAGGATAAGAACACAAGGCATGCAAATTGATTAAATCTATTTATAGGCTGAAACAAGCGCCTAAGCAATGGCATGATAAATTTGATAAGGTAATTCTATCTTATGGTTTTGCTATTAATGATTCTGATAAATGTGTCTATAGAAAAACTGTTGGTTTATGCGTAATATTGTGTTTATATGTTGATGTCATTCTTATTTTTGGCACTGATATGGATATTATTAATGATATCAAAATATTTCTGTCTCAAAATTTTGATATGAAAGATTTAGGACCTGCCGATGTGATTTTTGGACTTAATTTAAGTCGCACTTCTAAGGGAATTGGTATCTCCCAATCTCACTATATAGAAAAGGTCCTGAAAAGATTTAAATATTTTAATTCTAAACCTGTAAGCACTCCATATGACGCAAGTATTAGGTTAAAGAAGGACAAAGGAGACAATATGGCTCAGCTGAAGTATTCATAGCAAATTGGATGCTTGAACTATATTACTAACCGTACCATACCTGATATTTCCTATGTAGTAGAAAAACTTAGTCGGTACACAAGCAATCCGAATAGTTCACACTGGACTGCCTTAGAAAGGGTAATAAGATACCTGAAGGGCACATTATCCCATGGATTATTCTATAGAGGATACCCATCTGTATTGGAAGGGTATACTGATGCAAACTGGATCTCAAATACAGATGAGACCAAAGCCACAAGTAGATATGTATTCACATTTGGAGGAGATATTGTCGCATGGAACTCTACCAGGGAGACCTATATATCTAGATCTACTATGAAGGCATAGTTTATAGCTTTTGACCTCACCAGTGAGGAAGCAGACTGGCTCAGGAATCAGGTAACAAATATTCCCTTGTGGAGCAAACCGGTTCCTATTATCCCTGTACACTGTGACAGCAAGCTACAATAGCAAAGGCTCAAAAGACAAGCTATAATAGAAAATCGAGACATATACGTCTGAGGTACAATCGGGTGAAGCAATTGCGGTCCAGTGGAGTAATTGCAATTGACTTTGATAGATCAAAGAACAATTTAGCGGATCCTAACTAAAGGTCTCTTAAGAAGACTAGTGTTGGAGACTGCAAGAGGTATGGGGTTAAAGCCCATAGACTGAGTCACCTCCAAGGCAACCCAACCTTTGTTTGGAAGCACCAAGAAAAGGTTCCATGGGTAACAACAAAATTGGTGTGTGACTAGAAAGCACTATATGAATGTAATTGTAACGAACTATTCGTATATTATATAGTGTTGATCTACAATAAAAAGGAGGTTGATTGTAAAACCTTAATGAATCTATGGCTTGTAAATCAGGGTATATATATTACAGAATACCCAGAAGATTCACCTATTTGGGAGTGAAAGTGGGGCCGCTTTCTATGGGAACTCGGGCTGTTCTCTAGAGCTCTCAAGAAATCGAGATAAGCACATGTCCAAAAAGTGCACAACTGTTGATACGAGCAAAAACCTGTAATGTGTTTGTGTGTATGTTGAGTCTGTGCAAATAAGATCCTATGTTCAAAACTTACCTCACTTTGGGTCTGTATAGATGAAATGTACAACACTAAGGGGAGGTTCAAGTCCAGAAGACACCTTCCTCTGATACACAGTGTAACTGGCCGAATCTTATTCTCTTTCCTACCAATCTGTCGGCCTATATCCTTTTTGTTCCTTTTTGAATCATGTGGGGGATTGCTGATTTTTGTTGGATTTTGTTGCTTGTGAAGCAACATCAATGTTATTCAAAAGGCATCCTCTTTTTTTGTCCCACATGGAAAATGAGGAAAAGTTCTCCTTTGCATATAATGCTTTGCCCTCCTTAGTGGGTTAGTGGGTTGTGTAGGGGATGTGCTACATCCCATCCAACCTGCGAGCGGGTGCACAATTTAATGTGTATTTTTGACATATTTATTTGTCGCGCACTTAGCATCTTGCACGCCGCGGACCTGACCAAGGGAATAAAGGTAATTTTTTTAATTCCTTTTTTAATTTTATTTGATTTAATTTTTTGGTTCGGTTGCCTGGTCTTCCATAGACCTGTTACCACGTAATTCGGTTACGAGATTTATGGATCGCGGAGATAATTCTAGCCACATACAGAGAGATTTGATTTTAAAAATCAAATCAGTTGATCTATTTCTAGGATACGAAAAATCTTTTCTCTTTCTCACTCTCTCTCGTTCGAAACTCTATTCGCCCAGAAAAGAAAAATTGTAACCAGAACCTTCCTTCTCTCCTCCGTCCAACTCCTTCTCTGGCAAGGCTGTGATTGTTCGAGGGATTTGTAGGAACGAAATCGTAAAGCACAATACTCTAGAGGGGGGGTGAATAGAGTTGGCAGCGGAATATTGCTAATTAAAATGTTAGCAGCAAGATCACAGAATAATAATCACAATTAAGTAATGTAAAGGCAGAGATAAGAAAGCAAATGCAAAGACAGCGATGTATACTGGTTTCCCTCTGTTGAGGACTAATCCAGTCGGTAGAACTCTTGCTACCAGTTGAATCCACTATTGGCAAAACTGCAAGTTTTCTTACGAAGTCCTTGCAACTTCTACAACGCTAGCTTTGATACGAAGAACTCGTCCAACTTCAAATGTGAAGAGGTATTCTTCAATCAAGCCTTCTGATTACAATCTCTCAGAAACTTCTAGACCGTACCGTACTGGCAAATCGACTAGAGGATTGTAATTGGCTTGGGATCTGAAATTTAAAGCTCAAGAAAACTCTTTGGATGATTGAAAGCTTTAGATAGAGAGAAGATTGAAAGTGAATGAGTGAGTTAAAATGATCGAAATCCTTCTCTATTTATAGGAGTTCCAAAGACAGAATTCTGGCAGAATTCGGGCAGAATTCGGACAGAACTTTATGAGGAAATCTCGGTCAAATCCGCAACTGCAGGAGGACCAAGTTCAGAAGAATTCAAAAATCAAACGGCCACCAACCGAACTCTGGCCAAACTCTGGCCTAGTTCTGTCAGGGTTAGGTTAGGTTTTAAAAATTAGTTTTTGATGATTTTTGAAAACCTTTTTGAAAACCTTTTTGAAGCTTTTCTTTAAATGAATGTTTTTCAAAACAAAGAACATTTTAAAAGTATTTTGAAAACATTTTAGAATAGCCTATTTGCCAGTACGACTCGGTGTACAACGTATTCCTAGACTCAATAAAATAAAAAATACATTGCTTGAATAAATACAGACTCGAACAGGCAAACATAGCTTCGGTCTTGAACTGTGTAGATAGCTGTTCTTGTTCATGTCCAAGAGTCCGATACAACTTGACTAGCTTCATATATCCAGACAGAGTTTGATCAATTATTAAAATCAGTTTGACCATATAACCAATGGGCCAACAATCTCTCCCATTTTGATAATTGACAAACTATGAATGATATAACATTTAAGCTTGAAATAAAATCAAAAATTGTTCATGTCCTGTTTTTTCTCAAAAGAATGTTAGATCTTTATTTTTTTTTCCCCGTTGTCATTTAGCAAAATAATTGTAAAAGAGAAAAGCTCCCCCGCAATCAATGCATAAATAACAAACAGTGAAGAAACACAAGAAAATAATCATGATGAAAAATAGTAAAGAAAATTTGAATGATATCACAGGCATGTATTTGTACTCAGGCAGTTTATAATAAACAAAGAATAATATCATAGGCAGTTATTAAAGCAGAAAAAGATGCTAAGTAAATAAATTGATGTGAACCATAAACTACGAATCTCATAAAGATGCAGATAAAGATGTTCTGATGGCATCAATAAAATAAATCCAGTACATGTTCTAAAAAAGAAATACTGATAATAAAGTCTAAAAGATATAAAAACTTGGAATGTCGGAGCATTTCCAAGTATACAGTAGATAATGTCTAAGTCTCACAAATCAACTAACATATCACAACTCCTCATCATCATCATCATCGTCATCGTCAGCATGACCAGCATGTCCAGAAGGACCAGCTGCAGAGGTACCCGTGCCAGAAGGGTGAGGAGGAGCGCTAGTGTAAAACTCACCGACATAGTCTCGAGGAGCACGGTCAGAACGGTACCAATCATATGCGTTATCGGGCTGAAAGTAGGCACGAACGGCCTCATCCTCACAGCGGTAACCAGAGAAAGATGGATCTCTAGGAATGGAACCGGCAGAATGTCCATTCTGGGCGAAACGAAGATCAGCAAGAGAATTTGCAAGCACCTGATAACGGGTGACGTCACGGAACTCACGTTCGCGAGCCATGTCCGTCATCGAGACGTATAAATCTGAAAGGTGCTGGTGTATGCCCTCAAATGTCATAGCATACTGCTGAGGAGGTGGAGGAGGTGGAGGAGTAGCAGGAGCAGTAGGAGCAGATGCAGTCATACTGCGACGAGATAACTTGAGAACCTTGGGCTCAGGGTCTTGAGCACAAGTAGATAAGTCAATGTCGAAACACTGGAAGATGCGTAGGAGAATCATCGCATAAGAGAGATTTCTATCTCTTGCACGACAATGTCCCATCATCTGAATAATGGTCTTAGGGACAGAAAATAGAATCCCCTTAAGAATGTGATACATAGCAGATAATTCAAGAGACGTGACATCATCCTTCGAAGTAGATTTCGGAAGTAGAGTGGAGTAAATAATATGGTGCAATTCATAATTAAACAAGTTCAAGTTGTTTGCCTTGAACTTTCCAGAGCGAACTCGATCAGGTGCACAGAGTTCCGCTTTGAAACTAGTAAGTGTCGTACCTTCGGGGAAATCAAACTCAGTGATATTAACCAGCGGTTCACATTCGTTGGGAATACCAAGGATCTCCGCTAAGAGAATATCATTGAAATTGATATCTAATCCTCCAACATGAGTGCTTACATCAAACGTGTTTAATATGATATTACAGTAAAATAGTCTAATAGCATTAGTTGCTACGGGAAAATAGAGTTTAACAAAATGCTGTAACCCTAATGCCTCAAAGAAATGGCGGTGATCTGGAAATACAGTCCACTTAATGGGAGTGCCTGTGCATATGGATCTCATGGAAAAATCTCCATACCACAGTAGGGCTTGGTCTAGGGTTTGAAAGTAAAACCCGTCGAACGCGCCATCGCTAGATTGGACTGGCGAAAAGAGGGAATTAGTGGGTGAATTCGAAGATGAACCTTTCTCACTTGGGTTGGTTGTCTTCTTCCTCTTGAAGGGATTAAAACCCTTAGGTGCCATTTGTGCAATAAAAAGGAAATAGCACAAAATAAAACGGAGGGGAAATAAGGAGTTATACCTTCCGAGAATTGAGTATGTTGTAGAGAATGACGAACTTTGCACGAATCCAAAGTTTGGATTGATTTCACCACTTAGATTGGAAGAGAAGGGGTGGTGAAGAACTAGGGTTTGGGGGTTCTCTCGCGCTGCTGCTGCTGCTGTTGATGTGGTTTGGAAGCAATGAGGAAGAAAGGCTCTCGGGTTCTGGTTATATAACCTGATACCTTCCACCGAACTCGGGTTCTGGCCGAATTCACCTGGGTTTGGTTTGGAACACTTTCTTTTTCATTGGCTCATTTCAAATATTTAATTCAAAGATTAGTAATTTCAACCTTCAATTAACATAATTAATATTATTTTATAGATTAAATATTATTACACAGCGACTGTTTCAGATTAGCTGTAGGAGTACTGTCCCAGCTGGCAGAGGTTCACCGGGGAACTCTTAAGTACCGCTTCGCTTCAACCGTAGTTGTGGTGACAGACAGACTCTTTATTGGTTTGTCTCTAACACAGTTTTTGCGTATTGAAATATAATCATAAAAAAAATAATTAATATTATTGACGTCCAAAATTCCTAATTCTCGACGTAAATAATTGAAACGATCTTCTGCTAGAGGTTTTGTAAAAATATCAGCTAATTGATTCTCAGTATCTATGTATATAAGGTCAATATCTCCATTTTGATGATGATCTCTAAGAAAATGATGTCTAATCTCGATATGTTTAGTACGAGAATGACATACAAGATTCTTAGTCAAATTAATAGTGCTCGTGTTATCACAGAAAATGGGAATATGTGTATAAAATAAATCATATTCTTCCAAGGTTTGTTTCATCCACAAAATCTGAGCACAACAACGTCCTGCGGCGATATACTCAGCCTCTGTTGTTGATAGGGCTATAGAATTTTGCTTTTTACTAAACCATGAGACTAAAGCCTTACCTAAGAAATGACATGTGCCACTTGTACTTTTTCTATCAACTTTGCATCCGGCAAAATCTGCATCCGAATAACCAGTAAGGTCAAAGGACTTAGTTTTGGGATACCACAAGCCAACAGAAGAAGTGCCCTTAAGGTATCGAAAGATACGCTTAACTGCGCACAGATGTGATTCCTTTGGATTAGCTTGAAAACGTGCACACAGGCAAATACTAAACATTATATCTGGACGACTAGCAGTTAAATAAAGTAAACTACCGATCATACCTCGATACTTACGTGTGTCGACCGGCTTGCCTTGTTCATCAATATCAAGCTTTGTTAAAGTTGCCATCGGAGTGCTAATAGGTTTGACATTGTCCAAATCAAACTTCTTTAGCAAATCTTTTGTGTACTTGGCTTGATTTATGAACGTCCCATTGTCAGTTTGTTTGATTTGCAGTCCAAGAAAGAATTTCAGCTCTCCCATCATGCTCATCTCAAACTTATTCTGCATACACTTAGAAAATTCTTGACACAGAGATTCATCAGTAGATCCAAAAATGATATCATCTACATAGACTTGTATTAAAAGAAGATTACCATTAAAGGACTTAATAAAAAGTGTAGTGTCAACCTTGCCTTTTGAAAAACCGTTGTCAAGTAGAAAAGAGCTTAGACGATCATACCAAGCACGAGGGGCTTGTTTCAAACCGTATAAAGCTTTCTTCAACTTGAAAACATGATCAGGGTTTTTAAAATCTGTGAAACCTGGAGGTTGAGCTACAAAAACTTCTTCTTTTATAAAACTGTTTAAAAAAGCACTTTTGACATCCATTTGAAATAATTTGAAATTATGAAAATATACAAATGCACATAACATACGAATGGATTCTAATCTCACAACTGGGGCATAAGTCTCATCGTAGTCGATACCTTCTTCTTGATTGTATCCTTGAGCTACGAGTCGAGCCTTATTATGAGTCACTAAACCATTCTCATTAAGTTTATTTCGGAATACCCAACGGGTGCCAATGACCGGATGATCAATAGGCATGGGAACAAGTTTCCAAACTTGATTCCGTTCAAATTGGTTTAATTCCTCTTGCATAGCATCTATCCAAAAACTATCACTACATGCTTCATCAATAGTTTTAGGTTCTAGCTGTGAAATAAATGCAACACTAGAAACAATATCTCTACTGGATGTACGAGTACTTATATCTTTGGTAATGTCACCAATTACCAAATCCTTTGGATGATCAGCCGTAAATTTTAATCTTTTCGGCAGACTCTGAAGGTAGCTGGTTCCTGGATCTTCTCTAGGAGGATCAGCTAGTGCCGAGCTTGGTTGAGAATTAGCTATTGTTGATCTTGGTACAGTTGGATCTTCGTCATTGTCATCGATAGTCATTTGATTCAGTTCATCAAAAGTGACATTGATTGACTCTTCGATGATCATGGTTCATTTGTTGAAGACTCTGTATCCTTTGCTCTTGGCCGTATAACCTAAAAATATACCTTCATCGGCCTTTTTGTCAAACTTTCCCAAATTGTCTTTTGTATTAAGAATAAAGCATTTACAACCAAATATTCTAAAATATGAAACTGATGGAATTCTATCAAACCATAACTCAAATGGAGTCTTCTTCGATTTGGGTCGAATTAGAACTCTATTGAGAACAAACAAGCTGTATTGACAGCTTCAGCCCAGAAATATTTGGGTAGACTAAACTGGTTTAACATTAGTCTGGCCATTTCGGATAGAGTTCTGTTCTTACGTTCCACAACTCCATTTTGTTGTTGAGTCCTAGGGCAGGAGAACTCGTGTACAAAACCGTGTGTGTCACAAAATTGTTCAAACTCTGCATTCTCGAATTCGCCACCATGATCGCTTGTAATACGAGTGATCATGTAACCTTTTTCATTCTGTACTTTCTTACAAAAGGCGACAAATTCGGATAATGCATCATTCTTGCGTGTCAAGAAGTATACCCACGTGTATCTAGAGAAATCATCTACAATTACAAAAGCATAAAGTTTACCTCCGAGGCTAGCAACTCTGCTAGGACCAAATAAGTCCATATGAAGCAATTGTAGAGGTCTAGTAGTACATACTGTGTTTACTGATTTGAATGTGGATCTGGTAGCTTTGTTTTTTTCACATTGACTGCATACCGAATCCTTCTTGAATATAATGTCCGGTAAACCGCGTACTAGCTTCTTTGTGGATAATCTTGAGATTGTGTCCATATTTGCGTGACCGAGTCTCATCTACCTGAAATGTTAGTTTCTTCCAACAAATAGAAAACATATATGTTGTCTTCCCTGATACCTTCAAAGATAGTACTACCAGTTGAGCTATCAACTATAGTACATTTGTCTTTGCTAAAGTTGATGCCATAACCATGATCAACTAAATGACTTATGCTGAGTAGATTATATTTCAACTCGGTAACCAGACAGACATCCTTAATTATAGGATAGGGAGACTTACCAACATCACCGATACCAATAATATACCTTTTCAAGTTATTACCGAAGGAAACAAAACCTTCCTTTTTCTTCTTCGACAGTGTTGCAAATAATGTAGCGTCACCGGTCATATGCCGTGAACAACCGCTGTCGAGGATCCATTTGCTTTTAGCATGTGAAGGGTGTTCCACCTACAAAACAATTTACAGATGAATCTTTTGGTACCCATTTCTTGTAGGGTCCTGAAATGTTAGCCTTTGGTATCCAAGCATAAATATTTAAATCAATAAGCTTTCTGATTCTACATACAGATCAAATATGACCAATGAGGCCACAATAGTGACATTGTGCATGTCGAGTGTTGAAAGCTGAGTGGTGTGCATGGTTGGTAGGTTTGGGTTTTCTAGTATAGAAGAAAGCATATCTATAATCCTGTTTGGGCTTAACCTTTTGGGGTAAAGGTTTGATAGGGTTAGGTCTGACAGTGTTTGGCTTGGGAATGTTCCGATTGTTCGGTAAGTGACACGTGTTAGGGAAGGAAGCAGCAGTCTCAGGCTATTTTCCTAACCTAATTTCCAATCTTTTGGAAGTGTCATACAACTTAGTATAATCAGAAGTGAGTGTTTCCATTCTGATTTGTGCACATTGAAGACTTTTCTTCTCTTTAGAAAGTTCTTCTTTGGGTTGGTCAATAACTTTGTCTTTCTCTTCAGATGACTTGGTAGTCTCGTGTAATAAGAGCTTGATAGAAGAAAGCTCACCAGACTCACTAACATTATTTCTAACCTCAGCTAGTAGGTCGGTAAGTCTACCTATTTCACCTTTGTACTCTTTGAGTACCTTCTTAGAGGTTTGATATTTGCTACGCAGTTTCCTGTAATCACACATCAGTTCACTGAAGGTATCTCCTAATTGCTCAAAGGTGAAGTCATCATAAGTACCAACTACAGGTTCAGTAGGTACCTGATCGGATGCCATAAAGCATACGTTTGTAGCGTCTTCTGAGTCGCTGGCTTCACTTTTATGCCATATGCTGGTGTTGGCATACTTCCGTGATGTCGATCTCTTTAGGTTCCCTTTTTCATACCTGTTGCTCTTCTTGCTTGATGATGAGTTTGTAGGACAGTCCTTCTTCATGTGTCCCTTCTTCTTGCAGCCATAGCAGACAACATCATCTTGATACCAGTTGTTACTGCTGTTGTTTTCTTTGGCTATCTTCTCATATCTCATGAATCTTTTGAATTTCCTTGCTAGGAGTGCTTGATCTTCAGCATCAGATTCACTGCTGTCTGAATCACCTTCAGCAGCTTTTCTGTGCTGAGCCTTGAAAGCGATCGTCTTCTCCTTTGGTACAGGCTCTTCAAAATCTTGTAGCTCCAGTTCATGAGTGAGTAGCTTACCCATGAGTACTTCGAGGGACATAGTGGTGAGGTCGTTCCCTTCAATGATTGCAGTACCTTTGGAATCCAGTTCTTGGTAAGTGCTCGCAGGAGTTTGCGAATCTTTTCATGGTTACTGTATTCTTTGCCTAGGAAGGACAAAGGATTTACAATATCCAGGAATCTTTCGAACATCTGAGTAACTGTTTCGTTGGGCTTCATCTTGAACACCTCATACTCTTGAGTAAGTCTGCTGACCTTTGATTCTTTGACTTGAGTCGTGCCTTCATGTGTGACTTCAAGTAGCTTCCACACTTTATTAGCCGTTGTGCAGATAGACACCCTGTTAAATTTAGTTCTGTCCAAAGCACAAAATAGAGCGTTAATAACACGTGCATCAAGACTGGCCTTTTTCTTTTCTTCCTCTGTATATCTGCTATGGGGTTTTTCAACTAAAACTCAATCAACATTTATACGAGGTGGCTTTTGATAGCCATCAACGATAATAGACCATAAATCAAAGTCAAGTGATTTCAAGAAGAAACTCATCCGTGTTTTCCAATAGGTATAGTTCGTACCATCAAACAGTGGAGGTCTGTTTGTGGCCTGGCCTTCACTTGTGAATTTCACAGTTGCCATGTGTTGTGCTGTGATCTATATAACAAATAAATAATTGCAATGTTACCTTGCTTTACCTGTAACACCTGCTCTGATACCAATTGTAGGAACGAAATCGTAAAGCACAATACTCTAGATGGGAGGTGAATAGAGTTGGCAGCGGAATATTGCTAATTAAAATGTTAGCAGCAAGATCACAGAATAATAATCACAATTAAGTAATGTAAAGGCAGAGATAAGAAAGCAAATGCAAAGACAGCGATGTATACTGGTTTCCCTCTGTTGAGGACTAATCCAGTCGGTAGAACTCTTGCTACCAGTTGAATCCACTATTGGCAAAACCGCAAGTTTTCTTACGAAGTCCTTGCAACTTCTACAACGCGAGATTTGATACGAAGAACTCCTCCCACTTCAAATGTGAAGAGGTATTCTTCAATCAAGCCTTCTGATTACAATCTCTCAGAAACTTCTAGACCGTACCGCACTGGCAAATCGACTAGATGATTGTAATTGGCTTGGGATCTGAAATTTAAAGCTCAAGAAAACTCTTTGGAAGATTGAAAGCTTTAGATAGAGAGAAGATTGAAAGTGAATGAGTGAGTTAAAATGATCGAAATCCTTCTCTATTTATAGGAGTTCCAAAGACAGAATTCTGGCAGAATTCGGGCAGAATTCGGACAGAACTCTATGAGAAAATCTCGATCAAATCCGCAACTGCAGGAGGACCAAGTTCAGAAGAATTCAAAAATCAAACGGCCACCAACCGAACTCTGGCCGAACTCTGGCCGAACTCTGGCCGAGTTCTGTCAGGGTTAGGTTAGGTTTTAAAAATTAGTTTTTGATGATTTTTGAAAACCTTTTTGAAGCTTTTCTTTAAATGAATGTTTTTCAAAACAAAGAACATTTTAAAAGTATTTTGAAAACATTTTAGAATATCCTATTTTCCAGTACGACTCAGTGTACAACATACTCCTAGACTCAATAAAATAAAAAATATATTGCTTGAATAAATACAGACTCGAACAGGCAAACATAGCTTCGGTCTTGAACTGTGTAGATAGCTGTTCTTGTTCATGTCCAAGGGTCCGATACAACTTGACTAGCTTCATATATCCAGACAGAGTTTGATCAATTATTAAAATCAGTTTGACCATATGACCAATAGGCCAACAGGATTCACTACTGGGTGCACGGTGCTGTGGATCGAAGGATTCGTTGTATCTCGGGGACAGATCGCCTGGAACCCGTTGCACGATTGTGGGGGCAAAATTCTATTCTAAGGACAGCGTTGTAACATGACTCGAATTGTAAACTCTTTAATTCATGTTCTTAGATTTACATCTTTTGATTTGCATGCGTTAGAAATCTTGTTCAAGTTGTCCAACATGTTATAATGAGCAAATCGATATGGTGAAACGGGGCTCCGGGCTTGAAAAATCCTCCTATATTTGGGGCAACCTCCAAACTCAGCATACAGAAGAGGTGGAGGTCGCAAGTGACCCCCCAGAATCGACCT
The DNA here is from genome assembly GCA_029216955.1 of Iris pallida. Taxonomy (NCBI): domain Eukaryota; kingdom Viridiplantae; phylum Streptophyta; class Magnoliopsida; order Asparagales; family Iridaceae; genus Iris; species Iris pallida. The sequence continues at coordinate 9,886,917 of JANAVB010009400.1, read as the reverse complement.
ATAAAAGGGGTCAAGGAACAACCAAAACTAGCTTTTGATAGGACAACCCAACTCCGTGGGCCAGTCCTGCATGGTTACTCCATTGTCCTTTAAAACTACAGACCACAGTTAACCTAATGTTTGAATATAAGCATAATATGGCATGCTACTAGTATGAATTCAATGTTCCTTCAAAGATGAGAGTTGTATAGTTTTTTTTCATTTTCCCAGAAATATGTGATTATACAGAACAACTGTTAAAGCAAGTATGTGAGTGGCATCCAAATTCAAACTCAAAATCCACTTTATGTATTAATAGTACAACCTACCAAGTTGTCCATGTACGTGGTTCAATTCAGTACATCCATTGTATTGAAATAAAATATCCATATACGTGGTTCAATTCAGTACATCCAATGCTTTGAAATAAAATTTATTTTTTGACCGAGTTCTTGCTGTTAGAAATATTTTCTTTTATTCCTTGAAAAAATGTATAAGAAATAAATAAAATTAAATTTATCGGCCTAAAAGGAATTCGTGCACGTACCACTTGCTAGAAAATATTTTTCTTTTCTCCTTTAGAAATCTGCAACAAAAATAAAATTTTAAGTAAAGGTTACCGGCCTCCGGGAAAGTCTCATATGTAGCACTGCCCTAAGAGTTAATCTGGATCTATGTGCAGACTTTGTCCGAACACTCCTAATGGTAAAATTTTCTCTCTACCGGTATCTCTCTGTCACACACAACGCAGAGAGAGTGACGCTTGACTTAGCTCTGTCCAGAGCAAAAAACGAAGAACAGAAGTGGCTCGAAAAAGAGAATTTGAGAGAGTTTTTTCGTAGAGAAATTTCTGTGTGAAAAGAAGGTATGGGATGGACCTCAATATATAGGCTATTCTCCAACGGATCGGAGTAATGGCAAATTTAACCAGCCTAATAAATACTGAACTTTACAAACGTTACACTACAAAAACCAATGTGTAACATGTGGTTCAAAAAACCTTGACACGGTTAAAGTATCCTGCCGTTTTAAAATTTAATGGGTTGTAACGGTCAAAAAATTTAAAGAGGAGCAAAAAGACTTTTAGGGTCTCAGTCCGAACCCGAAGAGGAAATCGAATCATCATTCGGCACCCACAGATGTGGACACGTACTCGCACCCGTTACGGGGGCTAAATCGAACCGAGCCGAGCCGAGTCGGGCGACGATATGCACGTGTGGCCCATAGGACTACCCACACAAGACTTCAATGAGGCAAAAGGAAGCAAAATAATATATGCACAACTAATCCCCTTTAACCAACCGATGTAGGACAATTTAGTATAAGGGGACTTGAGATTTTGCTCAACACACGGCTAACATTTCCTCCCCCTCCCCAAAAGGTCAAGTTCCAAAATAATAGAAGGAAAGAAAATAAGAGAAGAATATAAGAATTTCTAGGTAGTTATATATTATACATAAATGAGATGGACTACAGCCTTGAATCTCATGTAGTGACTATTGTCTTTATCTGACGAAGAGCTTGATAGATTACGTCTTAATCATCTTCTTGAACCAGATTCAGAAAATAGCACACATAGTACGCTAGATGTGCTTGGGTCTATCGAGTGGCGCGTTTGGTTGGCTATGCGCACTTTTCCATATTCATAAGAGTTGTCTAGGATCGTCATGTCCTATAGTCGCGGCCTTCATGATCTCTCATATAGGTAAGTCCTCAAGGGTTCGTGATAGGAATCAATCCTGCATATCATTCTTGGACTTATTAAGAGTTTAAACTCACCCTAACTATATCACATCGTAACACTGTCACCATAGGGATGGAGTATCCATGTACATATGTACAGCCTCTTGGGCTTTTATTTTAAGAGAATTTAATCTCAAGTCCAGTATTCTAAAATAGTCACCTAGTCCAGCTTGTTCCTACCCATTGAACCGGCTTCTTGGGATCTCCAATCAGACTCAGTTGGGTTGTCACTGCTGGTGACTAACTTATCTGCTTAACCCCATCCACCTCAATGATTTTAGGATCAATGTCCTAGACACCCTTCGTCAAGTGGTCTGCAATGTCCTTTTCTGACTTTATATAGTAAAAAACCACATATTTGCCTAATAGGCTCTTTATCGATTTAAAGCGCAGCTGTAGGTGCCTGTTCATCTTAGCATTCACAGATCATGCTTTAGTAGTTCTATATCAGATTTATTATCACAGTTTATAGGAATTGCAGGAACAAGACTAAAAGAAATGGGTATATGCATAATAAGATTTCTAAGCAATTCGGCTTCTGTACATGTAGTATCCAAATCTATTATTTCATAGTCCATTGTACTCCTGGCAATGATAGTTTGCTTACATGATCCCTAGGAGATTGCAGCTCCTGCTAGGATAAAAATATATCCAGTAGTGGATTTTACATCATGTGAATCAGTTACTCAATTGGATCTGAGTAACCTTCTATGATATCAGCATGTCTGGTATAATTTAAGTTTATAATCTAGAGTCCCCTTAAGATATCTAAATACTCTGTCCAATGCTGTCCAATGTGACTGGTTTGGTTTAGTAGTATATCTACTTAGTCTCCCAATAGCAAATGCAATATCGGAGCTGGTCCTATTTGTTATGTACATAAGGGACCCTATCATCGGTGAATATCTATGTTGTTCTATAGGTGATCCTTCATTCTTCTTGAGAACAACATTACTGTCAAAAGGAGTAAAGACAGGTTTTTTGTCAAAATAATCAAACGTTTTAAGCATTTTCTCAATTGAATGTGCTAAAGATAGAGTGTAGTCCTCTTTGCATTTGGACACTTGCATTCCTAGGATCAAGTTGGCTTCGCCTAAATCTTTCATGTCAAACTAGTTAGATAAATAATTCTTAGTGTCATTTATCGATTCCAGTGAAGATCCTAGAATAAGGATACACACAAGCATAAGATGACACAAGTTCCATTTACATTTTTAGAATACAAACATTTATCATATTTATTTGGCACAAAACCAAATTCTAAAATGATTTTGTCAAATTCGTTGTGTCATTGCTTGGGAGGTTACTTTAGGCCATAAAGTAATTTTACTAATCTACAAACCTTCTTTTCTTGACCTTTAGCATTAAAACCTTCAGGTTGCTCTATATATATTTCTTCCTCTAAATCTCTATTTATAAATGTTATTTTTACATCCATTTGATGGATTAACATATCATGAATGGAAGCTAAGGCTAGAAGGATTCTAATAGAAGTGATCCTAGCTATAGGAGGGTAGGTATCTATCATGCCCCAATTTCGTAGAATCGATAATCATCCCCCAAGCGTGATACCGTGCGAACCTAATTTGGGATCACACAAGGCACAGTCATAAGGTAATCCGAAACACAGCATCTAAGAGAGTGAGCACAGACAAATTGAATAACACATCGAGACAGAAAAACTTTTCTTTTTATTGATAATAGACATCATTTACAGACTCCATTACAATCGTGTCATACGGGCTTTACAACATGACTCGATTACAAAAGGGGATGCCGAGACATGTTTTTTAGACTTGTAGAAAGTCTTCAAAATTCAGCATCGAGGTCTTCGACGTGCGGTCGAAGCTTCAAAAGCATAAAACGTCGCCTAGCTAGCTGGCGCGTTCCTCATGGTTCCTGTCACCTGCAAAGAGCGAGGGTCAGTACGATCACATGTACTGGCAAGTGGCTAATTAAACCCAAGCTCTGCATTTGGTTCAAGCAATTTTATGAAACATGTTAGCTAGCTATTTTGTGATCTTTCTAACCATCCTGATCGATTTGCATGTTAATATATTTTGAGACAAGAATTTATCCAACTTTATCCCGTGTCACGTGCATTGATTCAAGCCATAAAAGGGTATGAAGGACACTGGCAAGGTCAAGCCATCATAGACTATAGCTAGGTTAGACAGCGACCCTTTCATGGCGGGTAGTGAGCCCTATGCGAAAGTTCCCAAATCATCAACGCTGATTGAAGGCTGGCCTTGCAACAACTCGTTCCTTCCGGGATGAACCGGTTCCTTAGCCTAGGTAACCGTTCGAGAAAACTACACCTTATACATAAGTTGTCAAATGACTATTTTTGCAGATTCATGAAATATTCTACCTTTTACTAGAACCTTTAACTTTCTCTTTTAGGTGTGAAACTGCCCCTTTCTTTGATCTTAGTCATTTATGCACTTTAGTCGTATCGTTGCGATAAACGTTAATCGATTCAGCCTTTGGTTTGTATAGGCTAAGTAAATAATGCATGAGAAAGCAGGCATCAGTTTTCAGGCTAAGCAGTTCATAGCAAGTTTTACGTGAAGAATCGTGCCATGATTTCATTGATTCTACATTATGGCAACAAGCATTTCTTTTGTGTTTTATATTAATTTTGAAACAGAGGGTCGAGGCGAAGAAGGTCAGCCACTCACCTTAGTCTTTGCTTTAGGCGAAGAACTGTTGGCTGCCTTGACGTCGCCTATGCGATCACCTGAAATTGCATAAGCAACTGATTAGAACACTGTATTATTCAAGAAATTCGATACGAATGCGACTCCGAAAATGCAAGCCATGAAAACCATCAAAAATATTCACGAAAACGTATTCATGAAAACCAAAGCCAAAGCCAAAGCACGTGCGGCATGAAAAACCAGAGCAACGGGAGGTCTCTCCTAACTCAGCCTCAGAGCCAATCCTTGAAGTGCAACCCGCTGAATATGGGACTTGATTCTGAAGAAACCTTTTCATAATGAGAAAAGGATCTTAATTCAATCATTTTCGTTCGACCGATTCAGCCGATTCCGATCTATCAGTCCCAACTCAATCGGTAGCGACAGTGTTCCTTTTTTGTGCATCCCATGGACGAAAACGGGACACGATGTAGGGACGGGGGACTACACTATAACCAACTAATAAAAAGTTTCGTCCTTGAAACTTAAGAATAGAACCAACCTCTAAGAGAACAATGTAGGAAATTTCTCCTTCTTCTCCGATTCGAGCTCCCAAGTCGATTCTTCAACCGAATGGTTACTCCAAAGTACGCAGACGAGAGAGATCATTCGATTCTGAAGCAACTTATCCTTGCGTTCTAAGATTTGGACCGATGCTTCAACGTAGGATAAGTCTGCCTTTAGCTCCAACTGACCAAAATCTACCACGTGGCTTGGGTCATGTATGTACTTTCGCAGCTGAGAGACGTGGAAGATATTATGCACACCCGCTAGCGCTGGCGGTAGGGCAATCCGATAGGCCACTAGGGCGACTCGCATGAGTACTTTGAACAACCCAACGAATCTCGTACCCAACTTTTCCTTTGTACCAAACTGGGTAACTCCCCGCATAGGCGACACTTTAAGAAATACGTAATTGCCTTCTTGGAACTCGAGGTCGACGATGAACATTCGCATAACTTTTTTGTCGACTCTGTGTGGTCTTTAATCTTTTTCGAATGAGCCAAACTTTTTGCACAGTCTGTTTTACCAGTTCCAGGCCGAGAATCTGCCGCTATCCAACTTCATTCCAGCAAATGGATGATCGGCACTTTCGTCCATACAAGGCTTCATACGGGCCATTTGGATGCTGGATTGATAACTATTGTTGTATGCAAATTCGGCCAAAGGTAGATGAACGTCCCAACACGACTTGAAGTCAATTGCGCAGAGCCGTAACATGTCTTCGAGAATCTGATTTACACGCTCCGTTTGGCCATCAGTCTGGGGATGCTAAGCTGAGCAGAACTGCAACTTGGTACCTAGAGCCGACTGAAGGCTACTCTAGAAGCACGATAGAAATCTTGTATTCCGATCAGAAATGATGGATACCGGGACTCCGTGCAGTCGTACTATCTCATCAAGATAAATCTGAGCCAGGCGATCAACGCTCCAAGTAACTTTAATGGCAATGAAGTGCGATGACTTGGTTAGTCGATCGACGATGACCCAGATGGCATCATTTCCCCACGACGTTTTCGACATACCAACAATGAAATCCATGCATATGTGCTGCCCATTTCGGAATTATCAGATTCTGTATCTCTCTGCCCGGTCTCTGATGCTCAGCTTTCACCTGCTGATAGGTCTAACTGCAAGCTCGGCTCTAACTGCAACTTTACCAGATTCTGTATCTCTCTATGCAACTTCTATTTCGGAATTGCCAGATTCTGCAACTTCTATTCCAAAAATGCCAGATTCTGCATCTCTCCATGCACAACATCTTGATCTTTTTCTTGCAAGCTTGGCTCTAACTGCAACTTTGCCAATTGTACATTTGTGAATCGGACTCAAAGTTCGATGTCCATCTCTTCTAGGTCGCATAGCAATCTGCAGTCGATGGATAGCGAGGCAATATACTTCGGACTCAGAGTGTCTGCCATAATATTTTCCTTTTTCGACATATAGTCAATAGTCAAGTTATAATCTTTGATCAGTTCAAGCCAACGCCTTTGCCGCAAGTTTAGTTCCTTCTGCGTGAATAGATACTTGAGACTCTTGTGATCGGTATAGATCGTGTACGCCATGCCATAAATATAGTGACGCCATAATCTCAACGCGAACACAATTACCAATAACTCCAGGTCATGAGTAGGGTAGTTCTTCTCGTGCGGCTTTAGCTGTCAGGAAGCAAAAGATATCACCTTATTCCGCTGTATTAGTACACACCCCAAGCCCTAATCGTACTCATCATTGAATATCTGGAAACCCTAAGTCCCTTCTGGAAGTGCGAATATCAAGGCCGAGACGAGCCGTTGCTTTAATTCCTGAAAAGAAGCTTCACAGTCGTCTGACCATTCAAATGTGACTCCTTTCCGAGTGAGGCGGGTCAGAGGTGATGAGATCTTCGCGAAGTCTTTCACAAAGTGTCGGTAGTATCCTGCTAAGCCAAGGAATCTTCGAATCTCATCGACGGACGCTGGCCATTTCCAATCGACAACGGCTTCAACTTTCTCTGGGTCGACTGCAATGCCTTTAGCTAAAATGATGTGTCCGAGGAATACGACACTGCTCAGCCAAAATTTACATTTGTTTCACTTCGCATACAACTAATTTTCTCGAAGGATCTGAAGCACAGTCCATAGATGCTCAGCATGTTGCTGCCTATTCTTCGAGTAGACGAGTATATCATCGATAAAGACTACTACAAACTTATCGAGGAAAGGTCAAAACACCTGATTTATTAAATCTATGAAGACAGCTAGGGCGTTTGTTAGGTCGAGCGGCATTACTAAGAATTTATAATGGTCGTATCGGGTGCAGAAGGCTGACTTCGGCACATCGTCCGGCTTGATCTTGGGTTGATTGTAACCCGAACGAAGATCAATTTTAGAGAACACCGTAGCTCCTTACATTTGATCAAACAGGTCGTCTATGTGGGGTAATAGATAATTTGTTCCGAATAATGGCTTTGTTCAGCTCGTGATAATCGATACAAAGATGCATTGAGCCATCATTCTTTCTGACGAATAGTGTGGGAGCTCCCCATGGCGAGACATTGGGTCGTATGAATCCCTTGTCAAGCACCTCTTGCAACTGTATCTTGAGTTCTTTTAGTTCTGCAGGGGCCATTCTGTATGGATTCATTGAAATCGGTCGGGTGTTAGAGAATGTGTCGATGGTGAACTCGATCTCTCGATCAAGTGGCATGCCGGGCAGCTCGTCCGGAAACACATCTGGAAATTCTGCTACAACGTCGGTCTGACCCGCATTTGCACCATCCTATCGCATGTCTCGAACGGACGCTAGATAGCCTTCGCACCCGGAATGCAGCATCCGTCGAGCAGATATTGCTAAAATCACCATGTAGGTCGGAGACGCCTCACCACACGAAAAGCAGAATTCAGGCACTCCAGGTATACGAAAGGTAATAGTCTTTCTAGCACAGTCGATGGTTGTATTACACGGACCGAGCCAATCCATCCACAGAATGATGTCGTAGTCCTTAATATCTAGAACTATCACATCAAGACTGACCCTTTTACCACCTATACAGATGATTCCATCTCCGTAGACTAAATTTGCAAGTAGTGGCACGCCCGACGGTATGTTAACACTAAGATCGAGGCCTAGCGGTGTCACAAGAAATTTGTGTTCAACGGTAAAGTCCGCTGATATAAAGCTATGCGTAACACCTGAATCAAACAGTACACGAGCAGGTTTGTTATTGAAATGCAGTATACCTGTCATGACTATGTCAGATGCGAATGCTTCGTCTCGAGTCATGGCATAGATATGACCCTAAGCATTGGGGCGATGGTCTTGGCTATTCTGTTGTGCAGTCTGTGGAGCTCGAGGTGCTTAGCCCCAGTTTTGATGTTAGTGGTGCTGTTGCAGCGGGCGCTAGTTCGACGCACCTTCAGGGCAGTTGCGTGCGACATACCCTACTCGATCGCTCCCGAAGCATGCTCTACTTTCCATTAAGCATTCGTTAACCGTGTGCCCCACCTTATGGCAGAAATTACAAACTACCCGATCCTTTCCTTGGTTGTCGCATCCGTTGCCGCAGTTTAGACGCTTATATGCATTGTTGCCACCTGCATTACTATGATATTTTTTATTGAAATGAACAACGCCGGTAGTGGTAGGAGGATACTGAGGCTCTAGACGGAGGGGTGATTGAGTGACTCGCCCATAGTCTTGTATTCAGGTACCGAAACATGGGCAACGATAGAGGGACGTAGGCCCACTTCGAATCATCAAGCACGACTTGCAGTGGTTGGCAGGTACACTTTATTAAATTTGGCCAGTTTGTTGAATTCGACCGCGTACTATCAAACAGTCATATTTTCTTGCTTCAACTGCATGAATTCATTTTCTTTTTCTTGTCGTATGGCTGAAAAAAGATATTCGGTCTCGAACATTTTTTTGAATGTAGCCCATGAGATCGCCGCCGTCTCGTCTTTACGTCGAATTGCCCGCTTCTGCATGGCCCACCAATCTTACGCGTTTAATCGAAGTAGAAGTTGAGCACACGCGACTTTCTTCGAGTCTTCGACACCCAGAAATTTGAATTTGTCTTCCAGCTCCTCCAACCGATCGATCGCCACAGAGGGATCTTCTGTACCATTGAAGGAAGTATGACAGCTTTTTGTGAACTTTGACACGTCAAAAGTAGAACTTCTCGGTGCCGCTGGTGAGAGCACGGTTACATCTGGTTCATCTTTATTAGATCGAACCGCAGGCTCAGTCACAGCAGGCGTCATCGTTGAATTATTGTTGGCCACGACTGACTGAACTAGTTATTGAAGTGTATTCAGCTGCTGCTGCTGTAATATAAATTGTGTCTCAAATTGATTCTCAAACTGGGTCTGGCGAGCCTCCGTCTGCTGTCAATAGAGTTCATCCTACCTTTGTTGCATTTCAAGCATCTGCAACATCCGTTGCATCGGGTCGCTAGAAGATTCGGCTATAGTAGGCGTCTTCCCCGTTGGGTTGACAGAATGCTCAGACCTGGAACTACTCAAGCCGCTAGAAGCGCTCGCCTCATCCTCTGTCCACGGTCCCGCAACTGCAGGGAAAAGAAAGACAACTCTCGTTAGTTTTAGAAAATGTCCTGGGTTCAGCGTATGGAACAACTCATCTCATCGACACAAGGTCAACGATTTGAGACTAGAAACTTGACACTGGAGGCCAAGGATGTAAAGCCGTACTCTGATACCATTATGTCACACTCCTATTCCGTGGAATCGATAATCGTCCCCTGGGTATGATGCCGTGTGAACCTAATTTATGATCGTACAAGGCATAGTCATAAGGTAATCTGAAACACATCATCTAAGAAAGTGAGCGCAGACAAATTGAATATCACATTGAGACAGAATTTTTTTTTTATTGATAATAGACATCATTTACAGACTCTATTACAACCGTGCCGTGCGGGCTTTACAACATGACTCGATTACAAAAGGAGTGCCGATAAGATAGCCGTTCCATACATACATCCCTCATTTACAATAAAAGTATTCTAGCCACCTGGGTTGGGGGATGCCGAGACATATTTCTTGGACTTGTAGAGAGTCTTCGATGCATGGTCGAATCGATAATCATCCCCTGGGTATGATGCCGTGTGAACCTAATTTATGATCGCACAAGGCATAGTCATAAGGTAATCTGAAACACATCATCTAAGAAAGTGAGCGCAGACAAATTGAATATCACATTGAGACAAAATTTTTTTTTTATTGATAATAGACATCATTTACAGACTCTATTACAACCGTGCCGTGCGGATTTTACAACATGACTCGATTACAAAAGGAGTGCCGATAAGATAGCCGTTCCATACATACATCCCTCATTTACAATAAAAGTATTCTAGCCACCTGGGTTGGGGGATGCCGAGACATATTTTGGGCAATGTCAAGCCATCATGGACTATAGCTGAGTTAGACGGCGACCCTTTTGCGGCGGGTAGCAAGCCCTATACGAAAGTTTTCGAATCATCCACGTCGATTCAAGGTTGGCGCTTACTACAACTCGTTCCTTCCGGGCCGAATCGGTTCCTTGGCCCAACCGTTCGAGAAAACTACACCTTATGCATAAGTTGTCCAATGACCATTTTTGCATATTCATGAAATATTTTATCTTTTTACTAGAACCTTTAACTTTCTCTTTTAGGTGTGAAACTGCCTCTTTCTTTGATCTTAGTCATTTATGCACTTTAACCGTATCATTGCGATAAACATTAATCGATTCATTCTTTGGTTTGTATAGGCTAAGTAAATAAGGCATGAGAAAGCAGGCATCAGTTTTCAGGCTAAGCAGTTCGATAGCAAGTGTTATATGAAGAATCGTGTCATGATTTTATTGATTCTACACTATGGTGACAAGTATTTCTTTTCTGTTTCATATTGATTTTGAAACTGAAGGTCGAGGCGAAGAAGGTCAGCCACTCACCTTAGTCTTTGCTTCAGGCGAGGAACTGGTTGGCTGCGCTGACGTTGCCTACGCGATCACCTGAAATCGCATAAGCAACTAATTATAAAACTATATTATTCAAAAAATTCGATATGAATGCGACTTCGAAAACCTAAGGCATGAAAAACATCAAAAACTTTCACGAAAATGCATTCATGAAAACCAAAGCCAAAGCAAGTACGGCATAAAAAGTCAGAGCAACGGGAGGTCTCTTCCGACTCAGCCGCAGAGCCAATCCTTGAGGCGCAACCCACTGAATTTGGGACTTGATTCCGAAGAAACCTTTCTATAACGAGAAAAGGATCTTAATTCAATCTTTTCCGTTCGACCGATTCAGCCGATTCCGATCTATCGATCCCGACTCAATCGGTATCGACATTGTTCCTTTCTTGCGCACCCGTGGACGAAAACAGGGCACGATGTAGGGACGGGGCACTACCGTATCAAAATAGTCTAATCCTTGGGTAAAACCTTTGGCTACTAATATAGCCTTGTATTTCTCTATGGTACCAACGGCTCTAAGTTTTGTTTTAAAGATTCACTTATAACCAATGGGTTTACTACCTAGAGGTATGTCTACTAAAAACCAAGTACTATTCTTCATAATGGAGTTGTACTCATTGTTAGTAGCTTCTTTTCAGAAAGGGGCATCATGAGAAGATATGGCTTCTTTATAAGTTGAGGGATCACCCTCTATTAAAAAGGTGAATAATCCTTCTTCTAAATTCTTTTCAATCCTTTCTCTTTTACTCCTTCTAGGTTCTATATCTTGTTCTGGTTGAAAACTTGATATTTAAACATAGGAACTAGCAGATGGAGTAAGAGAAAGATTGGAGGAAGATGATAAAGTTCTATTCTTAAAGGAAAATATATTCTCAAAGTAAACTGCATCTCTAGATTTTATTTACATCGGAATGTGTTACAAGAAATCTATTGGCATTGTTGTCTAGGGCATATCCTATGAACACATCATCTGCAGTTTTATGTCCAATCTTTCTCTTTTTGGGTTCAGGAATTTCTACCTTAGCTAGACATCCCAAAACTTTGAGGTAATTAATCCTAGGAGTTCGGCATTTCCATAACTCATATGGTGTCTTATCATTAGACTTACTAGGTATCCTATTAAGGATATAACAGGCTGACAGTAAGGCCTCTTTCTATAGATTATCAGGAGCACCTAACCTGAGAAGCATAACATTTACCATGTCTAATAGAGTACGATTCTTTCTTTCAGAAACTCTGTAAGCCTGTGGTGAATAAGGAGTAGTAACCTCATGAATAATTCTATGTTCTTCACAGAAGTTAGTCATTTCATTTGAGGTATACTCTCCACCACAATCTGATCTAAGAATCTTAATATTTCTATCTAACTAGTTCTCAGCTTCAAATTTATAGACCTTGAACCTGTCTGGAACTTCATCTTTGGTTTTAAGAAGGTATGTGTAACAATACTTTGAATGATCATCTATAAAAGTGACAAAGTATTTCCTATTGCCTCGGGTCAAAACCCTATTGGAATCACAAATGTCACTATAGATAAGTTCTAGAAGTTTTGAATCCCTTTGGACAGATTTGAAAGGTAGTCTAGTGTGTTTGGCTTGAACACAAATTTCACATTTGTGTTTATCATCAATAGGAGTCTTAGGATTAAGATCTAAGTTCATCATTCTTTGAAGAGATCCTAAATTTACATGCCCTAGTTTGCCATGCCAAATATTTGAGGATTCAACATTAGCGACAACAAGAGAAGGATTTAAAATTTTATTCATAATACTCAAAATAAAGAGTTTGTCATTTACAAATCCTTTTCCCACAAAAAGTTCATTCTTAGAAAAAAAACTACTTTATTAGCCTCCATTACAATCTTGTATCCTAAGACTATAAGTAAAGGACCACTAACTAGATTCCAAACCAACGGCACGTGAAGCACATCATAGAGAGGTAAAAAATTTCTCGATGCCATCTTCAGATCTATTCTTTCTCTTCCTACAATCTGTATCATTGAGCCATCTCCTAGAGTCACACCTCCTCTACATGATTCCAGATAGTTTGAAAAACAGGGGCGCACAAACTAAATATGAACATTAGCTCCGGAATCCAACCACCAATCATCAAAATGGTAAGAAATATTGACTACATGTTGACAGCTTACAGACGTGAAGGAGCTAGAAGACCCATTTAGAATCATATTAGCCTCTGGCTTGCCTTTTCCTTTAAAGGAGGTCTTGATTGCTTCTTTTCTTCCTACGGAAGCAGTTGATGGCCGTATGGTTTATTTTACCCCACACAAAATAAAATCTCTTCTGATCCTGAGTGTAGCTTCCCTTCCCGAAAATTTTTGAAATATTTTTTATATTATTTATTTGATTTAAATGGTGATTTTTAGGATTTTATAGATAATTATTAGTTAATTATTACGGTAGATGACTTTAGCCATGGTTGAGTTTTGAAGTACCATACTACTAGGAATCATGGAACGGATAGTGCAGTGGCGTGCCTTGACTAGTGTATTAGCCATGCCAAGGGAGACCCAGCCATAAGTGTGTCTTAACTAGGAAAACCAGGCCAAGTTACGACTTAACCTCTAAAGACATTTTAAATTATTTATTAATTATATTATTGACTTGTAGGAGACCCGATTTGTGTCGATTTAGCTCGGACTAGACCCGAACCGAAATCGAGCCCATGTAATCTTGTAGTGAGACCAAAGACGACCATGTTGGTATATTTTATGTGTGTACAAATATTTTCTAAATTATTTTAGGTATTGATGTACATTTTTAATTGTGTGAATATTTGTACAAAAATTGATATTTTTATTATTAAATATTGTTTTACAATATTTGTATAATTTTCTGGACCCGAATAAAGGTGAGTAGTATGGATTCACCAAACTACCATTTAATTATTTAATTATTATTTTATTATTTTATGGTGATTAAATAAATATATTTATTACTATTAGATATTATTAATATTGATTATATTTAAAATATTTTATTGTCTGTATGGAATTTGTGGTAGATATATATGTATAAATATCAGGATATATATATATATATATATATATATATATATATATATATATATATATATATATATATATATATATATATATATATATATATATTGAATATAAAGGCATGTAAATGTATTTATAATTTATTAAGGTATATACATGAATACATGTTGTACATATATATATATATATAGGTGTGTAAATTCATTTATAATTTATTAAAGTATATAAAAATATATATATATATATATATATATATATATATATATATATATATATATATATATATATATATCTGAGTGGAATCTTCCCCCCCCCGACTCTGCCTATAATACGCGCGAGATCGAATCAAAAATGCAACCCTATCCGTGTCACCTGCTTCCCCCGACCTTGGGCGTCCCCAACCCATGCGCGCGCTGCCTGGGCCGCTGCCGGTCACCGGCAGACGCGTGGCCGAGCGCGTGTGCACAGCAGCGTACGGAAGAAGCAACGCAGCAGTAGCAGTTGAGACAGCAACTTCTAGGTACAAATTTTTTCTCATCGTTCAATAGAATTTCAATCTGTAAATTTATACATGTAGCCTAACTGATCCTCTTCGAAACCCTTCAAAGGGAATTCGTTGTAAACCCTTCGATCGACCAAGAACTCGACATGAAGTCAATCAAATAACTGATCGAAACAGGACATATAGGACAGTCCAACTACTCGAGTGGAAGGCAGATTGTAAACCAAACAAAAGGATTTTTTGAAAACTAATTAAAGGCAGTCATAGCCAACCTATAAGGCTCTGCGACCCAATTTACAGAACTCGATTTCATTGACTACGCGTCAAGAAATCGGATCCCAAATATTGACAAAAAGTTGTTTTCAAAATTGTGAAATTTTAATAAAACCCTTCGATACGACATGCGTCTCGCCAATTTGGGCGACGTAGTCGCGAATCGAAAGCATCAAAAGGTGCGTATCGGCTTCGTGGACGTGTGGGCTTTGACGGAATTCAAATTGGTTGCGTGTGCGTGACAAATTTGATACGTATTCGTCAAAATTTACCGTATCGGCCTCTGTGTAAATTTTCCAATTACTTTGTGCACGTTCATCAGATCGAGACAAAACTTGTGCCAACAGGACCGTATCGTTTTTCTGCTCCTGTATGCCAAGTTTGGTCCGATTCTGAGACAGTTGATCGGATCGCCGTTTCGCAGGCCCCACGATCCGATTCAACGGGCAATTTTGTACACGGCCTGCTGGAATCCAAAACTGGATATACCATTAGGTTCGTATCATTAAAACAAATTCGTAGACTTGTAGGTTGCCGACTTTAGAGACCATTGACTCTGGCACGCTTTTCGGTGCAAAGCGGGTCCAACAGCAGACACCGTTTTGAATCGAAATTATCGTTTTGCCTCTGTGTCCAGAATTAGACTTAAGGATATGCTATCCTAGCTAATTTGACTAATCTGGAAACATTGGTAACATCTATTACAGCTTCTGGAGGCAGTTATGAGACTTGGACTTTCTGACTGGTTGATTGGCAATATATTATTGGTTCTCCGTGCAACCCTCAGGCAAGTATACCTTGTCGAACATATGCAGTATTTATATTATTTTTTTTCTATTGTACTTCTATCATATAGCTACCTGTTTCCCATATTGTGATTGGTTGGTCATCGACTATTTTTACTTGTTTCTAGATTTACGTGCACGTATAGGATATTCGACATTGCTTGATTATTGGTCTTTTCGTGTTACCTTGTCTCGTGATTGAGTTGTCAATTTCTATATTTGTCTTCGACTTGACCAATCTTGACTGGGAGTATCTTGTATTGTACTACAGTCGAGATATACTATAGATTGGGAGTATCTTACATTGTACTACGACCTATAGCTGATTCTTTTAACTTGATATTGCTTGATTGACTTGACTTGAGACATACTATAGATTGGAAGTATCTTACATTGTACTACGACCTATAGTATTTATTGATTGATTGATTGACTTGATTTGCGAATGAATTGGGAGTATCTTACATTGTACTATGATTTATAGGAGTCTGCTTGACCTTGTATCCTTCAGGAGAGAAGATCGATACTAGAATTGGCTAATCTCGAATGAGAGTATCCTACTTTGTACGTCAATTGAAATACTATAGATTGGTAGTATCTTGTATTGTACTACAAGCTATAGTAGTCTGATTGATAGTTAGCCAAGTTTAGTATTATATTTCCACACGACTCGTCGTCCTTAGATGTTCTTCTTACAGTGTTCTTATCCTCCATACATGTTATTTACTATTATATTAGTAGGCATATTTTATGTATCTTGCTAGTCCTTTGAGGACATGATGATCTCTTCAGGTAGCTGATTGCACGGAGTTAGTTAGCTGGGCATGTGGTAGTTGACTTTAATCGCATGATTCAGGTATTTTGTTAGTATTATTGATTTACTATCTTTCTAGTGCTTTCATGATATATCTTGCTTATCTGCGTAGCTTTATAGACTCGTATTATTCTTGGAGTCTAATCGGACATATATGCTAGTGGGCTGCAGACCACGACCCATACTTGTTCATTCTTGTCTTATATGTTCTTGTGGATTGAGATACACTGTAGATTACCATATTAGCCATGATACCATGATCTTGATAGCTTATACGTACTCGAGTTGGGATGGAGTCCGCTTGATACGTAGCTGGCTTGCTCACGAGCTCGCGTCCGAAAAGCGGGTACGGGTCGTGACACTGAGTCAGACCAAAGTTTCCAGGTTTATGAGATTGCTGGTGATGAGGATTTTGGTTACATGGCTGAAAACTCTACTTCTTTTTCAAGGAGTTCTTCTTGAGTTTGAGTTGGTGATTAGGCTTGGGATTGATGTGGCCTTCTACAAGGTTTACCTTAGCTTTGGAGTCAGAACTAGCTTTGGACTTTATCCTAAACTCTTCTTCTGTTCTAAGTCTCTTTAGAACTTGAGATTAGGTAAGAGTTCCTTGTAAATGGGTAAGATCTTTGGCAGTATCAGACCAGGAAGGAGGGAGTTTGTCTATCAAGCATCCTATTTTATGCTCAGTAGAGAAGAATATACTTTTGGCTTGAACAAGCCTAAGGTGTTGCTGGAATTCATGAATTTGGTCATTGATAGGTTTATTATCTACCATGACATATCTGTTGAATGTGGAGGAATTAAATCTTTCAATTCCAGCATCGTCACAACCATATTCGTCTTCCAAAGTATTTTAGAGTTCTTTAGCGCTTTGTATTCAAAAAATATGTCACAGAGAGACTCAGACAAAGCGCTTAAGATTCTATAGATACAGTGGAAGTCTATTTCATTATGGGTCTTAGGTTTGGTGGAAGAAGATGACTTAGATACCCTTATATCAGACTTAGTCTCATCAGGAATCATTTCTGATGGGCGTGGACCCATCAATAGCCGAAATCAGACCTAAAGTAGTAAGCAAAACTTTATTTGGCTCTGCTACCTTTTGAAGTAGGTGTCATTGAACTTTGAAGGTTTTGCAGTGAAGGTCTCTACCTTGACAGCCATGATTTCTAAAAGTCTGCAGAAATTTATATTTACTCAATAAAGATGGTTTAAGTTAAAGAATAACAGTTTAAATAGTTTAGTAATCTACCTTTAAATTTTTTACTTTTTAACATTTGATCAGGTTAGGTTGGCTGTAGGGGTCGGATTCCAGCAAGCGGAGGTCTACTAGGACGCGTAAGTACTGGTCGCTTCGACGATTTACGTGTTGTTGACAGAATTGCCCTTTCGGCTTGTACTTAAACAAATCTCTACTTTAGAACTTTAAAATTAAAAGAATTTACTAAATCAATAAATTGTTTGCTTTAGCCTAAATTGAAATATTGAGTAAGGGAAAGTAGAATTGACAATAAATGTACTAATACAATCTTTCTTATGGAAAGTGTCAATTCCAAGAAACAATCTTATGAAGCAACAATCATCACATAACTAATAACAATATATATGTTACTGATATGACAATTATTTGTCAAAACTTAAACAATTTCTTTAACAATATCTAACCAAAATTTGTTAAATAATATGCTAGTAAAATGAGGACAATTATATAAGACAAATTGTCTAGCAATAATTTAACAAACAGAATCAATATGTTACTTTAATCGTAGCAATTTTATAAAGGCAATAGTGCATCAATTGTTAAAAAATTGAATAGAAGAAAATGACAACAAATTTAACAGAACAAATGTATCAACAAATTTAACAAACATAATCTTTGTTGACTAAATTTAAAAGTAGCAAATGTAGGCAATTGCTAAGAAGACCTTCGAAAAAGAAATTATTAAGTATCAACAATTTATGGTAAGAAAATTTCGCTAAAAAAAGTTTTCTGTTAGAGATAATTAATTAACAGAAAGCTAACAAAAGTTTTCTGTGGGAGACTATTTAATTAACAGAAAGCAAACAAACATTTTCTGTTGGAGACAATTTTGCTATACAGTAGGCAAGTATAGGCAATTGTTAAGAAAATCGTTTGAGACAACTGTTTAACTATTAAATTGTTAGAAAATATTTTCTTTTCTCCTTTAGAAGTCTTCAACAAAAATAAAATTTTACGTAAAGGTTACCGGCCACTGGGGAAGTCGCGCACATAGCACTGCCCTAAGAGTTAATCCGGGTCTATGTACAGATTTTGTCCAAACGCTCCTAGTGGTAAAATCTCTGCTCTACTGGTATCTTTTTGTCACACACAACGCAGAGATAGTAACCCTTGACTTAGCTCTACCTAGAGCGGAAAACGAAGAACATAAGTGGTTTAGAAAGAGGAGAATTTGAGAGAGTTTTTTCGTAGAGAAATTTATGTGTGAAAAGAAGGTATGGGATGGACCTCAATATATAGGTTGTTCTCCAACGGATAGGAATACTGGCGAATTTAACCAGCCTATTAAATACTGAATGTTATAAACGTTACACAACAAAAACCCAATGTGTAACATGTGGTTCAAAGAACCTGGACACGATTAATGTGTCTATCCATTTCAAAATTTAATGGGTTGTAATGGTCAGAAAATTTAAAAAGGATCAAAAAGATTTTTAGAGTCTCAGACGGAATCCGAAGAGAAAATCGAATCGACATTCGACGTCCGCAAATGTTGGCACGTATCGGCACCCGTTACGCGCTCCGAACCGAACCAAGCCACGCGCATGTGTGGCACATAGGGCTAATTACGTCGACATGCCAGCTGCATACATACGAAGTATACTCCAATATAAGGAACCATCGTATGTATACATAAGCTGTAAAATGCAGTAAACCATGATACTAATCTCATCCATAAATAAGAAGAAAGAATTTATAAATCAACTCATGAATTGTCATGTATACAATCGTTGGGCGGAGACAAATCTACTACCAACTAAAAAGAAAGAAATACATGATAACAAAATTTTGTCGAGCGATGCGAAGACGATCCAAGTATAATCCCTCGGATGAAGAGAGAAAACATGGCCATGAAGAGGGCACCTACGAAAAGTAATAAACACACACCTGGAGAATTCACCAGCTCCTCAGAGGGACATAACAAGATACATAAAGAACATGCCATGTAATTACTGAATATAAAATATGCCACTAAAAAGTAAGTGATAAAACTTCAATAAGGTAACCCCTAACTATGCTAAAGTGAACATGCAATTAAAAACAAACCTTTCGTCGCATGAGCCCTAGCTGTAAATAGGATCTGGTATAGTCCCCACTTAGGCACCAGTGACCTAAGCGCATGACATTCAAAAATGACAGTGGTCAACCTGAGGGGGTCATCATACCCATATCTCCAGCGGAGCTTCCAGGTTACAAGGGAATGTGTAATAGAAGCCTATACGACAAGGAAATGTTCTCTCCACTCGATGCACCTATCGAGTCGCATCTACGACCATGTAACACTACTAACCATCAAGTCTTCTAACATGTATCTATTTACAGTTAGACCTGACGTACGTCCCATACGCATCAGTGATCAGCCAACACGCAAGTCTGGAGGCTTTATGCTACTCACAACTCACACATCTCGTGCCACCTCTGTGTCAAAGTTTATGTAGATGTGCTAAACTAATGGTAGTCTCCTAACTCAAGGTCCACATGTAATCAAAAGATAAATATAGCAAAGCTAATATCACTGAGCAGACAGTAAACCAAGAACTGCAATAATGGTACAGCTAGAAAAACTGGAAATAAATACGCAGTGATATGCAATAAATAAAATGCAGACTAATTATAAACAATAAATTATGGCATGGTATCTTGCCTGGTGTGACGTCTGAGGTGGTGCGATGATCCGACAAGTCTTGATTGTCCAATAGCCATGGTTGATATATAAGGTTCGAAATTTACGAGAGAAAATACGAGTAGGAATTAGTCATGATCAATGAAGTATTCGAAGAGAATGTCTAGAGATAAGTATTTTTATTTAATTTTAGAAAATATTATATACCAGAAAACTAACCTTATTAGTTAAATGCGTTTTTAGGTAAAATACCAATTTTTGTAAAAAATTTATAGATAGAAACTGGTAGTTAAAATAATAAATATTTGTAATATTTGGAAATCGATTTAAAAAAATTTGTAACATATACAATATTTTAGAGAAGCTAACTTTCCTGTAGTACAAAATATTTTAATAAATTATAAATAATTTATTGCCTATTTATTTATTAAAAATAGATTGATATAATATTAATAAAGCATAATATTTTATATACTATAAATCTTTTTTTTTCTTTTTTTTCTTTATAAAGGTCGGCCCAATTGGGCCTGGCCCATACCCGGCCTATACGTGTTTTCAGAAGGGAAGGGAAGAGAGAGAGAAAAGTGGATAAGGAGATCGAGTGAGAGGGAGCGGGGGTTTCTCACCGGGGTTCGACGGAGAGGCAGCGGCGGGGTGATCCTGCGCGCGGTGGCACGCACGGTGGGGCGCCGGGTCTGGAGCGGAGAGGGTTTTCGGAGGTTCTGGTCCGACGATTCGAGGGTCTTCAGTGGAGGCGCTCCCACGGGGACAGCGACGGCGCTCCCCTGGGTCGACGGAGAAGATGGAGCACGACGGCACCCGATCTGGGTCAGCGGCCAAGTGGCGACGCGCCTCAAGTTCGGCGGAGGCACGGACAAGGTGTGGGTCCTTATTTGAGGGTTTTTTGGGTCGTACGTTTTGGGTGTCAGGCTGTGGCGATGGTGATAGTCGGCCGTGGTGGTCGGGGGTCGGATGATGGCGATGGTCGGTTTGATGTGTTACCGGCGAGTGAGCGCCGATGACGACCGTGGTGGTGTGTCCTGAGGATGGGAAGGATGGCCAAGGTGGTTGTGTGGGGGTGGTGCTGGCTGGTTGTGGACAGAATAGTGGTTGTCAAGAGTCTTGGGGTAGCCGGGGTGAGTATGGATGGGACGTTCATGAAGGTGGTTGTCGGGGTGCCGGTGTGGCAGAGGTCTGTTTCTGGTCGGGGTCGGCGGGTTGACCTGTGATCGGGGCAGTCAGGGAGATGAGATGGCGGTGGCGGGTTCGAAAAGTTGCTGGCAATGAGGTTGTCGGAATACGAGGAGATAATATTGTATATGTAATGGAACAATATAGTGGATGGAAAAAAGGCACGGACACGGACACGATGCACTTCTGTTGAGGATTGGGTGATGAATTTATGGAGGGAAAAAAGTAATGGGGCTCTCCTTATATATGAGGTGAGGACCCCTGGTTCCCCAATTAGATAAAGTTCATATTAATTTAATCGCTTTTAAAAATTGATTTAATCCCATCTGATGTAAATCTAGATAAAACTCTTATTAAATAAAATATTTTCAAATTTTAAATTATCATATTTACTCAAATATTTAAACAAAGTTTTAATTATCACTTGCATAAATAATAATTTTATAATAAAGTAAATTCTGAAAATACATATATATATAAATGAATTTAATTTATATACGCCTTCAAAAATCTAGAATAAATACACAAAACTTACTTTCTAAATTATCCAATACTAAAATAGCCTTTCTATAATGAATAAAGTAAAGTTTTGAAAACTTTCTTAATGCGATGCCTTGTGCACTTTTAGCAATCAAATAAAATATATTAAAATAAATAAAGTACCTATCACATATAACTTTGAGCTTATTTACTATAATACAAATATTTTCCAAAAATATGTACCTCGTACATATTCGCACTCGACGAGAATACGAATCGCAAACTCGTACGCGACGTACAATTATGAAGTACCAATTAAATACCAAATTATTAAAAAAATAAAAATGTAGTAGAAATTTAGGGGGTTTACATCCTACCCAACTTAAAAGAATTTCGTCCTCGAAATTTAGGAGTAGCTAGGGTAGGTTGGGTCGAAGGGGAGAAAGAGTTTTAATCGATAAGAAATTTAAGTAATGATTCGAAAACAGAATCCAACGATAACAAGCAATTTGGATAACAATAATTTAGATAATTAGACAATCAAAATTTGGATATAGTTTAGAAGATGATCGTATGACAACCCGTTAGTATCTGTTTCAATCACACCACCATCAATTATCATATACTGCGTAATCTAAGGATAGGTAATAACTTCCTCGACCTATCAATAACTCCATCATTCGAAATCTGAATTCATTGTCTATGTCGTCACGATCTTCTAATTTTGTGATTTACCAAGTGTCGTCAATGTCTTTCGATACTCTACTCTTCAAATTTATATTCCATTGGAAAATTTTAATTCCTTGAACATGTTTCCTTTCTTCTTTACTACATTTGAGATCTACTAAACTCGCAAAATTTAAATTCCAAAAATACTTGAATCCAGTATCTTATGATAGAATTTAAATTCAATAAATAGCTAATCCTTTTCTTCCAACATGTGTGTATATATATTTCTCAAACTAAATTTCATCTTCCCTAATCTCTTCGAAATTTTTTTTACATCTTCAATATATTTAGTCGAAGGTAAGAATCAACTCACCTTAATGTGAAATTCCTATTCATACCTATCATAAAAAAAATTTCCTCATAGCAACAAAAATTTTAAAATCACCTTCAATCTAATAACATTAATCACTCTATTTATCATCTCAAAATTTCTCAATAATGAAGAACCAATTTGTAAATCAAGAAGTCTACTCTCCTTTGATCATATCTTCATAACTCAATCTTTTATCATCATAAATAAAAATTTTACTCAATCCTTTATTTATTTTGTCTTCCTTGGAAATTGGAATCCAATGATCTTTTAATGATGGAAAAAAAAAAATGAAACCTCTCCTTAACTTCATATTCATAATCATCTTAGAATCGTATTCCTTAAATCGTAAAAAATGTAAGCAATTTCTTTCTTCGACCATTGGTTAGCCTTGATGCCAATTATCTCCATAACATTATAATTTATCGAAGACAAGGTCAACATTGTCTTTATCGAGAATTGCATCCATCAGTTCAATATATAAATTTGGTTTTTCAATCTCCAAAACTTTAGAAATTTTTTCACTTAATATCTGATTACCTCAAAACAAATTTTGTTAATCAAGAAGTCTATGTACCCTTGATCATATAAAAAAAACACAATATCGCATTACTCACTTCATCTTTTAGAATTTATCGCATCTTTTCACTTATGCCCAATCTTATACCTCGTCATTGTTTAATCATTTTATTATTATCCCGTTAATCTCTTCTATGGGGTTTTCTAGTCTAGTTCCTTTATAACTGAAGGGTGTTGTGATCGAATTTCATATTCGTACAAGGGAATCATACAAGGAACAAGGTTGCATAACTACGAAAGAATCCTAGCAAAATATGAGTGAAACAATTTAATTATAAGGGAGAAAAGTAAGGTCGCAAATATTGCATGAAAAGTAAAAGATGTTATGGGTCTAAGTAAATCAAGATAATAAAAGGACAAGGGTCAAGTAATCAAGATAAAACACAAAGTTAAGCATTTAGAAGATTAAGTAGATCACAAACATATATTGGGTCGACAGATTTGAGTTGAGGTTGAGTCCATATATGTAGTCAAAAGTATATCGATACCATGGTAAAGGTTATCGTTTAGTCTTTATGACCCGAAAGTTGTATCATAAAAATAGAGTACAAGGGAACGTGTTTTAGTGGGACATGATATACCTACATGAAGGTGAGCTCGTTTAGGTCTTGCATATGAAATTTGTTGGAAAAAAAAGTTTAGTACTGTTGTGCTCCAAATATTAATGTCACTATAGGGAACACCAAATGATCAAAATAGAAAGTGGGTTCTCATGTGGTACTAATTAATGCACAAAAAGGATACGGTTAAAGCACAAAATAAAAATAATTAGGAAATCTCGTAGATCAAGTTAAAATAAGTTAGAGACACAGTTTCTAGAGAGCAGATAGTATCTTAGATAAGGGTATGGTCAAGGGAATGATTCTAATCATTTCTAAGTTTTAAATAATTAGATGGTCACGTTAAAAGATCTAGATTTGAGGGAAGGTCGAGAGGGTCAAGGTTGAGATATGATCACATAGTTTAGTAGATGACTAACTATACTTGAGTATTTACAACTATCATAGCCATGGGTGATATGTCACTAATGTGGACTACTCTATCTCATTATGGCTATCTAGGTTGTCTACCATTATAAGTCTAACTTCTTGAACTCGAGCCTTCACAAAAATTTTCGAAAAAAATCTACCAAAATTTCTATTCATTCTAAATCGTCCAACTTAATCATAACTTAAAATGTAAATTCCTTTAAATCCATATAAAATAACTTTTCATTATATCATTAATAACTTTTCCCAAACTTGTAATAAAACTCAATATTTAAATAATCCTATTAGTCGTCGACTTTTTTTTTTCCTTTTTTTTACTAAACTTCCATAAAAATCATAACTAAACAAAAATTTAAAAATTTTCAAATAACCTCGAGATAACTCTTAGCATATTACAATCAACCCAAAACGTAAGCTCAAATTTTAAATAATCTTATCAATCGTGATTCAAACAAAAATTGAACATTTACAATAAATCCTCGGATTGATTCTATATCTTTTAAATTTTATATCTAAACTTCCAATAAGTCACAACTATTCTAAAACCTTCAAAAGCCAAAAGTCCCTTCTTCTTCTTCTTCTTCTTCTTCTTCTTTTTTAAAAAAATTCCATAATCAAGGCTTTAAACTCGAAATCTAAATATCTAAATAACTTTATAATTCATAGATCATATGACACAATTTAATTCAAGAAAACATTTTACCAAAATTTATCAATCGTCCTCAAAGTTTGGTCAATCGTAAATCCTACTTCAACATTTAAAAATTTAAGATCCTTTTCAAATCAAATTTATATCCATCCAAATATGTATAGCTCAATAATTCATAAATATTTTCAAAGACCTTCAAACATCAAATTAATTTGTTTTCTCGATCTAGCTATCCTCTTGTGTATACCACCTTGTAATATCAAAATAAAATTCCAACTATCCTTTGAAGGCGGTAATATGCTACTACCCAACTTGGAATTAGCTAATCCTTAAGATCAAACTTTTAGGAAAACTATCTTCATAACTCAAATAAGACTCCAATGTATACTAATTGTCAAGGTAATCTTTCTAGTCATGGGTTTGACCTATGAATATATAATAGTGTAGTCATCTTCCTAACTGTCACTAAGTACGAAAAATAAGAATTTATGGTAGAAAGAGTGCAAACAGGATACAAATCAAGGATGGTAACGAGAGTTCGAAACTTGAAACATGGAAGGAGGTCAAGCTTGTGGATGAGATCCTAAACTCTATTCCTATATGCAGATTCACGTCGGTACAGTAACGTAACCGAAGTGATAAACTCGACCTGCATGGGCCACAACAAAAACATGTAACGCTCCAGTCCTAAAACACTTAGGACTAAGTACGTCGACATGCCAGCTGCATACTTACGAAGTATACTCCAATATATGGAACTATCGCATGTATACATAAGCTGTAAAATATAGTAAACCACGATACTAATCTCATCCATAAATAAGATGAAAGAATTTATAAATCAACTCATGAATTGTCATGTATACAATCGTTGGACGGAGACAAATCTACTACCAACTAAAAACAAAGAAATACATGATAACAAAATTTTGTCGAGCGATGCAAAGACGATCCAAGTGTAATCCCTCAGAAGAAGAGAAAAAAAACATGGCCATGAAAAGGGCACTGCGAAAAGTCATAAATACACACTGGAGAATTCACCAGGTCCTCAGAGGGACGTAACAAGATACATAAAGAATATGCCATATAATTACTGAATATAAAATATGCCACCAATAAAAGTAAGTGACAAAACTTTAATAAGGTAACCTAACCATGCTAAAGTGAACATGCAGTTAAAAACAAACCTTTCATCGCATGAGCCCTGGCTGTAAATAGGATCTGGTATAGTCCCCACTTGGACACCAGTGACCTAAGCACATGACGTTCAAAAATGACAGTGGCCAATCTGAGGGGGTCAACACACCCGTATCTCCAACGGAGGTTCCGGGTTACAAGGAAATGTGTAATAGAAGCCCATACGACAAGAAAATATTTTCCCCACCCGATGCACCTATCTAGTCGCATCCACGACCATGTAACACTACTAACCGTCAAGTCTTCTAACATGCATCTATTGACAATTAGACCTAACGGACGTCCTATACGCATCAGTGATCAGCCAACATGCAAGTCTGAAGGCTATATGCTACTCACAACTGACACATCTCGTGCCACCTCTGTGTCAAAGTTTATGTAGATGTGCTAAACTAATTATAGTCCCCTAACTCTAGGTCCACATACAATCAAAGAATAAATATAGAAAAGCTAATATCACTGAGCAGACAGTAAACCAGGAACTGCAATAATGGTACAGCTAGAAAAACTGGAAATAAATACACAGGGATATGTAATAAATAAAATGTAGACTAATTATAAACAGTAAATTATGACAAGGTATATTGCCTGGTGTGACGTCTGAGGTGGTGCAATGATCCGACAAGTCTTGATTGTCCAATAGCCATGGTTGATATGTAAGGTTCGAAATTCATGAGAGAAAATATGAATAGGAATTAGTCATGATCAATGAAGTATTCGAAGAGAATTTCTAGAGATAAGTATTTTTATTTAATTTTAGAAAATATTATATACCAGAAAACTAACCTTATTAGTCAAATGGGATTTTAGGTAAAATACCAATTTTTGTAAAAATTTATAGATAGAAACTGGTAGTTAAAATAATAAATATTTGTAATATTTGGAAATCGATTTAAAAAAATTTGTAACATATACGATATTTTAGAGAAGCTAACTTTCCTGTAGTACAAAATATTTTAATAAATTATAAATAATTTATTGCCTATTTATTTATTAAAAATAGATTGATATAATATTAACAAAGCATAATATTTTATATACTATAAATCATTTTTTTCTTTTTCTCTTTATAAAGGTCGGCCCAATTGGGCCTGGCCCATACCCGGCCTATATGTGTTTTTAGAAGAGAAGGGAAGAGAGAGAATAGTGGATAAGGAGATCGAAAGAGAGAGAGAGCGGGGGTTTCTCACCGGGGTTCGACGGAGAGGCAGCAGCGGGGTGATCCTACTCGCGGTGGCGCGCTCGACGGGGCGTCGGGTCTGGAGTGGAGAGGGCTTCAGGAGGGGCTGGCCCGACAGTTCGAGGGACTTCAGTGGAGGCACTCCCACGGGGACAGTGACGACGCTCCCCTGGGTCGACTGAGAAGATGGAGCGTGGCGGCACCCGATCTGGGTCGGCGGCCAAGTGGCGACGCGGCTCGAGTTCGACGGAGGCGCAGACAAGTTGAGGGTCCTTATTTGTGGGTTTTCTGGGTTGTACGTTTTTGGTGTCAGGCTGTAGCGACGGTGATGGCCGGCCGTGGTGGTCGGCGGTCGGATGATGGCGATGGTCAGTTTGATGTATCGCCGACGAGTGAGCACCGATGATGACAGTAGTGGTGTGTCCTGAGGATGGGGAGGACGGCCAAGGTGGTTGTATGGGGGTGGTGCTGGCTGGTTGTGGATGAAATCGGGTGGTTGTCGAGAGTCTTATGGTGGCTGTGGTGAGTATGGATGGGACGCCGATGAAGGTGGTTGTCGGGGTGCCGGTGTGGCAGAGGTCTATTGCTGGTCGGGGTCGACGGGTTGACCTTTGATCGGGGTAGTCATGGAGATGAGATGGTGGTGGCGGGTACGAGAAGTTGCTGGCGATGGGGTTGTCGGGATGCGAGGAGATAATATTGTATATATAATGGAACAATATAGTGAATGGGAAAAGGCACGGACACGGACACGGTGTGGGTGATGAATTTATGAAGAAAAAAAAAGTAATGGGGCTCTCCTTATATAGGAGGTGAGACCCCTGGTTGGATATGGACTGGGATTATTTAAATCCCCAATTAGATAAAGTTCATATGAATTTGATTGCTTTTAAAAATTGATTTAATCCCATCTGATGTAAATCTGGATAAAACTCTTATTAAATAAAATATTTTCAAATTTTAAATTATCATATTTACTCAAATATTTAAACAAGGTTTTAAATATCATTTGCATAAATAATAATTTTATAATAAAGTAAATTTCGAAAATACATATATATAAATGAATTTAATTTATATACGCCTTCGCAAATCTAGAATAAATATACAAAACTTACTTTCTAAATTATCCAATACTAAAATAGCCTTTCTATAATGAATAAAGTAAAGTTTTGGAAAATTTCTTAATGCGATGCCTTGTGCACTTTTAGCAATCAAATAAAATATATTTAAATAAATAAAGTACCTATCACATATAACTTTGAGCTTATTTACTATAATAAAAATATTTTCCACAAATATGTACCTCGCACATATTCGCACTCGACGAGAATACGAATCGCAAACTCGTACGCGGCATACAATTTCGAAGTACCAATTAAATACCAAATTATTTTTTTTTTTTTTAAAATGTAGTAGAAATTTAGGGGGTTTACATATATATAATGGAATGAGCCCTTTCTTCTTCTCCTTTCCGATGTGGGACTAAAATCAATATCCATGCTTCTACAAGACCCCCTTCAAAGTTTTCAAATTGTAAATTTGGAATACTTTGAATAAGAAGAATGGATAGTAGAACTGTTTAGGTGTGACAGTCCTATCATAGGTAGCATGGACGTGATAGGTTTCGGTATTTCCGCTGGAGATTTTATGTGGACTTATCATCCATGGCGTACCTTGGTTTTGGGTACAGATAATAAGTTAAGAGAGGGAACCAACATATTTACTCATAAGTGATATGGATAACCCCTTATAATTTAAAGGAATATTTAAATTATTTTTTGGATTTTATTTAATTCTAATTTATTTTTATCTTATTTATATTATATAAAAGGACTATAGCCATGTTTGAGTTTGAATATGCAAGACGACTAGAAAGTATGGCATGCCTAGCATAGTCGGGTGCTTTAACTAGTATGCTAGCCATGTTAGGAATGCCATGGTCATATTGTAATCTCTTGCATGTTAACCATTTAAATTATGGCACAAGTTTTATTTTTATTTAATTAATTAGTTAAGAAAGCCCTTATGACTTTTTAGGAGACCCGGTTGCACAAAACCTTCCCAAACCTCTTCCAAGCCAAATCCAACCCTATGTTGGCATGTTGGGCATTAATAAATATTATTAATTACATTTATTTTTATTTAATTCAGATTTTTTAGTGTAATTACATAGATAGAATTAAATATTTCTATATTAGGAAATTCCTTTTTAAATCCTCAATCCAATCAACTTGCCAACTCACCAAACAACCAAATCATGCCAAGTGGACCCCCACCATGATAATTTTGGCCAAGCAACCCCCCCATGGCTGAATGCATCAAATTAAATAGGATTTAAATCCTAGATTGCTTAAAATTTATTTAAGGATACGTTTAAATATACCAACTTATCCCAAATCTTAACCAAATCTAAATCTTTCTCTCCCTCACCTTTGGCCGACCAAAACCCCTCTCTCTCTCTCC
Source organism: Iris pallida (assembly GCA_029216955.1). NCBI lineage: Eukaryota > Viridiplantae > Streptophyta > Magnoliopsida > Asparagales > Iridaceae > Iris > Iris pallida. The sequence goes on along the minus strand of JANAVB010009400.1, from coordinate 9,856,987 downwards.
ATAATTTTGGCAGCAACAAACTCCCCATAGCCTCCATACATCATCTCCTCCATTGCACATCTCTCCATCCTTCACAAATACTCATCTCCTCCACTATACGTCCCCGAAACCCCTCAAAACAAACCCTAAAAATTCCATCTCCCCCATCCAATCCTCTATAGCCACTATAAACTCTCCCATACTCACCAAGAGAGGATTAGCAAACGAGGATAGCAAAAAAAAAGTTGGAGTTCTGGTGAAGAGAAGTCATCATCACCCTTTCTAGCAAGGATCTTTGGTAAGAACCCTAATCTTTTCTTCTAAAAATCTTTGCTAAAATTCTGTAGAAAATATGTTATTAATTCTGTAAAAATTATATTTTGATGGCTTTTGTTAGGTATAATCATCCATAAAGATTTTATAAAATATAGGCATAATATTCATGTGTCGGTAGGATCAAAATTAACCCCATTGTAAAGGAAATATGAGTTGTTGGTGGATTTTTCGAAACTGAATTTTATGTGTGTTCATATACATAAATTAGGATTTTTAAGTATTTTTCCACAATTTTAGCAACTCAAATCTGGTCGGGAAAATTGTAGGTGAAAACTAGCTAATTTCGGGTAACCGGCTGACCTAAAATGTCCCAAACTTGTAGTATAACTCAACTCTTGTACCTCTGATATTATTTTATGAAATAAAGTATTTTATTTCTGTTTAAAATTTATTTTTGGTTATTTTAGTAATTTTGAGTCATTAACTATGTTCCGGGCCAGTTTCGGGTAGACTAGCCGACTTATTAATCAACTAGTCATAAATATCTTTAGAAATATTAATTCTGGAATTTCAGAGATAATCTGTAGAAAATTAGTTTAAATATTATTTTTATGATTTTTATATGATTTTTAAGTATGTTATTGAAGTAGGGAAATAACCGACTAATAAGAGTTAGAAACCCTAAAACTGTGTTTCGATGTCTCGTGGAACCCGTGTGTGATTGTATGGATCTAAAAGGTTCTACGAGAGATTGAATATAATTTTAACACATTACTTTGACTATTTAAGTCGTGTCGTAAATTTCATAAGTAGTGACTTAATTTAGTTAATTAATTATCTAGGAGTGTCGGGTTCCGGAGGCGTGGACGCGGGAGCGGCGTTTCATATTTATAGCACAGAATCAGGCAAGATACCTTGCCATTATACTGTTTACATTCAGTCTACATTTATTTACATATCACTGTTCATTATTTCCAGTTATTACAGTTCTTGATTTACTACATGCTCGGTGATTATTAGTTTCTTTGTTACTATCCTTTGATTGCAAATGAACTTAGAGTTAGGGGACTACCGTTTGTATTGTATTGCATATGCCTCGACACAGTTGTACCACGAGGATGTGTGAGACGAGTAGCATGTAGAGGTCCTTACGTGTGGACTGATCCCCCATGTGCATGCGTTAGGGCTAACTGCTAATAAAGGCATGTTAGGAGACTTAGCAGTTAGTAGAGGTATACGAGACATGGATGTGACTCTATTAGGCATTGGGTGGGAAGAACAGTTCCTTAACGTATGGGTCCTTATGCACTTTCCTATTACTGATACTGCTGGCCTCTGACATTCGAGGAATGTTACGCTTTGAGGTCCCTGGTATCCTGATGGGACCATGTCTGAGTTACTGCTAGTGAGCCAGATACCCATGCGTTGGAGGTTTGTTCTTAACTGCATAAATATTGTAGTACGGTTAGATTACCTTATTGTTGTCTTGTCACTTATTTTCTTTGTGACATATTTTGTATTCAGTATTTATGGCATGTTCTTCCTGTATCTTGTTACGTCCCTCTGAGGACCTGGTTATCTCTCCAGGTGTGTACTTTTGTGATATTGCAGGTGTTCTAGTCGAGGTCGCGATCTTCTCTATTCATTCGGAGATGACGTGTCTTGGATCTTTCTTTGCTACTCCCGCCAAATCCTTTCCGTTCCATGTATATTTTCCTTACTTGTTGGTAGTGGATTTGTCTCCGCCCAATGTATTGTACAAAGACTTATTACAGTTGATTATATGATATCTTTTATTCTTTATTTGTGGAGGAGATTAGATTACTCTTGGTTTACTGTATTTTACAGCTTATGTATACATAGGAGTTTCCATATATTGGAGTAGACTTCGTATGTATACAGCTGGCATACATGGATACGTACCTAGTCCTAAGTATTTTGGGATGGGGGCATTACATATTTTTGTGGTGGCCCATGCAGGTCTAGTTTGTCACATCGGTTACGTTACTATACCGATGTGAACCTGCATATAGGATTAGGTTATAGGAATCTCATCCACAAGCTTGACTTTGTCCTTCAATTCTAAATCTCGAACTCTCGTCCGATTATCTTGACTTCCTTCTGCTTGATTCCTTTCACTGTAAAGCTTATCTTCTTTCGTGCTAAATAGGGAGGTTAGGAGATAACTCATATGAGTATACGTGTTATATTCCTCAATTACTCTATTAGTTGACTTCATAAGTTGAGTCATATGACTACAACCTACCACCCGTATCCTTTTAACCTAGTATTAAAGTGTAACAGAGTGATAATGATTATATGCTAGTGTAGGAGACATGTTTGCCTAGAATATAGAGATTTTGTAGCCCATACCCATTGGTCAACTAAGGCCTGATACAAGAACCAGTAGGACGACTGTATAGGCAAGCACACCGGATAAGACTTAGATCCTTGTGAAACTCGAACTATTTATTACTGCTTTCAACGTATTCTCCCATACTTATACTTTAAAATACCATGAATGACGATACTATTTATAGCCTAGTTTTGCAAGCTTATTCTTTGTCGAGCTTGTTCAGGACATATGTATACTGGGGACGCCCATAAGCATATTGTCTAATTAGAATCAATGTATTATGGTCTGATCAACCATAGTGCACTTGGTTCGCTCTTCATATGATTATCCCATGTGGATTGAGATATAGAGGTATCTAGGATCTCATTCGCGACTGCATTGACAATTCCTCTTGAATTACACATTCGCCTTTGAATTACGTAATTGTATTCAATAACATCTTTCTTGAACTCTTTATTGCTTTTGTCTTTCACTGATTGGAAAGACGAACGCTCGTATTTAATAGATAAATATAGAGTATCCCCATGGCCATGGTAGTTATATACACAAGTATAGCAACCATCGGCCAAGCCATATAACTACAACCTTGCCTAAAGTTGCTCGTCCTTCCTTCGACCTTAATAGTAATATCGTGACCTTCTAGACATTTAAGCTTGAAAGATGAGTAAGATCTTACCCTTGGGTAAACCACAAACGTATGAGACCATCTAATCTCTAGGAATCATTTATTGTGAGTCTCCAAATATTCATCTTAATTCTTGGCTTAACTAGCAACCCGTATGCCTTAACTCAAACCTTACTTGACTAGGCCCCCACAGTTTAGACAGAGAAGAATAGACCAAAACAAGGACAAGCATTGCAAGGACCATGGTAGACACCCATTCCAAGACTAGAGATTCAGCAGATGTTACTCCAGGTACAAAATTCTATTATCAAAGAAGTGACATAATATTAGAATAACACATTAACCAGCTTAGCCAAAATCTGTAGCATGACGTCCCGTCATTATGTTGTATTAGTAATCAACAAGTGATGCATGAGCACTACATACCATGGACAAGCGGGTCATTCCATCTTATCGACTCAGGTACCACTGTACGCGATCATTTCTATTTATTAGGACTCGGGGTACAATCTTCAAAACTAATTCACAACTACCCTATCATGTTATCGATCACGTCGTGACTTATTATTACCAAAGGTCAAGGTACGATGTCGCAACTCATTATTCCTGAAACCATGTCCTAGTCTCTAGAGTGAATAGATTATAAGCCATTCTTACTTTTAGGAATTTGGGGATCACCGATTGATTGAGGTAAATTGGTTCTCACTAGGATGGTAAATTAGTGACTCATGAACTACCACTTTCTTTTTATATCTTTTTGGTGTCCCATACCGTGACTTTGATATTTGAAGTGTAATATTAGCTTTTACCTTCCAACAAAATTTATATGCAAAACTTAAACGAGTCCACCTTTAAGTAGACATATCATGTCCCACACAAACACATCTCCTTGGACTCTATTATCATGATACGACTTTCAGGTCAAAAGGGACTAGCGATAACCCTTACCATAACACCGATGTACTTTCGGACTGCAGTTAGAGATCCAACCTTGACTCAATTCTTTTGGCCCAATATATTGTTGTGATCTACTCGAAGCCCTCTACGCACATGCCACTAGTACGCCACTCAATAGAGGCCTTGTGTGCTACTTAAACACAAAAGTCATGGAAGGCGTATCTCACGACTTACAGAACCTATTCTACCAACCCGACGGGAAATTTGCCCAACCACTTGAATTTGAACCTATTCTGCATTACCCTAACCTAATAGGGATGGTTTAAAATTCTACAAAATTTTGTCCAGCCACTATAGATTAAATCTAAAGTTCATGCAATCAAAGATTGAAGTCCAATTAGGGAACCTATTGAGACTCAGTAAAATCCATCATAGCCTATCGCCATATTGGGACTATAAAACCAAACTTGATGAATAGGCCCCCACTTCTATTATGTAGGCCCCACCTCTCGGCTCACTAATTTTGTCACGACCCGCACCCTAGAGTGAGGGCACGAGACGTGGGTACATCCAGCCTACGCTGCAGTGTCGGTGGTAGAACGCTGTCCTAGGTCTCATACAACTAACAGTATAAGGCTAAGTAGTTTATACTCCCCGAATGGGGGTGACATAGCAGAATGTAAACTCAATCACATCTAAGGTAGAGCATAATGGGAGATAGATAAAACATGAAATCCAAAAGAGATAAAGCAGATAGAAGTCTAAGTGTCTAAGATACACAAATCCAGAAATACATCTCAAAGCTCAAATACAGTAATCCATAAAGTAAATACAACTCCAGACAACTGAAATAGCTATCTAAACAACCTCTAATGTGTCTCCTCTAGGCTAGCAGACAACCTCCAAGCTATCTGTAAAATTTATCAACAGGTCCAGTCAGGACAGGAGCGAGCACAGTACATCTCAACAAATCATAGCAGGTTAGAAAATATAATCATACAGTAAAGTAAGATACAGGATCTGAAGGAAATACAGTATGTAAACAGAGAGAGAGAACTATAATAGAAATATCTACTATAAGCAGAGAACTAACAGTGGCTAGTGAGTCAGAGTACAATATAAACATGTGAATGGCATAGGAGATTCTGGGAACTATACTATGGAGTGATTCTGGGAACTACACTACTTGGATATTATTCACATGTCTACTTCTACTCTCCCGTACCCCCAATCAATACACAAGGATCCAGCCATGTTATGTTATGATTCCATGCAAAGGCCCACAAGGGGTGATATATGGATAGCCCATAAATGGATGATTCTGGGAATGCCCACAATGGGGTAATTCTGGGAATGCCCATAAATGGGTGATTCTGGGAAGACTTTGTGATCATGAGAGTACATATCACAAATGATCGAAGAATCGTGAAGCATAGTGATACACCATGTAAGTGAAACGCACAGAACATGTAGTATATGATGCTCCCTGAGGGGATAATATCTCATGAATGGATCCATATAGTACTAATCCGTGTTACCAATGTGACAGCATCAAGTAAAGTAATTTAAAGCAGGAAAATAATTCTAACAGGATATAAAATGATCAGAGAATGTACTCGCCTGCTATCTGAATGTCCAAAGGAAATGTACTGTCCGAGGAGATGTGTCTGGCTCCTATTTAGAACAGCACAGGTCACAACAAGTCCAAAATGATAAAATAAAGCTCTATTATGCATTCTACATGATTCTAGGTCATTCTAAGTCAAAGTCAACTCTTGGTCAACTCTGGTCAACCGTACTAGTCAAACTAGGTTAACTAGGCAGTACTAGGTCTAAACCTAGACTAACAAGTCTCATTATGCCTAACCAAGCCTAGACTAACACTCACACAAAATCACAAAGCTACACAAGTTATCAAACACACATTACATATATATTCATATATATTTTTATTACAAGCAAGGTGCATAAAGACAAGGAGTGAGTGATATATGAATGTGGATATGGCAATGTGTATATAGCAGTACAATGTGTTCAAGTGTGAGGGTATTATGTTAGAAGGATAACATTTAGCAAGGGTTCATTGTGTCACATAGAAGAAATAACATGTAAAGCATAGGTTTAGCATGTGTGTGTGGGTGTTAATCATAACAAAAGGGTTTATTTATATATCAAAGGGTTTACTCATAACAGTAAGTAGGTTTTATGTGTATTCATGCTTGGGGTTACTGTCAACATGTAGAAGGGGGTTTTAATATATGAATATGGTGCTAAGTGCTAATATGGCATCATACATTCCTATCATGTTGGCATTCATATATAGCATACATTCATACTTGATTACGTTACTTACTTACATATGGATACTTGCATACATGTTTCAATACCTTGCATTACCCACATGCTTGTATTTCATCCATTCATTCATGCATTGCATTCATTCATTCATGCACCTATCTCTTATACAAAACACAAAGGTTTTTGAATCCTAGGGCTGACTGTGCCAAGATAAAGAGTGGTTGGGATTTAATCTTGGTGAATCAACGGTTGTGGGGTTTTATGGGGAAGAGCATTATTGGGAGTGGGGATTTATGGGGAAGAGCATTATTGGGAGTGGGGTTTTATGGGGAATCCAAAGATGGGGATTTAATATTTTGATGGTTGGGATTTAATATTTTGATGGGGGCCTCATAATGGTTGTGGATGAGCGTTATTGAGAGTGGAGTTTTATGGGGAATCCAAATAAAATTCACATCCAGCAGTGGTTGGGATTTAATATTTTGATGGGAGCCTCAAAATTATTATTGTTCGTTTAAAATTGGGGATCCAAGATTTTGAGGGAGAATACCTTAAATGAACCATGCCCTATGGGCACGGGTTATGACTAGTACATACATATTTGAATACATTATATACTTTCATACATTATATCATTTATGCATACTCTATATTATATTACATTCTCTTAACACACACACACACACACACACACACACACACACACACACACACACACACACACACACACATATATATATATATATATATATATACACATGCATACATACATATTTGTACATACAAGGATACACAAAATGCATATGTCGTATAGTAATCTTCTACTTAAAATCAATACTATATAAATTAAGTATTCATTAAATTCTAGGATTAAAGTATGTTATATATCTTTGTTTTAGCTTTCCGAAACTTTAAACGGATCACATTTTCGTGTCCGGAAGCTCCCGAAATCGCAAAAACACCGAAACGCGTTCGTCTTTCGTACAGCTGACACTCAAATAATTTTATAAAAAGTTTCAGAATGAATTTGTCTTATTAAAATATATATTTAGAAATCAAACTTCGATACGGTTCTTCTAAAAAAAAGGGAGATAAATCAGAGTTTTAAGCTAAAAGTTATGACATTTCTAAGTTTCTATTGCTATTAAAAACGTGGATAAATATTATGACGAATTTAGGTAGTTTGAGACAAAAGAAACACAAGTATATAACATAATATGTCAAGAACTCACTCTCTACACTAATATATATATATATGAGACACTATAGAACACATCTCCAATACAAAAATATGAGATTAAATATGTAATAATTCATTCATACATAACAACAACACATAGTGTGTCCAAATTTGGGGTTTTCCCACATGGACACAACCACAACACAAAGGACACTCCTATGACCTCCAAATGGACACGAAATGGACACAAATGGAGATACAACCATGGGGGTCATTCCTATGGGTTCAAAATATTTTTATATGCATGTAGGGATGGATTAGAGGAGAGATTATACCTTCCGTGAGAGAGATTCAAAAGAAAATCCTTCCGACACGATACCGACACGTAGAGATTCTAAAAGGACACGAATGAGCTCCGAATCCTCACAAACTTGGCTAGCACTCTCTAACCATGGAGTAGAGGAGAAATGAAGAAGATTTGGTGGAAGAAGGGGTTGATTTGGAGATGAAATCAATGGAGGTTCATCTCTAAATTAATTTGGAGAAGAACAAGAGAGAGAAAGTGGATGAAAACAAATGAATGAAGGAGTGACTCACTCCTTATCCCCTCCATAGGTGACTGTCCAAAAATGGTGAGGTGTCCCCTATTTGAATGTCCAAAATGCCCTCCACTAATCTATTTGATTTAAATTAGGAATGGGTTAAAGGTTGAGGTCAATTTAGTTTAGTTTTAAGTCTCTAATTAAACTAAACCTATCCATAAATAATTAGTCTAACTACTAACTAAAATTAATATCATGTGGACTAAAATTAATATCATGTGGGCCATGCTTAACTAGTGTGTGGGTCCCACTAGAGTCAAACTACCCCCCGGGTCCCCGTTTCAAGTCGGATTGAGTTAAAATTCGAACCCGACTCAAATAACCCCAAAACAATATCATAAATAATAAAATAAATTTTAACCCCAAAATAATATCATAAATAATAAAATAAATTTTAAAAATATTCAAAAATATAAAATGACAAAAATACCCCTATTTCTAAAAACTGGGGGTGACAAATCTATCCACCTTAAAAAAAATTTGTCCTCGAAATTAAAACAAAGCAATCACAGAAAACACATGCAGAAAATAATCTTATTCAAATACTTTTCAAAAAAAATTAGAAATAAAAAAAATCTCTTTGAGGCACATCAAATATTTGTAAATAAAAACTAATACGTGTCCGCTACGGACACAAAACCATCACAAAAACTAATACATGTATATTTTCCTTACTTGTTGGTAGTGGATTTGTCTCCACCAATCTATTGTACAAAGACTTATTACAGTTGATTATATGATATCTTTTATTCTTCATTTGTGGAGGAGATTAGATCACTCTTGGTTTGCTATATTTTACAACTTATGTATACATAGGAGTTTCCATATATTGGTGTAGACTTCGTTTGTATACAGCTGGCATGGATACGTACCTAGTCCTAAGTATTTTGGGACTGGGGCGTTATAATGGACGTGGTAAATATGAGGTTGGTGGTAGAGCTTTCCTACTCAGAGGTGATATGGACGTAGTAGGAGTGAACTTGGTGAGGATACACAGAACAACTCAGAGGTGATATGGACGTGGAAGTTCTATGATTGATACGCCACAATGCAGGGGTTGTTGCATGGAGTATTTACTCAGAGGTAATGTGGACGTGGTAAACATTTATTTTTAGCATCATCTGCTTTGTAAGGGATAGGAAAACAAATCAGAGGTGATGTGGACATGGTTGTTCTACTACAGGGGAGTGAATGCAACGGAACAACTAGGCTCCAAAAGCATATGATTGTGAGGGAAAGGGTACTTGTACTAGCGGGTCTAATACAGCATTTGTGGTTGGCATGGGACATCCTACTTGGGGACTTTTGTGGACCTATTGTCCTTTTGTGCATCTAGAGATGCGAGCAATAGATTTGAACGATTTTTGTGGACCTATTATCCTTTTGCGTACTGGTAGTGCGGGTAATAGATTAGAATAATTTTTTGTGGACTTATTACCCTTTTGCGCACTAGTGGTACGGGTAATAGATTTGATTGATTTTTGTGGACCTATTACCCTTTTGTGCACTGGTGGTATGGGTAATAGGTTTGATTGATTTTTTGTGGATCTACTACCCTTTTCTGTACTGGTGGTACGAGTAATAGATTTCGAGACAAAACCCAACAAAGATAATATGGACGTGATAGGTTCTATGGTCTTAACACCATGATTTTATCCCAGATTGGGTACAGGTGTTAGATGAGAAGACTATCTATATCAGGGGTAATATGGACGTGACATACGATAATCATGAATAATTTTTGGTGGACCTATTACTCTTCTGCGCACTGGTGGTACGAGTAATAGATTTTGAGACAAAACCCAATAGAGATAATATGGACGTGATAGGTTCTGTGGCCTTAACACTGTAATTTTATCCCGGATTGAGTAAATGTGTTAAGTCAAGAAATTATCTATATCAGAGGTAATATGGACGTGACATACGATAATCATGAATAATTTTTGGTGGACCTATTACTCTTCTGCGCACTGGTGGTACGAGTAATAGATTTTGGGACAAAATCCAACAAAGGTAATATGGACGTGATAGGTACTGTGGCCTTGATACTGTGATTTTATCCCGAGTTGGGTACAGGTGTTAAGTTAGGAGATTATCTATATCAGAGGTAATCTGGACGTGACATACGATAATCATGAATAATTTTTGGTGGACCTATTACTCTTCTGCGCACTGGTGGTGCGAGTAGTAGATTTTGAGACAAAACCCAACAGTGGTAATATGGACGTGATAGGTTCTGTGGCCTTAACACCATGATTTTATCCTGGGTTGGGTATAGGTGTTAAGTTAGGAGACTATCGATATCAGAGGTAATATGGATGTGACACACGATAATCAGGACCAATAAGTTTGCTCAGAGATGGCAATAAGCCTGGTAAATTTCGGTGGGGTAAAGCATTAGGGTGGAAGTTCAGAGGTATTAGTATACATGACTTGTCACCCAGGGGGACAATGTGAATCCACTCGGAGCTGAAAGAGTGTAAGTTCAGAGGTACTTGGTGTACATAACTCGACAGTCTGGAAGATTTGGTGGTTTGAGGAAGTACCAGCATATCTTTAGACATAGTATTTCTTCAGGAACTTGCCGTTTATGGACATCATGAGCAAGTCTCCATTTTGTTTCATGAGCCGGTATGCGCCGTTGGAGAATACGGTCTCGATGATGAATGGACCCTCCCATTTGGGCTGGAATTTATCGACGGTTTTGTGAGTCATGACCATCGGTCTGCAAATGGCCAAGACGAGAACGCCTACTTGGAATGTTCTCTGCTTGACTTTCTTATTGAAGGCCCGAGAGATGCGTGCTTGATAGAGCTCGATGCTTTGTTGAGCTTGCAAATGCTTCTCATCTAAGGCTTCCAATTCTTGTAGCCGTCGGCGGTAGTTATCGTCCGACGTCAACTGGTAAGTAAGGGCCACGCGAAGTGAGAGGATCTGGGTCTCCAATGGGAGAACTGCCTCGCTTCTGTAAACCAGAAAGAACGATATATTTCTTGTAGCCGTCCGAATCGTAGTACGATATGCCCATAAGCATTCGCCCAGCTTTTTATTCCAATCGTGCTTGTTTGAAGACACGAACTTTTTGAGAAGCTTGATTATGGTTTTGCTAAAAGTTTTAGCCAGACCATTAGCCGATGGATTATATGTCGTTGAAGCCACGTTCTGAATTCGATTCTTGTCACAGAATCGATAGAGGGCATGGCTTGTGAACTGCGAACCATTGTCATAAATAATCCTCCGGGGCAGTCCAAAATGGTAGATAACGTGATATTTTATGAAACTAATCATGTTTGATGTCTTTATCTCTGCCAGCCGAACAGCTTTCGCCCACTTGAAGAAGTAGTCGGTGATTGCAAGTATAAACCGGTGTCCCCTAGACGACGGCGGGGTAATTAGGCCAATGATGTCCATTCTCCATGCTTCAAATGGCCAAGAGGCCACCATTGGGTACAAAAATTCGGATGGCAGATGTATGAAGTCTGCGTGGATCTGACAAGCCTTATACTTCTTTGCATAATCGACTGCGTCTGCTACCATTGTAGGCCAATAGTAGCCCATCCGACGGAGACAGTCTTACAACTTCGGGCCAGGTTGGTGAGCCCCGCAAACGCCATCGTGAGCCTCGCGTAGGGCTTATTTGGCTTCTGCATTTGACAGGCATCTTAACAGTAGCTCATCGTAGGATCGTCGATATAACAATTTTGTTTTTGTGTCATAAAAGAATCTGGGAGAATGATTTCTGATTTAAGTTGCTTCTTTCACATTCTCTGGCAGGATTCTGTAGACTGTAAATGTAACGCCCCAGTCCCAAAATACGTAGGACTAGGAACATAGACATGCCAGCCGTATAATAAATATACGTAAGCTGTAAAATGCAGTAGAACCATGACTAATCTCATCCACACAAAATAAATGAATAAAAGATATCATATAATCAACTATGAATTGTCATTAGTACATGTAGTTGGGCGGAGACAAATCCACTACCAACTATGAAAAGAAATACATCACAAAAGAAAGAGTTTGGCGAGCAGAGCGAAGACGATCGAGTGCAATCATCCTCGAAGAGATAGAGATGATCATGGCCATGGCTGAAACACCTGCGAAAGACAAGAGCACACACCTGGCGAGATAACCAGGTCCTCAGAGGGACGTAACAAGACACATAATATTATGCCATATAAACTGAATAAATACTGCTCAATAATATAAGTAAGATTGGATCATAACATGGTCCAATAAACACCTATTAAATTAGCGTACCATCCCTCCAACCAAACAAGGACAGGAGATGGTAAACTAATTCACGATGACGTATCTTTCCATGCTATGAATCTAATATGGTATCCGGACCCCAACAAGGTTCAATACCGTCTCATCGGAGTAGTAAGCCACACCTACAACCAAACAAGGACAAGGTGTGACGAACTAATCTGCGATAAGTTATTATTCCAAGCCACGGTCAGATACAAGTACCCAAACCAAAAGTACTCGTACCTAACGGATAAAGGAGCCTAACCGTTCTAAGTAAAATGTAGTTAAGAACAATCCTTCCTACGCATGAGCCCTGGCTAAAATGGAATCGGCATTGTCCCCCCTTGTGGCACCAGAGGCCCAATCAATAAGAGCATAACGTTCCGCAGAATGCCAGTGGCCGTCAGTAATCATAGATCATCAATCCCGTATCTCCAGCAGAGCTTCCGGGTCACAAGGGAAAGTGCATCGAAGCCCATACGCTAAGAAATTATCCTCCCTGCCCAATGCCTACTATGTTGTATCCACAACAGAAAAACCTCTATAACCGCTAAGTCAAACTAGCATGCAATTCTATTAGCGGTTAATCCTGTCGCACGGCTTGTACGTACTAGTGGCCAGCTAATCACGCACGTCCGTATTCTACATGCAACACACAACTTTGTGGTACGACATGTCAAGGCTAATGAATGCAACACACAAGGTGGTCCCTTAAATCTAGGTTTAATGTGTAAGAAAAATAATACATAGCAAGATAACAATAAGTTCTAACAGGTTATGCCATGTATCACAGTTTATTTTGCATAAAAAAAATAAAGAACAATGCATAAAATATGAGCTAAAATAAATAAACAGCAAATGGCAAGGTATCTTGCCTGGTAGTACGCTTGGTGTGCTGTAATGATCAAGGTGGCACGAACTGCGACTTCGGTGCAACAACTATGCAAGGTGACCTCTGATGGTGGTACAGACAGTTCCATTGGGTCCAGAAGGGTCAAATTAATTAGGGTGGACATAAGGTAGTCTAAAATTGGGGAGGGAATGGAAAATGGAACTAGGTCATGGACAGAAGGATGAAGGAATTTATGTTTAACAAAAGTTATACTATTATTTTAAGGAGAAAATAATAATAATAATAATAATAATAATAACAATAATAATAATAAAATATTAAATATGATGTTAGCAATAATAATACAATATAACAAAAATCGAAAATGGTAATAATAAACAATAGTAATAATATTAATAATTCTAATAATAATAATATATAAAAACAATGATAATAATAATACTCATAAAGAAAAATAGAAATAAGACAAGAAAACTGATACACAACACAAGTCAACAAAACAACACCAACCACAAAAAAGCAAAATAAGAATAATATCCAAACAAAACAAAAATATATATATAAAATAAAACAAAAAAAAAACTTATCTACAGCAGCTGCTGCTGCTCCTTAATTTGGGGATTTCAGGAAGAGAAGGGGAGAGGTTTTCGAGCATGAGAGGAGGAAAAGAAAGAGTGGAGGAAGGAGAGGCGGTTCGGCCGAGAGAAAGTTGGAGGAGAAAGACGGAGCAGTGAGGGAGTGGAGGATTCGGCACACTCAGGCGTGGCGGCACGCGCTCTGGTACGGTGCAGCGTGTTCCCCGACGTGGTCGCGGCGCTGGGCCGATGGCGACAGGCGGGGGCGGCCCGGCTGAGGGACAAGGTGGCAGGGGCTTCTTGGCGCGACGGACGCACGAGGAGTTGGACAGCGGAGCTCATCGGGATAGCGAGGAGACCGGGCGCGATCGTTGACGAGGTCGCCCCGTCGGGATCGGCTGGATCGGCGCCTAGGCGACCGATCTGGCTGGGTGGCACAGAGTTTGGTCTCAGCGTGAGCGGCGGATTATCTCTCCATGCCGCGGTGGCAGAGCCGGGGCATGTAGGAGGCGGTTCGACGTGGGGTTAGGTAAGGGTCGATACTTCTCTGTGTTTTGGAAAAAAAAATTGTGGCGATGGTGACGGTTTTGGGGGTTTCAGAAAGGAGGAGATTGAGAAGCTGTAGGTGGCCATTGGCCTAACTTGGTCGGAGACGGGCGACCGAATTTTGGAAGATGGGTAATTGTTTGAGGCGTGCTAGGTGTCTCAACAAAAATCTGGCATGGTGGTGCTGAAAGCGGGCGACCTCTGTGGAGAATGTAGGAAGGTGGCGGCTGTGGGTTGCTCTATCGCAGCACTGGCCGGGTACACTGCGATGGTGGTTGTGGAGTTCGACAATGGTAATGACAGCGGGTGCTGCAGTAGTGGAGAGGGGAATGGATGGTGTGGCCTTGAGATGGTGCATCGTCGGAGGAACGGGGGACAGCTGGGTTAGGTTAGGATGGCGAGGTCGGGAAGGAAGCTGTGATGGTGTGGGCCAACGACGGATGGCTGGAAACATGGGTGGTAGGTTTTAGGGTTATGGTTTGGGTTTGCTAGGAATTGGGTTTTAGGTTTAGGACTTGTATCGGAGAAGGATAATGACATATGTCCGTGTGTGGACGCGAAGAAGGTGACAATGTAATTGTAATGGAGGAAAATAGTAGAAAAGATGGAGACATGGACACGATGCACGCAATGGTGTGGGTGGTGGAGAATTTTTTGGATGGTAAAAATTTTATGGATGAGTACCTCTCCTTATATAGGTGGTGGGAATTCCCAGTTGGATAAGGATTTAGAAAAATTTAATTCCTTAATAGATAATATTCTATTTAATTTAAATAGATTTAAAACCAATCAAATCCAAATGCAAATCCAATTTAAATCTAATTAAATTCCATCTTTTAGTTTAAAATCAAATAAGATAAATTAAATTTTAAATATTGATATTAATTAAACTATTTAAATCAATCCATAAAATTAAATCAAGATTTAAATTTCCACAATAATTTCAAAATATATTTTCCAATAGTAATAATAATAATAATAATAATTTCAAAAATTACATTATTATTTAAAAATAAGCTAATAAAATATTTATGAAATATATATATATGCACGAAGAATATTATTTATTATTAATAACTGCTATAAACGAAAGGCTTTTATAATTAGAATAGCAAACTTAGAAAATGTTGGTACGATAGCAGGAATAATGATTATATATATTATTTTGAAACTATAAAATAGAAAAATATTTTTTAAAAATATGTACGCTCGCACATATTCGCACTCGTCGAGCAATTACAAGAACAAAATTTCGCGCATGACGTACAATACAACTACGCGACGTACAAATACAAAATAACAAAATCAGTACCAAATTTATATTAAAAAATAGTAGAATTTTAGGGGTTTTATAGCAAAGTTGATGAACGGGAGTCTCCTATCTTGTACGTCATTGGCTATCTGGGCGAAGTAACTCGTACCTAGTTGAACGTTGATTTTGGGACATACCAGCTCATGGCCTATCACGTCGACTAGATGATGAGCATGATTTGGAACCGCCAAATAAGCGACGAGGCCTGCTAGGGCGTCGGCTTCAATATTCTGGAGCCTAGGAACATGCTCTATAAAGAACCCCTCCAAAGTTGCAATGATGGCAATTGTTGTCTGATAATAGGGAATTAGGTCTGCATTATGTGCCTCGTATGAGCCTTGGATTTGATTAACAATCAACTGCGAGTCGCCATATGCTTCTAGGTATTCGGCCACCACTTTTTTTGTGAGTCGGAGTCCGATGACCAGAGCATTATATTCAGCTATGTTGTTTGAACATGGTTCTGTGAGAGAATATGCCCGATTAACCACCAATCCAGAGGGAGAAAATAATATTATCCCGACTCTAGCGACGATATCACCTTGGGGCCCGGTCCTTGAAGCACCATCGAAGAACATCCGCCACACAGCATCATGTGAAGTCATGTTTGAATTAATAACTTTGTCTGGGATTTCTTCATAGATTCTGGTTGTTTCTGAGCCTGGATGGGCTGCTAAGAAGTCGGCTAAGGCTTGGCCTTTGACAGCCTTCTATGGAACGAAAACCCTGTCGTAGGGGATAACAATATCGCCCAGGTGGCTAGACGAGAACTGAGTGCGCCTGGCTTAGTCATGAGAAGCCTGAAGGGGTTAACTCGTGAGGTAACATGGATGGTCTGCCCTGTCACATAGTGTCGTATTTTCTGAATGACGAACACCAAGGCAAGGCATTCCTTCTCCACGACAGTGTACCTATGCTCCGGCCCCACCATCATTCGGCTGAGGTAATAGATGTCTTGTTCATGCCCTGTTTTATTGTTCTGCGCTAGCAAGGTGCCGAGGGAGTGTCCATCGCCCGTACATAGAGCAGGAAGGGCTTTCGGGTGACTGGGGCTATCAGAACTGTTGGATTCGACAGGTATTCCTTAATATCATCAAAGGCGCGTTGACATTCCTCATTCCATATGAAAGAGATGCCTTTCTTCATGAGTTGTGTGAAGGGTTGACATCGCCCTGAAAGGTTAGATATGAACCTCCTGATGTAGGCTAGTCTTTCCTGAAGGCCGCAGAGTTCGCGGAGGTTCCTCGGTGGACTCGTCTCCAGGATTGCTTTTGTATTATCGGGGGCTATGTGAATGCCCCGAGAAGTAATGACAAAGCCTAAGAACTTCCTGCTGGCCACGCCCAGGAAAGACTTAGTGGGATTCATCTTCAGATTGTGCGCTCGCATAAGGTCGAACACTGTCCTCAAATCGTGTAAGTGATTATCCTTGGAACGGCTTTTAATGGCGATGTTGCCAACGTAACACTTCACCGTCTTGTACAAGTAATCTCTGAAGATGACACTCATAGCTCGTTGATATGTAGCACCGACGTTCTTTAGGCCGAAGGGCATAACTGTGTAACAATATACGCCGATCGGTGTTCGAAATAACGTATACTTCTCATCATCATGAGATATTTTGATTTGACTATATCCTGAAAAGCCATCCATAAAGGACATGCATTCGAAGCCATACGTATTATCGATCATTATGTCGGTGATGGGAAGAGGGAATTCATCCTTAGGACATGCCACATTCAGATTGCGAAAGTCGATACAGATTCGGATTTTTCTATTCTTCTTGACGACTGGTATTATATTAGCTATCCAGTCTGGGTGCTGCTCCTCGCAGATGAAACTGCTAGCTATAAGATTGTTTACTTCCGCTTCGATGGAGTTCATGATGTCTGGACGGAACCGCCGTTGCTGTTGTTTGACTGGTTTTGCGTCTGGATAAATATTGAGCTTATGAAGTGCGATCTAGCCCTGGCATGTCTTCATAGCTCCAAACAAAAAAATTGATATATTCTCTGACAATTTGCTACAGTGACTCCCGCTCGCCGTCCGTCAGGCTTTTACTGACGAAGATTGGCTTTGGAGAGGATTCGTTGCCGAGGTCAACTTGCATGACTTTGTCTTCAGTGGGAGGGTCTCATTGGTCAAAGCGCTCCTCCCATTATGCATCAAGTTATTGGGCCCATGGCTCCAATTCAATAGGTTCAAGTAGATCTTCGTCTTTCTCTTCAATGCCAGCGGATGCCATGTTGACAAACACTGTCTGTCTGAATTTATTCCCGATGCTATCATCAAAATCGTATGTAGGCGATTCGGATGAGTGAGAATGCCACTCGCATTCCTCATCGAAACTCTCGGGCGTTGTTACTGGTGTAACATAACCGAGACCGTGTCTGGACTTGATGTAATAATCTCGAGGTTTTACAGCCGGGCTGACATCTGCAGAGGCGATCGCCGGGCGTTGTACTCAATAGCATCGTCTTTGAACTCTTTTTGTTTTTGTCTGTCACATATTTCAGAAAGACAAGACACTGTACATAATAGGTCAACCCAGGGTATCACGTTTAGCTACCTTATCCAAAGGAGGATATTGACTTATTTCTGTATCCTCGTAGTATCCTTTAGGATTTCAATAGTGTTGAATTCTAAACCCTTGATCGCGACCAGTTGACTTGGTCATTCCCTTATCATCCAATGTCAGGAACCTTATTCAATTGAATTAATTCAAATGTGACATAGATTTCCAAATCTTGGATACTCATGCTAAGACTTCAATGACCTCGTTCTCCATCTTGCCCAAACCTCGATTCATCCTGAATTTGATCAACTTAGATCATATTGAGACTAAAATTTCTTATAGATATTTATAGTGTGCTTGGATTTCAGTATTTTTGACAGTCGTGCTTTAAACTTTCGATTTTGATCATCTTTAGAATATTAACGCTTTATGGTTAATTTTATTTTTTTATCACCAGTTTTCATATAGGATGATAGACTGCCTTACAGTCCGATGATTTATTATTTATTCCTTATCTTTTCCAGAATGGCACCCATGACCAGAGTCTGTCCCCAGTGCATAGCTGCAATTTCGGAAGAGACCGAGATTGTACTTCCCTCTTCTATTGCTCAGGAGGTATTAGCAGCCTCACAGGAGAATTTTCCTCCATCTCCTATCCTTCAGGAGAGGACTACAGTTCAGCCGGAGACTGAGGGCCTTCCTTTGCCTCTTGGAGTGGTACCTCATGCCATTCCTGATGGAGCTCATATTTACAGACTTCTTCAGGATGTGCAGGACGTACAGAGACTTCAAGCTGAGCTTATGAGATAGCAGAGTCTCAGTTTTCAACTGTTATGGGATTACATGCATTCGAGGGAGGAGCCTAGTCCTAAGAGAGCGAGGAGCAGTTTATACCCAGAGCCTCAGGAGTACCCAGGCTTTCAGCCTGGACCAGCCTATCCAGTTCAGATTCCTGTCCAGCAGAGACCAGTTGAGTGGGTGCCTACCTGTACTTTCTGTAAGAAGCTTGGACACGTATAGAAGGACTGTAGGAAGAGACTAGGATTATGCCTATTTTGTGGGTCAGCTGCACACAAGATACGAGACTGTCCTACTACACTTGCCCCTAGTCGAGGCCTACCTCCAAGAGAGAGTTCCAGCTACCAGACCTAGTAGAGGTGAGTTCTTGACCCATACCTTATCCTATCTTGATGATTACTGTACCCTACCATAATGTTTGTATGCTTGATATCTTATGACTACTTTTGATCTAGTATGACTTTAGTGGCTAGATGAGACCCCAGACTGATTACCTGCCATAATCATGTATGATATCTTTCCAACTGAATAATTTATATAAGTTTCTTAAGACCATCATTGTTGAGGATTTGACCTAGAAAGAGTAGGATCATCTTAATTTCGAGGATGAAATTATTTTAAGGAGGGTAGATTTGTCACACTCACTTTTCAATTTCAAGGGTATTTTAGTAATTGCTATTTAATTCAATTTTTATGATTTTTATTTGAATTTTTTATCTATTTATTAATTGGATTGCTTGCAGTGTGATTTGATTGGTTGCAGACTCGTGACTTGGTAGTTTGACCTTAGCCAACCATGACCTAGAACCTTAACACTATATCAGAAATTAGATTTATTATCATTAGAATTAATTTAGATTTTATTAGTAAATTTTTAGAGTGATTAATTGATTTTTAACCATTTTGGCCTTTCTGTGATTTTCTGAATATGTTGACTTATGACTGTGTTAGCAATTGGTTTAACCGTAGGGGACATGTATAGGGGCCTAACCATGCATTAGAATTTATTATTTTTATTTTTAGAATTTATTTTATGCATTAGATTATTTTTAAGGCTTTTATTTATTTATTTAGCCTTTTTGCATGTAGGCCTTTGAGCTTTTCGACTTGGGCCCATTTCTACTTGAGAAAGAGTTGGCCCAAGTGAAACCCTAAACCTAGAGAACCCCCCTTTGGTCGCCCAACAGCAGTACCCCCTCCCATTGTTGCATTCATTCGTAGTTTGTAGCCTCCACAAGGAAACCCTAAGAGATCCAACTCTCCAAAACACTTTTTTCCTTCATTCGGAGCTCGTTTCTTCCTAAACGAACTCCGTTGCGCTCGTCGAGGAGAGAAGGATCTGCTGGACCATTTCTGGAGTGGAGACGGAAAGTTTTTCTGGAGGGAAATCGGCCGACACGACAACCGAGGAGCCCCGATCATTGAGTTTTGACACTCAATAGGTAAAACCCTAATCTACCATTGCAAATCTGGAGTTTTCTTCATTTTTGCATCCATATAGGTGCCCTAGCCTTGTCCAAAAAATTTGGTAGGATTTCGACTCCGTTTGATGGGGTATCGAGCCCGTGTTGGTCCCTTACGGCACGTGTTTGACGAAATGCTGCTTAGGATTGAAAGTTGCTGTTCTTCGATTCTGACTTCATGGATGTTTAGATAATATAATTTCAATAAACTTTTGTGAAGACAGATTGGAAATCGATGACTTTTCAGCGACGTTTCGGACACGGACACGCGTGCACGAGATCCCGTGCACGGTCCCGTGCACGTACTGCAGTCTGTGTGTCATAACTTGACGCACAGAGCTTCGTCTTGCGTGACACTTTACAATCACATAGGGGAAACCTCTGACCACATGTCCGTAAAATTTCACGACATTTCGTCGAGCGAGGGCGGAGAAATCGCGCGTGCACTGGTCAGCAACACTGTGCACTCGGGCTGATTTTTGTCGCGGGAACGGACTTCGTGCGCGCACACGACGCAGCGAAGACCCATTCCAGGACCCGGGACATGTCGACCTATACCTAGACGACCCGTAGAATGAATCCCGAGTCACGGCGTGGCCCGACGAGCGAGTCACGAGGACGGAACCGCGTGCACGAGGGCACGCGGGCGCACAGCAGGCCGCACGGGTGCGGGGGCTGCGTGCGTCGCTTTGGCGCATCGTATCACCGTGTCATCGTGTCCTAGACCTACCCCAGGACCCCCCCAGCTACGTGCACAAGAACGTGGCGTTTCGTTGCGTGTGCGGCGCTCAAACGAGCGAGAACGCACGCGTACCATGCAGTATCGGGAAATTCCGATACACGTTCTGTGGACACGACACGGACACGATTTCGAACCCGAGAGTACCCGAGTGTATCATGTAGGTTGAGACCAGCGTGTATGTCAAGTTTTGTCGGTTGATTTGGTGTATTTTGCGTTTTGAGTCATTTTGTCAAAATTGGGTTTTTCGGGTTCAAAGTTTTGAATATAAATGTGATTTTTCGATCCTTGACTTTTTAGTCCATATTTTATGAATTGTTAGTTCATATATGATAATTAGAACTTGTGGAAAGTGATCCGCGGAATCATCACCTAATTGTTTGCTTTTTCCAAGCATAATTGGGTTTTCATTGAATTGGATAAAATTAAGATTTATATGATATTTCGATTTTTGAGTTAAATGTGATATTTTGATTTCCATCTTCTTAGTTTACAAAATCTGAGTTTTCAGGACATATATGAGGTTTCGGATTTGTGGGAACCAACTTTTGGTTTTGTTTCATAATTTTCCATCAATTATGAGTATATATGCTTTTCTATATATAGCTATGTATACATATATATAGCTACATATATATATATATATATATATATATATATATATATATATATATATATATATATATATATATATATAAATATATATATATATATATAACCCCGTTGAAAACCATTGCTAATACATACATGTTGAGAATGGGTCGGGATGGTTTTAATTCCAGATTTGGATTCACTAAACCTATTTCAAAAACCATTGGTATTACTTTCCTTTTTAGCATTGTATATACATATACATATATATATATAGTTTCTTGATTGTATATATATGTATATAATAGTATATTAATTTGGGATATATCATGATTGTGTTTGCTGTTTTAATCTCAGAATTTACCTCATTTCAGTAAGCACCAGTACACACACACGCACACATCACTTTTTGTTAGATTTGGGTTTTGTTGTATTGTATATACACATGTGTGTATATACCTATATGTATATATATATTTAAGCTTGTTAATTTACTTAGATTAGATTGTAGTTGTGTATATGACTATAGGAGCCCTAGGACAAATTTAATTTGTCATTTCGAGCTTAGTTTAGTCGAATTGGCCGACAAGTTGACCAAATTGACAAAAGTCAACTTTGGGTCAAACTTGATCCAATTCAACTCAAACGAACTCTGAATGACCTGAAATTTTGTGTATGACCTAGAAATTAGTAGACGGACCAGTTGACCCAGGTTTGACCAACGTTGACCAGGTTTGACAAGAGTTGACCAAGGGTTGACTTTGACCAAAATGGACCTAGAAGCATGTAGTCTTGCATTGTAGCTATTTCTCTTGATATTGTGGACTTGGTTGTGACATGTGTGTATTTTAAATAGGTTTACATTGCCCAGTTTAGTTACACCTCATCATCAGCAGTTCGATTTGCGAGGCGAGTACATTCTCTGATTTTTTCATACTTCTTTGGATATGTTCTCTTGATATAGACTAGTATACTTGATGCTGACACGATGTTCACACAGATTAGTACTCTCTGGATCTTTTCATGCGATGTTATCCTATCGAATACATCGAGTATGTCATGTTCATGTACTTTATCATGGCCATCATGTACTCCATGTATTCATATTTATCTATGTGCACTCATATGTTATTCATGTACACTTATGACCATATGAGCTCCATGTATACAGTAGTTGATATCCATGTACAATAACATAACATGTATTGATCCTTGTGTATTGATTGGGGGCAGGGAGAGTATAGTTGGTTATGTGATCATTATCCCCAGTAGTTGTTATCCATGTGCACTCCTTAGCTGTATCCATGTGCAACCCAAGCTATTTACATAACCAATTCATGCTCTGAATCACATAGAAGGTTACAATTCTTTATTTTATCATATTATATCTCAGTTTACAGTCTCTCTCTTGTTTATTATTCTTTACAGCGATTCATGTATAGTTTTCTATAGCTTGCTTTATATGTCCATTCCTGCTATGAACTGTTGTGAGAGATATGTGCTCGTTCCGTCCTAACTGGGCATGTTGAAAATTTTACAGGTATTGATGAGAAGTACTGTCCTACCTATTATGACATTGGCTTAGATAACACTGGCGACGTGGACCCTCAGGAGGATCCCACAGTCGCTGAGGACTTGCCTATAGTCTAGCTGAGACTTAGTACTTTATTTGTATTTTTCTGTTTGAGACTTTATGAGTTATACTTTTGTACTTGAGATTTATTCTGGTGGTTTACATCTAGACTTTTATCTGTGACTGTCTTGAGATTCATTCTTCTATTCCATCTTAGTATTGTGATTGAGTTACTATTATTACTCTTCATTCGGAGTTTATTTTAGACTGTGTTAGATACTGTGACTCAGGACAGCGTTCTACCGCCGACACTGTGGCGTAGGCTGGGCGTTCGTTACTTTTCGTGGCCTTTTACTGGGTGCGGGTCGTGACACATTTTTAGTGGTGGCCTATGTAGGTCCACAATCACAAGTAGTGTGATTCGTAGTGGTACTCGAACTAGAGTATCATTAGGAAAATTCTTATCAATTCTTGCTGTTAATTATCTCCTGTTAATTATCTCCTGTTAATATTCTCGTAGTAGGATATAGGATATAAGTTAAGGTACTCAATCACATTAGGAAAATTCTTATCAATTCTTGCTGTTAATTATCTCCTTTTGAAAACAACTGTCCTCCTTGATGATTTTGTTTCTTTTTCAGTAATTGATTCCTTGTTGATCTGTCTTCAAGATAGTTACAGAGACATGATTTCATCCCTCCGGTCCATGCAGGACCAGATTCGCATTAGTACGATGTCGTGGTAGTACGACAATTTAGTTATACTACTACGAGCCTACTATAGGGTATAGGAAGTATGGTGTTAGAATGAGAGGATACTCAATCACTATTAGAATTTTTTGAGAGATTCCTGGAACGACCCTTGAGAATCTCATTTTGGGCTTCAATTTAAATTCCTTTTCCCTTATTTTAATCCACCTTCCTCCCTTGATTCTTGCATCTTGTTTGAACTCTTTTCACCAATACCCTTACTTTTTTGTGTTTAATAATGGTTAGGAAGACGGCTACACTACTATATACTCATTGGTCAAATACATGGCTAGAAGGATTACATTAAGGAATTGGAATACATGGAGACTTTGATTAAGTTATAAGGGCATTTTTCTAAATGGATGATTTAATGATTAGTAGTTTGTAAGTTGGGATATTACCAAGGAAATTTATCTTGAAGATTCTAAGTAGTAATCACCAGAGGATTATAAAATTATATTTTGATAATGGAGAAAAATAGTTAGAATCTATATAAATCGATTTCAAGAATTGATGTGATTCATGAATTATTGGATTATGATTATACATCTTTGAACGTATATAGAGTGGTTTGATAATGGAAAAAAAAGGGTGGCAGTATGAACTATTAAATTGAGTCGTACAAGTTGTGATGTATATGTTTATGAATTTCAAATTTAAGTGGAAATAATGATATTAAAATTTTGGTTTAAAAGATTGGGAAGATATAAAAACGATTTTTCTTTTTGGAAAAAAATCTCAAATTTGGAATCGTGTCAATTGATTGAAGATTTAAAAATCTATTTAGATTTTGGTTTAAGAAGTAGTGATTATGTTTCAATGACTTGGAAAGAGAAATTATGGTTGATAAGTGCGTTAAAATACTGAATTGTAATGCTAGATTGCTGTGATATGCTGAGTGTCTATTTTGAGGATTAGTTGAGACAAATTGGGAGTTTTTAAAGTTATGAAGTGATATAGAATTTTATGGGTTCATGATTCATTAACTCTGGAGTTTAAAGTTGGATTGAAATGTTAAATTTTGGAAAGGTTAGTAGTAATGTGATAAAAGTTACTATGAGGTTTATGAAAAGGATTTAAATGTTAGTCGTGATTAGATTGGAAGGCTTAGAGTGAATACAAATTGAGGTAGTTATTTTGAAATTTCTTTTAAAGGAATATAATGGTAGGCCACCAAGGTAACCTTAATGAGATAGAAGTGTTCCACTAATCGCCATATCACTCATGACTATGATAGTAGTATATACTCAAGTGTTGTTAGTCGTCTGCCAAACTATGTGACTGTATCTCAATCTTGACTTACTCAACCTTCCCTCAAATCTAGATCTTTTATTGTGACTTTCTAACCGTTTGTATTTGATCGTTCCTTAACAGTATTCGCCTTTAGAACTGTGTCCCTAAATTATTTCACCGGATTCTTAATTAAATTTATTTCATGCTTCAACTTGATTTTCTTTATTCTTGTATTAGTTGTCAACTCTTGAACCCTTACCATGATACTAAAATACTTTCTGACTTAAATTCGAGATCCAACCATGACTCAATTCTTTCGACCCGTCATGGGATGGTGTTCTTCTTGTTCCTTAAATGCTTAACCTTGTACCTTATCTTGATTGCTTGACCAGCTTAGTTGATGATCTTGGACTATTTTTCTTCTTCATCATTACCTCCCTTACTTATATTTTAACTACCTTATGTTGCTAATTTAGCCTTAGTTTTGCAAGCTTATCTCTTTTTTGAGCTTGATCATGACATATTTTATTGGGTCGACCCACTAACATATTGTCTAATCAGAACCGGTGTATGATGGTCTGATCAACCTAGTGCACCTTGGTTCGCTTTCATATATTACTCTACGTGGATGAGACTCTAGGGCATATGTCTCATCCACGACAGTTTGGCAATTCTCCTTGAATTATTTTTGTCGTCTATGAACCACGTATTGTACTCAATAGCATCGTCTTTGAACTCTTTTTGCTTTTGTCTGTCACATATTTCAGAAAGACAAGACACTGTAATTAATAGGTCAACCCAGGGTATCACGTTTAGCAACCTTATCCAAAGGAGGATATTGACTTATTTTTGTATCCTCGTAGTATCCTTTAGGATTTCAATAGTATTGAATTCTAAACCCTTGATCGCGACCAGTTGACTTGGTCATTCCCTTATCATCCAATGTCAGGAACCTTATTCAATTGAATTAATTTAAATGTGACATGGATTTCCAAATCTTGGATACTCATGCTTAGACTTCAATGACCTCGTTCTCCATCTTGCCCAAACCTTGATTCATCCTGAATTTGATCAACTTAGATCATATCGAGACTAAAATTTCTTATAGATATATATATATAGTATGCTTGGATTTCAGTGTTATTGACAGTCGTGCTTTAAACTTTCGATTTTGATCATCTTTAGAATATTAACGCTTTATGGTTAATTTTATTTTTTTATCACCAGTTTTCATATAGGATGATAGACTGCCTTACAGTCCGATGATTTATTATTTATTCCTTATCTTTTCCAGAATGGCACCCATG
Source organism: Iris pallida (assembly GCA_029216955.1). Classification (NCBI taxonomy): domain Eukaryota; kingdom Viridiplantae; phylum Streptophyta; class Magnoliopsida; order Asparagales; family Iridaceae; genus Iris; species Iris pallida. The sequence goes on along the minus strand of JANAVB010009400.1, from coordinate 9,830,266 downwards.
ACCAGAGTCTGTCCCCAGTGCACAGCTGCAATTCTGAAAGAGACCGAGATTGTACTTTCCCCTTCTATAGCTCAGGAGGTGTTAGCAGCCTTACCGGAGAATTTCTCTCCATCTCCTATCCTTCAGGAGAGGACTACAGTTCAGCCGGAGACTGAGGGCCTTCCTTTGCCTCTTGGAGTGGTACCCCATGCCATTCCTAATGGAGCTCATATTTACAGACTTCTTCAGGATGTGCAGGAGGTGCAGAGACTTCAAGCTGAGCTTATGAGAGAGCAGAGTCTCAGTTTTTAACTGTTATGGGATTACATGCATTCGAGGGAGGAGCCTAGTCCTAAGAGAGCGAGGAGCAGTTTATACCCAGAGCCTCAGGAGTACCCAGGCTTTCAGCCTGGACCAGCCTATCCAGTTCAGATTCCTGTCCAGCAGAGACCAGTTGAGTGGGTGCCTACCTGTACTTTCTGTAAGAAGCTTGGACACGTATAGAAGGACTGTAGAAAGGGACTAGGATTATGCCTATTTTGTGGGTCAGCTGTACACAAGATACGAGACTGTCCTACTACACTTGCCCCTAGTCGAGGCCTACCTCCAAGAGAGAGTTCCAGCTACCAGACCTAGTAGAGGTGAGTTCTTGACCCATACCTTATCCTATCTTGATGACTACTGTACCCTACCATAATGTTTGTATGCTTGATATCTTATGACTACTTTTGATCTAGTATGACTTTAGTGGCTAGATGAGACCCCAGACTGATTACCTGCCATAATCATGTATGATATCTTTCCAACTGAATGATTTAGATAAGTTTCTTAAGACCATCATTGTTGGGGATTTAACCTAGAAAGAGTAGGATCATCTTAATTTGGAGGATGAAATTATTTTAAGGAGGGTAGATTTGTCACACTCACTTTTCAATTTCAAGGGTATTTTAGTAATTGCTATTTAATTCAATTTTTATGATTTTTATTTGAATTTTTTTATCTATTTATTAATTGGATTGCTTGCAGTGTGATTTGATTGGTTGCAGACTGGTGACTTGGTAGTTTGACCTTAGCCAACCATGACCTAGAACCTTAACGCTATATCAGAAATTAGATTTATTATCATTAGAATTAATTTAGATTTTATTAGTAAATTTTTAGAGTGATTAATTGATTTTTAACCATTTTGGCCTTTCTGTGATTTTCTGAATATGTTGACTTATGACTGTGTTAGAAATTGGTTTAACCGTAGGGGACATGTATAGGGGCCTAACCATGCATTAGAATTTATTATTTTTATTTTTAGAATTTATTTTGTGCATTAGATTATTTTTAAGGCTTTTATTTATTTATTTAGCCTTTTTGCATGTAGGCCTTTGAGCTTTTCTACTTGGGCCCATTTCTACTTGAGAAAGAGTTAGCCCAAGTGAAACCCTAACACCAGAGAACCCCCCCCCCTTGGCCGCCCAACAGCAGTACCCCCTCCCATTGTTGCATTCATTCGTAGTTTGTAGCCTCCACAAGGAAACCCTAAGAGATCCAACTCTCCAAAACACTTTTTTCCTTCATCCGGAGTTCGTTTCTTCCCAAACGAACTCCGTTGCGCTCGTCGAGGTGAGGAGGATCTCGTGGACCATTTCTGGAGTGGAGACAAAAAGTTTTGCTGGAGGGAAATCGGCCGACACGACAACCAAGGAGCCCCGATCATTGAGTTTTGACACTCAATAGGTAAAACCCTAATCAACCATTGCAAATCTTGTTTTTTCTTCATTTTGGCATCCATATAGGTGCCCTAGCCTTGTCCACGAAATTTGGTGGGATTTCGACTCCGTTTGATGGGGGTATCGAGCCCGTGTCGGTCCCTTACGGCACGTGTTCGACGAAATGCCGCTTAGGATTCAAAGTTGCTGTTTTTTGATTCTGACTTCATGGATGTTTAGATAATATAATTTCAATAAACTTTCGTGAAGACACGGATTGGAAATCGATGACTTTTCAGCGATATTTCGGACACGGACACGCGTGCACGAGATCCCGTGCACGGTCCCGTGCACGTCCTGCAGTCTGTGCGTCATAACTTGACGCACAGAGCTTTGTCTTACGTGAAATTTTACGAGCACGTAGGGGCAATCTCTTCCCACATGTCCGTAAAATTTCACGATATTTCGTCAAGCGAGGGCGGAGAAATCGTGCGTGCACTGGTCAGCCACACTGTGCACTCGGGCTGATTTTGTCGCGGGAACGGACTTCGTGCGCGCACACGACGCAGCGAAGACCCGTTCCAGAACCCGGGACATGTCGACCTATACCTAGACAACCCGTAGGACGAATCCCGAGTCGCGGCATGGCCCGACGAACGAGTCATGAGGACGGAACCGCGTGCACGAGGGCGCGCGGGCGCGCGCGCGTGCAGCAGGCCGCACGGGTGCGGGGGCTGCATGTGCCACTTTAGCACATCATGTTGCCATGTCATCGTGTCCTAGACCTACCCTAGGACCCCCCCAGCTACGTGCACAAGCGCGTGGCGTTTCGTTGCGTGTGCGGCGCTCAAACGAGCGAGAACACACGCGTACCATGCGATATCGGGAAATTCCGATACGCATTATGTGGACACGACACGGACACGATTTCGAACCCGAGAGTACCCGAGCGTATCACGTAGGTTGAGACCAGCGTGTATGCTGAGTTTTGCGGGTTGATTTGGTGTATTTTGTGTTTTGAGTCGTTTTGTCAAAATTGGGTTTTTCGGGTTCAAAGTTTTGAATATAAATGTGATTTTTCGATCCATGACTTTTTAGTCCGTATTTTCTGAATTTTTAGTTCATATATGATAATTAGAACTTGTGGGAAGTGATTCGCGGGATCATCACCTAATTGTTCGCTTTTTCCAAGCATAATCGGGTTTTCATTGAATTGGATAAAATTGAGATTTATATGATATTTCGATTTTTGAGTTAAATGCGATATTTTGAATTCCAACTTCTTAGTTTACAAAATCTGAGTTTTCAGGACATATATGAGGTTTCGGATTTGTGGGAACCAACTTTTGGTTTTGTTTCATAATTTTCCATCAATTATGAGTATATATGCTTTTCTATATATAGCTATGTATACATATATATATATATATATATATATATATATATATATATATATATATATATATATATATATATATAACCCCGTTGAAACCCATTGCTAATACATACATGTCGAGAATGGGTTGAGATGGTTTTAATTCCATATTTGGATTCACTAAACCTATTTCAAAAACCATTGGTATTACTTTCCTTTTGAGCATTATATATATATATATATATATATATATATATATATATATATATATATATATATATATATATATATATGATTGTATATATGATTGTATATAATAGTATATTAATTTGGGATATATCATGATTGTGTTTGCTGTTTTAATCTCAGAATTTACCTCATTTCAGTAAGCACCAGTACACACACACACGCACACATCACTTTTTGTTAGATTTGGGTTTTGTTGTATTGTATATACACATGTGTGTATATACCTATATGTATATATATATTTAAGCTTGTTAATTCTCTTAGATTAGATTGTAGTTGTGTATATGACTATAGGAGCCCTAGGACAGATTTGATTTGTCATTTCGAGCTTAGTTTAGTCGAATTGGCCGACAAGTCGACCAAATCGATAAAAGTCAACTTTGGGTCAAACTTGATCCAATTTAACTCAATCGAACTCCGAATGACCTGAAATTTTGTGTATGACCTAGAAATTAGTAGACGGATCAGTTGACCCAGGTTTGACCAGTGTTGACCAGGTTTGACAAGAGTTGACCGAGGGTTGACTTTGACCAAAATGTACCTAGAAGCATGTAGTCTTGCATTGTAGCTATTTCTCTTGATATTATGGACTTGGTTGTGACATGTGTGTATTTTAAATAGGTTTACATTACCCAGTTTAGTTACACCTCATCATCAGCAGTTCGATTTGCCAAGCGAGTACATTCTCTGATCTTTTCATACTTCTTTGGATATGTTCTCTTGATATAGACTAGTATACTTGATGCTGACACGATGTTCACACGATGTTCACACGAATTAGTACTCTCTGGATCTTTTTATGCGATGTTATCCTCTCGGATACATCGAGTATGTCATGTTCATGTACTTTATCATGGCTATCATGTACTCCATGTATTCATATTTATCCATGTGCACTCATATGTTATTCATGTACACTCATGACCATATGAGCTCCATGTATACAGTAGTTGATATCCATGTACAATAACATAACATGTATTGATCCTTGTGTATTGATTGGGGGAAGGGAGAGTATAGTTGGTTATGTGATCATTATCCCCAGTAGTTGTTATCCATGTTCACTCCTTAGCTGTATCCATTTGCAATCCAAGCTGTTTACATAACCAATTCATGCTCTGAATCACGTAGATGGTTACAATTCTTTATTTTATCATATTATATCTCAGTTTATAGTCTCTCTCTTATTGATTATTCTTTACAGCGATTCATGTATAGTTTTCTATAGCTTGCTTTATATATCCATTCCTGCTTTGAACTGTTGTGAGAGATATGTGCTCGTTCCGTCCTAACTGGGCATGTTGAAAATTTTACAGGTATTGATGAGGATTACTGTCCTACCTATTATGGCATTGGCTTAGATGACACTGGCGATGTGGACCCTCAAGAGGATCCCACAGTCGCTGAGGACTTGCCTATAGTCTAGCTGAGACTTAGTACTTTATTTATATTTTTCTGTTTGAGACTTTATGAGTTGTACTTTTGTACTTGAGATTTATTCTGGTGGTTTACACCTAGACTTTTATCTGTGACTCTCTTGAGATTCATTCTTCTATTCCATCTTAGTATTGTGATTGAGTTACTATTATTACTCTCCATTCGGAGTTTATTTTAGACTGTGTTAGATACTGTGCCTCAGGATAGCGTTCTACCGCCGATATTGCAGCATAGGCTAGGCGTTCGTCACTTCTCGTGCCCTTTCACTGGGTGCAGGTCGTAACAGATCCCCTTTTCTTCTGCCTGGGACTAAGAAGTAGGCACCTCTAATGGGAATAAGTCGGCTTGCGGTATGGACGGTTGTCACCTGTATGTGTAGGTTAATATCCAGACCGTGCTCCACAGCGTACATCAGATTACACTCAGGGTAGTTCAAAGGTAGCCTCTTATTGATGAAATAAGGAATTTTGTCTACAGGGATTACATCATCAGGAGAGGGACTATCTACCAGTGCAACCAGATATTTTGTGAGTTATGCCTCCTCTTCAGCTACCCTCTGCGTGACCGGAGGTTGGGATGCTATCTTGGGCAGCTTGGCCACCAAGGGTTCTGCTTGTCGCACTGGCTTGCCTGAGGGCCTCGGATCAACACTTGGTTGCCGGCTCGTCTTGGGGAGACGGATAACCATCGGCCCGATAGTGGACTTTGCATCTTCCGATTGCCTTTGATTGGATTTTGGCAATCGGATCACCATCGGCTCCACAGAGGCCCTCGCATCTTTCGATCGCCTTTGGATAGATTTTGGCAATCGGATCACCATCGGCCCTACGATGAGTTTTGGCTCATGGCTGGACCTCGGGAGTCGGATTACCATCGGTTCCAACTGCGCAGCTGGGACGGGGGAACCAGGTACCTCTAAATACAAAGTTGCGACAAGGGGTACGGCTTTGCCCAGTTTACGGGCCTGGAGATAGATTTTCAAAGGTTCCTCTTACCCTGTTGTTTGCCATTAAAATCTTTTGATTGCAAATTTTAATACAAACAGAACAGTATTATAATATAGGACTTAGATGTAGTCCTAGGAGTACACTTTTGTTTATCTGGGTCCCTTGTGCCGATGGAGCGAGTGGTAATACGTTGACTCCGTTGACGATCTGACGACGGTTATCGGTTCTCTGAAGGTTTGGATTACTCTGGGTGCTGGAGCTTGCTGAGAGGAGGAAGACGTTGAGTGTCTATATCTTCCTCTCTGGTGGTGCAAAGTCTCTGTCTGTCGATGTATGTTTGCCTCTGTGTGTGTTCGTGGGAGAGAAGGAAATGATCCCTCTATTTATAGCTTTGTAGGCTGGCTGCTCATGCGCGCATATGTAGGATACGCCTGGACGCGGGGATGCCACGTAGTGATTGTTGATGGGGGCACATGGTCGATGCGCCCTGATTGAGGGATTGAATTCTTCATGCTGCTGTTGTGAGCCGACACGTAGCAGGAAAGAAGATCTTTCTGTTGCTGAGATCTTGGGTGAATCGAGTCAAAGGTCACGTGTCATCGGCCCATGGCTCAGAGATCTCGGATTTGATGGGGAAGATCTTGTAGGATGCGCCTGGGATTGGGCGCATGAGGAGACTTTGGCTCGTAACCTTTGGGAGTCACGAACCATTCAGAGCACATGGCTTTTGAGGCGCATGCAAAGCTTCAGTAGTGACTTTACTTCTGTCTTTTTGGGATCAGAGAGAAGTCTGGGATGCATGGCTTTTGAGGCGCATGCAGATTTAGGCACATAGCCGCGGAGGCACATGCGAGTGGTTGGGCGGCCACGTGGCTTGTAACCGCCGGAGGAAAGTAATAATGATGCTGACATTGACGACGCTTCGTTTTCTGAAAAAGCTGTCAACTGTTCAGTCTTCGAGAAGCGTGCGGCTAACTCTGTCAGACTTCAGCATTCAATGTTTTTGATATTTGATGGACAGCTGAGTGGGCGCATCGATCGATGTTCTACTAGGCGTATGGGAACGCATGGGGGCGCATCCCTGTGCGGTGCTTGGTGCTGAAGGACGCGTCTCTGTGATGCGCTCGATGGGCGCGTCTGTGTGATGCGGTTGATGTTTAAAGGGCACGTCTGTGTGATGCGCTGTCTGGCCGGCACATCCGTTTCGTAACACGTCTTTAATGGTGCGACTGTTACGTTCTTCAAGTGCTTCAAATAGCTATTTTGACTTGGCTGAATTCGAAGCGTCCGGTTCATCCATTAAATGCAAATTTATTGTACAGAATTCGGAGAGCCATCCACTTGGCGCATGGATTTGATTTCCCCGGCCTATAAACAGTGGCATAGAGAGAGTTTGCTTCTCGTTCTCTCACGTTCTTCTGACATGAACTTGTTTACTCGGATGCATTCTGTTGATGAGATACTCCCGAGGGTGAAGATACGATGCAATGTCTTCATTGATGCACTTGAAGGTGACTGTTACATCCAAAAGTCGAAGTCGAGGGCTTCTGAGGCAGGCAGAAGGTGCCTATTGCATCCAAAGATAGGGATGCTCGAGCCTCGTCTCCATTATTCTGGAAGAGCCGCAGATCGGAATGGCGGTACTGCAGCTTTGGGGGCTCTTTCTTCCTTCAAAGTGGGTGTCCCCCACTCTGGTTGTGTTGAAAGCTGCTGCTTTAGCCGCAGTTTCGATTGCGGTCTTCCTTCGCCTTTGGAGGCTCTTTCGAAGCCTCCCCTGGCCACAGGTCGGCTTGCGGTGCTCTTCTCTTCCTCGGTTTGGGGAGCTCTTCCTCCAGCTAGAGGGTTGATTGCCACCCTCGTTCTGCTTAATAAATACTACATTAGTCGAAGCATTTAGACGGCGGTGAGCCTGGCTGGAAGAGCGGCACATAACTGGGCTGCTGAATGGATGTACATAACTGAGGATGCACATAACTGAGCTGCTGAAAAGATGCGCCCCGCTGAGGGCGCATGGTAGGATGTGCCCTGCTGAGGGCGCATGGTGATCGCCGTGCTTGGCTGTAGACTTAGGGTCTTTTCTTTTTGTAGTTCTCCTTTGTACAACCTTTTCTAGACATGTAATAGACTTTTATATGATAAAAAGTCCTCTTTCAATGTCCATATTTGTTGTTTTTGCTGTGTGAAGTACTTTGTCCGAGCTCTCTGGCACATGTAGGGTTTGGCATATAGGATTTCTGGTCTTGAAATTCCATGCTTCTACAAGACCCCCTTCAAAGTTTTCAAAACTTCTGGACAAGTTTTGGAATACTTTGAATAAGAAGCATGGCGGTGACTGTTGGGGCGCATGTCTGTTCGGGTGCATCCGTGCATCAGTGATGGGGCGCATACTTCTCTCAGTTAATGCAAATGATAACGCCCCGATAACCAAAAAGATTAACGATAATATTTTTGGATTTATTTGCGGTTATCTTCTCACAGAACCCGAGGCGACGGCTGAGGTCACACTTCATCGATTCATGCGTGCGACCGTGCCTATAAAAAGGCGTGAGATGGAGAGAGAGAGAGTTCTTCCTCTCCTTGCCTTTGCTTTTAGAGTTTTTTCTTCACAAAAACCCTAATTTTCTCCTTTTAAGAAATGGCTCCCAAAACCCCTCGCGGCGGTGCTGGCAAGGGAAAGGAGCCGACAGAGTTTGCCGAAGAAGATGTTCCTGTCACTATTATGACTCCGGCCGACGTTCGATCCACGGTGACAGGTGGGCGTCGTCTTTTCCACTGCCTTTTTTTTGTTCAGACGAGCTTTGGGTCATACGGCGTGTCCTAACTCTTCTGCTGTCGACGCACGTGGACTTCTGTCCTGATGATGCGCCGAGGTTTTATCCCGCCGACGTACATGAATTTAGGCCTTTTTTATGCACCGAGGTTTAACTGCTGACGCGCATGGGTTTACGCCCTGATGATACGCTGAAGCCTCACTGCTGATGCGTATGGGTTTACACCCTGATGATGCGCTGAAGCTTCTGCTGACGCACATAGGTTTTTATCCTGATGATGCGTCGAAGCTGAGACGCACGGGTTTTTACCCTGATGATGCGCCAGGTTGCTTGACACACTTTGTCTTCTTACAGCTTTTTGCCTGACTTTTGTTTTTGTTGTGTCAGTGTTGATGACAATCCCTTTGCTGAATGAAGTCCTTCTGGATGCTTCTCTTTGTCAAATGGGAGTTGATTTTGACGAGGCGATTATCAACCCTGCGAAGGATGCTATCTTATAGAATCAACCTCCTGAGAGAATGCTGCAGATCCAGAATCAGTTGTCGATTTTTCTCCAGAGTATGATGGAGAGTGGTAAACTGAAATCTGCTGAATTCGAGGATGCGACTTTCTTAAAACCTACCTTTTTGTTCGGTGATCGACTGATCTCTTCCGAGGCGAAGGTACTGAAGATCAAAGAAGACTGGGTTTTTTTTTGCAAAAGGTATGGTTCTGTACATGCGACAACTTGACCGCCAGTTGCCGCTGACGGCCTTCTACCGTTTAGCTTCCAAGAGAAGGATGCCCTGGGAACTTACTCCTTCTCAAGGAGGGGCGTTGGGAGGTACTCTTTCAATTGATGCTACCTCGAATCAAAGGGATACCTTGGCCGTTTCGCGAGCCGGTCCCTCATTTAGTTGGTGAACTTTGCGTCCTGGGAGCCTCTATAGTGAGGTCCCTAATGACACCTTTGCCTTCAGTGCTTCGACCTTTGCAAATCGGATGCTAACATCGAGGGTCATGTATCCGAAAGGTGGCTTTAGGGTGGAAGGATGGTGTCACCACATGCCGAAGTGGGACGAGTTAACCATTTGGGTGCTCTCGAAGTTCAAGGCTGAGCTTAAGAAGATTGGGCTGACGGCCGCTATCCGTGCCACACAGGCTGGCGTGGATCTCAATAAGCCTATGTTCTTTGCACTCTTGGAATTGTTCAATGCCCAGACTGGCACCTTCTTTACTCCGGTGGGGGAGTTGGGGTTAGCTCTCCATGAGATGTACGAAGTGTCCAAGCTTCCTTGGGGCTCAGAACCGTACGAGGAATATTTTCCATCGAATGAAGAGATCCTAGTTCTGGAAAATAAGGACCCGAAATTGATGGCTGTTTTTAAAGAGGTGGCGAGCCATCATTATCTGATGCAACGGAAGGACAAAGGCAGGACTCAGCCTCATGTGACTGCTTGGAGGGATTATGTCTTCAAGCAGGATCTGGCGGATTCCTCGAAGATCCGATTTATGACTCCGTAATGGCTGAAATCCGCGGAAGTAACTTCCAAAATGAGCCGGCTAGATGAGAGGGCCCCCCGTTCAAATGTGAGTGGCGAGGATGCGTATAGCTGCTTCTAGTACTGTACGCACCGGATGTCATCTAAGGCGGTGTTAACGGCATACTTGATGATATGGCTCCGGGATTGTGTATTTGCGAGCGGATCTGGTACTGTGGAGAGGGTACACCGGAACCTCATTTTCCTTGCCGTGAAATTGGTCTTTGGTCGTCCTCTAGCTCTCCTCCCCGCGATGGTGTGTAACCTGTTGCGGGGTTTGAGGACCTTTATTGATGATGTGATCCATGGGAGAGATAGAAACGACAATTTTCCCCGGGCCGAACTACCATTCCATTATCTTATGGGGTGGTTGATTCTGCATCATCCGAACGTGATGAATCCAGGTCAGAAGGAGGATCATGTTGAAGGTGATGCCTTTATCTGCCGCTTCTACAAGAGGAAGTGGTTACACACTGGCATCCCCGTTTGCAGGAGAGTTTTATCCTACCTTTAGGGGTGGAAGATTGTCAAGGTCGTCCCCATATTTAAAGATTTCGAGGCTGACCAAGATTTAGACGACTCAGGTGAAGATGCGATTACTCTGCCGAAATAGGGTTTTCGTTGGTTGTAAAGTATTCGGCCTTCTCACTTGGTCTATCGGAACCAAAATAGGTATTATCTGGAGCCATATCTGCCCAACCGGTTCGCTCGCCAGTTTGGCTATACCCAGCTAATGTTACGGAATCCCAGTAACAGTCTGGGGTTTATCGGGAGTTTGCTGGATGGAGCCCGGGGCTGGCAATATTATAATGCCGGGTGCACTGGTGTTCATTTTACTATGCCTGTTCGCAACCCTCGGCCACAGATCCTCTATTCGACAGCTAAGCTGTATTGCGCCGTGAATACTGTGTCTCCTGGTTATGATAGGGAGACTAGTTTCATCATTGGAACTCAGCTGGAGGCCACGGCGAATATGTTGATAGCGGCTCGGTCATATCGTCCACTAGAATTGGCAGGATATCGGGCTGCTGCTGCAGCATCAGTGAGAGATCCCTATCTTGGAAAGAGACGGGCCGACACAGAAGTCGGTTCGTCCGTACCAAAAAGGCCAAGAAAAATGACGACTTCAAAGGCTACGGGAGTGCCGTCTGTAACGCCAGTGGAATCAGTTCCTGCTGAGGTAAAAGAGTCCTCCGTAATTTTGGCTCATCTTGTCATTATGGTGACTTATGCTTTTCTTCTTGTAGGGATCGTCGAAGAAGAAGACCCGTGTTTCGAAACCGGGTGTCAATAAACCGAAGGAGGTGACAAGCTCTTCTGACGAGCGCATTCCTCCGATGGTAATGTCCCTAATGAAAGAGAATCCTGAAGATGTTCCTGCGGAGGTTCCAATATCTCCAGACATTGTCGGAAGAGACGCGAAGGTTGCAGCAACTTCCGGGATAGTGCAAGCTGCCGTGGGGGCCTTGGACGTTGAGGGTCCAGCAGATACGAAGCTTCGCGATGATGAAGTGGAGTGGAGTTCGTCGTCTTCAGATGACGTAGCTCCAGAGTTGCAAGAGTCTGTTGCGGGGGCAACAGATGTGGTTGGAACAGAGGAGAGGGTTGATTCCCCTCCTTGTCATGATGAGGGGAGGTCGGCTGCGGTATTGCCGAGCCCTACCCCAGACTCAGCAACGGAAGCTGAGGTGGCTACCGATCAGGAGGTAGCGACAGATCCAGTCCCTGTAGAGGGATTTGATGAGGAAAGTGAGACTCGGCTGCCGGTCCTGACTTCAGGGGCGAGTCAGGAGACAAGTGTTAATCTTCCCGTTCTGCCATAGGAGGTACTGGCTGCTGATAGCATGTTGGTGGCTGATGAGGTGGCCACTGACGTTGGTGGTTCTTCCGAGTTTGAGAGGGGTAAGGGTTTGATGGAACCCTCCGTTGCTCCTTCCACTTGGGGTACTATCTTGACGCCTGTCTCGGCTTCTTCTGTTTCTTTGGCTCCTCGAGCTAGTAGTCAAGCCCCTATTGATGAAGAGCCTGTCGATACCGAGGGTCCAGCCTCACGGATTGAGGCAGGCGGGCCTTCTTACGGTCCGTCTGCTAAAGCAGCTCCTCAGACTTCTGCTATGACGCCGCAGGTGCTGGCGGATGCAGATGAATATATGAAATTCATTATCGAGGCAGTATATAAAATGCTGCAGAGGGGTGTATCAGCCGTGATGGATGCCAATAGGAGTTTTACGACGGCAAGAACTCTGGCAATGCCTCATATCAACCTGATCCGTCTTCATCAAGGCCATGATCATATGGCCGACATTCTAGAAGCCTAAGTGGTTGAGTTGGACCAGCGGCTTTCCGAACTGCAGCGCATCCAGCGAAACGACCTCTCCATCCTGATAGATGCAGAGAAGGAGAAGCTGATCGCCGAGACTGAGTCTTCTTACCAAGCCACCGTGAGTGTCTGGGAATGCGAAGTGGCTGAGACTGAAGCTGCAGTGGAGCGGTTGTCTCAGTCTACGCGGGGGACGGTGGAGGTGTGAGCTGTGTTGGATACTAGTATCGCGGAGATTGATGCCCAGATCTGCCGCCTTAAGGACCAACGGGCCCGACTTCTATTAGACGCCGAACGTGTCCAGGCTGAACACGTAGCATTCAAGAAGAAGGAGGCAGCTTTCACCCACCGGGCTCTTACTTTGGCTCAGCAGCGGCAGCAGTTGGATGAGAAGCATGAGAATAACACTTCTTCTGAGGCCATTGAAGCGATGCGTCAAGATGCTGAACGTCGAGTCTTGGCGACTGTGGAGACTCGGGCGGCAGACTTGAGGCGTCGAATTGAAGAGCTTTCAGCCAATCCTGGGGATGTTTAGGGATTGTAGTCTCTTCTTTTTATGTATGTGCAACTCTTACTGGGGATGGTGTAATCCTTTCCTCTTTTTTTTTAGAAATAAAGAAATACACAATCTTCTGTGATGTATTCATTTTTACTGTCATAAACTTGATGATTTGTGTGGACCTATTATCTTTTATGCACCTTGGTTTTTAGGTGCAGATAATAAGTTTGAGAGAACCAACATGTTTGCTCAGAGGTAATGTAGACATGGCACATATGGGATTCAAAATGATAGAATCATCCTACTCAGAGGTGTTATGGACGTGGTAGGAGTGATTCTGGAGGATACGTGGAACTACTCAGAGGTAATGTGGGCGTGGAAGTTCTGCGGTTAATGTACGGCAACGCATGGGTTGTCTGTACGGGATGTTTACTCAGAGGTAATGTGGACGTGGTAAACATGATGGGTAGCGTAGTCTTATGGAATGTAAGATTCCGCTTTGTAAGATGTAGGGGGAACAACTCAGAGGTGATGTGGGCGTGGTTGTCCTTCTACTGGAGGATGCCACGGAACAGCTGGGTTCCGGAAGCGTATGATTTTGTGGAAGGGAATTGTATTTGAGCCCTGATGATTGGGTCCACATATCCCCTTGTGGAAGAACATGTCTGAAAGATGTCGAGAGTAGTACTTCTTCAGGAACTTGCCGTTGATGGGCATCATGAACAAGTCCCCATTAGGTTTGGCGAGGCGGTAAGCACCGTTTGTGTATACCGTCTCTATGATGAAAGGTCCTTCCCACTTGGGCTCGAACTTTCTTGGTGTCTTGTGAGTCAACACCATCGGCCTCCTGACTGCCAGAACCAGGTCGCCTACTTGAAAAGTCCTCTGCTTGACCTTTTTGTTGAAAGCCTGTGATATACGGGCTTGGTAGAGTTCGATGCGTTGTTGAGCTAGGAGACGCTTTTCGTCAAGTGCCTCCAGTTCCCGTAGACGACGACGTTGATTGTCCTCTTCTGTGAGTTGGTTTGTGATTGCTACGCAGAGTGAGGGTATCTGGATCTCGAAAGGCAGTACCGCTTCGCTTCCGTAGACCAAGGAGAATGGTGTGTTGCCTGTCGGGGTCCGTACAGTTGTGCGGTAAGCCCAAAGGCATTCGCCGAGCTTTTCGTCCCAGTCGCGTTTGTTGGATGACACGACCTTTTTGAGTAGCCTGACGATAGTCTTGTTGAACACCTCGGCCAATCCGTTTGCTGCCGGATTGTAAGCGGTTGATGCCCCATTTTGAATGCGATTCTTGTCATAGAATCTGCTGAAAGCATGGCTTATGAACTGAGGACCATTATCGTGGATGATCCTCCGGGGTACTCCGAAACGGTAGATGACGTGGTGTTTGATGAAGCTGATCACCCTGGAGCTCTTTACTTCCGCCAGCGGGACTGCTTCTGCCCACTTGGAGAAGTAGTCGGTGATGGCTAGGATGAAGCGGTGTCCTCTCGATAAAGGAGGGATGATCGGTCCTACAATGTCCATGCCCCAAGCCTCGAAGGGCCAAAAGGCGACTGTAGGATGTAGTGGTTCTGACGGCGTCTGAATGAAGTCCGCGTGAAGCTGGCACGCATGGCACTTCTTAGCATAGTCGACAGCGTCAGCGGCCATGGTTGGCCAGTAGTAGCCCATGCGTCGCATTCGGTCCTGCAACTTAGGGCCAGGTTGATGGGCCCTACAGGTTCCATCGTGAGCTTCTTGAAGGGCTTCGGCTGCTTCTTCGTTGGACAAACATCAAAGGAGAAGTCCATCGTAGGAGCGTCAGTACAGCATTTTAGTGGTTGTATCGTAATAGAATCGAAAAGAGCGTCTCCTGACTGAGACGGCTTCTTTCGGGTCCTCTGGGAGAATTCCGTAGACAGCGAAGTCGATGAATGGGAATATCCAGTCTCGGACATTAACACCAGCGCTTGTTGACATAGCATGGACTACTGGTGGGCACAAGTTGTTTTTGGGACAGACCAAGTCTCGACTAACTACCGTGACGTAGTGTTGAGTCCCGAGGGGGGCTGCAAAGGAGGCTGCGAGGCCAGCCAGAGCATCAGCCTCCAGATTTTGTAGACGAGGTACGTGTTCGATGAAGAACCCGGTGAAGATTGAAATGATGTTCAATGCAACTTCATGGTAGGGGATCAGATCTTCATGGCGAACCTCGTACTGCCCTCTGACCTGGTTAACGACGAGTTTTGAGTCGCCGTAGGCTTCCAGATGGTCCACCTCCAGTTGTTGTACCAGCTGGAGTCCCATAATGAGAGCGTTGTACTCGACAACATTGTTGGAGCACGGCTTCGAAAGGGAGTAAGTGCACTGGACGACCAGCTGATCGGGAGAGACCAAGACTACCCCCACCCCTGCGATAATTTGTCCTTTGGAGCTTGTTCTTGAAGGGCCATCGAAAAACATCTGCCAGACGGAGCCTTCTTCGATGACGTTTGATTCTTGGACTTCATCCAGGATGTCTTCATAAAGTCTTGAGGACTCTGGGATGGGGTGTGCAGCTAAAAAGTCAGCCAGAGCTTGACCCTTAACAGCTTTTTGTGGGACAAACACCATATTGTATGGCGTTAGCAAGATCGCCCATGTGGCAAACCGGGAGTTTAATGATCCTGGCTTCGTCATGAGGACTCTGAGTGGATTGACTCGAGAAATGACATGAATTGTCTGCCCCGAGACATAATGACGAGTCTTTTGGATGGCAAATACCAAAGCCAAGCACTCCTTTTCAACGGGGTTGTACCGGTGTTCGGCCCCGATCAGAGTTCGACTGAGGTAGTAGATTGCTTGCTCATAGCCTGTATCACTGTTCTGAGCTAGCAGAGCGCCGAGGGAATGATCCATGGCACGGACGTAGAGGATAAATGGTTTGCCGGCGACTGGTGCCACCAGGACTGACGGGCTCGTCAGATAAGCCGTGATGTCGTCGAAAGCCATTTGGCATTCCTCTGTCCAGACATAAGAGACTTCCTTCTTCATGAGCTGAGTGAAGGGTTGACATTTTTTGGAAAGGTTTGCTATGAACCTCCGGATATATGCCAGACGCCCCTGCAGGCCTCGAAGTTCTTGAAGGTTCTTCGGAGGGTCCATGTCGAGGATGGCTTTGGTCTTCTCGGGATCGACATGAATGCCTTTTCCCGTGATAATAAAACCTAAGAACTTTCCACTAGAAACCGCGAGGAAGGATTTAGCGGGGTTCATCTTGAGTTGATGCGCTCGCATGAGATCGAAGACTGTCTTGAGGTCTTGCAGGTGATCTCCTTTGAGATGGCTCTTGACTGCGATGTCGTCAACATAGCATTCGACGGTCTTACGAAGATGCTGCCGAAAAATGGTGCTCATAGCTCGTTGGTATGTTGCACCAGCATTCTTCAAGCCGAAGGGCATCACTGTGTAGCAGAAAATGCCATTTGGAGTCCTGAATGACGTGTGTTTTACGTCATCGGGAAATATCTTGATCTGGTTGTAGCCCGAATACCCGTCCATGAAAGACATGCGTTCGAAGCCACATGTGTTGTCGATCATCACGTCGGTGATTGGGAGTGGGAATTCGTCCTTCGGGCAAGCAGAGTTGAGATCCCTGAAGTCGATACAAACTCATATTTTTCCCATTCTTCTTGGTGACAGGGACGATATTGGCTACCCAATCCGGGTGTTGTTCTTCACGGTTGAAGCCGCTAGTCAAGAGTTTGTCCACCTCCTGATCGATGGCGTTCATGATGTCCGGACGAAAATGTCGCTGTTGTTGCTTGGCATCAGGTAAGATGTTGAGCCTATGCATCACGATCTGGGGATCAAGTCTCGGCATATCTTCGTAGCTCCAGGCGAAGACATCGATATACTCTTTAGCCAGCTGGATTAAAGATTTTCGGTCTTCTCCTTTTAGGCTTTTGCTGATGAAGATGGGTTTGGAAGAAGATCCGTCCCCAAGGTCGATCTGCTCGACTTCGTCTTCGGTGGGAGGTTCACGTAATTCGAAACGAGACTCCCACTGTTCTTCCAGGCGTTGAGCCCAAGGTTCTTCTTCGAAGAATTCTGGCGTTTGGTCTTCGCCTTCATCTTCTTGAGAATGCGCAGACGTCATGTTGGCTGACAGCACTCTCTTAAAGACTGAGCCGATACTGGTATCGGAATCCCAAGTTGATGCTTCAGACGAATGAGAATGTTCTGCTTCTCCTGCGTCCGAACTCTCTGGAGTTGACGGTGGCGTGACATAGCCTACCCCCCGTCGAGTTCTATTGTAGTAGTCCTGCGACTTTCCTTTAGGTGTTGGAAGCCGGAGAGGGAGACGTCGACCCTTGCCGTAGTTCAGGCCTTTGTTGCTTTTTTGGTCGTAACCCATCTTTTGGATTAGGTACTTTGCCTTGTCCGTGTACCGATAGACTTATATTCTGTCGGTATCTGGTTCTGGCTCGCGTGGCGGGAGGTTTTGATGACGCTCAACTTTGCAGAAGATGATGGATTCTTCGTCTCGACTCCGTGGCGGGACTATGAAATAGACCCCTTGGGACGGGACTACTCGATTTACATGGTGGACGGTCGTTATTTGTGTTTACAACGACCGTAGAGCGTTATCTAATGTATACATGGCATTCCAATGTGGAAGACTAGAATAATTAAAAGACACTCTATTATTGATGAAATACGAGATTTTATCCCGCGGGATTACATTGTCTAGAGAGGGTGCATCTACATCAGTAGCGATATATTCCCCTAGCTCTTCATCTGTGAGTACTGGAGTAGGATTGGGAGAGTCCACCACTGCGTTGGTCTTGGAGCCCGAGAGGACTATGCGGGCCTTTTCTGGCAGCTTGGATGGCGGCGGCTTGCCTTTAAGACGCACCTTCAGAGGTGCCTCCACTGTGCCTCCGATGATTGGCGCCTTCCCCTGTAGTTTTGCCACAAGGGAAGACGATGTTTGAGGCGGCTTTCCCTTGAGCCGTATCTTCAGGGGAGCTTCAGGAGCAGCTGGTGCTTTCCCGGGCAGCTTAATGCTCATGGGAGGCAACTTCTGAGGCAGTTTGCCTTTGACTCGGATCTTCAAAGGAGCGTCGGGAGTGACCTCAGGCTCCATGTCTGGCTCTGCTACCGTTTCTGCCTCATCGTCAGCATCATTGGCATCCTCCTCGTCAGAAGACTTGTACAGGTCGGAATTGGTGAAGTAGGCTTCAATCCCTTTGAAAGGGTCGATGTCCGCGAACTCCGTCCGGATGACGTTGTTGGTGGACACGTACTTCATACATTGGTGGAGCGTGGATGGCACCACCATGTACTCATGTAGCCGTGGACGACCCAACAGGAGGTTATAGTTGACGTCGGCGTCCACGACATAACAAGTCACCTCAGTTCTGAGGTTACCGATATGGTACTTTAGTCATATCTTGCCCAGTGGCTCTCTTTTGCTAGCATTGAAGCCACTGATTGTTGTGTTGGAGGGCACCAGTCGGTACATTGGGATCCCCAGTGTTGAGAGCAGCGTCTTCGGGAGGATGCTGAGGGAAGACCCCAGATCGATCTGAATCCGCTTCACCTTGACTGAATCGATATACCCTGTATAATACAGCGGCCTGTTGTGTCGGTTGTGCTTGAGCAGCATGTCCTGTTGGGTGAAGGTTATATTAGGGATAACCTCATCCGCACAGTGGCAGTACGTGCATGCAGTTGGAAGATCTTCAGGCTGCTTGACCTGACTGATGAAGGACTCAGCATCCTTCAGGGCTTCACAGAGAGCTTCACGAGTGTCTTTAGAAAGACGAAGGAGCTCAAACAGAGAAAGGCGGGCAGGAGTACTGGCCAGTTGTGCCAGTATGTCGAAGTTGTGGGGCTTGGCTAGCCCCGAAGCATTCTCCTTTCGCAGAGGCCTATCGAAGCGGGCTTCTATCTGCTTCTGCTTATTGGCTGCTGGGAGCTTAGACGGGCCCTCCTTCTGGACAGCAGGGACGGTGCAAGGAGGCACCACCTCGACGGCAGCTTCGGCGGGTTGGGCATTCTGTTGTGAACGCGTCTGTACAGGAAGTGCCTCTTCCGCTGAGGAAGAGACCATGCGGCAAGACTTGATTTTCCTGCCTTTGGATTTGGAGGTAGGGCGTACCTCCGGTTGAGTCACCTCGGAGACAAGATCAGGGTGAACCCATAGGATCTCTCCCCGAGATGTGGTGAGTGGGATGAGTCCACTCACGTTGTCACGAGTAGGTGGTAAGTTAACCACCTCCATTGTCGCCTTAGGGATGGGGACGACGCCATCTTGTGTTGTAGTTGGCGGCAGGGTGCCGAACTGGAGTGAAACCACGTTGGCTAACACCATCTTTTCCTCGTAGTCGACGGAGATTACATCCGCATTGATCATACGCTGGATGTAATTCTTGAGGACATAGCAGTCCTTGGTTGGGTGTCCGACAAAACGATGGTGGTGACAGTACCTCGGGTTGTCCACTTTTTCAACCTCGTCGGGACGCTTCGGGTCCGGCAGCTTGATCTTGTCACCCTGCTTTATTATCTCAAAGAGTTGTAGGTGTCTTCGTCGTTGAACGAATAAACCTCCTTTGGCCTTGGTGCAAGTGGACGCTTCTGAGTAGGTACTGACGCACCTTTTGGGGCATTGACAGTCAACGCCTGTTTCCCCTTTGTCTCTCGTCCGAGGTTGTTGGCTGCAGACCGTTTCCCCTTGTCCTCAAAGGCAGGGAAACTGACTCCCAGAAGACGAGCATTGGCCGCCTTCTTTTCCGCGGCTTCTGATTCAATGATCAAGGAGCTCCAGTCGGGAGGAGGAGTAGAGTTGAGCCAGAGTTTGACTGCAGGCAGTATGTTCATGCTGCAGGAGGAGAGGAGTGCATGTTCTGGCATGCCCGGGGGCAGTCTGAAGCAGGCATATCGGAAGCGTTCGATGAACACTCGAACCGTTTCCTTCTCCTTCTGGCGTATCTCTATAAGGGACGCCATTGTCATGTCCTTTCCGCCGTCGTAGAAACGGTTGAGAAAAAGGTGCGTCAGGTCGTCGAAGGAGGATATGGAATTATCGGGGAGGCTGCAGTACCAGTCGTACTCCACTCCCTTCAGTGCCCCGACAAATATGCTGGTGAGTAGCGCATCCTCCTTCGGAAGATGTCCCGTCTGAGACTGGAAGTACGTCAGATAGCGACGAGGAGAGTCCTTCCCGTCGTATGGCGTCAGTGTTTGTAGTTTATACTTAGGAGGATAAACCACTTTGTTCCACACGAGGGGATAAGGTTGGGGAATCCCCATCTTTTGGTGCTCCTCTTGTCTCGTCTTGGACTCAAAGCGCTCGCGCAAGTCCCTGATTATCTCGACCACGTCTTCCGTGGAGCTGGGAGTCGGGAAAGGTGGTACCATCTCCAGTTGAGCATTTGAGGGCTCCGATGTTCGAGGTACTTCTCGGCGATCCGTCTCCAAGGATACCTGTTGAAGGGGTACACTTGATTCTCCATTGGCCCCTGGGTCAGGACCGGTAGAAGGTGTCTTGGCCAAAGCTGACCGTATCTCAAACACTGCTTGAGTTAGTGTTTGCATGGAGACAGAGAGGGTTTTGAGTCCTCCCTCTAATGTGTCCATGTGCTGGACGAGGTCTGGTGGCGGTACATCAGACTCGGAATTACCCCCAGCCATGTATACTGTCATGACACGGCTGGAAGTGGATGGATCGGTTGAGGCTTCACTCTCGGCTTCACTCTCTTGTAGGGGAGTTGCCTCTCCTAGAGCTTCGTCCTGGCCACCCCCGGCTATGTTCTGGAGAACATTCTCGATGGGAGCATCTGCAAGGGCCTGATTACCCTTGGTTCCGTCTTGAAGGACTTCTTCTTCTCCGAGACTCAGATCCGTGGAGGCTAGACTACCCCCGGCTATGTTTTGGGGGACACCCTCGTCTTGAAGGACTTCTTCGAGATGTAGATCTACAGGGGCTAGATGACCCCCAGCCATGTCCGGGAGGCTGACTTCGAGCGGATCGGCCCCAGCAGTACTTTGAAAGACAGCTTCGTCTTCGGAAGGAGGCTCGACAAGGGTCTGACTACCCCCAGTTTCCTCCAAGATCTTCTTTCTCCCCCCGAGTGCCTTGAAACACTCCGGAGGACAAGACACTTGCCTTGGTTTTCCTCGGCTGGATCTTGGGCGAGGACGAGGAATTGCCAGTCGTCTTTCGGACTGACGAGGAGTTAGAGATCATGTTGCATGAAGCAACCCTTGGCTCTTCTTTTGTTGACACCTTCTTCCCGAGGCGACATCGGAGGGGTGTCGATGATTGCAGCCGCTGGAACACTGACTGCCTTGGTGGGACTGCCGCCTTGCAACAGCAGTTGATGGTGACCACAGCACAAGTGTGTCCTGTGAGGGGCGCATCGTGCTTGTCAGCCGACTCTTCTGATCGGTGCTTGTGAGTGATCACGTTGTGCAGATCGTTGGAGGAGAGTGCCACCTTCGTACCCCCTTCAGGCGCATGGCAAGGCCAAGCGCCGGGGTGGTCAAGTGAATGCTGTGCCTCCTGATCTAACACCAAACAGGCGTCCCAATCAGTAGTAGGGGAACAACATTTGAAGTGACTTGAACGGACCTCAGACGCACAACCAGAGGAGACGCGGGAGTTCAAGACCATTGGATTTGCCTTACTCGACTTAGTTGTGTACACAATAGATGCGTCCAAGTGAGACAAGGACTTTGAAGGTCGGCTCGTTTTTGGCGCAGAAGCACCTGAGTCGACCTTATACAGCTTACCATCAGCAGCGTACATGATTGTCAGCGCATGCTTCTGGCTTGCTGCTGGCATAGCACGTTTGGGACGCATGGCCCGTGCTGCCTTGGACTTCTTCGTACCAGGCCGCTGGGGCACATAGTACTCAGAATCCAAATTCTCCTCGCCACTACAGCGAGTGAGTCTGTCAAAGACAGAGACTTTCTGTGGCGCATCAGAAGTGATGCGCGGGGCATTGGCTGTGCCCCTGCTCCGTCGACGCATCTTCCTCGCCTGAGAGGGAGATGGCTGGGGAATGTGGTCAGCCGCACGTTTCCCCGAGAGATGTGCTGCACCGGCGGGCGCATCTTGGTTGCTGAGGACGTCAGCAGGAAGGGAAGGCTGGATTGGCGCATCCCCTTCGGTGGTGGTGCCAGAGGCGTCGACCTTGCTCATCCAGACTCGGCGGGTCTTCTTCGGCTTTGGCAGCCGCTTCGAAGGACTCGCACTTTCTTCAGAGATGAACTCCTCATACGCCTATTGATTGAGGCATACGACCAGCGTCTTGTGGAAGGAGCCCACCTTCACATCGTCGGATTGCAACACAGCTTTCTCGATGGAGGAGAAAGAGGTCCCCAGTAAAGTCGCCAGCTTGTTTACCATTAAAATCTTTTGATTACAAATTTTAATACAAAAAGAACAGTGTTACAATATAGGACTTAGATGTAGTCCTAGGAGTACACTTTTGTTTACCTGGGTCCCTTGTGCCGATGGAGCGAGTAGTAATGCGTTGACTCCGTTGACGATCTGACGACGGTTATCGGTTCTCTGAAGGTTTGGATTGCTCTAGGTGCTGGAGCTTGCTGAGAGGAGGAAGCCGTTGAGTGTCTGTATCTGCCTCTCTGGTGGTTTTAAGTCTCTATCTTTCGATGTATGTTTGCCTCTGTGTGTGTTCGTGGGTGAGAAGAAAATGATCCCTCTATTTATAGCTTTGCAGGCTGGCTGCTCATGCGCGTATATGTAGGATGCGCCTGGACGTGGGGATGCCACGTGGTGATTGCTGATGGAGGCGCATGGTCGATGTGCCCTGATTGAGGAGTTGAATTCTTCATGCTGCTGTTGTGAGCCGGCACGTAGCAGGAAAGAACTTTCTGTTGCTGAGATCTTGGTTGAATCGAGTCAAAGGACACGTGTCATCGGCCCATGGCTCGGAGATCTCAGATTTTATGAGGAATAATCTGGTAGGATGCGCCTGGGATTGGGCGCATGAGGAGACTTTGGCTCGTAACCTTTGGGAGTCACGAACCATTCAGAGCGTATATCTTTTGAGGCGCTTGCGAAGCTTCAGTAGTGCTTTACTTCTGTCTTTTGGGATCAGAGAGAAGTCCGGGATGCATGACTTTTGAGGCGCATGCAGATTTAGGCGCATAGCTACGGAGGCACATGCGAGTGGTTGGGCGGCCACGTGGCTTGTAACCGCCGGAGGAAAGTAATGATGATGCTGACGTTGGCAACGCTTCGTTTTCTGAAAAAGCTGTCAACTGTTCAGTCTTCGGGAAGCGTGCTGCCAACTCTGTCAGACTTCAGCATTTAATGTTTTTGATATTTGATGGACAGCTGAGTGGACGCATCGATCGGCGTTCCACTAGGCGTATGGGGACGCATGGGGGCGCATCCCTGTACGGCGCTTGGTGCTGTAGGGCGCGTCTGTGTGATGCGCTGTCTGGCCGGCGCATCCGCTTCGTGACATGTCTTTAATGGTACGACTGTTACATTCTTCGAGTGCTTTAAATAGCCGTTTTGACTTGGCTAAATTTGAAGCGTCCGGTTCATCCATTAAATGCAAATTCATTACACGGAATTCGGAGAGCCATCCACTTGGCACATGGGTTTGATTTACCCGGCCTATAAATAGTGGCATGGAGAGAGTTTGCTTCTCGTTCTCTCACGTTCTTCCGACATGAACTTGTTTACTCGGATGCATTCTGTTGATGAGATGCTTCCGAGGGTGAAGATGCGACGCAATGTCTTCATTGATGCACTTGAAGGTGACTGTTACATCCAAAAGTTGGAGTCGAGGGCTTCTGAGGCAGGCAAAAGGTGCCTGTTGCATCCAAAGATAGGGATGCTCGAGCCTCGTCTCCGTTATTCTGGAAGAGCCGCAGATTGGAATGGCGGTGTTGCGGCTTTGGGGGCTCTTTCTTCCTTCAAAGTGGGTGTCGCCCACTCTGGTTGTGTTGAAAGCTGCTCCTTTAGTCGCAGTTTCGATTGCGGTCTTCCTTCGCCTTTGGAGGCTCTTTCGAAGCATCCCCTGGCCACAGGTCGGCTTGCGGTGCTCTTCTCTTCCTCGGTTTGGGAAGCTCTTCCTCCAGCTAGAGGGTTGATTGCCACCCTCATTCTGTTCAATAAATGCTTCATTAGTCGAAGTATTTAGATGGCGGTGAGCCTGGCTGGAAGAGCGGCACATAACTGGGCTGCTGAAGGGATGCACATAACTGAGGATGCACATAACTGAGCTGCTGAAAGGATGCGCCCCACTGAGGGCGCATGGTGGGATACGCCCTGCTAAGGGCACATGGTGATCGCCGCGCCTGGCTGTAGACTTAGGGTCTTTTCTTTTTGTAGAAATTCTCCTTTGTACAACCTTTTCTAGATATGTAATAGACTTTTATATGATAAAAAGTCCTCTTTCAATGTCCATATTTGTTGTTTTTGCTGTGTGAAGTACTTTGTCCGAGCTCTCTGGCGCATGTAGGATTTGGCGCATAGGATTTCTGGTCCTGAAATTCCATGCTTCTATACCTGTTATGGCCTCCAGTTCATCAGTTATGTGCTTCTTGGATTCTTCATATAGACGAGCCTCCGAAGAATAGTAAGACTCAACCCATTTGAAGGGATCTATGTTGGCGAATTCCGTCTTCACGAAACCATATTTACTAACATACTTGAAGTACTGGTGGAGTGTGGACAGCACGATCATATAGTCATGTATCCACGAACGCACCAAGAGGATATTGTAGGACGTATCTGCGTCTATGACGTAGCAGGTAACCTCCATCTTCAGGTCGCCAATCTGACATTTCAAGTGGATCTTTCCCAAGGGATAGCTCATTCCCGAGTTGAAACCGGTAATGGCCGTGTTGGTCGCCGCTAGTCGGTGCATAGGGATTCCGAGGAGCTGAAGCAAGCTTTTTGGGATAATGCTTATTGTCGAGCCAGGATCGATGTACATCCGATCTACCATGAAGTCACCTACATATCCAGTATAGTACAAGGGACAATCATGCAAGTTGGTCTTGATTAACATGTCCTATGGGGTGAACACGATATTGGGCATTGCGTCTGTACAATTGTTGCCCTGGAGATTTGTTGACGCGTCCTCCCCTGTAGGCTTGACCTGGGCTAAGTAGGCATCAGCATTCTGGAGTGCTTCGCTCAATGCCATACGAAGATCCTTGGAGAGCCTTAGGAGCTCATATAATGACAACTTTGCTGGCGTATTAGCCAATTGTGCTAGTATGTCAAAGTTGTAAGGTCTTTCCAGCCCCTAAGATGCATCCTTATGGAGCGGCCTGTCGAAGCGGGTTTTCTTCGGCTTAGACCTGTCCGCCGGTGGAGGCTGAGATGGCCCCGGAACATCAGTAGCAGCCAACGTTGTCGGCTGAGGGTCTTCGACTGAATTATCCAGAGTGGGCTGGAATTGTATACCAGACCGGGTAACAACGGCCGTCGCCTCCTCAGCTTCGGCTGAAATTGTATGGCAGGATCTGGGCTTCCTGTCCTTCTTTTTGTTTGTTGAAGATGGCACCGCCTGGATAACTTCGGGTACTAAGTCTGGGTGCACCCACATGACCTTTCCTCGTGACGTGGTGAGTGGTACCAAGCCAGTCGTCTGGTCTCGGATGGGTGGAAGATTGGAAACCTCCATCGTTGCCCGGGGGACAGGTATTACCCCATCTTGAGTATTTATTGGGGGAAAGTCACCGAACTGAACTGATACCATGTTCGCAGCCACGGTAATCTCTTCGAAATCTTGTGACAGAGCTTTGGAGTCGATAAGATTCTGGATGTAGCGCTTTAATTGGAAGCAGTCATGAGTGGAATGGTGGACATAGCAGTGGAAGTGGCAATATTTTGGGTCCTCCATCTTCGCCGTTCGAGGCCCGTACTTTGGTGGAGGGAGTTGGATCATATCTCCTTGCAAGAGCAAGTCGAGAGAGGCTTGACATGAGTATCTTCAAATGAGTAATTCACCTTGGGCCACTGAGCTTCTGCCTGCTTTTGTTCAGGCTTTTTGGTCATACCAGCGACCATGGGATTACATATCCCTGTTATTGGTGGTACTGCCATTGTTGTTGTTATTGGGGCCATTACTTGGAAGTTTGCCCTTGTCCTCTCCATCTGGGATATGTAATCCAAGCTGGCAAGCCTTTTTTAACTTCGCCTCCGTATTGGTAGCACTTATGATGAAGGTCGTCCAATCCCTGAACTGATCTTTGCCTATCCAGAGGCTGATTGCAGGGAGCAACTTCTTCTGGCATATTTCAATTAAGGATCTTTCGGGATTGCCTTGGGGCAATCTCATCGCGGTTTGGCGGAACCGCTCGATGTAGTTTCTCGTTAGCTCTCTTTCTCCCTGAACGACGTCCATGAGAGACGACATCGTCACATCATGTCCCACTTTGTAGAATCTTTTTAGGAACATGTGTTTGAAGCCGTCAAAGGAATGGATGCAGTTGTCCGGAAGGTTACGGTACCAGTCGAACGTGATTCCCTCTAATGCTCCGATAAATAATCGTGTGAGGATGGCATCACTGTGCGGCAAGTGTCTGTTGTGACCTCAAAATAAGTCATGTACCGGCTGGCATAGGTCTTTTCGTCATACGAATCGATATGAAACGGTTTATACCATGGCAAAAAAGGAACATCTCTCCACACAACAGGATACGACTGCCATATTTTGAGGTCCCGGGAGGAGTCTCGGGCATTGAACATTATTCGAAGCTTCTGGATATTCCTTCTTGCCTCTCTGGCTTCGTCTACAGCTGAAGGAGCGGATGCTCCTAGAGGATTGTCACCCAAAGGAGTGGTCGTGTTGGAGTCCGCGTTGACTGCGGGTCCCAAGCTTGTTTGTCCAAGCGTCCTTGCTGGTTGAGTCGGCAAGGCAGCTTTGATTTCGTCTACTGACTTGACCGAAGAAATGAGCATAGCTTCAAGTACTTCTAGACATTGTCGATCCGTAGGTCCGTCATGATCATCTCCCGCCATAAATATTGTCTGCAGGTGGAGAGAGACATATAGGACCGTAGAGGATGTGCTTTCCGTGTCGTCGTACTGAGAAGTCGTCGAAGAACATCGGAATGTCCTCCTCCTCAGATTCGGAAGGGGTGCCACCCCCTATGCAGGAAGCTACATCGTCTTGGCGAAGGCGGTCACCCTCAGGGACGTACAAGTATGTTGCATAATTCCAGTGGATAGCTACCCCCTGTGTATGCTCTTGGAATACCGGGTTTTCGCATACCTTGAGGGGACTGCTACCCCCAGCTTCATCTACCCCCAGGGAGGTCGAGGATGTGCCCCCGTGCGTTGGAAGCTTCTTTCTGGAATGGGTGCCCAGGAAGATGCCCTCTGTGGTTGTCGACGATAATCCTCCAGATGAGAGTTTCCTTGCAATGATGGCTGAGATTACCAGGCTGGAGGAGCCTGTCTTCTTTCCTCCCTTACCGGCAGGAACCTTCCGAATTGAATTACAGGAGGCGAAAGGAAATTCCTCATCTCCCAAAATTTGTACCTATTTCTCGAGTTGTCGTCGGACAGGTGCTGGCTGGTGCAGTCGTTGGAAAACGGACTGCCGATCTTCAGGTGCTGCCGACTTGTCGCAACAGTAGTTGATGACAACTTGGGTACAATAATGTCCTAGGGAGGGCTCTTCGTATGCCAAGGTTGCCTCTCTCTTCTTACGATTGTGGATGAGTACTACTCGTAAGTCGAGAGCAGATTGATCTACCTTTGCATCTGTTTTGTGGGCTCGGGTATCCTGAGCGCATGGGTGCGTAGATATCATATTTGCTCCCTGATCCGAGGCTAGTAAAAGCACTTGCTCTCGCTCATAATTGGAAGACTTTGAGACCCACCCTGTCCGTTTGCCATGGTAGACTAGACGCGGGTGGTTCTGTACAACTTTCCATCAGGAGCCCGTATAACAGTTAACGGTGCCCGCTGACGGTCAGCAGCTTGGACAAATAACTAGGCTTATTGGGCCCGCACTTCCCTATACTTCTTCGACTTAGCACCAAAGGCGCATAGTAAGAAGATTCCAGATTGGAATATTCTATATTCTCAATGGGCCGCATGGGGTCGGATTCGTATGAAAGACGGTCGAATACAAAGCTTCTGACAGGGCCGCATTAGGCAGCCTGTCTGCGGCCTGGATTGGCTGCCATATGGGCCATCTGCCTGCGGCCAGAGTTGGTTCCACATAGGCAGACTGCCCATTTTTCTTATGCAGCCTCTTCTTCGTCTGCATGGATTTCTCTTGTGCCCCCAAAAGCTCAGCATCGTAGTGTTTTCCTTTGCTAAATTTGGGGACAATGGAGTTTCTCTGCAGTTTGAAGCAAGGCCGCAGGAGAGCTTTGATCATCGTCTTGGGCCGCAGAAGGAGCTTCTTCGAGAACCTGGCGAGGGGCAACTGTTT
Organism: Iris pallida; assembly: GCA_029216955.1. NCBI lineage: Eukaryota > Viridiplantae > Streptophyta > Magnoliopsida > Asparagales > Iridaceae > Iris > Iris pallida. The sequence goes on along the minus strand of JANAVB010009400.1, from coordinate 9,802,056 downwards.
TGTGCTTCGACGTTCTCCGGGTTCTCTTCGGGTTGGCTCGCTTCTGTGACAGGCTGGCGCTCCCTTCAGAGAGCATTTCTTAGAATGCTTGTTGGTCAAAACGAATTGGTCAAAACGAACCACAAGCATTTTCTGTGTCGAGCCGAGCTTGGAAGCGTCGGATTACGTCACCAACTTCTCATCAAAGGAGAAGGAAGTCCCCAGCAGAGTCACCATCGTATTTGCCATTAAAATATCAAGAACAAGAATTACAGATGAATTGAACTTGATTGCAAACTCGCTTGTACAAAAGAAAGCCTAGAAAGAAATTCTAGGAAACAATCAAAGTACAATTGTTTTATTCTGGGCGGTGACGATGGAGACTCGGGAAAGTGTAGCAACTCTGTCTTACTTCTTGGACTATCAGCCACAGTCTTTGCTCTTGAAGAAATTTGCCAGCCTTTGATTGCCAACCTTTAGCATGGGTGTGATACCCTGTTATTTATAGTGATTCCTGCATAAAGCAGATTTTGGGCCGCATAGAGAGCCACGTGGCCACGTGTCTGTAACATCACACAAAAGACTCGATCTTGGGCTGCCAGCTGGTGGGGTTGTTGAGATTTCTTTGTTGTAAATCTGTGTAGTTCGGACTTGGTCAAATTGTCACGTGTCCCCCTCACAAAGTAGAGCCTGAACCGTCTTGGCCGCATAGTGGCCTTAGGAGCCTTTCTTCTGCGGCTCGGCTCCGACTGGCCGCATAGGATCTCCGAGAGCCTTACTTCTGCGGCTTGGTTCTACTTAGCCGCATGGGATCCTCGAGAGCCTTGCTTCTGCAGCTCGAGTCCACTTAGCCGCATGAGGTCTCCAGGAGCCTTGCTTCTGCGGTTCGGCTCCACTTGGCCACATGGGATCTTCGGGAGCAATCCTTCTGCGGCTCGAGTCAACTTAGCCGCATGAGGTCTCCAGAAGCCTTGTTTCTGTGGCTCGAGTCCACTTGGCCGCATGGGATCTCCAAGAACCTTGCTTCTGCGGCCTAGATCAACTTAGCCACATAAGGCTCATGTGGCTCTTCCTTCTGCGGCCTAGATCAACTTGGCCGTATAACACCTATGTGGTCAGCAACGATTTTGAAAGAATTTCATTTGTCTCTCTTTTGACTTCTCAATAAAGATAAATTTGACCGATCCTCCTCCTTGGCGAGTACTGGCACTGCAGATTTAAGGATCTCCTTGTTCGAAGAAGATTTGACGATAAACTGCCTCAAAAGATTATTATGTGCCGGGCTGAGACAATACACCTAATTAAGACATCTGAGTAATACGTCTAGTTAAGAGTAGGCCGTTACGAAGTATTCAATTGGTATCATGCTTCCGAGATGATATCGAAAAGGCGCAGCAGGTTGTGGTTGCTAGAACACAGACTACCTTGGTAGTGGAGCCATTGTCTTGTGGTAGCAGCAGTTGATAGCGACTTGGGTGCAGTGATGTCCTGGAAAGGGCTCATCGCACGCCAAGGTTGCTTCTCCCTCCTTGTGTTTTTGAATGACCACCTCTCGCAAGTCAATAGCATATTGATCTACCTTTGCATCCGTTTTGTGGGCCCGGGTATCCCGAGCGTCCGGGTGCAAAGGTATCATATTTGCTCTCTGATCTGAGGCTAGTAAAAGTACTTGCTCTCGATCATTGTAGGGAGACTTTTGGGCATATTTGCTCCCAGATCTGAGGCTATTAAAGCACTTTCTCTCGATCGTTGTAGGGAGACTTTTGCTCCCTGATCTGAGGCTAGTAAAGCAATTGCTTTCGATCGTTGTAGGAAGACTTTTGGGACCTGCCCTATCTGTTTGTCGTAGAGGGCTAGACATGGGAGGTTCTGTACAACTTCCCATCATGGGCCTGTATAACAGTTAACGGTACCCGCTGACGGTCAGCAGATTAGATAGTTGACTGGGCTTGTTGTCCATGCACTGCCCTAGACTTCTTCGACTTAGCACCCGAAGGTGCGTAGTAGGAAGGGACCAAGTTGCAAACGCACCCGAGTCGACTCTGTACAGTTTACCATCGGTAGCGCGCATGATTTTGATCACAGTACTCAGAACCCAACTCATCCTCGCCATGACAGCGAGTGATTCTTTTCTTTTTCTTTTTTTTTGGTGCCCTTTTCAAAAGAGACAAGGGGGCTCTATATATAGAATGGAATGAGCCCTTTCTTCTTCTCCTTTTCGATGTAGGACTAAAAGCAATATCCATGCTTCTACAATAAGATCAGAGTCCAACCTCCGCAAAATAGAAAGTAAAGAGATGTAAAATTGTCCACTAAAATGTCTCAAGGAAATCAATAAGCTAGAAGTCAGCGAGAGATGCCTCGTCATCAATGTAGGATGGATCCAGAGCCGCTCCGTACTCCTGCGGGAAGTCGTCTAATCCTAGAGAGATAACCAGGTACTCAGCGGGATGTAACAAGATACAAGAAAATACTATGCCATGTAAACTGTTATATATAATATAAAAGAATAGAGGATGCATGTAATAGGGTTCCTGACCAGTCTACCATGAATATGCAGTTTGAGAAACAATCCTTCGACGTATGAGCCCTGGCTGTAGATGTGATCGGCATAGTCCCCGTATAGGGCACCAGGGGCCTACGTTCGTAATGTCCGAAGATCGTCAGAGGGCACCATGTTCAAGGGGTACGTCCATAACGTTCTGGGAAACGTCAGAGGGCACATGGGGCCTGCGTCTCTGGAGGAGCGCACAGGTAATCAGAAAAGTGCAAAGAAGACCATACGTCAGGTATTGTTCTCCCCACCCAATGCCTAGTATCATCATCTCCATGACTGATATGAACCTCTAGTAACCACCAAGTTTTCTAACATGCAATTCTATTGGCAGTTACTCCTATTCGTCGCACGCTCCATACGTATCGGTGGCCAGCCGACTACGCGAGTAAATATCCTACATGTCACTCACAACACATGGTAAAGCAAGTGTCAAGGCCGTATGAGATATACCAATACGTCATCAACAATGGTTGGTCAATAGACTACGTCAATGCAAGAGAAATAATAAAAGCAAGAACACGACCGATAGAGTCTCCTGCATCCAAGTGTGACTTGGACGCACAGTTTTATAATAACAATAAATAAGAAATGCTGAAAATAGCAATTGAAAATAAGAAATATGTAAATCACAGAGTAAGGTGGCAAGGTATCTTGCCTGGTAGTACGAAGGTGGCAAGTCCAAGAATCACAATGTCAGCAAAAGAAATGTCATAATCTCCAAACAACTCTGGATGCGGAAACAAACATCAAAAATGTCCTCGGAATAAGTGACATACCATAGAAACGCCTGTCCAAAAGTCTAATTCTGGAACAGGAGCAAAATCATAGTTTCGGGTCAAAACGATGTCCGTCGTTGGACCCGTTTTGTACCGAAACGCGTGCCAATGTCTATGGTCTCTAAAGTCGTCAAACTACATGTCTACAAATTTGGTTTGAGGCGACGAATCCAACGGTATGTCCAATTTTGGATTCCGATGAGCCGTGCACAAAATCGCCCATTGGGTCGGGTTGTGGGCCCGCCAATTTGGCGTTCTGGTCAACCTTCTCAGAATCGGAGCAAACTTGGCATACACGACCAAAGTTTTGATTCGGTCCTGTTAGCACAAGTTTTATCTCGATACGACGAACGTACACAAAGTTATGGCCAAGTTTGCAAAACGTCGATACGGGGGTATCACGACGGATACGCACTGATTTTGTCGCACACGCACAACAAAATCGAGTTCCGTCAGTTCCCACACGTCGACAACATTCATACACGCCTTTCGATGCATATAGTGTGCGACCACGTCGCCCAGTTTGTCGGGGCGCACGCCGTATCGGTTGATTTTTATATAAAAAATGGTTGATTTTCATATAAAAAAAATTAATTCTAAACATTATTTTTCTTCTAACTTTGCAATCAAATAACTTTCTTCATAATCAACGAAATTAAGTTCTACAAGTTGGGTTCTACTCTCGTATATGTTGTCTTCCTCTGTTTGAAGTTTGTTTTTGAAAACTCAAGGTGTTTGGCTTGGCATTTGACTTCCAAGTCGTGGTTCTGGGATAGCTTACTGTTCTATTTTAGAACAGGTTTGGGGGCTGACTTCGCCTCAATTTTTCGAGCGCATCAGAGAGTCGTTTCGAGATTCATCTGAGGGATCTCGAAGAGGTTCATACAGGGTCTCTGTAGCAGTTTACAGATTGCAAATCGGTCGAGTAGATTCGAAAAAAGTTAGTGGGAAGGGGAGTACCTGTCGGTGTACTCGAATAGAGAAGACTCTGTTGCTGTCGGGTTTCCGCAAGTTGGGGGGTCTCCGGTGCTGCTCCGGCGGTTGCAAGTGGGCGAGAGGGAGCGCCTGGGGTCGACACTTGCTCTGTGTCAAGAAATTTGCAGGGTAATCGCAAGTTTAGAGTTCCCTTTCGGTTTCGAGAGTCGGGTGTATATACTCGGATCTCCAAATCCGAGATGGCTTTATCCATCCAATTCGAATCAAGTTTGAACTTGGATTGATAGAAATCCTATGGAGAATTGGATTTGGTTTCGTAAGAAAAGATTGGGTGAAATATTAGATTTGATTTGATTCAAATCAAAAGTTGTAAACTCATTCCTTGCACTCGTCTACAGGGGTTCAGGTTTTAGTAGTTACTATTCACTCGTGAACAGTAACGAATAATTTTTTTTGCTTAAATATATCTACACATATAAAAGTATTTATATACACATGTAAAGGTATATCAATAATTACCAAAAATTATATATATAAAATCATAAAAAATTTAATTTCAATATACTCCCCTATACAAATAAATTCCTTATAAAATATATACTATAAATAAATAAATTAAATTAAATTAATTTATATAAAATATAGGGGGATTACATCCTACCTAACTCAATGGAATTTCGTCCTCGAAATTAAACTACGGTAGGGGGGTCGAATGCAAAGGAGTGCAAATATTAAGAATCTAACACGAAAACGTACCTTGTTCTTCCAACAAATGCGGGTAACAATTTTGGATGTCGTCCTCGCGCTCCCAAGTAGACTCTCCTGGCGAGTGATGCTTCCATGCCACGCGAACCAACGGTATAGATTGATTCCGTAACACCTTCACTCGGCGATCAAGGATGCCTATAGGTTGCTCTTGGAACGACAAGTTCGGTCCAATAGTGATCTCGGAGTGATCAAGCACATGACTACTGTATGCCACGTATCACCTCAGCTGCGACACATGGAATACGTCATGTACTCCCTCAAGCGACTGTGGCAATGCCAATCTATAGGCAACATCTCCAACTCGTTCCAAGACATCAAAAGGGCCGATGTATCTTGGACTCAACTTGCCACATCCTCCGAATCGAATCGTGTCTCTAGTGGGGGTTATCTTCAAGAATACATTACCTTTCTTAAATTCCAAAGACCGACGACGATTATCTGCCCACTGCTTCTGACGATGCTGCGCTGCCCGCAGATGGTCATGTATCTTCTTCACCTTCTCCACTGTGATCAAAACAAACTCGGGTCCCAATATTTGTCGCTCTCCTATATCGCTCCAACAAACAGGAGATCGACACTTCCTACCATACAACGCTTCAAACGGAGCCATCTGAATGCTCGCTTGATAGCTATTGTTGTAGAAAAACTCTACTAGATGAAGGTGGTCTTCCCAAGATCCGCCAAAGTCAAGCATACATGCTCTCAACATATCCTTTAGCATCTAAATAGTACACTCTGACTGGTCGTCTGTCTACGGATGATACGCTGTGCTAAACATCAAACGCATACCCAAATTGTCCTGCATACTCCTTTAAAAGTACGAGGTGAACCTCTAGTCACGGTCCCACACGATGCTAACTGGTACACCATGTAGCTTCACTACTTGCTTTATATACAATCCGCCAAAACTTCTGTGGACTGCCCTACTCTAAAAGGTAAGAAGTGGGCCTATTTGGTTAGTCTATCAACAATCACCCATACCGCATCTCATCCACTAGGACTCCAAGGAAATCCTGTGACGAAGTCCATCGTAATGTGCTCCCACTTCCACTCAGGAATGGGTAGCGGCTACAATAATCCGGCCACCCTCTGGTGCTCGGCCTTCACTTGTTGGCATAACAAACACTTGGCCACGAAATGAGCTATCTTCCGCTTCATTCCGTGCCACCAATAATACTGTCACAAGTTCTGGTACATCTTAGTTCCTCCGGGATGAATAGAGTAACTCGAACTGTGTACTTCCGCCATCAAGTCCTGCCGTAGCTCTCCGTTCGGAACATAAATATGATCACCATATCGCAATGTCCCATCGGGATGAATCCTCAATCCCGTATGCTCTCCTGCTTCTGTCCTCTCTCTAAGTCATCAAAATCTAGCATCCATGGGCAATGTCGCCTTGATCCTCTCTACTAATGATGACTGCACTTAGAGATTGGCTAACATGCCATCTGCTCCAGGCAATACTACCTCAATACCAAGCTTCTGCAAGTCTTTTATCAATTTCTTCTGCGTAGTCAAGAAGTGTGCCATGGGCTTACGGCTTAATGCGTCTGCCACAACATTAGCCTTGTCCGAATGATAATGTAGCTCGATCTCGTAATCCTTCATCAACTCCAACCAACGTTGTTGTCGTATATTCAACTCTTTTTGTGTGAACACGTACTTGAGGCTCTTATGATCAGTGTAGATATCAACCTTTTCGTCGTACAAGTAGTGTCTCTATAGCTTCAAGGCAAAGATAACCGCTGCGAGCTCTAGATCATAGGTCGGATAACTCTTCTCATACACCCTTAACTGTCTCGATACATATGCTACTACTCGACCGTGCTGCATCAATACGCATCCTAATCCCTTCCCGGATGCATCGCTGTAGATCACAAATCCTTCCGGTCCTAATGGTAGTGTCAGGATAGGTGTCGTGGTCAAGCGCTTCTTCAACTCGTCAAAAGTGGCTTGACACTCATCTGTCCATACAAACTCCTGATCCTTGTAATTTAGTCAAGTCATAGGCCCTGCTATTCAAGAGAAATCTTTTACGAACCTTCGGTAGTAACCCACAAGTCCAATAAAACTTCTCACCTCGGAAGCTGATGTAGAAGCGGGCCATGCCTTGACTGCTGTGATCTTCTCCGGATCTACTGATATGTCGTCTCCAGTAACAAAGTGTCCAAAAAATGATACCTCCTTGACAAAGAATTTACCTTGCTAAGCTTCGCGTAAAGTCGCTCATTCCTCAATGTTCCCAAAACAATCCATAGATGCTGCTCATGCTCCTCTTGACTCTTGGAGTAAATCAAGATATCATATACAAAGACGACTACAAATTTATCCAAGTACTGGTGAAAGATCTTGTTCATTAAATTCATGAATACTGCGGGAGCGTAGGTCAACCCGAAGGGTACGACCAAGGACTCGTAGTATCCATACCTCGATCGAAAAGCCGTCTTCGCAATATCTTTCTTCCGAACCTTCAGTTGGTGATAGCCCGATCGTAAGTCGATCTTGGAGAATAATTTTTCTCCACTCAGTTGATCAAATATATCGTCTATACGCGGCAAGGGATACTTTTTCTTCACCGTTACTGCATTCAAAGCTCTGTAGTCGATACACATGCGTATTGTCCTATCTTTCTTTGGCACAAAAAGTATGAGTGCTCCCCATGGTGATGCACTGGTACGAATAAAGCCTTTCTCTAATAAGTCAGCAATCTGCATCTTCATCTCTACCAGCTCCTTGGGTGCTAGTCGGTAAACTCGAGATAAAATAGGCTCAGCTCCAGGAATAAGCTTAATAAAAAACTCAATATCTCGGTCAGGTGGCAGCCCTGGCAAATCCTCGGGGAATACATCCTCGAAGTCAGTGATGACAGGGTGCTGAGGGGTGTCTTGCATCATCATGTGAGTCTCCAATATGGGTACATCACAACTCTCTCCTTCTTGTTTGGTGAACTCAAACTCCGTCATATTCGGTGGTCAAAAGACGATACTGCCCCTATGGTAGTCTATGAGAGCGAAATGCTGGCTCAACCAGTCTATCCCGAGAACCATATCGAACGTAGGCATAGGAAATACAAGGAGTCATACTCTCATCTCTCTACCACATATTATAACAGGGCAAAGTCTACAAACACCATTAATAGGTACAACTCCTCCTCCAGTGAGGATTCCAACATTTTTAGATAAGGGTGTGATGGGAATGTTGTGTCTAGACGTAAAACTAGTGGCTATGAATGAATGAGTGGCTCCAGTATAAAACAATGTAATGGCAGAAAATGAAGTAACTAAAACCATACCTGCTATGACCTCTGTCTCTGTCTTTATATCCACAATAGCAAGTGAGAATGCTTGCCCATAATTCTTTTCTGGTCCTTAAGATCTGGCCTTATTGTACTGTACACCTTGAGGAGGCAATGGTGGGCGAGGTGCTCCTGCTATAGGCCGTGGTGCTGGAAATACTGGGGAGGTAGGCCTCGGGTTTGGTCGTGCATGTGCGATCGCCTGTTGCTCCGGACAGTCCTTGAGCATGTGCTGGTTGGATCCACATCTCAAGCACAATCCAAGGCGAGTCCTGCAGTCGTTGTGGAGATGTCCTTGCTTTTCACAGTAATAGCAAACATGTTTCTGATATGGTGAGGGTGTCACGACCCGCATCCACTTTTTGGGATACGAATGCATGTCCAAGCCAGCCTATGCTGTAGTGTCGGCGGTAGAATACTGAATAGCCACAATGCTCAAAATCACAAATAATGCTCATTCATAAAATTAATTTAATTTACAATATTCACAAGTTTTACATTTGTAAAAAATATAAACTCTTACAAATATTGAAATGATTACAACTCATCTATCTAGCTAATCTCTAGGTTTTTGTCTGCAAGTACACCCGTGACTCCCTATGCTAAGTGAATCCACAGCTAACCTGAAAAATATTTGTTTCCAGTCAGGAATGGAACGAGTACAATTCACTGAATGTAGTTTCAATATATGAAAATGACTATACAACAGAGATTAGCCTTTAAATATATGATTTGAAAAATAAACACAGAAAGACAAATAAAACTAAACAAAGAGAAACAGTAAATAAACACAAAGTCAATACTCGCCGATTGACTGAACTACCTTTGATATGTGATCGGTCTCGGGACAATTACAAGACACTGTCTACAATATCTACACTATATAAAGTTACATGGTCTACATGGTATATTACGATAAAGAAACAATGTCTATACTGTATAAAGCAATAATGAATCACGGTCTATACTGTATAAAGCTGTAACGCCCCAGTCCCAAAATACGTAGGACTAGGAACGTAGACATGCCAGCTGTATTCATACGAAGTATACTCCAATATATGGAAGCCTCGTATAAATACATAAGCTGTAAAATGCAGTAAAACCACAACTAATCTCATCCACACAAAATAAATGAATAGAAGATGTCATATAATGAGAATAAATTGTCTTGATACAATATGTTAGGCGGAGACAAATCCACTACCAACAAAATAAAGAAAAGTACATGGAAAATGAAATAAGTAGGGCGAGCAAAGCGAAGGCGATCCAAATGCAATCATCCTCGAAGAAATAGCGATGAACACGACTAGAGCTAGAATACCTGCGAAAGACAATAGCGCACACCTGGAGAGATAACCAGGTCCTCAGAGGGACGTAACAAGATACATAATATCATGCCATATAAACTGAATAAATATCGCTCAAATAAATAAGTAAATCGAATTATAACATGGTCCAATACGCACCTACTGAACGAGCGTACCATCCCCCCAACCAAACAAGGACAGGAGATGGTAAACTAATTCATGGCAACATATCTTCCCATGCTATGAATCCAATATGGTATCCGGACCCCGACAAAGTTCAATACCTTCTCATCGAAGTAGTAAGTCACACCTACAACCAAACAAGGACAAGATGTGACAAACTAATCCGCAACAAGTTATTGTTCCAAGCCACGGTCAGATACAAGTACCCAAACCAAAAGTACGCATACCTAACGGATAAAGGTAGCCTACCGTTCTAAGTAATATGTAGTTAAGAACAATCCTTCCTACGCACGGGCCCTGGCTAAATAGGATCGGCGTAGTCCCGCTTGGGCACCAGAGGCCCCATCAGTAATCATGGGTCATCAACCCCGTATCTCCAGCGGAGAGTCCGGGTCACAAGGAAAGTGCATCGAAGCACATACGCTAAGGAATTGTCCTTCCCGACCAATGCCTACTGTGTTGTATCCACAACACAAACCACTATAACCGCTAAGTCAAACTAGCATGCAACTTCTATTAGCGGTTATTTCTATCGCACGGCTTGTACGTACTGGTGGCCAGCTAATCACGCACTTCCATGTCCTACATGCGACACACAACTTCGTGTTACAACATGTCAAGGCCATGAATGTAACACACAAAGGTGGTCCCTTAAATCTAGGTTTAATGTGAGAAAAATAATACATAGCAGGAAATAAATAAACAGTAAGTTCTAACAGTTATGCCATGTATCACAGTTTATTTTTGCATAAAGAAAATAAGAAATGCATGAAATATGAGCTAAAATAATTAAACAGCAAATGGCAAGGTGTCTTGCCTGGTAAAGCGCCTGGTGTACTGCGATGATCAAGTTGGCATGAACTGCGACTTCGGTGCAACAACTATACATGGTGACCTCGGATGGTGGCACGGACAGTTTCATTGGGTCCAGAAGGGTCAATTTAGTTAAGGTGGACATAAGGTAGGCTTGAATTGGCAAGAGAATAGGAATAATGGGCTTAGTCACGGGCTAGAGGAAAATCGAAGGAAGTTTTAAAATAATATATATATAATTTGAAGGTATTTGTAATACTTGAAAACTAGTTTTTATGAGTCAAAATAATTATGGAAAAATACTTATAATCAAGAAATTTTTGTTTTTGGCAAAAACTCCAAGTTTGTAAAATAAAATTTCTATGTAGGAAACCGTATTTTATCAGTGAAATTATATAAATAAAATGTTTGGAAAATATAAAAATTTATTTTAGGCAACTAAAATTTAGATAAAATATTACGAAAAATTTTAGATCGAATATCATAAAAGAAACATGATGTTAAAATAAGACTTCCAATAATTTATACCTATAAATAATTTAATATCCAAAATACATGGAATATACATACTATTTCTAATAGTAGTAATAAAACTAGTAATAGTAAATTTACAATAATAGTAATGATATAATAATAATTCAACAATCGAAATAAATAATAATAATAATAATATTAATAATAATAATAATAATAATAAAAACAATGATAATAATAATAATAATAAAATCAATGATAATAATAATAATGATTAAGAAAAACAAAAAGTAAAGTAAAATAAATAAATAAATAAATAATACATAAAAAAAATAGTAAGTAAAAATGTTGGTTCTCCTCGAAAGAGGAGAACCACTTTTTCCATCTCCACACAATGACAAAACAGTGAAAGCTTTCGTTTCCAAAAAAAAATAAGAAAGAGATTAGAGAGGGAAGAAATTTTTAAGGAGCGAGAAAGAGAGAGAGAGGAAGAGAGAGCCGAAGGGGAAGAGAGGCTGGAGTGAGGGGTGAGCAGCTGTGCGGAGCCGGCGATAGGCGGTGGCTCGCGCGAGGGAGTGAGGAGCTGGTGAGCGGGGAGCGGCCGGCTTGGCGAGGCAGGGTTCGGCGGGGAGGCTCGTGTACGCGGCGGCGCAACGGCGGGTCGGGCGTTGGTCCGAGGAGGAGTGGGAGAGAAGAGACGGTCGGCGGCGATTTGGAAACTCGGCAGAGATGGACGGAAGAGAGGGGCGACCGGCAGGGGTTTGAGTTGTGGTCGGGTCGCGGCCGGGGCTGGGTCGGCCGGTGGGTTTCGGCCACGGCGGCGTGGCGCACTGGACGAGGCGGCCGACGGTGCGCGGGAAGAGCAGCACACGTGCAGCGGTTTCCAGGCGGTGGGGCACTGCACCGGAGGGGTCGGCCCGACGGTTGCAGACGGGTTCTCGGCCGCGGACGGTGCGACTCCGGCGAGGTAAGGGTGTGAGTGCGTTTTTATTTCCTTGATTGGGTTTTGGGTTTTTTTTTTGCTGGTGGTTGTGGGCTTGGTCGTGGTGACGGTCACGGCGAGGGTGGTCGGGGCTGTGCTGGGTGCGGGCGACCGCCAGGATGGGGTCGAGATGGCTGCGGAGACAAGGGATGGCGGTGGTGATAAGGGACGTTGGTCGGCGACGGGTTTGGTGGTGGCTGGGTTTGGCGGTGGTGATGTGGGGACGGAGCTCGGGATGGCGGTTTGGTTGTCGTGGGGTGTTGAACGGTGAGGGCGGTGGTTGTTTTCGTGGTTCGGGTGGTTGTGCTGGAGGCTGGTGGTGGTAACGTGGTGGTGACGGTCGTGGTTGGCCGGGAGAGGGGTCTGGATGGGTGGTTGGGTCTGGTGTTGATGGTCGAGGGGTCGTGGTTGTAATGGTGGTGACAGGCTCAGGCCAAATTTAGGGTTAGGGTTAGGATTAGGGATTTGGTGTCGGGGTGTGTCCGACACGGGAACATGAATGTATTTGTAAAAAGAAAATTTGGAATAAGAATTTGATGGTGGAACACGGACACGATGCACTTATTTGGTTATGGAGAATTTGTGGATGAATAATGTGGAGGAGTACCTGCCTATTTATAGGATGTGGGAATTCCAACTTAGATAGGATTAGGAATAGATTTAAAACCCAAATTTAGATATTTCCTAGTTTAATTTAAAAGCAATCAAAATCCAAATCCAAATCCAATCTAATTTAAATCAAATTAAATTCTCTTAGTTAAAATCAAATCAAATTTCAAATTCTAATATGGATATCTATTTAAATAAATCCAAAAATCAAATCACGATTTAAATCTGCACAAAAATTTTGAAATATATTTTCCAAAAATATTAATAATAATAATTTCGAAAATTGTATTTTTATTTAAAATAAACTAATAAATATTTACGAGATATAGGTATGCACAAATATTCTTTACATAAATATACTTTCTAATATACCATTTTATAGGAAAAATACTTTATAATTATAGCTGCATAAATGAAAGGCTTTTCATAATTAAAACCATAAACTTGAAATGATAGCTAGAAGTAATTATTACCTATATTATTTTGAAACTATAAAATAATAAATAAAATATTTTTCTAAAATATGTACGCTTGTACATATTCGCACTCGTCGAGCAAAAATAAAATTTCGTGCGCGACGTAAAATACGACTACGCGACGTGCAATACAAAATTTTAAATCGGTACCAAATTTAATAAAAAATAATAATAGTAGAAATTTAGGGGTTTTACATCTACAATATCTACACTATATAAAGTTACATGGTCTACATGGTATATTGCGATAAAGAAACAATGTCTATACTGTATAAAGCAATAATGAATCACGGTCTATACTGTATAAAGCAATAATGAATCACGGTCTACACTGTATACACTGTATAAGGTCAGATCATACATCCTTGGTACTTCACCTCCCCGACACTGCAAAATACAATAAATATAAAAGACAAAAATCACATATCTATCGACTAACAATGAGGTATAGTAAAGCTCAATATAAAAATAAACAATAAACTGTACTCACCTGTGGTCTTTTGCTGGTGAAACCGATAATCCAAACCACTCAGTGTGCCACAGTAGTCAAAACTCGTACAACAGTTTTCGAATGCTGAAATAGACATTACCAATGTTCCTATAATAGTCAAATTAGCTAGAATTGCCTGTCCTTAAGTCCAATTCTGGACACAGAGACAAAACGATAATTTTGGGTCAAAACGGTATCCGTCGTTGGACCCACTTTGCACCAAAAAGCGTGCCAAAGTCAATGGTCTCTAAAGTCGTCAAACTACATGTCTACAGGTTCGATTTTCCGATACGAACCCAACCGTATGTCCAAAGTTGTATTCTGGCGGGCCGTGCACATAATCGCCTCACTACACCAAAAAAAGCATTTAGGAACATATTCTATATGTACCTAATATTTTTAGGAACATATAAAAACCGTTCCTAAAAGTGGCGTTGCAATTATTGGAACGTTTATAAAACGTTCCAAAATTTTGTTAGGAACAGATATTAGACGTTTCAAAAGAATATTTTGAAACACATATATTGTGTTCCTAAAGCATTTGTTTGGAACATTGTTCAAATGTTTCTAATTGTAAGTTTGAAACATTTTCACTCCGTTTCAAACTGTAATTTGCATATGTTTCTAATTTGTACCGCTTTTTCAGCATTCATATGGTTAGTTTTGGAACACTTTACTAACATCCCTATTTATTTTTTAATTTTGCATACAATTTTTAATTTGAAAGACAGATCTAATACATAAATTGAACATTCGAACACATGATACATGGTCAAGATTTTTCTTACACTTTCCATGAATCAACATCCAAAAGATCGATTAAATTAACAAGAGTTGTCAATCAAATACAAACAACTAATAATGTATCCAAAAAATTATTTTTATAAAATGTCATCAAAAGTATATATAAAGTTAAAGTTACAAAATTTATAAACTCTAGCTTGAGCGTTTACAAAATTTAATTCTCTACAGATGATCCCAAAAGTTATTCTCCAAATGAATGGTAGAGAGTTGAACAACGCCATCTAGCAACACCTGCATGCAACATTATAAAACAAGTATAAGTTAAAATCAGAAAAGTAAATACTAAGATGAATCAAAATTAGTGATAAAACCAAAATCTACTAGATTACCTTAATTGGAGGATCAGAGACCGTTCAATTCAGTTCTACTGCCAACAAACAGCTTAAAATAATGAACCAAAAGAAACCAGTGCCTCTCAGCACTAAATCTCCTTCGTAGAATCCATAAAGCAGGACAAAATAATTTGTGCTAGACAAAGAAGTCTATGTAGCCATCAAATCTATTACTGCATTAACAAAATATGAAAATATGCTATCCCCTACTCAGATTCACAAGACTAAAAGATTAAACAGTAAACACATTCACAAACCAAAGTGATAGATTCTACACCATAAAACAGTACAAGGTTTCTCTCAGAAAAAATATCAATCATAAACATTGCAAGGTCTTTCCAGTGAATGTTGAACACTATAGTGTTAATTCTAAGGCCATGTGGAAGCCTCCTATGCTAGAAATAAACCCATAGTTGCATTGACTAATACTGTCCACAACTCCACAATGTCCTCCGGTTCCGATTCATAAAAGATTTCCTCCTTGTCTACACAGACACAAGAAAATGGTATCCGTATCTATATCAGTGTCCGTAGCTTTATCGTGTTTATATTCATGCAACATAGGTAATTACCTACCTTGTACCTATTGAAAATGTCCATCTGTCTATATTCATACATCATAGGTAGCTACCAACCTTGTACCTTTGTCCATCTGTCTGTATTCATGCAACAAAAATGTTGATAGCAACAACTTGCTTAAGTTTTATAAAAGAAATGAATCAAATTACCATATGGAATTTCTTCGTCGACCATAATCTTCGCGTTCTTCTGGGTTTTTTGAATAGCATCCTTCAGTCTCTGGAAGTGAAACACCTTCATTCAAAATGAGAGGACAAACTAATTCCTAATGCATGAACCACAAAAAAGAAGCCAAATTTTTCTCTACCTGAACTGCAGATTCTACAAAATTCTCAGGAATCGTCCATGGAAAAGCAAACGAAGATGACTTTGGATTCGTTGAGATGCAGCCTAGATTTATTGACGGACAAGGTCTAATCTTCCTGTAGGTAAAGTTACTCAATTGTCAGACAATCCTTTAGAAAAGAAAATTCACTAGGTGGAAAAAAGATAATTGTGGGGTCGGGGATAATAGAGATGCTATACCGATTTTCTTGTAATTCTCCTACCAAATTGAGTTACTATGGCACATCTAAGTCCTTCAGAAATTGGCCGAGGTGCTACCAATTTTTCGGAGGGATGCCCTGCCCTTGGGCAGCAAATGCAGCAGAAATTACTTGTGGATGGGGCATGAAGCTCGGCTGGGCGTTCAAAAAATTTGGCTGCTGCTCGAGATTCTCTCTCTCCGCTTTCAGTTTCTGCTTCTCATCACGAATCTCATTCCTCGGCCTAAAGGAAATCAATATATATACAATTAGTGAAGCTAACAAATTCTGATACAAGGAAAAGGATAGAAATCAAAGTACGTATAAGCATTGTTCTACAATAACATCATATGCAGACAAAACAAAAACATGTTTGGTTTGTTCTAGAGCAGAAACCTTAAAAAGCTACATGAAAACTACCATAAGTTGAGAAGCAATTGGCATTAACCTGAAAGTACGAGTGTGTGAGTTCTGGCACTCCTAGCTCAAAACAATTTCCAGTATATTGTTTTAAACTGACTCCCTTTCTCTCACCCTCATATCAATCAACATCTCTGCATATGTACTGTTTTCTCACTACTAAACAGCTTCATCCTAGACAAGTAGAGGCCACAAACAAAAAAAAGAGAAATAAAAAACATCAAGATGCTCACTAAACTGAGAAACAAACAGTTGAGGATTATGTACACACAACTTTTAGCTATGCAGTTTAAGCTATGTTTATTCCATCCTCTTACAAAGAACACGTCAAAAGTTCCCACTATACAGATAATATGATACTATAGCCAGTCATTCATAATGCTCCACATATGATAAATGATTCATGTATAACAAAAAATAGTTACAGATATAAGGAGCTACGCAGTATATGTGAGCTGAAATAGTATATTTTTTGAAAAAAGAAGAAGATGAAGTGGCAAGTCAGGAAGGAATAAACGAGGATAAAAGCAGAGAAGAAAAGAGTTGAGTCAGTTGACACAAATCCACCACAGTAAGGGTCCACAGTGCACTAAACAATTGAAACACGAATAATTTTTTTGTCCCCATAGTATTTTGGACAAAGGCACCAGCTTCACCTTCAATCACAATAGCATTGACATATATAATCTAGTGTATAACTAGATACAAAATCTTACCTTCAGTTACTAGAATCAATTTTGTTTGTAAATTTATTTGTCCAGAACTATTCCAAAGTCGACAACAATCAAAGAACAACCACCAAAGAAGCTCAATTTAGAGTTCTAAAATCGAGGCTTGGGAGTTTATATTTGTTGCAGGATTAAATCTAGGCAGAATGTTTAGCATGTTTTGCCTATTTCCTAAATGGGCTCTGATCGTGTGAATCTGAGCTATCAAGTTTTAATTGTAAGACAATCTGAATAAAGAAGATAGAAAAACTAGGAAAGGAAAAATGTGTACATTAAAAATACATAATCCAGCCATTAACCATCAAACTAGGTTGCTATGTTGCATAATAATTTAGACTGATGAACAAAATCAATAGAAGGTGAAGAAACAACTGACAGCCTGACTAATCGTTGAAGCGTAACTTCGAAATGTAAGAAGCCATTGAAATTGTAAATAGTAAGAAAAAATTCACTCAAGGGAAGGTAACTACTCACTGGATAGAAATACTATACCAGAGCTACAGCTGTAACATTGTATATCATAGTAATATGGTTAATGGCTATCAGAAGTGAAACTTAAAGCATACGTAACTTTATACCAGGCAATACATCTACTACTAAGTAAATAAAGGTAAAATTTGACCTTTATCAATATGTCCAAGATCCCGTTCTCCTGCCTATGATCTACTTTGTTTTAGACAACATTATGCATTGGTAAATATGCAAACTAAATCATGTCAGCCAAATTGTACCATACAAAATAGGCAAATTAAGCTACCATGTCTCGAATGTGTACGTCATAAGGCTTACATGATGATGAGTAGATCTTGAACAAGCCAAAATTAATGCTGACCTTCAACTCTGTGATCTTCTCTTAGAGACTTTCATTTGAATCTTTCAAGCCAAAATTATTTTGAACAAGCCAAAATTAATGCTGCTTTGTCTATTTTTAGAGCAGAAAGATATATTTTGAGCAAGCCAAAATTAATGCTGACCTTCAACTCTGTAATCTTCTCTTGGAGACTTTCATTTGAATCTTTCAAGTTTTGTGCTTCAGAATGCAGCTGGCTCACCATGCGAACAACATAACTCAAGATAGCTACTTTGTCCATTTTTGGTGGCTTTCTGGGTTCCAGGATGGAACACAACTCCAGAAACCTGGAAGTAAACCTACAGGCTTGCAGTAATGCCATTGAGAACTAAAGCTTTACAATCATGCAGATAAATAAGTTCTATAATTGCATACAACTTAGGGTAAACATACTTCTCGTTCAACTTGTCGCTCCTCATTTTCTCTAGAAGCTTTGGATCCAGGTTTGTTGCAGGATTCTTGCAGTACACTGTAGCTCAGAGATGTGCAGTAGTTGCAGCTAAATATACGTAGAATACAATCAAGAAGAATTTGATCTTGTAATCAAGAAAAGACCAACCGTTTGTGGGAGCCTGATTCTTTGGGGATGTCAGAATCCACGAACGATCCATTAATTTCCACACTGAAAGAAGACAAATTTCACATAACAAAATAATTCCCAATATGAAGGAAATATATATATATATATATATATATATATATATATATATATATATATATATATATATTTTTATATATTATATATATAAATATATATATATATATATATATATATAAATATATATATATATATATATATATATATATATATATATATATATATATATCAGCATCACAGATGATAGAACTACCAAAGAGTAAAGAATGTCACAATTAAATGGAGCACTTCAATATGTTAGGGAAATCTTAGGTAATTGCAAAGAACAATTGTATGTCCATGTAAATGAGTATCGTTCCGCCTTAGGTTCCTTTGGGCAGCCACTTAGCCAGGGACTTCCCGAGTGCTTAGGCTGCTTCTCGATTGCTTATTGGACTTAACCTCATCGGTTATGAAGAATTTTGTCGTCCCGAAGCTCGAGAGGATTATTGATGAAGAGAAAAAAGGTCACTCATTCTACTCTGATACATGATACAGAAAAAGCCATGCTAAATCCCTTGAAGGTCAAGGTAAAGCTGAAGCAAGAAAATGTTGACATATGCTATCCTTCGGTCTTTCAGAATGGTGGAAAGTTTGATCTCAAGCCGAGTGCATCGAGCAATGACAACAATTTGTACTACGAGTCTACTAGTGTGATCATCTGTACCATTGGCTCATGCTACAATAATTACTACTCAAATATGGCCAGGACTTTTTTAATCGACTCTAATCCGACACAGAGCAAGGCATATGAAGTTCTCCTCAAGGCTCATGATGCTGTAATATCAGCATTGAAGCCAGGTAATGTGGTTGGTGCTGCTTATCGAGCTGCGATTGCAGTGGTTGAGAAGGATGCACCGGAACTTCTTCATTCCCTTACCAAGTCAACAAGAACTAGTATTGGCCTAGAGTTCAGGGAATCGAATACAAAGAATGAGCGACCATCAAACGCGGGGATGGTATTTAATGTCTCACTTGGTTTCCAGAACCTCCAAGCACAGACAATGAATCAAAAAACCGAGAATTTCTCCTTGCTGTTGTCCGATATTGTGGTATAGTAATTTATGGTCAAAATACTACCAAAATTTTATTTGTTGTTTAACTTCTTCACCTCAAAACATCTGAGTATCGTCGTGGACTTCAAGGAGAAATACTCGGTTTTTAAACATACAATTTAAAAATTACAAGTATGAAGAATAACAAATTTTAGGTGTAGTTTAGGTATAATTAGGAATCATCTGATACTGTACCATGTCTAATTAAAAAAAACCTTATCGCCTCCAGCTTTTGCAAGATAGATAATATACATTGTTGATATAGAGCATTAAGATTAGTAAATAGCTTTGTAATCCTATTTGGCGCAAGTGATTACATCCAGAATACTTATTTGTAGTGTTTCATGTTACCAAGAATTTGCATGCAAGGTTAGAAAGACATAATCTTCTCTTGTATTTTTCAAAATATCAATAATTTGGGTAAAAATATACCTTCCCATCTCTACTGTGTTACTTCCAAGGATGTTTAAGGGAGGCTTTTGCTAGGTATACGATAAATCAGTAAAAGCCAATCTCAGAAGATAATTTAATTAAATGTGAAGTACTGAGTCATATTTTTGCATGATGCAACCTCCAATTTGATTGAGAATTGTTTTCAATTCAAACGTCATTTGTGTGAAATGGAATTTGGTACAATTAAATGCTAATAATATATTTGATCTATTAGCTATATGATTAAAGAAGGATGGTTTACCCAACGAGTGGTAATTCTCTCCTTGGGATCACGTTTACGCTCAATGGTGTGCCTCCCAGTGACAAGTTCAGAAAGCAGGACTCCAAAGGAGTAGACATCACTCTTATAAGTGAGTTGGTAGGTTAGGATCTATTAGTTACTTCCTGTCCACTATCCAGTACTAACCAAACAAGGATACTAATTCTAACTTGAAGGAAAATTGACAGAGATCATATGGCTGAGAGAATTGGTATGTGTTCTTGGCCCTATGCCTCAATGACAATAAAACATACAAATGAGAGTCCAAGTATTTGGCATTTTACTCAAACTCTACTCTCTATTTACAATATTATATAGATTCTCTTTTATAGATTTTTATATCGTTAAGATTGGTCCAGATAGTGTGGAACCAGAAATTCGAACCGAATATACTCGGATGAGCTAGGTGGATTGAGTTGTGAAATGACTTATATGGCAATCCTCTCCGAGATAGGTTATGTAACATGAGATGTTATATCAAGTCGGTTAAGTGCTCATCAGAGTGGCTTGACTGAACAAATCATTCTAGAATCCTCTCCGAGCTTTACACTTTGTCAAATACATTCTTGAGTTGGTTTGACTGAACAGAATAATTCTAGTATCCTCTATAGAGCTTTACACTGGTCAAATACGAATTCTGGAGTTGTGCTAATATACAAGTTCTTTAGACTTAAGGCACCATAGTTGTGTTGTACACTTGACTCTGTCTTTAATACCATTTGAGTAGTCCATTAAAAAAGTATGTATACATGGCTTTTAGGTGTGGTATATGTATAGAGGCAGGTGGGTGCAGAACATAGAACTTGTCACTTGTCAAATGACTTGAATGTCATCTGACAGCATATAGCAAATTCATGTGACAATCAACACCAACAAAGTTAAGAGGTAAGAGACATCGTCTACTTGCAACGATATTGTCGCTCGAAAATAAGGTTTGCTACAAGGAACATGAGAAACTAACTTGCATGGGACTCAAATTCAAGGACAGTGCCATTAGCACAGTAGATTGCTCTATCTCATCTGACAGCATATACTTCCTATATTGTATACTCATAAATCTGTCAAAAGACTTGACTGAATCATATTTGGATGGTATCAGGGACATGCTTAAAACATGTGTCAGGAACATGTATCAAGAACATATTTGACAATGTGACAGTGATGGATGGAAAGTGAGGTTTTAGTTATTTTCAGGAACATACTTAAAACATATATCAGGAACATGCTTAAAACATGTGTCGCGATGCTATCAGGAACATGCTTAAAACATGTCAGGATGGTATCAGGAACATACTTAAAACATGTGTCAGGATGGTATCAGGAACATGCTTAAGTAGTGTAACAATGTGACATGATGGATGGAAAGTGAGTTTTAGTTATTTTCAATGAATCCAACATTATTCACTCCGAAACCCAATTTCTGGAAAAAAGAGGTCTGATTAATCTCTAGAACAAGTAAATTTTCTCAAGGCGACTCTACTGTAGCTTAAGTTTATTATTCTTGTTATCTTGAGCATATTTGCATTTGTGCATTTGTAACTAGCCTAACATTGTGCAACATAATACACCTGCCAAGAGCTTCTCATGTAGAGTAGATACTGTGCAGTAGCATAAAACGCCTGCAACTCATGAGAGAAAAGCCTTCAAAGCAACACTTGATACTGTCAAAAGTAGCATGCAAATTGCCTCCAAAGTCAAAAGAGAGAGAGAAAGACACTGCCAAAGAAGTTACAACTCCAATGAATTTTGGAGTTATATTCTTTCAACAAGACCTTGAACTAAAAGAATCCTACAAGACTTAGTAGTCTTTACAAATAATTATGTTATCTCAATTCTCTAATTAAAATACTGAACCAAATCATATAAGTAATCATATAAGCCATATATCAGTACATACTGCACATACCAGTCTGTATCGGTTGTATTTGGTGTCTGTATCTGTACCGGCTGATCCGTATATCAGCAAATACTGCACATACCATCCATATATCAACAAAACACTTCTATGAGCTATATATTAGCAAATATTATATCAGTAAACACTTCTATAGGCTTACAGTTTCATATCAGAAATACTCAAATTCAATCAGATAAAGTTGATCAGTATCTGTGCCGACTGATTTTTATATCAAGTTTCAAATGCATAGTTTTTTTGCATCATATCAGCTAAAATTGAAAGTTGTGCATCATATCGAGTTTAAGCCAAACCAATTTGAGCAACATGCTAAAATCTTGTTGTATCAGACTAATATATATCTTGGAGAACCAAAAGCATCTGAAACCTGCTATACAAATCTTGTGGTATCAGATTTTAGGTGCTAACACATGATACTGATTTTTGATAGTATAGCTACCACTATGCTACACAAGTTGTAAGTACAGTCAAGGGCTGAGGGAACCTCAAAGAACCATAAGAGGAATGGAACATTACTCTCAAAAAATATCTAGACTTTAAATTTAAGATCCATAAGAGGAATAGAACATTACTTACAGTTTTTTAAGTTATAAAAAGGAAAAAAAATATTTCCCTTCGATTGTATTGTGTATGAATTTTTTTTTTTTGCCTCGTAAATTTTATGGACCTGAGCTAAGTCTGGTGGTGTTATGTTCTGTACTTCAGTCAATATCACCATGTCCTGAAACCTTTTCTCTATAGTTGAAACTAAAACTTAAACAATTCCTCGTTGTTTTATTAAGACCTCTTCCATATTTATTCGGATACATAAATCTTTCTCTATTAATATTTTCATTCATATATAGCTTTATATGGAGAACCATGTTCCGTTCAATTAGAGTGCAAACCAAGATGTTTCATCCGTGGATGTTCCATATGGAGGAATTGTTCCTTTTACTTGTGAGAAAATTACCTATGGTGTATAGCTTTCTAAGATCTGCTTCGGGAGAACAAAGTCACTTGGTGTAAATTGGGGAAAAAGAAAAATTACTACTTAAATATACATCAAAAATTATGCACATACATACAGAGAGAGAGAGAGAGTAGAGGTATGGTGAAATGAAAAAATAAACAAAAAACAGAGAAATAAGAAGAACAAACCCTTCCTTGGTGGACGATGGCAAGCCCTTCAAACCATTTTCAGCCCCGAGTTGGAAATCTTTCCTCGATGGTGATCGTACGCGGATGGCGATGTTCAAACCCTTTGATGGCGATCTTAAGCGAGTTTGAAGATCTGTAATTGATGAGATCTTCAAACCCTTCTGCCTTCTGATGGCAATCTTCTTCCTTGATGGCAAAAATGGAGGGAGTTGAAAGATTAATTCGGAGGGAGATTGAAAGATTCTTGAGGGAGATGAAAACTTCACAAAATATGAGAGAGGGAAAAAGGCTTGGAAAATTTTGGAACATTTAGGGTTGGTTGTACACAATGAGAGAAATATTTCGTCTGTTTGGATCCTTTATTTAGTAATCACGTGAGATATACGGGTGTAGTCTCAATTTAAAACATTTGGAACACTATAAAAACGTATTTGAATAAATAATTTTTCAAAAAATAAAATAAAATATATTAGGAACATTTTTTGATCCAGAACATATATAATATGTTCAGAACCTAGGAACAAAAAATAAGCGTTCCAGATTAAAAAATACCTAGTGTTCCTAATTAACCATTTTGGTGTAGTGCCTGTTGAATCGGATCGTGGGGCCCACAAAACGGCAATTCGATCAACTGTCCCAGAATTGGACCAAGCTTGGCATACAGGACCATAAAAACGATACGGTCCTGTTGGCGCAAGTTTCGTTTCGATCTGACGAGCGTACACAAACTATTGAGAAATTTGCACAGAGATCGATATGGTGAATTTCGACGGATACGCATCAAATTTGTCGCGCACACGCAACCAATTTGAATTTCGTCAAAGCCCACACGTCCGCAAACCGTTACGCACCTTCCGATGTTTTGGTTCGCGACCACGTCGCCCAGATTGGTGGGACGCACGTCGTATTGAAGAGTTTTTTATAAATTTTCTGTTTTTGGGGAATATTTTCTTGGTTTTTGACATCATAACTTCTCGTACAATAGATGAAAAATGGTTCTACAAGAAGCATCTTAATCTGTATATGTTGTCAATAGATATGTTCAAATAGATTTTATGTTCGACGATCTGCTGCCCAGAAATAAGCTTCCAAACAGGGTATTGGGGCTGTTTCTTTCATGCCC